>CM049860.1:28682311-29335863 GCA_027422415.1 Schizothorax lantsangensis | reverse complement strand
CCCCTGAAATATCAGTTTCAAAATCATTCTGATGGTACACTGGCTTTTAAAAAGATGAATGGTTTCTGTTTCTTTCTCACTCTCTCCAGCCTGTTTTGTAACAGATGATAGGCCTACAGATGAACCTCTAAATTAAATCAGTGTCTGGATCCAAAATCACAACTTTTGTGTTGTTTACTTATAATCACGTAACACTTTACAATACAGGTGCACAAATATGCATTAGCCTAATTCATGCTTAACTAATGCACAGATAATCACGAGTTCATGTATATCGTGTTTCCTTCTGGAGCATCAGTGAATGTTTGAACCTTTTTTAATAGTTGTGTTTGAGTCCATCAATTGTCCTCAGTGTGAAAAGATGGATCTCAAAATCATACAGTCACTGCTGGAAAGGGTTCAAATATGCAAAAATGCTGGAAAACTGCAGAATCTACAGAACGTGGAGGATTTGTCTGAAGAACAGTGCTCAGTTCAACTGTTCAGAACAAACAAGGGACTCATGAACAACCAACACAAAACAAAAGAACAGTCGTGGATCATCCAGGTAACCTCACACAGTATTAAGAACCAAGGGATCCCAAACTTTTGCAGGGGGTTATTTGAATAATTTCAGCAATTTTTTTGTCTTGTGGACTATATGTAAACATATTTTATGTAAAATATCTTACTCAGGACAGTACTAAATAAAAAATAATATGCATTTTGTATGATCTCTCTTATTTTGTTAAAATTATTCACATTTTCACAGATTCTACAAGGGGTTCCCAAACTTTTGCATGCCACTGTAAATTGACGTGCCATAATGTATTCCCTAATAACATATTATATCAACTAATGATGTAAATTCCTATGTTAATTACCACAGTGGTCAAAGCTATGTACTTCAACTTCCAGTTGTCTGCTAATTAATCATTAGCTAATTAGAAATGGTGATCGCGTTTCCCTCTGTAGAAATCGTGTTTCACCCTCGGGGGGCCCCCCTCCCCTTGCTGCGCCCCTGTACACCACTATATTTCCTATTTAATAAATCCATTGTTTATGCCATACATTTTGCTATCCAACCAATGCTTTTTATATTTGTTCTCTCATGTTCCCAGCAGTCTTCAAAAATCTCCTTAGTTGGATGCTTACTGTTGTGGCCTTTTAAGAATACCCAGTAAACCATTTTTAATAGCATACATCTTTCTTCTAATGGCATTTCTCCCTTTTCTACCTACAAGGTAGCTTTGGGTGATGTTCTAAATGCTCCACAGCATATTCTCAGAGCTTGTGTCTGCACTTTGTCAATTTTTTTTCCAGTACAGTACAGCTTTCCTGTAGCTCTAATGGTAGAGCATGGCGCTAGCAACGCCAAGATCATGGGTTCGATTCCCAGGGAAAGCAAGAGCTGATAAAATGTAAAACTGTAACTTGAATGCAATGTAAGTCGCTTTGGATAAAAGCGTCTGCTAAATGCATAAATGTAAATGTAAATGTACATGCTGGCTTACTGATCCGTATGCCATACATCCATAATCATTTGCTAATAACTGCCAGATATACAGTGGGTACGGAAAGTATTCAGACCCCCTTAAATTTTTCACTCTGTTATATTGCAGCCATTTGCTAAAATCATTTAAGTTCATTTTTTTTCCTCATTAATGTACACACAGCACCCCATATTGACAGAAAAACACAGAATTGTTGACATTTTTGCAGATTTATTAAAAAAGAAAAACTGAAATATCACATGGTCCTAAGTATTCAGACCCTTTGCTGTGACACTCATATATTTAACTCAGGTGCTGTCCATTTCTTCTGATCATCCTTGAGATGGTTCTACACCTTCATTTGAGTCCAGCTGTGTTTGATTATACTGATTGGACTTGATTAGGAAAGCCACACACCTGTCTATATAAGACCTTACAGCTCACATTGCATGTCAGAGCAAATGAGAATCATGAGGTCAAAGGAACTGCCTGAAGAGCTCAGAGACAGAATTGTGGCAAGGCACAGATCTGGCCAAGGTTACAAAAAAATTTCTGCTGCACTTAAGGTTCCTAAGAGCACAGTGGCCTCCATAATCCTTAAATGGAAGACGTTTGGGATGACCAGAACCCTTCCTAGAGCTGGCCGTCCGGCCAAACTGAGCTATCGGGGGAGAAGAGCCTTGGTGAGAGAGGTAAAGAAGAACCCAAAGATCACTGTGGCTGAGCTCCAGAGATGCATTCGGGAGATGGGAGAAAGTTGTAGAAAGTCAACCATCACTGCAGCCCTCCACCAGTCGGGGCTTTATGGCAGAGTGGCCCGACGGAAGCCTCTCCTCAGTGCAAGACACATGAAAGCCCGCATGGAGTTTGCTAAAAAACACCTGAAGGACTCCAAGATGGTGACAAATAAGATTCTCTGGTCTGATGAGACCAAGATAGAACTTTTTGGCCTTAATTCTAAGCTGTATGTGTGGAGAATACCAGGCACTGCTCATCACCTGTCCAATACAGTCCCAACAGTGAAGCATGGTGGTGGCAGCATCATGCCGTGGGGGTGTTTTTCAGCTGCAGGGACAGGACGACTGGTTGCAATCGAGGGAAAGATGAATGCGGCCAAGTACAGGGATATCCTGGACGAAAACCTTCTCCAGAGTGCTCAGGACCTCAGACTGGGCCGAAGGTTTACCTTCCAACAAGACAATGACCCTAAGCACACAGCTAAAATAACGAAGGAGTGGCTTCACAACAACTCCGTGACTGTTCTTGAATGGCCCAGCCAGAGCCCTGACTTAAACCCAATTGAGCATCTCTGGAGAGACCTAAAAATGGCTGTCCACCAACGTTTACCATCCAACCTGACAGAACTGGAGAGGATCTGCAAGGAGGAATGGCAGAGGATCCCCAAATCCAGGTGTGAAAAACCTGTTGCATCTTTCCCAAAAAGACTCATGGCTGTATTAAATCAAAAGGGTGCTTCTACTAAATACTGAGCAAAGGGTCTGAATACTTAGGACCATGTGATATTTCAGTTTTTCTTTTTTAATAAATCTGCAAAAATGTCAACAAGTCTGTGTTTTTCTGTCAATATGGGGTGCTGTGTGTACATTAATGAGGAAAAAAAATGAACTTAAATGATTTTAGCAAATGGCTGCAACATAACAAAGAGTGAAAAATTTAAGGGGGTCTGAATACTTTCCGTACCCACTGTATGTTTCTGAGAGAACCACAGCCAGCCCCCCATTCACTATCCGCTAAACATTTCATAACATTAAGTGCTTTCTTACATTTAGTAAATTTTTCTACATCAAATTTCAATTTCTCATCTAACCAAACTCCAAGAAACTTTACCACTGATACCTGCTCCAGTTGTTTTCCATAAAGAGATAACTTAATGCGAATATTTCTCTTCTTTGTGAAACATATTACCTGTGTTTTCTCTACAGATATTCGAAATCCGCACTTCTGTGCCCACTCTTCAACTTTATACTGCCTGCAGAACTTTCTTAACTGTAGGACTATAAGATATATTTCTACCTCTTTTCCAAAGTGCACCATCATCTGCATATATTGACCTCCATTCCTTTTTCCACATCATTAAATATATCATTGATCATTATATTAAATAGAAGGGGGCTACACACGCTTCCTTGTGGAGTTCCATTTTCAACTGCATAAACCGTAGAGTATGATGTTTCCACTCTAACCTGAATTGTACAGTCAAATAAAAAGTCTAACACCCAGTTGTACATTCTTTCTGGGATACCAATGTTTTTCATTTTTATTAGTAGTACTTCTTTCCAAAGTATATCATATGCTTTTTCCACATCTATGAACTATTACAGCCTCTTTATTTACGTATCTGTGCTTATCTCTGATTCTAGACACAGTAGGCCTATTGAGTCCATTGTTGTTCGACCCTTTCGAAACCCACACTGGTGCGGTGTGAAAAGGCCTTTGCTTTCTATCTCATAAATGGAAGTCTATTTATAATCAATCTTTCCATTATCTTACACATATTTGAGGTCGACGCCATCTTCTGCCGAGACGCGGGAATTGTATAACTATTCTAATAACGTGCTCATTGTGAAAATAAAGCGTTTTTAATGCTATTTTTAGCTCACAAAATAGTTTTATGTTGCCTTCACACACGTTTATTTGACAGTGATAAACTCACCATTTTCTGTGGAAACCTTAATACTTAGTAATCAGACAATAATATTAACATTGATTAAAACTACTTTTTACTTTATTAGTGTCCTACTTTTGTCATTTTCTAGCCCAAAGTGATGTAAACAATTGGATATCTGTATTCTGTATATCCATCTTCAAATATTTAAACTGATTGTCATCTACAACGTAGAAACTCTAGTTTATATTTCATTTCATTCACTTCAACAGCAGGGGGCGATAAAGGCTGTCACAACAGAGACATCGCGTTTAGCATTTTGTGACGTCTGATTTAATCATCATACAATGACTGATACTGTTACAGTCATTCTGTCACTCTGACTCACAAATCGTTTACAGGGTTGATTTCGATTTCACCTTTTTAACATTAGTTAGTGTGTAATGTTGCTGTTTGAGCATAAACAATATCTGCAGAGTTGCGGCGCTGAAAGTTCAATGCAAACGGAGATATCGTCTTTTAAAATTCAAAACAAAAACGACAGGTAAGGGACTACAACGAGTTACTTCCCGGGTCTGATACGTCACAGACCCAGATAAACCCCGCCCCCGGGAACACGCAGCAAAGGGGGCGAGGCCATGCTGCACTGCTTTAGAGAAGAGGAAGAGAAAACTAGGGATGCACGTAAAAATCTATTCATATGAATCGCAATTCTGTCTTCTAACGATTCTAATGGATTCTCAAGTTTCAAAATCATTAAAGCAGCGGTTCTTAATACTGTTACTCTGTCACCCTGCTCTGCATCTCTCTCTCTCTCTCTCTCTCTCTCTCTCTCTCATTCAGATCATCAGATCAGCTCCAACAAACTGTTCCAATTATACACTTATTTTCACACAGCAATGAGAAGCATTATAAATGGACACGCGTGCGGTTGCTGTGCTGTATTAAAGCTTTAATCAGGATAAAACCGTATATTAAAAGCTAACAGAAGCAGTAGCACTTACAAATAGCAGCATATTTAAAAGTATGAGACAACAACAACCAAACATACCATTAAGAGCCGTGCTTGCACAGGTTCTGCACGATCCTCTTCACTAATATCCTCTGGGTCTCAATCGGGCTCAAATTGATAAGCATTATAGACAACGCCACTGCTTACAATTCAACCGGAGCACATGCCGCTGAGGAGAGGGGCGGGACGTTCAGAGTGCAGTAGAGGCGGTTTAGCCAATCACAACACACTGAGCCAGCTAACCAATCACAGCCCATCACGTATTTCTGAAGGAGGAGCTTCATAAAACCAGGAAATAAATCGAGGCGTTTGTCAGAGAAGGGACAGAGAGGTGTGGAATAAAGGTAAATTATGTGAAAAATAATGCGTTTTTTAAAAAAACAAGCATGAACACATGCTACACTGCACCCCATAAACACAATCAAGCCTAGAAAAAAAACAGTCAACCACCCCTTTAACTAATAACGAATGCTAATAAGTGTTATTAAGTTTCTGTAAGTACTAAGTATTGTGAACATGACGTATAATGTATGGTTTATAGAGAATAACCTGTTCAGGTGTCAGCTGTATTTTTTTTTAAGTTATTATTTGTTATACAAACTTTCTCCCACTAAGTGAAAAATCCTTCCAAAATACCCAACTATTCCACTATACTTCATCCCCTACATACGTTGACCATAATAAACCAAACATTTAGAACAGCACTTACTTTAGCCTTCTGTTTCAACTGACAAATATCTTTAAAAACTTTTTAAAACCCCTTTAGATTTTCTGTTGTCCTTAGGTTAAAATGAGCATCTTTCTGCAGCGTGATTGTATGTTTAACAACTCACTGCTTTTGCCTATTGATCTTAAAATGCTCTTCCAGATGTTGTTAAAGTTAATTATTTAATCTATATCTTAACTTCTTACCTCTCCGTAACTGTAGAAATTATATCATCTGACCTAGCTTAGCTATCCCCAAGGTACGTACCAAATTTCCATGAAATGTCAGACAGAACACACTCACTCTGCCTTGCAGTAGTTAAGCCAGGAGAAGATGTCTGATAGAGTCGTCCTCGTCCTCACTCGTGGCCCGGAGTCAGAAGCCCAGTGGTCTGGGACATTCCACCATCTGGTCATGCGAGAAACAATATCGAGCAGTGTTCTAATGATAACTTATTTTCTTCCATTCCAGGAGTTAAACATTTAGATGTTAAACATTTAAAAATCAATGTAAACTTCCTGCTAAACCACATACTGTAAGGTACAAGCTGTCTGAGGTAAGGCAGATCTTTATGAATGTTACGCTCCATACACTATCTATACATTTAGAAAATATCTCCTCCTTTGTGTAATGGATTGGACTAAAAACATATCAATGAGTATATTTTGCGGTTTTTTAAAATAGGATCAAATTAAGAAAACAGGCTAATAAAGCCAGTCAACCAATCAAGTAGCTTAATGCTTTTAACATAAGGTGTATAATTGTAGGCCAACGTGATGTGTGTGAAATTTGGTCTCACTAGATAAATGTACTCAATGTGTACATGCTGTTTTGCAAAATTCTCATAAGATTTGCTATTACAAAGGAAAAACTCCAGTTAGACAAACTCAGTTAACCAATTGATTTGAATTATTAGTTGGATATTATGCAAGAGGGTTTGTGTAGTCTGAAATAAAGTCGGGTAGATATGTAGTTTATTTATTAGTAGATAATGATTATGCACATAACCATGCAAAGGTACAGTACATCATAACTCTTACAAACATTTGCAGTGAGAATAATAAAGCTCTCTGTGATTACAGAAGAAGGGCTTCTACACTGTGGTTTTATCTCTGACTTCATCATCATGAAGTTGTCTCCATATTTACAACGTCTGCACAAACTAAAAATGATTTTTACATTTTCAGAAGAACATGTGCATTGTGTAAACGTAGCCGTTGCAATGCTGGGGTGTTTTTAGGATGTTTTAATTGCTAGCTAGCTGGGGTAGCCTACTATATTGATTGTTGATGTGGTGTTCTGGAACACATATTAATGAATCCTTCTCTCAGCATCTATAAACTTGTTTAAATATCATTTCAATTAGTTGAATAGCACGTGACAATAAAGTCTGTCAGAATTGTTTTGTTTATTTAGCAGTTGATGACACTCGATATACAGTCATAGATCCTGCAACGACTGATATTGATATGGTTATAATTGATATTGTCACTGTCACTCATTTTCTTTGTAAGTACTAAAGTGTTCTGAACACACACTAACAATTGTGGTTTCTCAGCTGTTTAGGTGTCAGCTGATACTGTATTTATTCTGTGGTGATCCTCATTCTGCACATTCTTTATGAATGCAGTCATTTTCAAAACATTAAAAAATATAGAACAATCCCTCCCTCAGCAGTGTTAGAAACCCCTAGGCAGTGTTTACAAATATTTTGTGAAAATCACATTGCTTTGCTTTCTGCATAAATTCCCTCCAGGAATGTGTTCATTCTCAGCAAATCTGAGATTATATATCTGAAGGAAGGATGCTTTGATCTAGGTGAGTTTTTTTTTTCTTCCCCGTAAAGAATTACTGGCAGTATTTCAACAACACAGTTTTTCTTCCATTCCAGGAGATGTTTCTCCAGTGCCGGGACATGCTTTTAAACCGATGAAACTTCCTGCTAACTCAGCAGCTCATGAGGAAGCTGTATGAGGTAAATCAGACCTCTCTGTTTAATATTACTCTCCATAAGATTATTCTCTCACAGTTTATCCTTACTTGTGTAATGGATTATGCAATTTAAACAGTAAATAATAATTGGTATATTTTGTTATAAGTTGAGACAACAGAAAAATTAAGCCAATTTAAGTAGCTTAATGTGTTTATGATTTTATAAAACACCAATATGATAAAAGGCATCAGTGTTCAATAAATATGTATCTTTATTTATATTCTGCCACATTATATTGCACATGTTATTAGGATTTAATATGGATTTTGGTCACTTTATATTAGGTGTGTTTATCTGCTATGCATTTATAAAATTATAAAATGTAAAACATTTTCTGCTTATTGTGTACATGTATTGCAATTTTTTTGTTACAAAGTTTGATCAGGGTAAGGTCGACACACTGAAGAAAATTGGCTTTAAAACAATTTTTACTCTGAAATGGCTTGTAAATTAGACAAATAATTACAAAGAAATGGCAAGTAACACATTGAACATGACATTTTGAAGTAGAAATAGTATTTTTGTAAATCATACTCCAATAAACTTTTTTATTATTGTTTTATTTACAACTTTGAAAAATCAAACTGAGACAGGCTAAATCCATAAGATTAATTAATTGATTAACTTGTGAATTAATTTATATTTAAAGATGCCTAATATAAAGTGGGACCTTTAGAATGTTGGCTGTTTTTCTCAACAGATATGTAAGCAGCTCCTACAGTCAAATTTCAAAGCTGGAAATATCTCATTTCTAATAAATTATTATTATTTCCGATATTCCAGATTACCATCGTTTAGTGAGAATAAAGCTCTTTCTGATTACAGCAGGAGGACTTCTACATTGTGGTTTTATCTCTGACTTCATCATGAGATTGTCTCTGGTTTCACAACATCTGCTGGTGCTCTTATCAGTCCTGTCACTCTGTAAGGTTTTGTTCCTGTTTGATTATCAGTCTTAATGTGGAAAAGACAATAAAAACAAATGTGCGTTTCTGAAATCAATAAAATCTCTTTCTCTTGAACAGTCAGGGCACAAACAACAACAACAACAGGTACTTATGAATTAGAACCAGATCTGTTTTTCTAAGAATGTCACGTATGGTCTTGAAGTTGAACAGTGTTGTGAGTGATGGAAGACTCGTCATATGCTTATGCAACATTTTTCATGTACTTTACAGACGTGTTTTTTTTGTAAGGGATGAAGTACATGCAGCCTGTTGCTATCGCAGAATAATCAGGACCCTGCTTATTACACAACTAATATTGATTTGAGTTACAATATTTTATTAGCTCTTTAAACACAAAGCTTCCACAAAGAAAAACAGTTCCTAACAAACAGCTTTGAGTTTAGACATAATGTACAGTCGTATAATTAATTACACAGCTTTTCACATAAGACATAAAATGTTATTTGAGAAGAAAGTATTTTAAAATCTTACAAGTTTATTATCTTGAATCAATTAGAGCATAGACAATAATCTGGCAACAAACCGAACATTTCAACAAGCGTACTATTAAAACCTAAGTCCTCAGGTATTATTCTTACAGTAGATGCAGTGGAGAACTGAGGCACGAGATGAAAGCAGTTATGTTTGAATGAAACTCGAGAGCGTGCGGAGGTGTGATATGAGAGATGTGAAAGAAGCACCGGCCCCAAATACCTGGATTAGCGTTGTGTTATTCGGTAATACTTTTTACAGAGGTGTGTTGTCATTTTAGGCTCATTTTCTTTAATAGAACAAACAACAACATTGGCAGGTACTTATAGGCTTTTAAATTAGAACCAAATCTGTTTAATCTGTTTAAAGAAATCAATGAGCATCTTTACCAGGAAAGAAAGCCACACTTGTCAAGTAAGTTCACAATGTAATGGTGTTTGATTTGTGTTCCATTCTTTCAGAAAGCACCACAGAAACCACTACAGTCTTACCAGGTATTTTGTAATAAGCTTATCAATATGTTAGTGAAGGAGTGAAGACAAAATACACTTTTAGATAATACATTTTAAATGTACAGACCAAAAATATTGATGACTCCTCATTTATGCATTTGTCCAATCAAATGCTTTCTAGAATGAGCACGTCCGGCACTCTGACTAGCAATAGATTAGTGCATTTCTTGATTTCTTCAACATGTATAAAACTTCCTGTATGAGAACACAGAAAAAGAAAACTGCACTCAAGTGAGTTGATGAGGTATTCATGGTGAGTTCATGGTGTTTGTATTCATTCTTTCAGAAACCACTACATTGGCAACCACCACAGTCACACCAGGTAATAAAGCTGTGAGTGAAGAAAGAGTCATCATACAGCTATGGATCATTTTTGTTTTCATTTTTCCTTATGTATTTACAGAAGCTTGTTGTAATTTTGTGCTCTTTTTTTTTAAAGAAACTACAACAACAACATCTGTACCAACAACAAAAGCAGCGACAGGTAGTTATATACTTTCAAATACCTTAAACCTGTTTTTCTCAACCTTAAGCCTGATTATGATGTGAATAAAACAAACACAACATAGGAATAGGAAGTTCATGATGTATTTAATGGTTTATGAATCTGCCACCAGAGTGAAAACCAGCACAACAGGTAATACATTTGTGCAATTTTTTTTCTCCCGTTCAAGTGATACGATACTGCCACATGTGCAAAAGCACTGCGTGCCACTCACTGTAAGGATGCCAAAATCAACTTTTAGCACCAGTGTAATAACTTGACTTCTAAAATGTGTCTAGGTTTGTGTTTATTTCTAAAGTATTGCATTCCAGGAAAACTGAAAATGTTTCAGATATCATCAGCCCATGCATTGTTTTTACAATTGAATACTTTCTCTTTAATAGGCATTACAACAGCTCCTGCACCAACAACACTGTCAGGTAATTAAAAAGATTTAAAAAAGACCTTTGAATTACAGTCAGATGCCCCATCTTCCCATTTCAGTTGGACAGAAAGCTTCACCCATGAAGAGAGTTCATGAGATATTTAACGGTGTTTGTATTTGTGTTCATTCTTTCAGAAAGTACCACTTCAACCACCACAGTCTCAACAAGTAATAATGCTGCGATTGATTGAAGATTCATCGTATGTCTATGCAATGTGCTTTTTTAATTAAACACTATTTTCTTTAAAAGCCACTACAACAACAACTCCATGGACAGGTATTTATCGACTTTTGAATTAATGTTGCATTTGTGTCGGAATCGTGTTAATTCTGAGGCTTGTAAAAACTGTTCACTTGTATTTTTTGTGTTCTTTCTCTCGTCAGCACCTCCGATATTTTATCCATTCGGTGCGGCGGCAGGAGACACACAACATCTTGAAATAAATTATGATTCCTCCTACCTTGTTACCTTCTCCACTCCATTTGTGTACTTTGGCCGCACATATAATGCAATATATGTGAGAATTCAGTTCTACTGTCAGTCTAATATGAATGCAAATGTTGTGATCTGCCAGTTCATACTTTACTGCTGTATTTGATCATACTGATCTCTTTTATTTGAGGTTAATAATAACGGACTTCTTACATTTAACCAACCTTTACCAGAAGCCAGGGGTGGACTGGAACAAAATTTCAGGCCGGGAAATATCACTCTCATCCAGGCCATCCCAAACACCCACAACAAATTTTGAAACCAGACAACAATATTTCTTGTATGGCCATCATCATCATTGCATAAAAAAGTTTCAATTCCTAGGCTGGGGCCATGCAAAATAATTAAAGGTTATCTTTTGAACTTCCATTTTCCTTTTTAGTCTCTTCATTTTCCCTGACATCTCTATGTCTCTCATGTGCATGTTTACTTTTTTCACAAATTTTCTTGCACCTGTCACTTTTCCAGCACCTTGTTGCAAAACAGCCACCTCATTGTAATTTGTTTGCACATAGTATACATTTATTTTAGAAAAAAATAAGTATTACATTATTGTTTTATCTTGTCAAAATTAGCACAATAATAGCTACATCTTGAATATATCTTTATAGAAAAATCTTAAAATTGAATATGTTTTTGCATTATCATGGGTCATGTTTGGTCCTAAGAAAAATTAACCATGGTATTATTAGACCTATGGTAAAAGTAACGTTTTTGGTGGATTGATTACTATTTGTATTACCAGAGTTTTACTACAAATACCATGGTGAAACTATATCGTGTAGCAAAACCATTATTAATTTGTGGTTACCATGGTTTAACTATAGTAACCATGTTTTTTTGGTTTTATTTTTAGTAAAACCAGGGTTAAATTTCCTAAGGGTTGTGTTGTTGTCTGCCATAAACCCGTTATAAAACTATGTGAATATTTATCTGCTAAATTCCGTCTCTTTACAATAGTTATTATGTCCTTTTGTTAAGTTTGCAGTAATTGACAGCTACTGTTAACATTTGCTAGCAGTTTAATGTTTAACTAAGTAAACAAAGATAAAACTACAATAGTCTATTTACAGATGTAACTGACCTGCACTTGAAGCCCTGAACAGGACAGTTTCGCCTCTGCTTCACCTGGGCGCTTCCACTCCATTCTAGAGTCTTGCATCGTTTTGGCGGACGCGCGTTGCCAGTCAAGGCATGATTTATTAGAGTTTTATTATTGAATGGCGAATTCGGAAATAATCACTTTAGTACATTCGGTAGGAAACAAAAACAACAATATAAAATAATAATAATAAATTATATATATATAAAAAAAAAAAATGCAGGGCAGCGGGCCAAATTGGCTGCCAGGCCACCGGGAATTCTCCCGGTTCTCCCGATGGCCAGTCCGCCCCTGCCAGAAGCTCATCCTCCTTACCCTTTTCCCACATATGGAACTGAAGATTACATTGCTCCGCTCTGGAGTGAGCTTGATGACGTTGGTATAGGCATGTACTGGTATCAGGAGTACACAAGTGGAAGTGTCCTGACTCGCGCCACTCAGGATATAAACCAGTATTTCCCTGGAAGGGGCTTCTCTGCTTCTTGGGTCTTTGTTGTAACGTGGGACTATGTGCTAACCTGGGATATGAATGTATTTAACAGTCACTCAGGCCCGGTAAATAGTTTCTTTCTTTGTTTTTTCAGGCAATAGACTGAAGGCTGTATAAACTATGAATCTTGATGTTGTTTCTTTTCTTTTCAGGCGATCACATTTCAGGCGGTTTTAATTTCAGGTGATGGTTTTTCTTTCATTCTGATGCATTATGGTGACTGTGCTGGGGAGTATTATGCAGCTCAGGTAAAACAATCACATCACAGTATTGAAATAATTATTTACTAGCTCTGTATGTATACTTAACATCTGACTGGTTTTAATAGGCTATAGGCTCCACTGACTACTATCAAATTCACCATAATCCAAATGATGGCTACTCCATCCCAATCCTCAAGACCACGACTAACGTAGATGTTCCGGGTCGTTGGGCCTTTCCTGTGAACAATGGATCAGGTAGGACTTTAATCACAATTATGTATTACTATTATCATGTTATGATAATATGTTTATTTTGCTTATTTTGTGTGTGTTTGTCCATTTAGAAATCATAGGAGTTCAAATGAAACTTCAGTCATTTTCAGACCTAGCACAGAGTGGAAACATCGAGGTTGTTTTGCATCAAGTAAGTTGCCAGAGCATTTTATGTTTTATGGACCTGCATAATCAGTGCAGTACAATGGAAATATACATTTTGATCTGTCTGTTCATCTTTCAGATAAAACAAGAGCTGATCAGTCATGGACTGTCAAGTAGTGTCGAGATGAAGTTAAGAAAATTAAAAAAAATGCAGCCATGACATTATAGCTTCATGGAAGGGAATTAAAACACTTAACATCGCTGCGGTTGAAGATGTTGTTGCCATTGATAAAGAGAGGAATGTCACGTTCACCCTTCAACATTCTTAAATATATAACACAGACAATGATGTCTAAAAAAATAATTAATTGTACTTTTACAATTAATAAACCCTTTTCTGTGCTGATTTAGCTTGAATAATCATAGATCCACTTTTTTATTTTTCCTCATCATGCTTTTGTATTATCAGATCTAACAGTAGCAGAGGCTCGAGTCTAATCAAACTGATCTGTAATATGTGAACAATGAAATTCAACATGTTCTTCCACTACAACTCCATTTACCAGAAGCATAACTTATGTAAGATGACAAATACTTGACCCAGTTGTGAACTCCTTCCTTTCACTTGAAAAAAGTATCTTTTAAATTACAAAACATAAATGTAAAATGTTTTTTAAACATCTTTGTAAGCATTTGTCTGTAAGAATAAATGAGGCTTCATGCCACATAAGCTCAACATTCATATAATACGATGTTGTCTGTCTCTCAAAATGTTTAGACATAGGAATCTTAATTTGTGGCTTAATAAATGGATTAAAATAATACTGTAAGACATAATTAATAAACAACAGGTTTATAACACGATTATGCTACAATAAAATGTATTACATTAAAATGTCACAGGAAGGGCAGCTGTTTTCAGGTATTGGATCACTAGTCACCATCTCTATTGAGGAACAGATGATCTATTTTAGGACATTACTGAGTGAAAATTGTTTACTTTTTCTGCTTTTGTCTGTTTAGTGTGCACAAGTGGAACAAAAAAGGGTTTGGTTGATTTGGAATGGCACAAGAAATTATGTTTTTATACTGGCAAATATGGAAATACTGACATATTTGATAGACTGAGAGAAGAGCTTGTTTTAGGTTTTTGCTGTGGTTGAGAGAAACGGTCTGTTCTTCACCACGAGGGGGAGAAGCAGCTTAATGACAGTGAATGAAAGAAACTAAACTAAATCATTGAAATTGTCGTCAGTCTCAACAAAGTTGATATAGTGATGTTTTCTAAATCATTTGCTGAAATCTAATAACTTTCTCATTGTGAAAATAAAACTGATTCTGAAGGATATTTTTAAGTTACTTCAGAAAACAGTAATGGGTTTAAACAGTGTGTGCCATCAACATTAATTCTGTGCGATCCTCATTCTCTACATTCTTTATGAATGCAGTAATTTCCAAAACACTTAAATGTGGGGGGAAATTTAGAAAAATGTATCACAGCAGTCAGAAGTCAAATTACCAGTTACTCCCTAAGCAATATTAGAAAGGCAGCGGCTATTTGCACTAAGTGTAAATAGCATATTTTCTTAACAATAGATACTATTTACACTAAGTGAAAATAGCTATAGATTATATTTCCACTATGTTAAAATAGCAAGATTTTCTGCTATTTATACTACTTATTGCAAATAGTGGCAATTATCTGCACCTCAGTATTTTAGTACATTATAAAACAGTACGCAATAATAATGTATTGAGTGTAAATTATAGTTTTAATTCAAATTAGGCTATTAAATGGATGCCACCTTATTGGGACAATAAAGTCCCTCCCTACACCTTCCCTAACCCTACCCGATACTTTATTTTCAACTTTTTGATTATTTCATTCATTTATTGAAAATAAATGCCTTTCCGATGCCATATGAGATTTGAAAAGGGAGAAAATAAAATTTGGCAAAAGGCGGGTTCGAACTCGGGTCGATCGTGTCAAAATGCATGCACTTTATCATCTACACCACTGAAACTGATGTTAAATGAGCGTGTTTTTGCAGTGTTGACTATCCCAATCACACTTTGGTGGGCGGAGTTAGTGTAAATAGCCTTTGCCAACAAGGCGGGCTATTTGCACTTAGTGTAAATAGACACTCCATATCAGGCAACCCCAAGGCAGTGTTTACTATTTTGTAAAAATCACATTGCTGTGCTTTCTGAACCCATGGTAAAGAGTATCGTGGGATTATCATTTTATAGGGTAATGTCATATTTTAATACAGTATGTTGCAGGTGCTGAATCATGTACCATAATGGTCTTTGACACCTATTTGTTAGTAAATAGAGCAGGTGAAGGATAAACAGGCTTTATAAAATATTCCTATTGTTATATGCATTAAATTATGCTTATTTGTTAGTAAATAGAGCAGGTGAAGGATAAACAAGCCTATATAAATTATTCCTATTGTTATATACAGTAAATGTGAGATTATATCTGAAGGAAAGACTTTTTGATCAAGGTGAGTTTTTTTTTCTTTAAGAAAACTGGAAGTATTCCAGCAACACATTTTTTGTTTCCATTCCAGGAGATGTTTCTCAGTAAACAGTGCCGGGACATGCTTAAAAACTGAAGAAATCCCAGAAACCAGGATTTCTGATTATTTTTGTTTTTCCATCAGTACACAAATGTAATAAAGTGAACCATTTCTGTTACTCCAGTCGTTTGTCTCTGTGTTGCTCCGTAGCAGTCGATCTCAGGAAATTACATCAAACGGTTATCCTTATTATGTTTGCTCTGTTCCATACCCCGAACCATTAGGGGGTGTAACAGGAACCTTCAGAAAACTTTAACACTGTTTTTCTCAGAACAGACTTTGCTGACTTCATCAACTTCAAATGGCTGTAGCTCAGTCAATTTACGTCTGATTCCCACAATCATATATCATTTTGAAGGTCTTTTAATAGAGAATGAAAATAAAAATAACTATTTTTAGAAAATTTGCTCATTGTGACTCATTTTGTCAGCACAGTTCACATATGTTAATTTTCTTTAATATAATTTACAACAACAACAGCAGCAGGTAGTTACAGACCTTTGAATTAAACTTGTTTTCCTCAAAACCTTAAAACACTGAATTGAAAAAAAAAACATGACAGGAAAAGTGACATTTATAATCTTTAAGCAAGTTCATGAGGTATTTAATGTTATTTTGTTCATTCTTTCAGAAACTACCACCAGAGTGCAAACCAGCACAACAGGTAATAACAAGCTTGTTCTCCAGTTTAAGGGATTTGATACTGTGTGCCACTGTAAAGATGCTGAAATCAACTTTTAGTGCCTGTAGCACAAGGGTTATAGTAGTTAACTAATATATAAAAAACAATATCAATAATTGAAAAAAAAATGTTAATGCTGAATTTTTTTTAAAACAATTGTAGACTGTGTAAAAAATAATAAAAACTTGAACTAAAATCAATAATAATATATGAAAATATAAATGATATAACGTTGCTATTTACTGATGTAGCCAGTAAAGCCCATTGCTTTCAAAGCTTCAGCATCAATAAAGTGGAACGAAGGGCATGGATATTTTAATGCTTGTAAAACTAGTTTCTTAAAATATTGTGACATTTTTCCTAGCTAAAATGTGCCTGGGTTTATGCTTATTTTTGATTATTTCTAAGTATGGGAACAAAAAGAAACTATTGTGGTTTCTCAACTGATCATGTGTCAGCTGATATTTATGTATTCTGCGTGATCCTCATTCTGTACATTCTTGCAGTGTTTACTAGTATTTTGTAAAAATCACATTGCTGTGCTTTCTGAACACATGGTAAAGAGTATCGTGGGATTATCATTTTATAGGGTAATGGCATATTTTAATACAGTATGTTGCAGGTGCTGAATCATGTACCATAATGGTCTTTGACACCTATTTGTTAGTAAATAGAGCAGGTGAAGGATAAACAGGCTTTATAAAATATTCCTATTGTTATATGCATTAAATTATGCTTATTTGTTAGTAAATAGAGCAGGTGAAGGATAAACAAGCCTATATGAAGTATTCCTATTGTTATATACAGTAAATGTGAGATTAAGCCTTTTTGATCAAGGAGAGGTTTTTTTTTTTTTTTTTTTTTTTAAGAAAACTGGCAGTATTCCAACAACACATTTTTTGTTGTCATTCCAGGAGATGTTCCAGGAGTGCCGGGACATGCTTAAAAACAGAAGAAACTTCCTGCTAACTCACAGCAGGTGCAAGAGCAGCTCAGAAGAAGCTGTATGAGGTAAGTCATCTTTCTATTTAATGTTACACTCCATAAGCTTATTCACTTACAGTTTATCTTTACTTGTGTAATGGATTATGCAACTTAAACATTACATAATAATGGGTATATTTTGCAAACATTATAATTTGAGAAAATATAAGCATAAAAAAGAAAAGAGCCTATCAAGTTGCTTAATTTGTTTATGATTTTATAAAACAATATGATAGAAGCCGATTTAACAATAGAAACAATATAATTAAAGGTATTAGTGTTCAAACAATAGTTACCTTTATATATTAAAAATGTTCAGAATTAAATAGTTCTGCCACATTATATAGTAAGTGTAATTAGAATTAGGAAGTGTAATATGAATTGCGGTCACTTTATATTAGGTGTATTGATCTGCTATCCATTTCTATTTATAAAACTATAACATGTGAAACGTTTAATAAATTCTTCTTATTGTGTACATGTATTGCAAAATTGTTTGTTATAGAAGTCCGATCAGGGTAAGGTCTGATTCGACACACACTGAAAAAATGGAATTTGAAAGTTTTCACTAAGAAATTGCTAGTAAATTGCACAAATTACAAAGAAATGGCAAGTAACATTGAATTAAACATGACATTTCAAAGTAGAAAGACTGAACTAGTATTTTCTTGTAAAACATACTATTTATTTACAAGAAAAATCTAAATTTAGATTTTAGTACTACAAGAAAATGTTTTCTTGTAAAAACAAACTTGGACTAAATTGAATGACTTGTGAATTAATTTGTATTTAAAGAAGCCTAAAGTGGGACCGTTTAAATGTTGACTGTTTTTTCAACAGCTTCATAATCAGCTCCTACAGTCAAATTTCAAAGCTGGAAACATCTCATTTCTAATAAGTAATTATTATTTTCGATATTCCAGATTATCATCGGTTTAGTGAGAATAAAGCTCTTTCTGATTACAGAAGAAGGACTTCTACATTGTGGATTTATCTCTGACTTCATCATGAGATTGTTTCTGGTTTCACAACATCTGCTGGTGCTCTTATCAGTCCTGTCACTCTGTAAGGTTTTATTTACAGTTTGATTCTCAGTCTTAATGTGGAAAAGACAATAAAATGTGTGTTTCTGAATTGAATAATCTCTCTTTAACAGCCAGAGCACAGACAACACCTGCAACAACAACAGAAGGTACTTATGAATCAGACCTTTGAATTAGAACCAGATCGGTTTTTCTCACAACCTAAAGGATTGTTAAAACCCCAACTGTTTATTATGCAAGTACTTGCCACATAAGTAAATAATTACACACAAAATATTCATTTGAGTCAAAATATTTTATTAGCTCTTTAAACGCAAAGCTTCCGCAAAGAAAAACAGTTCCTAACAAACAGCTTTGATCCCAGATGAAGTTCAGACAAGACAGACAATTAAGGCATAATGTACGGTCATATCACTAATTATACAGCTTTTCACCACATAAATATATAGAGGACGACATAAAATGTTACTTGAGAAGAAAGTAATTTTAAATCCTTTCAGTTCATTATCTTAAATCCATTACAGTGTACAAAACAATCATTCTGGCAACAAGGTTTTAACTGACCAATCAGAATCAAGCATTCCAGAGATCTTTGTTATAAGATTTAATACTGTTTTTTCTTAAACAGGCATTACAGCACCTGGACTAATAACAGCACCATCGACAGGTTGTTATAGACCTTTCTTAAATCCATTTTTCTCAACCTTAAAATGCTGCTTATGGTATGAATAAAACAAGCACAAAAGGAATAGGAACCTTAATGAGGTATTTAATGTTATTTGTGTTCATTCTTTTAGAAACTACCACATTGTTAACCAGCACAGTCATATCAGGTAATAAAGCAGAAAGTGTCATCATAGGTATCATCATACGGCTATGGAGCATTTTTGTTTTAAGTTTTAGTTATGTGGTTTACAGAAGTTTGTTGTAATGTTATGCTCTTTTTCCTTAATAGAAACTTCAACAACAACACCTGAAACAACAACAGGCCCACCGACAGGTAGTTATAGACCTTTTTCAATTTTTCTCAACCTTAAAATGCTGCTTATGATGTGAATAAAACAAGCACGACATAGAAATAGGAAGTTCATAAGTTATTTAATGGTATTTGTGTTCATTCTTTCAGAAACTACTACATTGTTAACCAGCACAGTCACACCAGGTAATAAAGCTGAGAGTGATGAAAAAATTACAGCTATGCAACATTTTTTTTTTTTTTTTCTTATGTAGTTTACAGAGGTTTGTTGTAATTTTAAACTCTTTTTCTTTAATATAAATTTAAAAAGACCTCTGAACTAGAACCAAATCTGTTGTTTTTTTTAAATGTCGCCCATTATGAAACAACATCTTACCAGGAAAGAAAACCACACTCATAAAGTGAATTCACTCTGTATTTAATGATGTTTGTGTTCGTGTTCATTCTTTCAGAAACCACTACACTGGCCACAACATCAGGTAATAAAGCTGCGAGTGATGAAAGGCTCATCATATGGCTATGCAACATTTTTTTGTTTTGTTTTGTTTTGTTATTTTTAATTTAATTTAATTTAATAATTAATTTTAATTTTCAAAAGTTTGTTGTAATTTTTTGCTCTTTCTCTTTAATAGCAATTACAACGAATTTACCAACAACAACATTGGCAGGTATTTAAAGACCTTTGAATTAGAACCAAATCTGTTTTTAAAAACGTTGCCCAGTATGAAACTGATAAATCAGTGAGTGTCTTTACCAGGAAAGAAAACCACACTCATAAAGTGAATTCACTCTGTATTTAATGGTGTTTGTATTTGTGTTCATTCTTTCAGAAACCACAACAGTCACATCAGGTAATAAAGCTGCGAGTGATGAAAGAATCATCATACAGCTGTGCAATGTTTTTGTTTTCATTTTTTCTTGTGTAGTTTACAGAAGATTGTTATAATTTTATGCTCTTTTTCTTTAATAGAAATTACAACAACAACAGCAGCAGGTAGCTACAGACCTTTGAATTAAACTTGTTTTTCTCAGAATAGGAAACACATTTTTAATCTTTAAGTGAGTTCATGAGGTGTTTAATGGTGTTTGTGTTCATTCTTTCAGAAACTACCACCAGACTGGAAACCAGCACAACAGGTAATAACAAGCTTTTTCTCCAGTTTAAGGGGTTTGATAAAGATGCTGAAATCAACTTTTAGTGCCTGTAGCACAAGGGTTATTATAGTTAACTTAAACTATTAAAAACACATTCATTAATTGAAAAAAAAAAATGTTAACTGAAATAAGATAAAACTTAAAAAATAATGATGGAAACTTGAACTAAAATCAATAATAATATATGAAAATATAAATGAAATAGCATTGATATTTACTGATGTGGCCAGTAAACCCATTGCTTTCAATGAAAACCTTCGCTGTCAATAAAGTGGAAAGAAAGGCATGGGTATTTTTATGCTTGTAAAGCTAGTTTATTAAAATATATTGATATTTCTCCAAGCTAAAATGGATTTGTGTTTATTTCTAAAGTATGGGACACCTGAAGAGTGAAAATGGGTCAAATATTATAAGCCCTTGCAATGGTTTTTATGTATTTTACAAAGGTGTTTTGTAATTTAACACTTTTTTCTTTAACAGGCATTACACCACCACCTGCACCAACAACACTGTCAGGTAATTAAAGAATTACAAATGCCCCAACTCCACATTTCAGAAGGAAATATACAGAAACTGCACTCGTAAAGTGAGTTCATGGGGTATTTACAGTTTGTACGTGTTTATTCTTTCAGAAACAACTACATCAACCACCACAGTCTCAACAAGTAATAATGCTGTGATTGATTGAAGACTCATCATATGCAATGTGTTTTTTAATGTTCTTTACAGAAGTGTTTTCTAATTGAACACTATTTTCTTTAACAGCCACTGCAACAACGACTCCATGGACAGGTATCTAGCAACTTTTAAATTAATGGTGCATTTGTGTCAGAATCACGATAATTCTGAGGCGTGTAAAAACTGTTCATTTGTGTTTTTTGTGTTCATTCTATCATCAGCACCAGCGATATTTTATCCATTTGGCGCAGCGGTAGGGGATGCTCATGTTCTTGAAACTGGTAGTGAAACCTACGAACATGTTACCTTCTCCACTCCATTTACCTACTTTGGGCGCAAGTACAACAGCACATACGTGAGAATCCAGTTCTATTGTCAGTCTAATATGAATGCAAATGTTGTGATATGCCAGTTCACAGTTTACTGGCTGATTTTGAACCAATTTCTTTTATTTCAGGTTAATAATAACGGACTTATTACGTTCAACCAACCTTTACCAGAAGCTCATCCTCCTTACCCTTTTCCCACATATGGAAATGAAGATTACATTGCTCCGCTCTGGAGTGAGCTTGATGACGTTGGTATAGGCATATACTGGTATCAGGAGTACACAAGTGGAAGTGTCCTGACTCGCGCCACTCAGGATATAAACCAGTATTTCCCTGGAAGGGGCTTCTCTGCTTCTTGGGTCTTTGTTGTAACGTGGGACTATGTGCTAACCGGGGATATGAATGTATTTAACAGTCACTCAGGCCCGGTAAATAGTTTCTTTCTTTGTTTTTTCAGGCAATAGACTGAAGGCTGTATAAACTATGAATCTTGATGTTGTTTCTTTTCTTTTCAGGCGATCACATTTCAGGCGGTTTTAATTTCAGGTGATGGTTTTTCTTTCATTCTGATGCATTATGGTGACTGTGCTGGGGAGTATTATGCAGCTCAGGTAAAACAATCACATCACAGTATTGAAATAATGATTTACTAGCTCTGTATGTATACTTAACATCTGACTGGTTTTAATAGGCTGGATACGACACTATAGGCTCCACTGACTACTATCAAATTCACCATAATCCAAATGATGGCTACTCCATCCCAATCCTCAAGACCACGACTAACGTAGATGTCCCGGGTCGTTGGGCCTTTCTTGTGAACAACGGATCAGGTAGGAATCAAAATGACATGTTACTGCTGCCAGTTTGTTTATATCATGTTTTATTATGTGTGTGTGTCCTTTTTAGAAATCGTCATAGGAGTTCAAATGAAACTTCAGTCATTTTCAGACCTAACACAGAGTGGAAACATCGAGGTTGTTTTGCATCAAGTAAGTCACACTTTTCATAACAAAAGTTGATGTTTGAAAGCCCTTGTCTGTCTCAATGGAAAAAAATGTCTCTTATCTTACATCTTTGACTTTATATCTGATAGTTGTGACTTTTCTATCCCGCAGTGATCTTTCTATTTTTACTCTGGGAAATTTTACCAGTAACCATAACCAGTAGATTACAATAGAAATAAAACACATTTTGATCTGTCTATCCATCTTTGTTTCAGATAAAACAAGAGCTGATCAATCATGGAGTGTCAAGTAACTTTGAGCTGAAGTTAAGAAAAGTCAAAAAGACAGTGTCATAATACAGTACATGAATGGGAATTAAAACTCTGATTGTCTGATTGCCATTGAATGTAGAAGCTGATAAAGAGAAGAATGTCACTCCACAGGAAGGCAACATTTTCTCACCCTTCAATGACATTTTTTAAACACGTCTAATAACTGAAACACAAACATGATTCAGCACAAATAATTGAACGATGAATGGATGGAAATTAATTATATACCATATTCATTTAGCTTGAATCATTGATTTTCCTTATTTTTTGCCCCACCTCCTTAACAGTTTCAGGGGTTTTAACTAATCAAACTGATCTGTTGTGTGTGAACAATGAAATTAAACCTGTTCTTTGTTTTCAGCTCATCCTTGTCAAAAATTCCTTCATGTAATCTACTTGTTTACTGTGGACAGCTGGTTTTGCACAGTTGGCAATATAATGTGCAAACTGTCATATTTAATGTAGTCTGGGTCATAATTTAAAAGTTTGTTTATGATTTTTGAGGATGATTGCATGTCACACAACCTGTTTATGTTAAACACGGTTTGATGCCAAAATACCATAGAGTTTGATTTGATGCCCAGCCTTTGACATCAATTGCAAACAATACGGGAAGCTTTTTGTCCTTTCATTTTCAAAGTTTATTCAAATCTGCTGTATAGTTCAAAATAAATGCTTTAATTATAATTCATAATTGATGCACTCCAAACAAGATATTTACTCTTGAGTTAATGAGACAGGCTTAATAAAAATGTAATTAGTATGTATTTCATGCATCCAATTAACTAACTAACTAACTAACTAACTATCTATCTATCTGGCTTTCCTGTAGCTCAAATGGTAGAGCATGGCGCTAGCAACGCCAAGATCATGGGTTCGATTCCCAGGGAAAGCAAGAACTGATCAAATGTAAAACTGTAACTTGAATGCAATGTAAATCGCTTTGGATAAAAGCGTCTGCTAAATGCATAAATGTAAATCTATCTAATCTAAGTGCTGTCAAATCCAAAATAAGTTTTTGTTTACAATGCGTGTGTGTTGTGTATAATTATTAGGTGTATATAAATACACACATGCATGTATATATATTTAAGAAAAATATGTTTATATATTATAACTGTATATATAATATAAATTATATGAATATAAATATATACATGTAAATATTTTTTAAATATATACTATATGTGTATTTATATATAAATAATAAATATACACAGTACACACATATATTATGTAAACAAAAACTTATTTTGGATGCACTAATATAGCATGCTATATATATTATATACAGGAGATAATTGTGACAGTAAAGAGTTTGATTTAAACTTCTTTTGAGTTTTGAGAACACTTCCCTTTGTGTTTGTGTAGTAGAACACATGGAAGCAGTTGGTTGAACAATTATTTAATGTTTTACTTGGCCCACTTTTGTTTAGGGCACACCTGTAGAAACTTGATTTGGCATGGCGTAACAAGTTAACTTTTATAAACTTTTAGAAAAAAACAAAGAATCTCCATCTGAAAGTATCAACTCAGTAAGTGGTGATAAAGTAGGTCACAAACAAGATTATGTTACATATTGCATGGCGCACCAATAATACGGTCAAGTTTAGTTGCATATTTAGGATACATTCTTTCAGTTTGACAGTTCCAGTTCTCTATGATTGTTTATTCCAATAACAAAACTGAGAAACCTCTAGGAGAATAATGTAGTCCACACTATGATAACAATAAGAATGATATGATTGAAATCAGTTTCAGTCGATTAAAATCCACCTGACTTTAAAGGAATTCACCCAGAAATTAAAAATTGCTTAAACTTTACTCACCCTCAGGCCATCCAAGATATAGATCAGTTTGTTTCTTCATCAGATTTGGAGAAATGTAGCATTGCATCACTTGCTCACCAATGGATCCTCTGCAGTGAATGGGTGCCGTCAGAATGAGAGTCCAAACAGCTGACAAATACATCACAATAATCCACAAGTAATCCACACACCACTCCAGTCCATCAGTTAATGTCTTGTGAAACAAAAAGCTGCGTGTTTGTAAGAAACAAATCCATTGTTAAAGTGTTTTTTTGCTTCAAATCGTTGCTTTAGGCTAAAACGTAAGTTCTCTGTTCAGAATATTGTTTTTTCAGCAAAAAAATAGTCTCGTCTGAATCAGGAGAGAAATACGCTCAGATCAAGCACCATTTACAAGTGAAAACAGTCCAAAACAGATCTAAACAAATATGTGGGTGGACGGACTGGATTATTGTGGATTCGTATTTTGGCCAGATGCAACTGTTTAAATTTAAGATGTCCTGATGGATTTATTTGTAACTTCTCACTTCACAAGTTGTTAACTGATGGACTGGAGTGGTGTGGATTACTTGTGGATTATTGTGATGTTTTTATCAGCTGTTTGGCTCTCATTCTGACGGCACCCATTCACTGCAGAGGATCCATTAGTGAGCAAGTGGGATGGTTTCATACATCAAGAAAATCCACTCAGAGGGCAGTCGTGGCCTAATGGATAGCTAGTCGGACTTGTAAGCGGAAGGTTGTGGGTTCGATTCTCAGGTCCGGCAGGGATTGTTGGTGGGGATTGTAGTATCCTCCTTCAATACCACGACTGAGGTGTCCTTGAGCAAGGCACCGAACCCCCAACTGCTCCCCGGGCGCTGTAACATGGCTGCCCACTGCTCCGGGTGTGTGTTCACTTAGGATGGGTTAAATGCAGAGAATACATTTCACTGCTGGTTATATACTCTCTATGTAATTGTGTATGTGACAAATAAAAAATAATCTTAATCCTTTTACAGCAATTACACTATACAAGACTGCATAAGACTATTTTTCTTTGCAAATTACAGCATGACCTTTATGGTTTCTTGATTTAAATCTTGCACAAAGAATTCACCCAGACTCAATTTCAATGGGATGAACTCTTGAAAAGAAAAGAAAAAAGTTATGGGATGTCATGCATAGAAGTCAACGGAGGTTCTTTCACTTTAATTGTTGTTTAGCTTGAACATTGAGTTGCATAGTAAAAAGTTCAGTTGTCGTTCGCCTGACTGCATTTGACATGTCCCTCCCTTCAGTGTTATGATAATTAGGGACAGATTTTAACCTACAGAAAGTGCAAGAGTGTAGTTCATATGACACAGTCTGAAGTAAGTATCAACTAACTTGTTGTCTATATGGTTTGCTTTTTTAACTTATTTTTTAATATGTATGTATATCTAATTTGATATTTTATGCTTTGAACTGAAGAGAGTTGTTTGTATAACTTATAATTACAATAAGTATTAAGATGGCTTTGTTCTCTTGTGCTTGTGTGAAATTATAGCAGTGACGTTCTGATATCTCTGTCCTCATCCAAATATTTACCATGAGAATGTCTCCACTTTCACATTATCTTCTGGTGTGCATATCAGTGCTGTCACTGAGTGAGTTTTAATATCCATTTGAATAATATCCTTCATAATATGGCAAAGACAATACACAATCTATATGGAATTGCATTCAAATGTAATCTTTTTCTTCATCAGGCAGGGTGACAGAGGCACAGACAGGTAATTATTGACCTTAGAACTACAACAAAGTCAAACTGAACTGATTGAAGTTAACATGAACCGAGCTTGAAGTTTTTTTTACTTGCAGCTTCGGTGATATTCTATCCATTCGGTTCAGCGGCAGGAGACGCTGTCAATATTGCCATTGAGGATGAAAACTCCACTCTTGTTGACCTGTGGAGTCCTTTTGTGTTCTTCGGCCGCACGTACAACAGGACATATGTGAGAATTTAGTTCTGTTAATGCAAATGGTGAATGATTATAATGTAACATGCACAACTAATATCTTTCATTACATAGGTTAACAGTAACGGACACCTTACATTCAACCAGTCTTCATCACAGTTTGTTTTTAACTACTTTCCCATCAATGGAAGTGAAGACATCATCGCGCCCCTCTGGACCGACATTGACGTCAGTGTGAATGGCATCATCTCATATCAGCAGTACTCAACCGGGAGCGTTCTCACTCGTGCCACTCAGGATATAAATCAGTACTTCCCTGATCTGAGCTTCACGGCTAATTGGGTCCTGGTTGCAACTTGGGATAGAGTTGCGTACTATTATCACTCTGGCACGGTGAGTTAGTTTGTTATAACTCCTCCAGACTCAAGGTTACAGATGAGATATTCTTAGAGCTGTGTAACAGTCAGTTTTCCCAAACTTTTCAGGAAACGTCATTTCAAGTGGTTTTCATTTCGGGCGGTGATTTGTCTTTTATTCTTATGAATTATGGTGACATTGCTGTGGCGCATAATATGGTGCAAGTAAGACATGACTTCTATATCAGTGAAACAAATATGCCTATCTTTTCTTGATAATCTCTCTCAATAATATATATTTTTTCTTGTTTGTACAGGCTGGTTATGACACAATAAACTCCACGGCCTACTTTAAGATTCCTGGGTCAAACGTTGGGAGCTATATTCCAAACCTCAAGAACTCCACTAATGTCAATGTTCCAGGCCGATGGGCGTTCAGGGTGGACGGTGGACCAGATCAAAACATAGGTACACAATTGTCATAAAAATTATATTCTGTAGTATTATTCACTTGTTGTTATGTTTGGCATAATGTCAAGTTTGTTGTTGCTCAACATGACACTAGAATGAACATTTATGTTACTAGAACAATTTATATCTTGAATGAACCTGAATTCCTTTGAACAAAAGGGTCTGACAAATGCTATAAGAATGCACCCAGAAACAAGCAAACAAACAAGTTTTAAAAGTTTCACCCTCAGGCCATCCAATTTAGAGAAATTTAGCATTCCATCACTTGCTCAGCAATGGTTCCTCTGCAGTGAATGGGTGCCGTCAGAATGAGAGTCCAAACAGCTGATTTAAAACACCACTCCAGTCCATCAATTAATGTCCTATGAAGTGAAAAGCAGCGTGTTTGTAAGACACAAATCCATCATTAAGGCCTTTTAACTTTAAACTGTCACTTCTGGCCAAAATATTAGTCCATAATCCATAATAATGCTTCCTCCAGTGAAAAAGTCCATCTCCTGTTTTTGTCTCACATCAAAATCCACTGGCATATTTGTTTTGGACTGTTTTCGTTTGTAAATGGTGCTTGGTTTGTGCATATTTCTCTCCTGATTCAGTCAAGATGACTTATAGGAGAAAACAATATTATGAATTATGGACTCGTATTTTATTAGGAAGTTAAAATGCCATGATGAATTTGTTTCTTACAAACATGCAGCTTTGGGCTTCACAAGATGTTAATTGATGGACTGGTGTGGTGTGGATTACTTGTGGATTATTGTGATGTTTGTATGGCCTGAGGGTGAGTAAACAAATTTTAATTTTTTGGTTAATTAATCTATTCCTGTGATTATTTAACCATACTGTGTCTGTGTGCGTTGTTTCTCTTAGAAAATATCATAGGAGTTCAAATGCGAGTTACTTCATTTTCAGACCTAAGAGAGAGTGGAAACATTGAGACCGTTTTAGATAAAGTAAGTTGCACTTACTACAGGATTTGGCATGTTTTATTTTATTTTTTTCTGCAAATGGTGGTGCTAATAGACGATTTAAAATATTTGATCTTATTTCAGCTACAACAGGAGTTGACCAAGTACGGTATGCCAAGCAGCATCAAACTGAACTTAAGAAGAATCCAAAAGACACATCCGTGATATCTGCCTCATACAAGGAAAGAAATTCAAACAGAGACCAGTTCATTAAATCTCTTGCATCAAATATATCCCTCCCATTAAAAGACAACTTACAGGGAAGTAAGGAATAATAACAATCAAAAATTAGATCTAACGTGAAAGGTAAATAATAGTCTTTTCCGTGAAACCCGGCGTCTGCAGATGAGGAATGTCACTCTACAGGAAAGCAAACGTTCATGTGTTCTCACACGTAAATGATGTGTGGCGGTAGTTTAACCTAGATCTGCAATATGTGAACAATGGAAGTAAACCAGTTTGTCCTCTATAGCTCCATTGAAAATCATAATATTTACTGTAATGTGAACTTTTCTTGATGAGATATTGGGGCAAGTACTGTCTATTCTGGCTAGCTGTCATGTTTTAATCTGGTGAATATTAATTATTTTCCACCATTATTGCTCAAGGAAATATTATATTCTGAGGTGTGTGATAACTGTAACAGTAAACTAAAAAGCTCTATAATGTGAATTTAATAAATGTAAAACATAATGTATATGTTCCTTGGCTCACCACGAGGGGGAGACAGACACCTAGTGAGAGTTAGTGACAGTGGCTGTTTCTCAATTCCAAGAACGCAGAGAACGGACTTGTGTTCTCGTTATGTTATATTTATTGTTTATTGGTCACTGCTTATGCTGAGACTATGCGGTCAGTTAAGCAAGAACGCAGTACATCTCAATTCTCACAAGGATGCTGTTCTGTGTCCTCGCGTCCTCCAGAGTTTCAAGACTGGTCTCCACGAGAACACAAGTCCGTTCTCTGCGTTCTTGGAATTGAGAAACAGCCAATGTAAAAGTTGTAAATAAAACAAATAGGCCTATGAAGTACGTTTTACAAGAAAATGCTATTTCAGTCTTTCTACTTTGAAATTCCATGGTTAATTCAATGTGTTAGCTACTTGCAGTTTCTTTATAATTCATCGTGACATTTAGGCTACTACTTGTGAGTGAACATTGTTTTTCAGTGTACATAAAATGCTAAAACTTAAACGGTTTAAACTATTATCTGATTACACACAGGTCATTTTAATACAGAAACTGCTGACATGGCATTCGAGTGACATTGCCAGTGTTAAAGCTTATACTAGCCTGTTTCAGAACATACTACATGACCGCAGTGTGTTGGGTAAATAGAATCACACGATGTGTTATGTTTTTATTAAAACACTCGTACATCAAACACACACACACACACACACACACGCTGACAGACAGACAGAGAGATCCTTTAAGTTACAAAACACGTAGACGCATTTTATAGGACATCTGTGCACATGTCAAGGTGTTGAGATTTGAATTTGTTGTATTTTCTCATAGCTCTACATTTAGGCTATTACAGTGATGGAGCAAGTGTTCACTGTCTCAACCTAAGCAGTATTACAGTCAGATTCCAGTATCAACCATCATGATAAAGTCATGTCTCCATCTGCTGGTCAGACTTTAGAAAAACAATATAAATACATACGGTCTGTTATGGTTTATTTACAATAAAAGAAGGATAGTTCTGATTGGTTGAGCCAGGTTCGAAACCCACAAACATACACCTTTGTTTACGTCTGTGTGTTGCTTGACAACCAGTGGTGTAGTGGTGCCTGGAGAAGTGGGTATACTCTTAATTTATGCCCCCAATTTTTTTTTTTAAACGGCCCGGCAAAGGATGAAACAGTGACATGTAAAACTAGTCTTGCATATTTAGTTCACTATTGTAATATTTGCACACTGTCACTTAACTTCCGCTGCTTGAGTAACGATCATTATGAAAATAATATTATTCACAGAAGAGGTGCAGATTTTGCAATAAATAATTTAAATAAATAAATGAATATATAAATAGACTGTAGCAACTGACATTTTGTCAGAACCTCTAGTAAATTGCATATTTTGTTTAGTTGTCTGTTCAGAATTGTAATCTCTATTTGAAACAAACAAAAAAAAATCGTGATTCTCAATCATTTCAGAAGTGAGGGGGACAGAAATGTAAAATATAATAACTTTTTTGTCTAATTGACAGGTTTTATTACGATTATTATTTATTAATTATTACCTCTTGCTTTTAATTGGCTGAGAAATCAAATACACTGCTTGACAATAACCAATAATTTATAATATTTTTCCTGTATTTTCCTAATGACAATTTTATGATTTGTTTAGCCTATATACTACATTTTCCCCCCATTTTTATCACAGAATAAGGCAGAATATATATTTTATAGCCTAGTAGCCTATCTATTGCCAAGTGTAGCCTAATAAATGCTATCAATTAGCACTGCATTATTCAGAATCAAATGCTTTTTTATTACCTGGAGATGACTTGAAAAACACACATAAACCATATTGTCGCAATCATGTGTTTACTGTCTTCACGTGAATTACAGACTCGTAAATTAGTAGCCTAGCTACTTCTATGAGGCCATTTCAGACTTTCTGCGCGAGAGCGCCATCCGGCTTCGAGTAGCCTATAAATGAAACATACACTGCATGAGAGTGTTTTACGCCTCGTTCCTGACCGCATCACTATCTTTACTGGATGTTTTTAGGGAATATTTGCATTTATTCACATGCGATTGGATTACTCATATGCTGGACTGTCATGATTATGTTGTATTCTTGAGTCTCCTTGGCTATTGATGCCCAAATGAATTATCTTGTCCAGTTAGGAACCTTTTCGTCTCTTCCTTTACTCTTTTGATTTAACTTTGGAGTGTTACAATTTGGCCAGTACAAGAGTCAGGACGCATCAGAGGGGATTTAGAAGTGTGTATACGGAATGCCGACTGATAAAGAAGTGGGTATACGCCGTATACCTGCGTATACCCTCCACTACACCACTGTTGACAACCACTTTGTTGCAACCATAGATATGTTGCAAAAACAACTGTTTCTGAAGAACTACATTGTTTGAAGGAAGAATAGCCTACTGTTTTTATTAATATCATTACACTTTATTTGCTCGGTTTTATTTTGTGAAACCTTACTACGTATATGGAATAACCGTTTTATAAAAACTCCGTCGTGCCTAATAACGACGCCCCTGTTATAAATTCACTGTAAACCAGCTTCTTGGGGCTTATTGCTTTATTACATACCCTGTTTCATACATTCACTTATTATTTTCAGCTTGTTGCGGTTTTAGAAATATTTTTACTATGTAGCTTACTGAATTAAAGCCTAGTCTCTACAGTCTGTTTTTCATAAACTTATTATAACTTACCTGCAATTATAGCTCAGAATAATTGACTGAATATTTATATCTTTAAACATTCATTTTTCAGACTATACTTGACTACCAAACTGTTTTTTCTTCTTCCCGTTAATCATTTTTTGTAAAGCTTCGTTCAGACTGTCAGTCCAAATCCGATTTTGTGCATATCTGGATGGAATCTGATTTGAATAACTGACTGTCCACACAGCATATCGCAACTGTTCATTTCCGATTAGTGTGTCCATAAACCTCTTTCGTTTTTACTGAATGTGCATTGGTTTCTATGGTAATGCCGTTGCGTTGTTATGCCTACGCTAAAAACAACAGTAACAGCAATACAGTTTGCAATACAGATGTTTGCTGCGTCCCAATTCGCATACTATCCGTCCTAAATAGTATTCGAAAATAGAATTAGTGTGTCCCAAATCATAGTATGTTTAAAAAAGTATGCCAAAGATTCCCGGATGGTCTACTACTTCCGGTTAGAATTCGAAGTGCAGATCGATGCATACTTTAACGGCTGAGGATTCGATTAGAACTACAAACACGCATAAAAAGTGTTTAAAAACTACAAACATGGCGGATATGCGCGACCAACGGACATGTAGAGAAAGGGATTTGAGTGATAAATAATCAATGTCTAACCTGATTAAAAAATATTTATTTAATGTTATCCACGTTATATTTCATCTGCAGCAACACTGTGAACTTTTATAATGATATGTTTGGTTGTTAACTTTGAAATGCAGCATTATGCAACACATGAGCAGAGTTCTCGGCATGAAAGACCAGCGATGTGCTTCTTTATTTCTCTCCAATACGGTAGAAAATCAAATTAAACGAAATGTGGATGATGTTAACTGTGATAAGATGATTGACAGCAGTTTGAACAGTTACAGCATGCTCGTAACTAAGCAACAGAGCGTCCATTAAAGAAGCATGACGAAGTAGTCTGTGCCTACTATTCTGCTACATACTCAAAAGTATGTACTTTTTCTTCACAAAAAGAGTACATACTTTTAGGGCATAGTATAAGTAGGCGAATTGGGACGCAGCAATGGTGTCTTACCGTCGCGGTTGCGCTGTAACGTTAGTGTCATATTTCGTCTTGTGAGGCAGCGGCAGACATGCAGGAAGCTTGAATATGCGGCTTTATTGCCGTCTCTTTTTTTTTTGTCTCCGCTACTTTCAAAACACAAAGAGGTGCGTGTACTAGCGGTTTATTGTTTTTTCCCACTTGACTTGCACTTCGCAACGACACAAGCTTGTTTCTGCAAAGATGTTCAGCATGTTTTGTGCAAAAACGTCTGACGTGTTTACGTTTTACGTGGCGTGAGGACGTGAAAAAGCAACGCTAAATCCGATCTGACTGTCCAGACTGAAATGGATTTCCACCAGAAATGCGATTTGAATAGGATTCCAAACCACATACGAATGTAGCTCAAAACGGATTTGCACAAATCGGATTTCATGTAGTTCGTTGCCGTTCAGACTATCTAAATATGATCGGATTTCAATCGGATTTGCACAAAAATCGGATTTGGGCTGACAGTCTGAACGAGGCTTTAGTGTGGCTAGTCTAGTCTAGCACCATCTTTATAGATTTTGGAAAAGGTTATGCATGACTTCTCAACATTCCATCCAGGAATATATAAAAAATGTATTTTAATACACAAGGCTCTCGATCTTTTAAAGAAAATAAAATAATGTATTTTTATAGTGCTTTGGAATGATAGATTTTTAATATTTATTTAGGCCAGGTAAATAAATAACAATAATTAGAATATTTTTAAACAAAATATAGCTATTTCATTTAGGAGTTTTACACACACACACTCGCACACAAATTATAGCGATATATTGCTGTGTGGGTTTGTTCAATTAACTTTTTTTTATGTAATGTAATTTACATATATCATCAGATATTTCTCCTGACAGGAAATCATTATCATTAAGACTGGCAATATTAATCATTATGACGCCATAGAGCGCAGTTTAGAATTTTGGCGCGCGCGGTATAAAAAGCCGTGGAATTCTGTGAAACATTTAGTGGGTTTGTAGTGGTCGAAGACGAGAGTTGTTAGCGGTAGTACACCCCCAACAGCCGGCACCGACACGGCGGGGCAACATCCTCATCCTCGCGATGAGCCACCTTTTGATGCCGGTGAGGGAGACGCCCAGAGGAGGGAGGAGGAGAGGAGGAGAAGAAGAAAAAGAGGTTCTGGAGGCTGCCCTCTTAACTCAAAACTGCCAGAAAACACCTCAAGTTGATTCACCAGGGTCAAACTGAGCTGCAGCTCATTGAGCCACCAACACCAGCCAGCAGCGCTGATGGTAAATGATATGTGGCCCTGGAGGGTAAATATCATTAATATCAAATATCATAATATCAAAGGGTCATTTTTTTTTAATTGAGATTGATACATCATCTGATAATTGGCTGAGATATAACTATTTTGAAAATCTGGATGCAAAAAAAATCTAAATACTGAGAAAATCGCCTTTAAAGTTGTCCAAATGAAGTTCTTAGGAAAGCATATTACAAATCAAAAATTAAGTTTTGATATATTTACGGTAGGAAATTTACAAAATATCTTCATGGAACATGATCTTTACTTAATATCTTAATGATTTTTGGCATAAAAGAAAAATGGATCATTTTGACCCATGCAATGTACTTTTTTGCTATTGCTACAAATATACCTGTGCTTCTCAAGACTAGTCTCAGCCTCAGACGTCACGCCCACGGACCGTTGGCTAAAGTCTGATGCATATGGCACACTTATCTGGAAACACTTCAGCAGTGTCAAAGTCGTCGTCGGATTGGTTGAATTATACAGGATTTCCGGGAGATGTGTGTTCTTGAACATTCCGCCTGGAAAAAGATGCAGTGGCGCCAAACCCTCTCACGAAAGAAGAAAGCCGTGGTGTTTACAAATGTGACACGAACGCTTATCAGGGTCAACTAAAGGCTGGATTTTCAAAAGTATGTGAAATATTTAAAGTTCGCGGCATAGAATCTTTAAAATACATCCGAGAGTTTCACGCCCCGAAACGTGACGCTAAATGAAACGAACTGTGATTGGTTGTTTGATATGTCAGTCAAACGGCCTCATGGGCGGGCCTTGGCCAATGAAAGCTGCCATCTATTCCAGACCTTCAGCCGTCAGTCTGAAGGTCTGGCTACGCGAGACTAACTCAAGACTGGTTTTGTGGTCCAGGGTCATATAACTGTGTGAGAAGAAAAAAAACAACTTTTGTTTTGTTAATCAGGTGGCAGTGAAAGACGTCATGAAGAAGCACGACATGGAATATCTAACTATTGCAAGTCATGTGCACTCATCTCAGTCACTATTTGCATTTAATCACAGACTTTTCAATAGACAATCCATTTTAAAACTATCCATCTTCTAGCATGATCATCCAAACCCCCTACCATTGGAGATTGCCCTTACAGTCCTGGCCAACATGGGACCCAGCGCGCCAGGGAGTATAAAACTGCTGGACTGGCAGGACCAACGTGACAACTACGTCATGGTCCTCGAGTATCCGTCGCCCTGCGAGAACTTACTTAGTTTCTTGGAGGGCCACAGAGGCAGGCTCGATGCAGGTTTAGTTCGGCACTTCATGCGGCAGGCAACGCAGGCGGCCCGTACACAGGGTGCGAACTACGGGGGAGCTAGGGGGAGCTCGGCTCCCCTTAATGAGACATGGGCTCCCCTGAAAAAGTGATTCGTGAAATTTTGGGGGGTCTCAAAAAATATTGACAATGTGTTATTTTGACGTGCAATTTCAGTTTTGTGTAATGTGATCATCGTGGATTATTAGGCCTATGTGTAAAATTGCAAAAATATCATTCATTCATGCATGACGGCGATTTAAACCTAATTCACTTCAATAAAGAAGTGAAGGCATAAAGGTGTGGGGGGTGCTGCGGTGCAAATTCCACTCATGTTTAGTACGTTAACTCAAAGCAAAGACTAAAGGGACTTTGCTCAAAGATTCGTAGAAAAAATATAAACGTTGGAGACCGTTGATCTGTGCGCGAAGTTCTTGAAATCCATTCTGCAGTTAGCATCATATAGCCACCATGGCAAGAAGAACACAAGGATTCTGTGTTAAGGTATGTTATTCGCATCTATGTGTTGTGGCTGGGTTGTTATAGGTCTGCGTGACTCTCGATTGACAGCCTGAAGCTAAATGTACTATTTGTGGGTGGCTATTTGTTGTTTCACCTATCAATTCGTGTCGATAAAGTATAATAGGGTAAATCCTGTATAGTGATTTATCCTATATAGTGCTTGCATAAAGCAAGTAGTGCATACACTTGTAGCTGTTATGTATCTTTGTAAGCCATTGTAAGTGCACGAACCCCCCCCCGTTATAAAAAATAAATAAAAGTGGGCTCCCCCAAAATCCACGGTATAGTTCGAACACTGCCCGTACATGTTGTTGCCGTGGCGTATTTCATGGCGACATTAAGTTGGAAAACTCACCGTGAGCAAGGACACCCTGCATGCAGGTCAAGTAGCTTGACTTTAGGTGAGGGGGACCTCATCCCTACACGACATTGTATGGTAAGTAGCATCCGTCAAAGATGACAGAGAAAATGCTTTGGTAATGCAAACTTGCATATGAGATGAAATCTCTTCCCTTCAGGCACCATGGAGTACTACCCTCCTGAGTACAGGATCAAGGGCAAGTAACCATGCGAAGTCTGCAATGTCATGGTCTCTTGGGGTCATCTTGTTCACGATGCTGTGTGGCCGTTTTCCCACTTGGTGAGGACCGTCAGAAGACCAAACTAAACCTTTGGTCAGAGCCTGGACTGTCAAAAGGTGAGCTCTTCATCACCAGAAAAGAAGTCTGAATCCAATTAAATACTCTTCCAGATCAGATCTCACAACTGAATAGATGCAGATGTAAAGGCTTCAGGTCATAATTAGATATCGCTCCTGTGTTTCTGCACAGACTGCTGCCGTTTGATCTGCAGCATAAACCAAAGCAGCGGCTAGGTCTAGGGAAGATCCTTCGACACGACTGGTTTAAGAAACTGAGCTTAAGATCAGCCAGTTTTTACACATTTGCTTTTGTTGTTCATTTTGATTTATGAAGTGTAATGTATTTACGCCAATGTTTTCTATTTTGTTTCAGGTCTCCATATAAGTCATGGAAAAATGGAGCTCCAACCCCAGACGTTTCCAGAGTCTCCTGTCAGCTTGGCATCTTGCGGGCTGGCAGGAAGCCTTTCCATCTCTCCGTGAAGCCCCAGCATCTTGCGGGGCCTGCAGGCCATGGTTGCGTCTTGCGCCATGGCCTGAAGCAGCAGTACTTGTGTCTTGCGGTACTGCTCGCTTGGGGATGTGTATATATGTATGTAGTTTTTTCTCAGAGCTTGGACTTTCCAAAGGTAAGATCACAAAAAATAAGTCTGATTCCAATCATCACATAAATGTTCTTCCAGATTACATCTTACAACTAAATAGCTCAAATGTAAAGGCTTCAGGTCATAATCAGATGTCTCTCCCATGTTTCTGCATAGACTGCTGCCGTTTGAGCCTCCTCCACCAAGCGGCGGCTCGTTCTGGGGAAGATCCTTCACCACGACTGGCTTCAGGTACCGAGCCTAAGGTCAGACAGTTTTTACATATTTGCTTTTGCTGTTAATTTTGAATGGAAAGATATTACATAGTTAAGTGTAATGTATTTAGGCAAATGTTTGCATTCTGTTTTGTTTCAGATATCCATATAAGTCGAGGAGAAATGGAGCTCCAACCCCAGACATTTCCAGGGTCTCCTGTCAGCTTTGCGTCTTGTGGGCCGGCAGGAAGACCTACCATCCCTCTGTGAAGCCCCAGCATCTTGCAGGGCCAGCAGGCCATGGTTGCATCTTGCGCCATGGCTTGAAGCAGCAGTACTTGTGTCTGGCGGTACTGCTTGCTTGGGGATGTGTATGACCCTGTCCCATCACTGCCTCCACAACATGACTGCATCAGTCCAGGTCCAGTCTCATCTGCACTGCTCACCAGCCATGGCCAGATTAAAGGCATGCAATGGCCATCCTTGCTGAGAACTCCACTGCCCTGGTTCCTGAGCAGTTCCTCTCATGGCTGCCCACAAGCCAAAACTTTGATGTCCCAGCGGTTCCTGCTATGGTGCTCCAGGTCTCCCAGTCCAGAACTTCCTGTGGTGGCTGCCTGGTCTTCAAGCTCCTTGTCATAACTGCACACTCTCAAAAGCTTGTCCTGGATAATGAGGTCCAGTCACAGATCTTCTTCTTATGGCTGTCCCATGATGCTCAGCTCCATGTGATGCACGCCTCGGCTCCCAGAAGTTTCTGTAATGGATGCATCTCATGGCTGTCCCAAACTCTCCACGTGATGTTTTCTGTGTACCAGAAGTTCTTGAAAAGACCAGTTCCAGTACTCTCGACTGCCCCAATAGAGCTCGCCAACAGTTCCTAGTGCCACAGCTCCTTGTTTTGGCTGCCTCAGTACCAGAATTTCCTTTCATGTTCCTATTATGAAAGGGGTGCAAATAATAATAATAAAAAAAACATCTTAATACATTTTTTAAAATGTTGCCTCCCTTTTTTGCATTATTTTTCTTGTGTGTTGTTTATTTTGGATAAAATTTATAGAATTTACTTTTGTTCCTTTTTTGTTTACTTGTCATTGTATATCTGTCTTCTGTAATTTGCTACATTTTTGGAGTATTTTTATTGTGACCATGTATGTCACTCTGTTTTACAGAGTTTAAATGTTCGTGTACTCCAGAAGGTGGCGATAGAGAAGCATCTCTGTACACCTCCACTTTTATCAGCTTTATCACAATGTGAATGACATGCACATGATGCAAGCTTAAAATACCATCGCCATCATTGTTATTTTATTTTTATCCTCACATTTTTGTCTTATTAGAGGTTAGCCTATATGGCTAAATGTTTATTTAATCTTGAACTATAATTAATAAAGACTACAATAGCCTATAATTTTTATATATAAAAAATCTTTACAAATTCTTCATTTTTTACATGAATTATATTCAACAGACTATATTTATGATTATCATTAAATTATAATAGTTACAGTGAGAGACATTTCCAGAGTAGGCTTTTTTTCTGATGTTCTCGTCATGTGAATGTCCTGTACATTTTCAAAAATGTAAAAATAAATAAATAATGAATGAATAAAGGAAAAAAAGCAAAGTGTATAAATTCAGAGACCTATAATAACTGCATGATGTAACTATGTGATAGTGTGATGCATTCATGCAAAAGCTTAATAACTGAACGCTTTCCCAAAAACTGTCCACTTCTGTGTATTCTGATTCTTCTGCCGAATTCATTTGTAAATTCAAGCGAAACTTCGCTGAGTTCTCGTGATTTAAGCTGTGCTGTACATTTACATAGGATGGGGGTGGGGGAGTTTCGTCCAATTAAGACTAATTTCATGTTAAGTGATGATAATACATCATTACCGTCTGTCCAAACTAAACGTCTCATTTCATTAACAAACACCATCATTTCCACCCAAAAACATTTAGATGGTTTATTCACATACATTCATTTTAGACCACGAATAGGGGAGAATAGGCTAGATGTCATCAGTTATGAGATTTTGAGTCAAATGTCCAGTTACACAAGCTTGTTTTCTCTAGCGGTTGCTTTATATGTTGGTTTCAATAATCTAATTAAATCATCTTAAATTAGAATAACGTTGTGATCAACTTAAATTCCCAACTTAAATTTCCGAATTTTGTTATAGAGTCTGGATAAACTATTGAACAATAAAACTACACTGTTATAGGCTAGCATACATTCAGTCAATAATGGAGACAAGTTACTTATATATACAGTATATAAAAAAAACAAACTTAAATGTCAGGTCGTGATAAGCTGTTTTAAAATGAATGCAATTTATTACACTATTTGTAGAAAACAATTTTTACATTTTTGATGTTTAGTGAAATGTTTTGCGTTTTATAACTTTTCACTTATTATATTCTGCTAACAACCTGTTATTCCAATGGCAGATTTTAAATGTTACCTACATTTCACTACTGATTATACCCTGTATGATTGTGTATGTGACAAATAAACAAGAACCTTGAACCCTTGAACCTTGAACAACTAACCCATTACAGTGTGACAACATGCCCCGCTATTGTGCTAGCTGTATCATTTTCTCCCCTCCGGGAAAACTTTCAGTATGGTTTTATTTTATTATTATTACATTTTTGTAGTCAAGACTTTAAGGTTTGTATCTACACAGAAACTTTAAAAATGAACATACACTGAGACATGAAAAGTTTGACCATTATCACTCATCCATAATCGATTCTTTTATTTATTAATTTATTATTTTCTTAATGAATAAGTATCCCTGTTTTTATTCTTTGGTTAAGCACTTTTTTTCATCTTGAATATCAAACGCTTATCACATGAATGATCTCGACGCCAGATTGATGCATATTGGATGAAGTTAATTGAGGAGAAGTGTGACAGTGGGAGGGGTTGTCAAACAGCAGTTCATTCACTCCATGCGCCCTGGACAGGTTAAATACCCCTCCCCTTACGCGCACTCGGGCACTCTCGAGTAAACCCTCAGAGACGAGCACACCCAGCGGGTCTGATCGGTGAAACCCATGTTTCTAGAGGGAGAACGGATTATGAACGCGTTCGGGCAGCAGCCGTCGAGCCAGCAGACCAGTCCCCTCCAGCACCACAACGCGCAGGACATCCTGGACATGACCGTGTACTGCGACACCAACTTCAGCATGTACCAACAGAACCTCCACCATCACCACCACGCGCAGAGGCCACCTGCGCATCCTTCCAGCTACGGACTTGGCGAATACACCTCAGCCACAGCCAACCCGTACCTGTGGATGAACAGCCCGAGTATCACCTCATCTCCATATCTCTCAGGCCCAAACGGAGGCTCTTACATTCAGTCAGGATTTGGGTCGAACCAGCGGCAGTTTCTTCCGCCTCCAACGGGCTTCGGAAGCGCAGATCTCGGTTGGCTGTCCATTTCAAGTCAGCAAGAACTTTTCAAGATGGTTAGACCGCCTTATTCCTATTCAGCGCTGATTGCGATGGCTATTCAGAACGCGCAGGACAAGAAACTGACGCTCAGTCATATTTATCAGTATGTGGCGGACAACTTTCCTTTTTATAAGAAAAGCAAAGCCGGATGGCAGAACTCTATAAGACACAATTTGTCCTTGAACGACTGCTTCAAGAAAGTCGCGCGGGATGAGGATGACCCTGGTAAGTTTGCATGCTTTTTATTCAAAAATTCGAATTCGAATTAGTTTGGCGTGCATAGTTGCGCGCTAGATTTTAGTTTAATGCTAACATATTTCCCCGTTTATTTTTTTAAGGGAAAGGAAATTACTGGACTTTGGACCCCAACTGCGAGAAAATGTTCGATAACGGCAACTTCAGAAGGAAGAGGAAGAGAAGATCTGACGGAAACGCCAGTAGCCTGTCGGTAAAGTCCGAGGACGCGCTCAAATTGGCGGACACGGCGAATCTGATGAGCGCGTCCCCGCAGAGCCTCCAGAACTCTCCGACGTCAAGCGAACCCAAATCGTCCCCTTCACCGTCCGCAGAGCACAGCCCGTGTTTTAACAACTTTATCGGTAACATGAACTCGATAATGGCTGGAAACAGCAACGGGATCAGAAGCAGAGACGTCAGTTCTGGACACTTGGGGGATTTTACGCACGGCATGTCTGGACATGAAATTGCCCCTCCATCAGAACCAGGCCATCTGAACACCAACAGACTGAACTACTACTCAGCGTCCCATAACAACAGTGGCTTGATCAACTCGCTGTCCAACCATTTCAGTGTCAATAACCTCATATACAACCGGGACGGAACAGAAGTTTAGAGTTTGTGAATCTCTAATGTGCTCTGTGAGTACATGGACAGTCTGTTCTTACATTAGACTTCATTTCTATACACGCTCACCTCAGTGGCACAGTTCATTTTCATTCAGACTGTCTGGTGTTTTGGGATGCATCAGCAAGTGGGTTTGCAGCATTTACATTTATTCTGCTATGAATAAATGGTACCCTTGCTCCAAACTGTGATACTTAACAAGTCCACACATGTCTATTTCCTAGGCCACCATAACAAGTGCCTTCAGTTTTTTGTAGAACAAATGTAGATATTTTATTTAAATGGAATGTTTTTGATTTGTAAATAAACGTGCATATATCTGAAATATCTGTAGCTTCGATTTCTGTTTATTTGCTGTTTATGATTTTTTCCCATTTTTCTGCTCAATGGCACAACAAACACAAACACCTAGTGCATCTCAGTGTGTTCCCATGCGATCAGCGGGTGGCCGCAGAGATGCACAAAACTGTAACAGCAATTAAGACATGTTTGCTTGTTTATGTAGTTTGTTTACAGTCACTCGCAATTATATATAGTTTGTTTGTGGACGGCTGCAATCAAACAGGCAGTTTACTGACAACTTTTAATTAGCTTTTGCACTAAAGTACAGTTTAGTTTTGAACAGTAGCATTGAAAGATCAGATTACACTTGAAATTTGGAGTGCAAATGTGTTGTGTTCTTTCTGAAACCTTAAATTTCAAGGTAATTTAACCAGCGCCCATCTTTTTCCCATAACAGCTCAACTCCAGCAAATATATTGAGTTGACAATTATTTATCAAAAGAATTTCAGGTTTAATCGAGCGTTTGAATTAATCTGTGCCCCCGCTGTGTCCTCTCCTAATTGCTTTCTGCAAAAAGCCAGACACATTTAACTCTTCACTGTCCTCATTATCTCAGGGAAGTTTTTTCAGCCTGTTTATTTACTGTACAAGCTCTGGCATTGAATGGCACAGACTCAATTGGGTGATGGTGTAAATAGCCTTATATGATCCACCGGTTTATCTAGAGATTCAGCTTCCCCTTCTACCATTAACTCATGTCCAGTCTGACCTGCATGAAAGCAGTAGGTGAGACCGAGACATTTTCCGCTTGTCGCTTTGCATACAGCCGATTTAGACAAGTCCTCACAGCTTCATATCTGGAGAGTTCAAAAGTTCGGCTGTGTGTCTGGGAGCTTTTATTTACACTCGGATTATTTAACGGTGTATAAAAATCACGTTTGGTGAATATTACCATTAAGTTATGAAAACATTATTTCTGAACGTTCTTAGAACATCTCATATTTTGAATGTTTAAAAACTTTTTTTTTTTCTTGGTTATGAATGTTAGAGGAAACAATAAGGGAAAATTCCATTTAATCATTTAGCAAATAATATGGGAAAGTTACTTTTTAGTCTGAAACTTGTATATTTAATGTTTAACAACAGTTAGAAGAACATCCAAAAATGTTTCAGTAAAACATTCCATGATAAATGATGATTCAGAATGTTACTGAAGACCAGATAACCGAAGAATGTTTGTTCATAATTTTAAGAGAACCTTGCCAGAATGTTCTGAGAAGGTTCCCAGTTAGCTGGGATGCTGTATAAGGTTCTCATCATCCTCACTCTTTAAAACAAAATCTAGTGGCTCTTAGGTTCTTGAGTTGTTATATGGTTCTTTGGAGATTAAAAAAGTTCTTATTGCATCATTTTAAATTCTTCAGATTAACATTTCTGGGTTCCTTAAAGCATTTTAAACCAGTTTTCTAACAAACAGAATTTTTTTTATTTATTTATAAAGGTTCCAATATCGCATCAGACTGTAAACCCCTTTGTTCAACTTTTCATCTTGATTTTTAGGAGTGAAGTTCACTTTTGAGGATTGTGCCACAAACTTTATATGGTTTTTCTGGCTTTTTTGGTTTCTGCTCATGGTCTTATTTCAAAGTCAGTCTACTCCAGGTCCCATATCAAAGAAAGAAAATGAAAACAAACACATAGGCCTTACTGCAATACAACTGAATTGTCTCTGTTGTCTGGGATAAAGCAGAACTGACAGGAGATTCGTGTCCACGGTGCTGGAACGCAAACGGATCTGGCATCACCAGAGACACCCTGCTGCTCTCTAGTGAAAACAGAACAAATGAAAGCACTCAAACAGCATTTCCCTCCGTGTGCCTTTGTTCTAACAAAGGACATTGTTGTTCCACTATTGCAGGATAGATTATCATAGTGACAATATATCTGTGGTGAGAAGAACATGCAATTGCAATGGACATAAATGAGACCAAATGACATGCAATTAGCCTAATTAATTGCCTTAAAACAATATAAGGGTCAGTGATAAACAAGAATGTCTAAGATGATAAAAAATAAGGGAAGATTGGCCTTTATTTCTCAAGAGGTGAGATGTAGGCTGTGTAACCAATTCTAAATATCATTAATTCATTATTATGTTAGGGTCTATGTTCTATTTATTTCAAAGTTTTATCATGTAAATGTGATATCCGTTTGTTTTGTTTTTTTGACTTTTTATTTAGGCCCATTTATTTTGAAAACACCGAAAATTAATTAAAATTTCCCCTTGTAGTCTCGACGCACTTTTCCATAAATGGACAAGCACAACTGCAGTTAAAGTAACAGAAATTAACTGTCCGTTTGTTTTTATTCAACCACATAATCGCTGGTTTCTGTCCATTTGCATGAATTATTGTGCAAACCGCGGGAATGTGAAACTCTCTTCACGTGTTACAGATTGATACCGATGTCATCAAGCATCGATACCTCATGATAGCCGATGCTAAAATTGCAATAATATGAATTTGCTAATGCTAATGTGACATGAAGAAAGATTAGGCTACAACACGTTCGTACAGGTAAATTTAACATGGACTACTTACCTCAGATTCTATGATTTCCTGTCAATATCAAAGACGCAGATGATGGTGATGTTTGGGAGTTCTGTCCTTTAATCTAAAATTCGAGCAGGTTGTCATCATATTTTTCAGGCTATCTGTGTCTAGCAAGTTGCTATATAATGAAAATCGACATTACCCTAAAGCAGTGGTTCTCAACCTTTTTTTCCACCGGGCCGCACTATGGTCCAAGTGCAAGTCTCACGGGCCGCACGCATCTCATTTACATATTACGTCATCAATTCAAACCAACCAGATTTATAATATTATTTATAGCCTAAATATTATGACATCTAAACGATTACATTTATTGAAATAAATAAAATTATTCTACTCACCTAATAAAACACCTGACGCTGTCGGGAGCTGACCAATTTTGTGAAATTCTGCTCGAAAGGAGTAACAGCACAATGAAGTTGAGATTGTAAGTTGCAGTCTGTAAGACGCGCACGGACGCGTGACTTGACGCGCGACACTGCAGAAAGTGCGCGTTCACAAATGTAGCCTATGTTGATCCAAATATGGAAAGCATTTTCAAATGTAATAATCTGAGGTTCTCTCCAGAGATGTTTTGCCACATTTCTGTAATAAGGATGATTGCTACGTAGTAGTATGGGTGTTTCTTTTTACCTGAACATCATCGAAAGTTGATGCCGAAAGTCCAGCACTCTCTTCTCTGCGCCTATTCTTGTTTGAATGCGTTCCTTCGCTGGCATTTTCCACATTTCGTTTTCTCCCTTAACAAATTTGTCCATTCTGATGCTCAATTTTACAGAACTAATGGCTGCTGATGACTATTTGAATTGAATTCTGCCAAAGTGCGCGCTTAAGTGTTCGTTAAATGCGTAACATTAATTACGTGAGTACATTGATCTGCTCATGTCTGAAAATAATATATATAAAAAACTAAATTATTTTACATAACAAAAACATCATAGCTTATATTTGTTTAGTACATTTTTAAAGTAATGTAAAAACTAAAATGAATTGTAAAACTGAAAGTTATATTTTAACTGTGTTCAGCACAGCATGGTGGGCCGCATTAGGATTCGTGACGGGCCGCGGGTTGAGAACCACTGCCCTAAAGGTTCGTCGTCATAGAGCTAGCTGTCACGTGTTTAAAACACCTTTATACAATTTATTAATTACAATATTGGTTGGCTTATTTATTTATTTATTTATGGGATATTTTTGTACTTTTTCTGATAACTTTTGTTATAATAATCTTTTTTAATGGCAGATTCAACTGTGACAATTTATAGTGTAACCGTTTGGGGCATTTTGTCATTCATTCATTCATTCATTCATTCATAAACAAACAAATAAGATCTAAGGGCATTCAATGAACTGTATCCTTTTTTATTTCTTGCCAATATATGTAGGAGTGTTGTTGGAATTCTTCATATTCTTCTTTTTCTTCTATTTTTGTAAATATTCTATAATTGGTGCATTTGATAATTTCTGATATTGTTTGATCTCTTTTTATTCTTGCATTTAAAAGACAACATAAGTAATCAGAATTTACGCATAGTTTTATTTTCTTGACCTTTACCATTATGTGTCATGTAGTAAATCTTGAATATTTTCCTCACAGGTGGATGCTGATTTGCATGCTGACGGTGTTGCCCCATTGCTGAAGGTCCAGGCTGACCGCGGGGCCCCTGGGGGCCCTCACCCTTCACCTTTCCCATCTCCCAGGTGCCAGGATCCTGTATATGAGGTGAGGATGCCCTGGGGCAGGGATTGCCCAGCATGCCTCTCTGTGGGGGTCTCAAAGGGTGCTGATGTTCTTCTAGTCCTCCTCCTGTGAGGAAAAACCATAATCAGAGGTTTAAACTCAGCAAGCTAAACTAGAGCTTCATCATACTGTTGACTGTTGAGACTTCTGTGCAAGAGGTTTGACTAAGATTATTCTAATCTAATCCAATCTGATAATCTGATCTAATCTAATCTAATCCTGTTTTCCCAGAGCAGGAAGAGGAAATATCACTTTCTTCTGACATCTGACACCTAATCCTTGCCCAAGAATCCCGGGAAAAGGACGTTATGTAAGGTGAGGGGTTTTGAAATCAATGCATCGGTTCATTAAAATCAATGCATTTATCTATACAATGGTGGAAGGATGTGAAAAATATTATTGTTTGTGTGGCTTCATGCTTTTTAATTTCCAAATAGTTCAGAGATCAGGTACTAAGCGTGGGTTTGTAAAGATAAACAGTGTGAGAGGAGTCGTGTTACTGATAAGACTCGGCCTGGGGAAGTGCATTGAGACCAAACTGATGAGTAACTAGAGGATAGTGTTGCACTCTGGGACGCGTGAAACACCATTGCCATTAGCCGACAGATGCTTTTACCTGTTAGGGACACAAGAACAGGAAAAAGTATATCCTAGGTCAAGACTTTGAGAAAGTTATTCTGAATTAAACCTGTTAACTTGCATTTATAGTTCAATCAATGAAATGTACTTAAATGCACTTGCAGTCAAATGTTTGGACACACCTACTCATTCTTTTTTATGTCTATTTTCTATATTTTAGAATAAAAAAAAAAGTATTCATTTATTTATTTAAATGGAAAATTGGCCAAAAAGTGTGTGTGTCTGTCTGTCTGTATATATAGTTTTAGATTTTTATGCTTATTTAACACGATCGAATGACTTCATAATATGTATATAGAGAGCTTTAGAATTTTTTAATACTTATTAAACACTTTGAATGACTTTATTCTAAAACATTTTGTGAATGTTTTTTCTTTTTTTTACTATTTTAAACGTAAAACTTATATTGATATACTGTACATACTAATGCATGCAATAGATAATACAATGATTTATAGATTTAAAAAAAGTTTTATGCTTATTACATTTTTAAAAATTCTTTAAACTTATTAAACTCATTAAATATGTTATTAATTGTTAGAAATATATATATATACACACACACACACACACACACGCTGGCTGGCTGCTCTTCTTTATTATATATTGTATATAAAACAAATCTTGAAAATATTAATATAATTAGGCCTATGTTGTTGTAAAATTAATATTATATATTTTATATAAACAATACTATTATATTCCTGTAATGGAATAATTTACATAAATTCAATTCTTAATAAAAAATTATTTAAAAAATGTTTAATAATAAAATACAATCTGAGTCATATACTGTAAGTGTATGCCATTAGATATAATACAATACTTCCATTCAGGTGTGTCCAACCTTTGGTACTGTATATCAGCGGTCAAGAAAAGACACTAAGATAGATGTAAATTACCAGTTACACTAGACTAAACTTATTCAGTTGCATAAATAGCCTCCCTGAAGTCAATCAATTTGATGTAGATGATTAATTATTGATAAAACTTGAATATAACTAGACTTTATAAAGAATCAAATCTGTGTAAGCTTTCATAACCTCATTGGAAAGACCTGACTTGACCGTTTTATCTTGCATTTGATGCATGAACATGATACCATTACTGCCCAGTCAGCTCTATCAAAACAGACCCATAATTTACAGTAGTGATGGTTCAGTCATCCTATGGTCTGTTCATCACTGTCAAACCTATAATACAGTAAATGTTGTGTCTGGATCCTGGGCAACATGTCCAGTCTCGTAACCCAGCTTTATCACCAAACGAACGCGCAATATGAAAACCGACCCCGTCTGACCTGGAGAACATGATAGTTCAGACACTTATTCTGTCTTCATTCAACCTGACGTTCAACATCTGCTTGTACCAGTCAGAAGGAATTAGGAGGCTAATATCTCATATCGCTGCGAGATCTCTGGAGGAAGTTAAATATTTAAGGCCGCAACATGCGGCTGGGAACATCGGGCTCCTCGCAGCTCTGTAAAAAACATTTGATATCTGAGGATAATGCTCATCTACTGGCATGACTCTGGTATGGTTTCATCAGACTCCTTACTGGGCCCATAAAAGAGGTAATGTATGGGCTGATAATGGCATGAGATCCAGAGAGCGGCCCAGCAGCCTCCATATGGATGCGTTTATATAGAGCCAGACCTGTATAAGCTCTCTGAGCTGTCAGCACTTGACATGCAAAATGATTTAGGGGGGTTTCAGCCACTGTGTCGGGAATATTGGTGTGTGATGGGACTGATATATGGCTACTGGGAAATACTGTGTGCATCAGTGACTAGATGAAAAAATGGCTGTGGAAAAAGCAGTAAAATGCAGTTTCAAGGTATTTTCACACCCTCATGCTGAGCTCTTCAGCATTCTGCTGGGGAAAACAGTTTATTTGATTTGATGGATAGTCATGAGACTTTTCTACAGTTGTGAGAGATTTTTTTCACTCTGTCATTTAGTTTATAATCATTTACCCATTTTGTGACAGGAACATGATGTATTTAGTGATGCATGATTGCCAAGGCCTGTTCATTTTCGGTGACACTTTGTAATAAGGTCTTATTTTTTAACATTAGTTATTGCATTAAAGAAATACTGCTCACCATGGATTCTCTGCAGTGAATGGGTGCCATCAGAATGAGAGTCCAAACATCTGATAAAAACATCACAATAATCCACAAGTAATCCACACCACACCACTCCAGTCTTGTGAAGAAAAAATCTGTGTGTTTGTAAGAATAAATAGACTTACAATTTTCAACTTGTGCATGATAAAATATGCAGAAAAATGTCTTAAAGGGGTCATGACATGAGGAACCAAATTTCCCTTGATCTTTTGGCACAGAAGAGGTTGTTGTATGCTTAATACATCCTGCAAGTTTCATAACCATTTAGAACAGCTTAGAAACCACATAGAAACATCTTAGCACATGTTTTCTTCAGAAAATGTACAAATCCACAGTTTGACAAGGTGAGTGACAGTGTGACTGTGAAAGGCCAGTCCTCACATCCGTGTGTCATATCCACTGTTGTCAATCACCTGAGTGTATTTTGACAGTCCCTGTGAGGACGGGTCTTAGTGCAAACATCATTTATCTGTGGCTTGTGTCAGAATACACTGTGACAGTTTTGTACTACACAAAAAAATCTGAATGGGTGGCGAGTTTAATTGAAGACTTGTAGAGAAGTCAGTTCTCTGAGACATCATTAGATTATTGTTGATGTATATATTGCTGTATTGAAGGCAAATCTCATGAAACCTTTCTACTAGAAATCAGAAATTAAGCCTATATTGTTTATGAATATAATTAGAAAAATATATTATTTAAATTCTAAAGTGTTTCTATCTTGGTAGTATTTATTTAAATTTAATTTATGCTTTTTTATAATTAAAATAAAAAGTTACTGCATTTATTTAAAAATAATATGTATATAATGCTGTATTACAATAGTTATTATCTAATGAGAATTAAAGAAAACAAGATAAATTTGAAGATTTAATACGAGATAATAAGTCATGTAAAAATTGTTACTTCTTAAATATACTTAATTGTATGTGTATATATATATATATATATATATATATATATATATACACACACAGTATCTCGCAGAAGTGAGTACACCCTCACATTTCTGTAAATATTTTATTATATGTTTTCATGTGACAACACTGAAGAAATGACACTTTGCTACAATGTAAAGTAGTGAGTGTACAGCCTGTATAACAGTATAAATTTGCTGTCCCCTATATATTAATGTGAGGGGTGTACTCACTTCTGTGAGATACTGTGTGTATATATATATATATATATATTAGAACTAATAAGATAAATAATATATGATATTAAATAAATATTAAATAGCATAAATATTATTAAATTATAAATTCATAATATATTATTAAATTGAATATATTAAACTATGACTATTATTAAATAATAGTTTTATTATTTTTTAAGTTTTTAATACTTTTTTAACTGTATGGCTATAAAGAAATTTCTGTAGAAATAGTATGTGGCATTTAAATAAATATTACAGCATACAGACATAAATATGGCCATAATATGGCCTAAATATGTGTCAATAATCATGTAGTCATGACTGAAAATTTGAGACATTTTTCTTTTTAAATATCACACAGACCTTTACTTATCTAAATTGTGACATTGTAGATTTTCGCTGTTTTTATGTAAAGCTAGTTATAAATGTCGTAACCTAACCCTAACATAAGTCAAGTGAAGTCGAGCTTTATTTATTATATGTGACCCTGGAGCACAAAACCAGTCATAAGTAGCACAGGTATATTTGTAGTAATAGCCAACAATACATTGTATGGGTCAAAATTATCGATTTTTATGCCAAAAATCATTAGGATATTAAGTATCATGTTCCATGAAGATATTTTGTAAATTTCCTACCATAAATATATCAAAAGTTATTTTTTTATTAGTAATATGCATTACTAACTTCATTTGGACACTTTAAAGGCAATTTTATCAATATTTTGATATTTTTGCACCCTCAGATTCCAGATTTTCAAATAGCTGTATCTCAGCCAAATATTGTCATATGGCTTATTTATTCAGCTTTCAGATGATGTCTAAATCTCATTTTCAAAAAAGTGACCCTTATGACTGGTTTTGTGGTCTAGGGTCACATATTTATTTATACTTATACCTTTTTACATATGAGAACGTCACCCAAAATAGCGGGATTTTGTCAGGTTTATCTCACTCAACATTACAAATTTGTCTCCAAAATATGGTTAAGTAGGTATACAGACACACATAAATATCATGTTTTCATTGTCTTAACTGCATTGCAGTGCTCTTCCATACAGGTAGAATAGACCCCCCCCCCCCCAAACCTTTTCCTTAATGCCATGCATCAGTCTGAGAGTGCTGTGTCCTCTGCAGGCCTGTGTAAGCCTCAGATGATCCATTGCTGAGGGGACTAAGTGATACCCTTTCAAAAGAGGCCAGACATGCCTCTACCACACCACACCCTTTGTGTTCGGGACTAATCCAGCCTGCACTTCAAGGCTGGGCCGGACTTCAGAGGAATCCACTATCAATCTAAAGAAGAGAAGAAAGAGCCTTAAATGAGAGAGTGACCCCCCCCCCCCCCCCCCACTCAGTGAATTACTGTGATAAGGTGCTCGTCCTCATAACACTCATTATTATATATTTGGTGAAGATCCTCCTGTGGTCGACTTCAAAGGGCTCGCTGAAGTTCAGCAGGAACAAAAATCTTCCAATAAACTGATTTTGGAAGTGAACATGGTTGAAATTTTAAGGGTGTTTTTACATTTGAGTCCTGTTTAAAGGAACCAAAAGTGAATTAAGTAAAATAAAAATAAAAAAAGTGTTCTATTTGTATTCACATTGTTCTATGGTAGTGTATATATAGAAACTATATAATTATTTGATCAAAAATACAGTAAAAACAGTGATATTATTATGGTTTAAAATAACAGTTTTCTATTTGAATATCATTTAAAAGATAATTTATTCCTGTGATCAAAGCTGAATTTTTAGCATCAGTACTCCAGTCTTCAGTGTCACATGATCATTCATGTGTGTGTGTGTGTGTGTGTATATGTATATATACAGTATACACACACACACACACACACACACACACACACACACTTTCATTCAAAAATTTTATAGTATAATTTTTAATACTTAAAATAATGTTCTTGTCTCATTCTTCTTATTATTTTGAAATCATTTTTTATATATATTTTTATAATTTATTTTTGTTGTAATTTTAGATTTTTGACTTGGGGGGGGGGGGCGAAAGAAAAAAGTTGCAATAAAATAAAAAAAGTCTGCGTTTCATGTCATCTCTGCATTGTTGCGTGTTATACATGGCAGTCTGCAGTGGGCAAAAGTATTGTGTACTTACTATAGTAATAGTACTATTTCTATAGTAGAAACATTAAGAAACATGTGAATGCAAAATATGCAAAATATGGGTTAAATACACCAATTTGTGTGTGCACATCTCTGTCACTGTTGCGTGTGCTGTAATGGTTGTACACAAAACAACATAATTTACTTCAATTGTGGCCAGGAAATTGTCATGTGACCACATTCCATTCCCATGACATCATATCGGGCGAGTGAGTGAGGCGTGAGCGAGAGATGGGTGATGTTGACAGCTCATCCCATGAACGTTTCGCATGCCCTCACTTCAAATGGGCCACGCTCAGCTTTGATGAGCGGCCTGTTTTTAGCAGCCCAGAAAGAAGCGTTATGCACCGGATGACTCTCGGATCACAGACCGCAGTGAAAGACAGCAGACTGACGCTTCAGATGGTATTGAGTGTGGAGGTTTACCGTCCTCGAGGAAGATCAGACATAGAGAGGGATGATGAGGAAGAGTGAGAGACGACTATAGCATTCTCAGCTGTTGTCTTAGAGAACCGACCGGTGTTTGATTACCAACGACTCCTCATAAAACAGCTAACAGACGTCTCAAGACAAACTAAAGAGATCTGGATTTGCAGCTCCTCATAAAGGGGCTTATAATAGTTTACTGGTGTTTTTCAAAGAACAACTTGTTTCTAATAAACTAAGATAAGGTTACACTTTCTTTTCCAAACTGTCGCATATCTCTACTGATAAAAATATGATGAGTAGAATAACTGAATGATCATTGTTTGTTTTGTTGGATTTCGTTCACATCAACTATTGCTGTATTCCAAACCCTAGTAATCTGTCTGTATACTGCCTACATAGACAGCTGCTTTCTAAGTAAGCTTCCTAAATGAACTGGAACCTCATAGTTGACTAATTTGAATGCTTATTTTAGTATTATTATTTTACTATTATACACAGTATTATTTTAGTATTTATATACGATTATATATGCTTATTTGAATTCACTTTTTAAAAAAAATTTTTTAGTTTGTTTTAGTCATTTTGTGTGCTTTTGTCATTTATTATTATTATTATTATTTTTAGCTTTAATATTTATATTTCAGTTTTGGTTTTAATTTATATTTTGGTCAATTGTTATGTGCTTTTTCATTTTTATTACTTTATTTTTTTATTTTTTAGCTTTAATATTTATATTTTAGTTTTTTTAGTACTTATTTCAGTTTTAATTTTTAGTTTACATTTTTGTTATTTAGTTATAGCAATTTCAGTACTTCAGTTTGTTTTGAACTTATTTTGTTTCAAACTTATTTATTGCCATGAAACTAATTCTATTTCTATTTTTATTTTTCAATTTTTATAATTTTGTGATTACTGATTTAATGTGACATTTATATTTTATTTTATTCAATTAATGAAAACTATTTATAATAGTTTTAGTTTTAGATAACAATGCAATCATAGATACAGGATACAATATTATTATATTGTGTATACATTGCATATTAGTTAAAATACCATTTTTAATGAGATTTAAATATTTTTATCCAAATATTTTTGGTACTGAGTGAAAGAAACATTTCTCATGTGTGCATTTTAGGATGCAAAAACAAGGTCTCTTAGAAGGCAGCCAAATTATGCTGCCTACTTTTTGACAGCAGTAGTGCATCTTTGTTACGTTAAAATCTTCCTACATTCAGTTCACTATGTAATGGGCCCAGAACACATTTTCTCTGTACATGTGTGAGTGTGTTTGTGTCATTGAGGCCCAGCTGTGCTCTCGTTCGTTTGCGGCTGACATGGGAGAGATCTTTTAAGGTCTTGTAGTTGTTTTAACCCCTGCTGCCTCTCAGCAGGTTAAGCCTAACCAAACATTCATCCTGCGGGTCAGCGACGCCATTGACAACATGCTTTAGTCTTTAACTCGGCTCATCCCCACTGTGAGCTACCTGACAGGACCGGCCACGGTCAGAAATCAGCTCATCAAACTTCAGCTCCAACCACAGACCAGTTAGACCGCAGCTCATTAAGTTTGGTAGACCATTAACACTGACAGTGGGTTTTTAATGACAGGCCTGTCCAAAATCAAGGCAAGTCCAACAAGATAGATAGATCTCCTCACTTCTCATTTAAATGTATCTGTAAGATTTTTATAATGTTTCACATTCTTTAATCACTTTTGGATATTGGCTGAATAATTTAAAATTTAAATAGAAATAAAAGTAGACTGATTGGCAGAATTATCAGTTAATTTTAATAAAATGAATCCACAATTATTTTTTTATCATTAATGGTTATCAATAATGAATGTACAAGTATAACGTTTGGTGAAAAGTTTTGGTGCAATAAAATAAAATAATATAATTATTATAGTTTTTATTAGTTTGATTAATATTTCATTCTTTTTTCATTTTAATTGAAGTTTAAAACATAAAAATGTATTTTTGTTGTGATTTTATTACTATTTTTTTTTTTTTTAATGTCTATCGTTTTTATTTATTTTATTTTATTTCAGTTTTAGTTATTTTAGTAAAAGGGCTAAATAAAAATGAGAAATGTTTCCTTGGCAACTAGCTGAAATTCAACTTTATTTATTTATTTACATTTTAGTTTATGCTAACATTTATTTTTATCAAGTAACAAAATGTTTTTTATTTTGAGTTAACTGTAATAATCCTTGATGGTAATATGTCACTCTGTTACAGCATAGTGCAATTTCATAGGTTCAGTTTCCAAGAAAAATATCTTCAGATACTCTGAATTGCTTTGGATAAAAGCAATTTGCATTTATGACAGTAAAATTACCAACATATAGAATAACCAAACACCATCAAATCAGTTTTTTCTTTTTTTAAGTAAAGCCATGTTTTTCATAGCTGATATGGATTCTTCAGAATAGACCGTCAGCTGATTTAAAGTTGCATGTTGACAGATCTAACAGTGCTGTATTCTTAAGCAGTGTCTATGCCCCTCCTTCACTAAATGGAGTAATTATTAGCCGTCATTACCCTGCCCTCTGCCCTGATGCAACTCAAAGAGAGGCGTCACTATCTGATCACTATGTAAATGCAGTTAGCTGCCTGCAGTAATGGATCAATGGAGCGCTGGACAACCTGTGTGGGGGAGGCCAGAGACTGCCTGCCTGTCTGTCTGTTCCCAGCAGGTCCACTGTCCCATGCGTCTCCGAGGGCGGTGGGCCAGGGCACGTCTACCAGCTCGGAGACTCAGGAGGAAAACGCTGGAGGGGTTCAGGCCCGGGCTTGTTTGGAGGGCTTGGATTGCCGGGGGCCTCTAGCCCCAAATTTGAATGTAAAATGAATGCAAATCTACAATGATTCAGGCAATTCAGTGGAATCCACACTCTTTGATACGAGGGTCTACAACCCATATGATAGCATTTCTTTCTAATGTGCTGCTTCTGTAACTAGTGGTTTAACTGAAGCTAAAATACATGTTAATGGCATTTCAAGCAAAGCTAAGTTGGAGTTTGTCCATATAGAACAGAAACAGATTTGTATGAATAATAATAATAATAATATATAATTTTAACTTTATTAAAGTTGACAAATATTAAAAATGTTTTTAGTGACATTGTGCAGGATCTTAAATATATTTCTTACAGTATACATATCTTATATACTGTAATGTATAAATAATATAATATGATATGATCTATTTAAATAAAATATAAAAATAAATTTTTAGTTTTTCATTAGCATCTGTGAAAATTAAAATGAAAGATTACAATTAAAAATAATATTTATAAAGTCTAAGTTTTAAAATGTATTATTTTCTATTTTTTAAGCTAAACTCCATGTTAACTGCATTTCAAGCAAAGCTTGAATTGGAGTTTGTCCATATAGAAGAGGAATAGATTTGTTTGAATAATTTTGTGCATTTGATGAAATGTATTTATATGTGATTAGTGACATGGTGCAGGATCTTAAATATGTTTCTAAATATATTATACTTAAATATATTTCTTATATATCTACTGCATTTTAAGTTATAATAATAAAAAAAAAAAATGTTAATTTTAGTATATTAAATAATATATAATTTTTTTAATTATAATTTTTATAAATTAAATTAAATTGTATAATTATTTTATAAAGTTTATTAAAATAGGATATAGGATAAGGATATTAAATATATTTCCCATATGTCCTATATACTGTATTTTATTAATAATATAATGATAATATGATATTATCGTATCATCTATTTTAATAATGTATAAAAATACTTTTTTTTTCATTTGCGTTTGGTAAAATTAATTCTAATATGCTGCATCTGAAGATAAAATCCATGTTAATTGCATTTCAAGCAACGTTAAGTTTGTCCATATATAACATGAATTTGACTCATTTTGGGACAGACTCTGCGTCTCTGGTGTTTGTGGGACTGAAGGTCAGTTGTGTACATGTCAACAGCAGCAGAAGTGTGACTGTGATTAGCAAGCTCTTTCTGGAGTGTGCAATACACTGTTGTTTAGTCACATTAGCTTTATCTAACGCCATCAAAAGGCACATTATCTTCATGTTGTGATCGTAGTGGAGTGATTAGAATGCTTCATTGACTCATTAAAGTGGATCTGCTTCACTTACTCTAGCAAACGATGAAACATTCATGCCCTATCTAATAGAGTTGTTGAATTATGTCAATTTGTAAGTTAACCTGGTGGGTTATTTCACATTAGGATGTGCATTTAAATGTTTTTCGAATTGTAGTCCTTATGTTGATTATTTAACTTATTTACTTATTTACATTTGAGACATGATGTGTAAATTATGTTGTAGAATAAAACATGAACATCTTTTAAAATAATGTTAAGCACAGGTCTTAAAAGTTCAATAAATTGAAACCTGATATATATATAATACACCTCAGTGATTTGATAGAATCAGGGGGACTAACACACATTTTACCCTTCCAGCCCTTTAAACTGGAGCAGCATGAAAGATAATAGTGTTATACATGAGAGCATCCTGTCAGCTGCCGTTTCATTAGGTGTAATTGCTCAGCGATTGCTCTGTTTATTAAAGGTGACTGCCATTCGCCGCTGCGGTCAGCAATATGTGACAGAGATGATTGCTGTGTGTGTGTTCAGGAACATGCAGCCCTCCAGACCAGCGCTGGCCTAATAAAAGAGCTGAAGAGATTGAGCCATTACCATGTCAGACCTCCTACTATTATGAGCCATTAAAAGTGCTCAACCCCTGATTCAGAGCCATTATATTTATTGAATCTAGAAGCTGATTGATGTTGCGCTGGCCGAAACACCTCATACCATGAACACTTGCCCTGGCTGTGTATAAAATCATCCAGGGATTTCAGTTGTTAGACTTGTTTTAAATTTACACAGACCTGAATCTCTCTGAATCTGTCCACGCACAGATAGTCAACAACGCCTAAGTTACATAACTACAAAGTTGTCAGAATTACAGTAATTCAATTCTTCTCTGAGTTCTATACATGCTTTGACTAAAAAAAAAATAGTAAAAAAAGGAAAAAATTAATATATATATATATATATATATATATATATATATATACATATATAAATATATACATATATACATATAAATTAACATTTTGACTATTTTTTGTTTATATTTGAACTTTTTTATGTAATATATAATATTTTAACTTTATGTGATATATAATTAATATAAGATTTACATAATATTTTGACTAATAACTTTTTCATTGCTCAGATCTTTCTCTTTCAATGCTCTGGAAACAAATTATCAGCTGTAATTCCTTTTAAACATCTACTTTGTCTCATATTTCTACTGGAATCAGACACTTAAGACATTTTTTGACATTCAGTAAAAGTATAAAGCATAGCTTAGGTCATTTGTAAGTGAGAAATATTTGAGCTCATAGTGACTTTTTATTGCAGTCTTTGGGGTCTTGGAAAATCTGAGCAAATTTGAGACATTGTTGAGACTTGTGTGAGATTACTTGGATCTCTTTCTCAGAATGAGCATCTGAGATGCAGGAGACCTTAAATCTCCATTTGCTCTCGATTTAATCTCAAGGAGATCACATTTCTGATTTTCTGTCCTATGGGAAAATAAGCATCTTATGAACAAACTTCAAAATTTTATGAACAAAAATATGAATGGGTGCTTCACTTTCAGCTCAGAAATAATCAATCATGCATAAAGACTGCGAAAGGTGTTGTGTTTATTTTTTCTCAAAAGTAGGAGGACACCCCTAAAGTAAAGCGGCGATTGTGCTGAGGTTACGTGTACTCATAGCGGGAATCTTCTTTGTTGTTTCTGACACTTTGCCAGGTTTACGCCTGCCGTGGTGCAGAAAGCTCAGTGAGAGGTAAGGTAACCTGCTCACAAGACAATACCTCATTTACCCTGACGCCTTTGTGCACTCTAGATCAAATAACTAGAAATTTGAGGGACAAAGCCATTGATAAACTGAACCAAAAAGAAGGGCCACTTAGCTGCTTGAGCGAGAGATGCCAGAGAAACCTGAAGCTGGAGGTGGTGGGACGCGTGTGAATCCTGACTGACAGCACACTCATGTTCAGAAGCTGAGAAGCATCAGTCACTGCGGAAACAAAGGTGCTTTATTTGAGACTGCTGTGGAAAGATTATCAGAGCAGATGAACAGATGCTGAAGAACATCTCAGAATTAGGACCAATGTCATTGTTTTCTTTGTTTCTCCTGTACATGGGTCCAAACATCTGGAAATGCCTCTGTTGGCATTTTTTTGATGTAGTTTAATGTAGTCTTTAATTTCAAGTTATGTTAACAACATAAAAAGTTGAGTCAAAAGTTGGGTTATAATTAGTTATTTTTCATTCAATTGTATATATTGTAAACTTATATTTGCTTATTGACATTGTACAGGATCTTATATTTTTCTTATAATTTTTATACTATATATTTTAATATTTTATATATTTTTTTATTGTTATTATTAATTTAATTATGTTTATATTTTAATGTTTTTATTAAAATAATATACATAATACAAAAAATATTGATTTATTATTTATATTATAATCTTGAATTATTATATTTAGAACTTTATTAATTTCCAGGTTTAAATGAAAAGTGAAAATAAATTATTATTTTATATTATGTTACATTTTATAAAGATATTTTAGTGGTTGTAATATTTTAATAATATATAAAAAATATATAATTTTCATTTACACCTGGGAATTAATAAAGTTCAAAGTTCAGTTTTTACACCTCACTGAATAATATCTTTATTTTTTATTTTTTTTTATGATTTGCCCAGATTTATTAATGTTCAGTTTTACTCTTTGTTGAACCCAAAGTAGCATCTGTTACATACATTACAATTTGATGCATTTGAGATTTGATTGTTCATGAAGCTGATATATGTAAGAGAGACTGGTATTGGTTGCATGCATCAATATGAAACAGCTTTCACAACACAAAAAGTGCCATATTTTTCATATTTATCCTCTTGAATTGATTTGGTAATGAAACGTGTCTCTGTATGACTGTGAGATTTGTGTTTGACAAGTTTGTAGTTTTCTAAATACTCTAATGTGAAGTCTGATTTCTAGATTAATATGTTACAGTCTAATGCTTCAGTAGGCCATACTGACAGCATCTACGAGAGAATGGGATTGTTTCTAGAAAGCGTGACTCCTTGAGCCGCGGCGAAAGCTTTTAGTTGTTCTGAGTTGGATGTGGATTGACAGCTGAGCTGGTTCCCCGCGGCCGAGGAGCCGAAGAGCTGCTGTCAGTCTAACAAGATTAACCATTACAAGAACTAATGTTTGGAGTCACCTACTGAACTCACTTCATCTCACCACTAAGAGACTCTCATCAAGCACAACAAATAAACATGCACGAGTCATATCTCCTGTGCACTGAGAATATTACTTATTGTTGCAGGCCTATAATCAAAATATCCCATCCAAATTTTCAGTTATTAGTTGATTCATAACTTGTGACATTTGCTCCCCCCATAACATGAATATGTTGTCATATCGTTATTTATTTGTTGATTTATACAGTTTCAGATCATGCAGGAACAGGATTAAAATCCGATTGAAACTTTGCAAAGGAAAGGACAGTTGAAGGAGTTGTGTTGAGGTTAGTTTGACGCCTGGCCGTGTTCGTCTGTCGAGATAAATCACCTGTAGGCTGTGAGAGATGAACGTTCCCATAGCTCTCCAGTTTTATAGTGTTTTGATTTTTTGCAGCCCTACTGTAACAGTCATGCTGCATCACACACGCTGTGACACGGAGCCCAACAGGACCCTCTGCTGGCCTTTTATAGCACTGCTTCAACCACTGCATGAGATGCACTGTTTCTTTTGTTCAGAGGTGCCTTATTATCATTTTAGATTTCTCTCTGCAGAAAGGCAGAATTATGTACTTTTTGCATACCCCCCCCCCCCCCCCCCCATTGCAGTTGGTGTAAATGCTGAGCAATTGAAATAAATGATGACATTATTGAGAGGCTCACCATCTTAAGACAGTAACTCGTGGAACAGCTGCCTGTCACTCAGGAAAACATGAATGAACACAACAAGAGGGAGTGTTTACATCCTCAGGCATGACATTCTTATGTCTTACACTCCTTTTCATTCTTTTCCTCTTCAGTGTCTAGTCTTTTTATATATTAGCATTCATTTATTTATTTTTTAAAAAGAACAATATAGAGACAAAGCTATAATATTTGTGGAGTCAGGCTTTTAAAAATCTAAAATAAATTAAACAATAATCATAATTATAAAGCATCATGAAAAAAAATTCTTTAAAAATACATGTTTTGTTGCCGATGTTATCATTTACTGATTAGGAGTTAATAGGACTATATAGGGTCAATTAGGCAGTGTTTTGACAGTTATCTCATGTTAAAAATGTCCAGTGAACCTGAATTCACCCTGTTCTGTTGTTAGATGCAAATTTTAAACAAAAAGGAGGGAAGAATTTGCATTACAGTTGTCTTGAATTACCACTCAGTCAAAAGTGTCAGCAAAATTTTTAAATATTTGAATAACTTGGTTTGGTTTTGTAATTTTACATATCTTTTGAATTACTGATTCCCATGCAGTTCAGAAATAATAAAATAAAAGAATATAAAATAAAACATTTTAAATTACATGTTACTAAAATAAAATGTTTCAGTAAATTTTCAAATATTTGAATAATTTGGTTTAGTGTTGTAATTTTAAATATCTTTTAAAATTACAACTGAACTGTACTGTTTCCCATACAGTTCAGAAATAATCAAATTAAACATTTTAAATTACATGTTGCTAAAATAAAAAGTGTCAGTACATTTTCAAATATTTGAATAATTTGATTTAGTGTTGTAATTTTAAATATCTTTTGAATGCATGCAGTTCAGAAATAAAATTGGAATAAAATAAAAATTAAATTAAATTTGAATTGCATGTTGCTAAAATAAAACAAATGCCATAAAACATCCATTTAATTTGCATAAATAAGATATCACATTAATTTCATAATGCACTCTTAAATAAAGATTCTCTGTGGTTCCATTAAGAACTTTTGACATTAATGGAACTTTTCCACTTCACTAAAGGTTCTTTATATTGGGGGAAAAAAGTTTTTCACACTAACAAATAACATGTTCTTTTAAGAACTGATGACTGAAAGGTTCTTTGGAGAACCAAAAAATGGTTCTTCTTTGGCATCACTGCCAACAACCCTGTATTTTTAATAGTGTGTGGTTCAATATTAAAATGTTAAATTAAAATCTATGGGACAGAACAAAATCTTGATCTAAAAAAACAAAACAAAACAACAACTTTGAAATTAATTTTGTCTTTCATGTGATTAATCTCAGTTGCAGTGATTGGCATGTTTGCAGTGAGCACCAGTGGCCCCTATAGAGCTCTGAGGGCCCGTGAGAGGCTGGAATGTCTCTGTATCCCTCCATCCCTGCTGCAGCTCAGGTTACAGCGTTCATAGATCACACTGACACCGCAGGATGGCTGCGTCCTGCCCGGAGAGGAGGCCGCGGGTCATGCTGCATGAGTCCGCTGCATGCCGGTCACAGTTTACACCCACATCTTTGTGACGGACACATGGTGAAGATGCAGCATCTGGCTGGGCTATCAAAACACATGCAGCACATATCGTTCTGTCTCAGCACCTGGCGTTTATTTGATGAGAAGATGAGAGAGTGTGCTCTTCAGAAACTTTTTCAGTTCCTGCACTAAGTCCTTAGCACTAAGAAGAATTTGATTGTCGCATTGACCATCCTCTTGTTCGGTGATCTTGGTTGTGTATTTTCTTTAGTTTTCTTTCTTTAGAACTATTTTCTAAAAGTTTTAGGCCACATCCCTGATCTACAATCCTTGATTTGAAGTAAAGGAACAGCTGTGTACAGAAATTATTTAGAGTAAATTAACTACTCATTCTATCAAGAATTTTGATTTTTTTTACATAAAATATGAATAAATAAACAATATTCATATAAATGATATATATAAAAAATATTTTAGTAATTTTGAATCAATAATACATTTTAATAATCATTTTAGAATTCATACACATGCGCGCACACACACACACACACATATAATAAAGCTGTAAATGTATATGTGTGTGTGTGTGTGTCTGTGCGTGTACATATGTATGCTTTATGGAAAAAAATTATAATGGGTTATATATAATTTGTAATTGTAATATTTTATAAATAATGTATAATTTTTTTTTTATTATTATTATAATTGGTTTATAATATATAATTGAATAATTTCTTAATTATTAATTTTAATTGATTATTAAAAAATAAATGCTAATTATAAATAAATTAAATAATAAAATATTTAAAATTAAAATGTAGGTATTTTATTTGTCTCCCTCTCACATGCATATACAGTATATATATATATATATGTATGTGTGTGTGTGTGTGTGTGTGTTTGTGTATTTAAATATTATTTAATGTTTATTTAATAAAAACAGAGAGAGTAAGAGGCAGAATATATATGGATATAAGTATATATTATTTGTTATTTTTTTGTAATGTTTTGTTAATTATTTTTAATTTCATAGTTTAATTATTTTTTAAATAGTAATTTTACTTTATTAAATTATTTAATTACTTTATAAAAAATGTAAACATTATTTTACATTAAAATCATTATTTACATTAATTAAAATGTACATATATATACAATTATATGTTTGTATATAAAATTCTAATTATATTTAGAGAGAGGGAGATGGAGAGACAAACAGAAGACATATGTATAAATATAAATATAAACACCCCCCCCCCCCCCCCCACACACACACACACACACATATATAATAAAGCTGTAAATGTATGTGTGTGTGTGTGTGTCTGTGTGTGTACATATGTATGCTTTATGGAAAAAAATGATAATGGGTTATATATAACTTGTGTAATATTTTATCAATAATTTATCATTTAATATATTTTTTAATTATAATTGGTTTATAATATATAATTTAATAATTTCTTAATTATTAATTTTAATTGATTATTAAAAAAATAAATGCTAATTATAAATAAATTAAATAATAAAATATTTTAAATTAAAATGTAGGTATTTTATTTGTCTCCCTCTCACACACATATACAGTATATATATATATATATATGTGTGTGTGTGTGTGTATTTAAATATTATTTAATATTTATTTAATAAAAACAGAGAGAGTAAGAGGCAGAAGATATATGAATATAAGTATATATTATTTGTTATTTTTTTGAAATGTTTCGTTAATTATTTTTAATTTCATAGTTTCATTATTTTTTAAATAGTAATTTTACTTTTTTAAATTAATTACTTTATAAAAAAATAAAACATTTTACATTAAAATCATTATTTACATTAATTAAAATGTACATATATATACAATTATATGTTTGTATATAAAATTCTAATTATATTTAGAGAGAGGGAGATGGAGAGACAAACAGAAGACATACGTATGTATAAATATAAATATAAACACACACCCACACACAAATATATCTCCAGACTCATACAGCAACTCAAGAACCTACCTTTACATTTTTTAAGAGTTTATTTTTATCAAAATTTTATTGAGGGTCAGAAAAGCATATTATTAAACAAGGCGATTGTTGACAGTTTCCTGAAGATGATTTGATGCCCCTCCAGATGGGGGTCAGATCAGAAGACATGGATACTCAGGTGAGCTGTGGGTCTGATCGGGGCCCCTCTCCCCTCTCGCTCCTCCTCATGAGGGTCTTTTACCGGGCGCAGTCGAGTAGAGAGGAATGCTGAGGAAGTGACTGAGCTCCAGGCGAATATCTGTGCGCGGGGCTGAGAGACAGACAGATAGAAGGATAGAGGGATGACAAAAGACGAGGGCTGAGAGTGGCCCCGGGGCCGAGGCGACACACCCACCTGTTGACTGCAGTCCTGCGTTAAGTGCTCTGTGAATGGACACTTACAATGGCCGTGGCAAGACGATCCGCTCTGTCTGTCTTTAGCAGCGCTCTCTGATCGCCTCTTCCTCTCGGTGTTGACACCGATCAGCAAGTGATAGATCGACACAAACCATGAGAAACTATCTGCTGCTCATTCTTGCCATCTGACTTGAATTCTTCTTAAAACCTTCCAGTGGTGTTTTATCCTGGTGTATGTACATGGTTTTGTGCTCTTGGCGTTGTGTTGCTGAGGTCTTGAGGTTAACTGCTTCACGCTAAAACAAACTGTCCGATCATCAGTCATCAGACTTCTGGCAGCCGTTGTGAAACATTTTAATCAAAGAAAATTTGCCAGGAGACCTAATAGAGGTCTCAGTTACTGTATGTTAAATTGGAGTATCAGCGTCTCAGATGACTGAGAAATTGATTGAAATCTGCTACATGCTAAGAAAAAAGGTACAAAACCTGTCACTGGAGTGGTCTGCTTTCAAAAGGTACAAGTAAGTACCATTTAGCTATTAATATGTACTTTTAAGATACTAATATGCCCCCTATAGAGGTAAATATGGTACAAAGATGTATCTTTTGAAAAGGTACTGTGCCAGTGACAGCTTTTGTACCTTTTTTTCTGAGACTAAAAATAGAAGCAATTGTTGATTATGGACATTTAAAATTAATGTGAATTGCAGTTCAGCTCATTTTATCTTACAAGAATTTGATTAGAAATGATTGAATTCATTTTAAGATCTCTGACTTTTGATTTCACACTCTAGTACATTTACGAGGTGGCTAATTCGTAAAAAAAAATTGTATGACCTCACTCGTACAAATTCATACGATTTTTTGCTAAATCGTACGTATTTTACGAGTTGCCAATTCGTATGAATTTGTACGAATGACCTACACCTAACCCCGCCCCTAAACCTACTCTCACTGGGGTTTAGACAAATCGTACTAAATCGTACGAGTGAGGTCGTACGAATTAACCACCTCGTAAAATATGTACGAATTTCCGTGAGATAGCGTTGGAAAATCAGAGGACAGTAGTTGGTATATATTTTAAAAAATAAAAAATATATACTCTAGCGTTCAAAAGTTTGTTGATCTGTACGATTGTTTTCTTTTTGAAAGGAATTCACACTTTTAGTCAGCAAAGATGCAAAAATTTGACAGTAAATACATTTATTATGATAACTTATTTTCAAAGAACAAAATCTAACTTTAATAATTTTTTTCAAACACCAAATCAGCATCATGTGACACTGAAGACTGGCGTAATGATGCTGAAAATTCAACTTTACATCACAGGAATGAATTACATTTTAAAATATATTACAATAGAAAGCAGCTATTTTAAATTGTAATAATATTCACAATATTACTGTCTTTGCTGTATTTTTAATCAAATCAACACAGCCTAAGTGGAGAACTTCTTTCAAAAACATTAATAAAATTCTTCCTTAAACATGAACGGTAATACATAGATATTTTTAAAATATATTTAATAAAATATATATTCATACAATAAAAATATATTTCAATAATATTACAATTTAAGAAAAAATCAAATAAAAAATGTTTGAGCTCAAATTGATTGTCAATTTGAATGTGTAAGTTGACTTTTGATTGCAGGTTTCATTAACAGAGCACAGTTTGAGACATTATTTATATTTTCTCCAGTCTTTGAGCAGGAGACTGCAGATTCGTCTCATGGTCAGAGATATAGCGTCACCGTATCACTCGTCACATCATCTTTCCCAGCGTGCAATTTAGCCACAAAAGCCACCCGTGTGCTTTTCAGGCGTTCAGAGCTTCCTCTGTTGACTAAGACGCCTTCATCGTGCCTTTCTCAGCCACGGACATGATACAAACCTGCAATTATCCACAGACAACACGACAAATTACAACGCTGTCCAAAAACCACCTCACGCTAACCCGGAGGGACACGAGGAACCTGATACGGCTTCTCCTCAGAAACCTCTCAACCTCTGTGTCTCAGACGTCAATGCGTGAGGTCAGGCCAGATCAGCAGTGCTTTTTTATATTTCTAAGCAATGAAACTTTTTGTTTGACTAATTTTGTAAAAGACCTATAGGAAGAAACCACCCAAAACATCCTAGCAGCCTATGCAAAATTCAGAATCAGTTCATGAATATGAATAAGTTGAACTGGAATGACAGGAAGAGCGTTTAATGTTTACTGAATAGTAATTCTGAATAAGTTCAGCAGTGGTATTTCATTCTGGAATGCATAAGCACATTGCACAAATGCTTCAACTTGAACTATATTGATTGCATATTAATAATATGACTTGCATATGACTTTTTAATATGGCAGATTTCATGATCATTGAAAATTCCTTTGCAATTTTAAGAGGACACGTAAGAAAACTGGTCTTATATTTATATTTATACAATACATAATTGTTTTTGGGATGGTCCTTTGCTTCCATTTTTGTCTGCACTCGAGGACAGGAAACACTTTGAAGACCATGGTCCCAAAAATGTATTAAATACAATTAATAATAAATGAACAAATAATAATACAAATACAATAATATATTAAATATATAATACAAATATGTAAAATATAAAATAAATATAATTTAACACATTAAATATGAAATATAAAAAGAAATACATTTAAAATAAAAGATCAATATGGTTAATTTACCATATTGAATATGATTAATACATTTACATAATAAAAAAATCCATTTAAATCAAATTAATTATAATAATTAATGACCCTATCTATCTATCTATCTATCTATCTATCTATCTATCTATCTATCTATCTATCAATCTTTCTATCTATCTATCGATCAATCAATAGCTAGATTTTAAATAGGCCTATTATATGTAATATATATATATATATACTGTATATATATACACACATGCAAATATAATAATATCAGCTTTACTTTGTTAACTTGTCTAAAACCATTACTGAAAAGCTCTTTGCACCCAAGCTCTTCAGGATGGAGAACACATTGTTCTTTTATCCATCTGCTGCGAGTGAACCCTGAGAGCTGTCACACTCCATCAAGCCTGACATCACATTGAGATGTCAAACAGTGCTGATATGTTTTATGGATTTTATGGACCGGAGATGTAGCATGACGAACCGGAGCGTTCGGTGCTCCAACAGTATTTCACCAAACTGACACCTGTGCTGAGTGTGAAGAGATGCCTGCTGCTGGAACTGTTGAAATGCATTTGAAATGGACCCCATGATATCGCTCTGAGATCGTCCATGAGATCCGCCCATCGTTTGAGATCTGGGAGAGAGAGCGAGATCTCGCGTGTGGAGGAGAGAAGAGAATCACCCTCTCAGTTTCACCGTCAGGTCTGTGATCTCTGAAAGAGCGTCTCGCTCCAGTGACGACCTCGGCTTTCATCTCAAACGCCAACCCATCACCTACGGCTTCGGTTACCATACGACTGACAGCCGCAAATGAGTAAAGATGTGCTGCTCCACATACAAAGATGTTTTTTGAGTGGGAAATGAGGGCAGTTTTCACAGTAAGCTGGAGGATCGATGTCAGTTTAAGTATGAGCATAATGCCTGAAGACCGCAGCAGTTTAACTCAATACAGCCTATGAAAACATTACGTTATCACAGCTCATTGGGAACCTATATCTTAAAAACGTACATTTTTAAAAGACTATTCACAATTGAATTTGGTTTGCGTTTTCCCAAATTTTACTTGAATTTGAATCAGCAAACAGGATGCTAAATAAAAGACTTATTTTGAGATATAAACTCAGATTTACTAGATGTTAACTCATAATTAAGTCGCAATTATGTACTTTTTGTTCTGTGGTGGAATTTTTAAAAAAAGATGCAACCTCAGAATTCAGAGGAAAAAAGTCAGAATTATGAGATATAAACTCAGAATTGCAAGACTTAGCACTGGCATTCTGCATTCTCTGACTTTTCCCCTGCAATTGTGAGGTAACATCTACAATTCTGATTTTATATCTCACAGTTCTGAGAATTAGAATTTCTGAGAATTCCGAATTGTGAGAAAAACTTTTTTCTATCATTCGTTCTCTAACAGATTTCTCAGAATTGTGATATGTAAACTCAGAATTCTGACTAAAATTCTCACATTTTCTACTGTTTTCTCAGAATTCAGAGTGTATATAAATGATATGTGTGTGTGTGTGTGTGTGTGTGTGTGTGTGTGTGTGTGTGTGTGTGTGTGTGTGTGTGTGTGTGTGTGTGTGGGCAGGTTTATGTGGTTTATGAGGACACAAATTTGTATAATAACATGGGTATGACAGAGGTATTACAATTTGAAGGTGGTTTATGAGGACATTGCCTATGTCCCCGTAATTCAAAAGGCTTAAAAAACATACTAAATGGTGTTTTTTTGAAAATCTATAAATGCACACAGTCTCCTGTGAGGGCTAAGTTTAGGTGTAGGGTTGGTGTAGGGCAATAGCACACACAGTTTGTTCAGTATAAAAACCATTACGCCTATGGAGAGTCCCCGTAAACCACAAAAACCAACATGTGTGTGTGTGTGTGTGTGTGTGTGTGTGTGTGTGTGTGTGTGTGAGTTATATGATAAAAAGTTTTCACTGATTATTTAATTTTTTTTTTTAAATTCTTTGGCAGAATCAAGCTTCCATAGAGAAGCATTCATCAGTGAGGATGAAAATAATGGAAACTGCAGGCTTGAATTACTCGTGTCATTTAAAACTATATTTAAGTGCTGGTTGCATTGTTATGTGGTTACTAAGAGGTTTACTAGTATCTTGCTAGGCATTTCTGTCTGTAGCACAAACAGTGCAGGACACATTCCAAGTAATACTACAAATTTAATACATATTATTAGGGACTGTCCTACAGTATATGTGACCCTGGACCACAAAACCAGTCATAAGGGTCATTCTTTTAAAAAATTGAGATTTATACATCACCTGAAAGCTGAATAAATAAGCTTTCTATTGGTTTGTTAGGATAGGACAATATTTGGCCGAGATACAAGTATTTGAAAATCTGCAATCTAATAAGAGTTCAAATAAAAAATAAAAATATTGAGAAAATCGCCTTTAAATGTGTCCAAATAAAGTTCTTAGGAATGCATATTACTAATCAAAAAGTAAGTATTGATATATTTACAGTGGGAAATTTGCAAAATATATTCATGGAACATGATCTTTACTTAATATCCTAATGATTTTTGGCATAAAAGAAAAATCAATAATTTTGACGCATACAATGTATTGTTGGCTATTGCTGCAAATATACCCGTGCCACTTAAGACTGGTTTTGTGGTCCAGGGTCACATATGGGAAATATTAAGCCCATGCATTATTTACCCAGTTGTCATTTTTTTTATGCCGAATGAATGTGATTTTACAAAACTGGGTCTTGTGTAGAGAAACAGAAGTAAAGTCATCTCAGATAATTTCCTGTGTTTATCCTCTTGACAGTTTTATGGCTGTCTTGTTAGTGTTCATTTGTAGACCCATTGCCTCTCATTAGTCCCTCATGCTGTGTGCAAATACAGTATAAACCATAAGAACTGCACCACTGGTGGGCAGTATAATATTCTCCTGTCATGGGACTTTTTTTGACTTGTGCAGTCAGAGTCTTTATCCATCAAATGGTCAGTTAAGAGCTCAGCTCAGAGAAAGTGACCTGGACTCTTCATCAATCACAGCAGCCGTCAGTGTGGCGTCCTCCGTGCTCGCCGGCCTGCCGAAGGGGACAACAGCTCTTAACTGGGACAGATTAACCTGTGATTGCACCAGTCAACCTGTAGCTCTGACATATCGTGCCTCGTGACGCTGATCTGGGGTCAGATGTGCACTTAATCATGGTGAATTGTAAGATAATCGCTGGGGAAGATAAGCTGAGATGTGCAGTGGAGATTGGTGAATAGGTGGAGTTTGACAGGTTCACTTCCAGCTCCTCCAGTCGTGAGCTCTTTTTCAGGTCATCAGTGTGAGAAACTGGGTTTGCCCCAAACCCTAGTGAGCTGCCTACCTAGGGAGCATTTAAAGACATTATAAGTGTATTCACAGTGTTGATGCCTCGTTGTTTCAGATCTATTCTTCACTGAAAAGACAATGTCAGAATGAATTGCAGCAAGAACGTTGAAAAAAAAAAAGCAGAAAGGAAATGTGAATGTAATGTTGGCTTATAATGTGACTATATATACAAAATATACAGATTAACAAAAAAAAAAAGCTATATATATATATATATATATATATATATATATATATATATATATATATATATATATATATATATATATATATATATATATATATATATATTTTAGATTAGGAATCATTTTAGATTAGGAATTTTTTAATTTTGAATTTAATTTTAAATAATTTCTTGCTGCTTTAAGTACATTTGAAACATATTTTGGCATTTGAAAGTTCAAACAAATATATTTCCAAATTAATAATAATAATAGTAATAATAATATTGTTATTATTATATTTATATATTTTTTTCAAAATAAGTATTCTTCTTCTTCTTAATAATAATAATAATAATAACAATAATTATTATATTATACTAATAATAATAATAATATATTTGAAATAAGGTTTGGCCGGAAAAAAACTAAACTAAAATAATATATTGTATTTTATATTTTGGTTGAAATATATATATATATATATATATATATATATATATATATGATACATAAATAATATAAATTATAAAGTATTGTGTCATTAGCTTAGTAACATGACAATTCTATTGAAATAAATTGTGATCTAGTCCCTTTTAATTAGGATGTTGCCTTAGCAGACAGTTGCCTGTGTAGACAGTAGACAGCTGAATAGGAACACAGCCGCTCTCTCTGTCAGCCTGTTCAGGTGTGTGTGAGAGAAAGAGCAGGCTAAAGTGGAGAAATGGCTCGAGGTGTGATCTTATCTGATGTTAACTGAAGAATGACACCATAATGGAACAGCAAGGGTGTAATTATTCTCTTCTCTTCTTCTCTCTACCCCTTCATGCTCTGCCCTCTCTGTCAAATGAAGATTAATGGCAGAGATAAGCGCTGGTTCCTGCCTGTCTCCACCGCATCCAGTCGCAGGCCCGGTGTGTGAATGGGAATCCCCGTTTCAGATCACTTCTCACTCTCATGGTGTAAATCTTGCTCAGGGTGCAAAGTTTAGGATGTAGGATTATGAATTATCGATTATGTGTGTGTATGGTGGCCAAAACGTTCATATGGATTTGGCATCAGCATGTTCTTGTCATCATATTTTATGTTCAGAGGAACAGAGCCCCTTAGCTAAGGTTTGAGCATCATAAATATAAATTAAGCCTAAACATTGGGTATTTATTTATTTGTTTATTTGCATTTTCACTTTTTTTTTTTTTTTTACAAATATTTTTTTTTCTTTTTTTAATTATTTTTATTATTTTAATAAAAAAATTATACACATGCATACGTATTTGCATTTTCACTTTTTTTTTTTTTTTACAAATATTTTTTTTTCTTTTTTTAATTATTTTTATTATTTTAATAAAAAAATTATACACATGCATACGTATTTGCATTTTCACTTTTTTTTTTTACAAATATTTTTATTTTCTTTTTTTCATTATTTTTATTATTTTAATAAAAATAATTATACACATGCATGTTTAAAGAGTGTTTTCACATGTTTCAGCGATTTTGCACATATATTTTACCGGTAAATAGTTACTTGTGAACAGAGGTAATAAAAATATAAAAATAAACTAAATAAGTAAGTAAAGAAATAAAATAAAACATAAATGAAATACTTGACATTATAGATGAACATACTGCAAATAATTTAAAACATAAATAAACATCTGTGCTAGGCGTACTGGTTTGCATGACCTCAACACATTGCAAAAACTTCCTTGAAATATTTGAATATGGTAAAACAATAAATCTGGAGTTGAAAATGAAGACCAAATTATTAGTGGAATTATTGCTTGACTTAATGTTTGTGCAGCATTATGTTAATAGTTAATGTGATTCTCTACACCTGTTACTCTGAGACGCCTATTCAAATTAAGGGAGAAATGACTTTGCATCCACTAAAAATCACCAAAACACCATCTGATTAAATAACACTGAGCAAAAATGAAGTTAGTGCAGAGAAAAGATCCTGCAGCATTTGAGTGCACTTAAATTTGATCTTTTTTATTTAATGCAATAATATTCATACATTTTAAGCATTCAAATAGGGGCCACTTTATGGGTGTATTTGCAGAGTTATATAGTTTTACATAGTTGGTTAGAGTTAGGGGTTAGAGTATGTGTGTGTGTGTGTGTGTGTATGCCCTGCAGGCACAGGTGTTTGTGTGTGTGTGTGTGTGTGTGTGTGTGTGTGTGTGTGTGTGTGTGTGTGTGTGTGTGTGTGTGTGTGTGTGTGTGTGTTTGTGTGTTTGTGTGTGTGTGTGTGTGTGTGTTACCTCTCTGATACAGGTTTAGGGGGGGGAATTGTGTTTCAGCACTACAGAGGGTCTATCCTTAATCCATTCACACCCTCCGAGTGACCTGAACTCAGGAGTCTGTCTGCTGACCGAGACTCAGAGAGAACCAGAGAAAGGCCTGTAATAAAGGAGAAGAGATTATCCTTCATTCCTGATGTAATTCACTCTGTGTTTGCATACCAAACGCCTCTGAGAGATTCCCATTGAAGTCCAGCATTTGAGAAACGTCACGTGTGAGCGTCCACATAATGCCCACAAAGAGGGTAAACTGACACCCCGCTGTGATCGATATCATTTGAATTCTATTTCATTCAATTTACTTTGATATATCGAAAAGCCAAATATCAGACCAGAAAGTTGAGCTTCTAAATTAGTGATACTGTAACATTTATGTATACATAGAATAATAGTCATTTCAAAACCTATTATTTTCCCTTCAGTTTTTTTTAATATCCCAGGTAACAAATTTAAGTTATAAAAACATTGTAGGAACATGGGAACATTTGTGGGAACGTTTATTTGTAATATTCTAAGAACGTTAAAACGTCATGTTTAGAATTTTATTTAAACTTTACAAAAAAGTTTTTTAGAACGTTAATCAAGATCATATAGACATTCTAAGAATGTTGATCTCAGATAGTTTTCTCTCAACATTATGAGAAAGTATATCAAATATTAATAAATTTATCAGAACATTCCATAAACATCACTTTAAGAACGTTCTGTCCAAACATTTATAAAGCTTTTGAACATGTTAAAGCTGATGAACAACCCTGATGGACATTATTAAATCTTTAGCTCTTTGTTTAAACCACAAAATAGAAATGTAAACATCAGAAATGTGTTATAAAAATATTTAGAATTTGACTACTGAAAAAAAAAGTAACCTACAAATGGTAACATCTGAAGTCATAAATATTTAACATTACTAAATCAACCTAAATATGTTAATTTACACAACCAATTTTTTTTATGGGTTAAATCAGGTAATAAATAGGCATCAATTGCATGTTACCACATTTTACAGTGAAGAAAAAGTATATAAATTTGTTGCATTTTATCACAGTTTATATCTGAATATGATATATATTAGGATAAGTAATTTAGTGTAACCTTGATACATCAATGTTAAATATGTTTCTGAGCCATTAAATTGGTCGTGGAGTCCCTCAGAGGTTCAGGGTTATGAATACAGCTGGTGTTGATGGTGGTGACAGCTGATAGCTTCATATTTAAAGCTTTAGTTGAGATGGTTTATGTCAAAAGGTCTAACGTGGACCAGGTGAGTACGTGTTGAATCAGGTTGAGTTCAGAGCGAGGTTGAGTTTGACTGTGGCGTCAGCTCAAATTTCTGATGATTTGGAGGAGGAAACTTTAGTCAAAATTCCCTGAAATGCACTTCATATCTGAGAATCAATTGCTGTACATGGACATTTACATTATATTACTGTTCTTTACATTACGTTTATGCATATTTACGTTCATTAATTTAGCAGAAGTGAGGTGTAGGAGAAAATAATTGAAATAGTGAAATTAAACCAAATTTCGGTTGAATAATACACACACACATAGACAGGTGTTTTTTTATTTTTTTAAAATTTGCAAACATTTCAAACAAACTTCTTTCACGTTGTCATTATGGGGTATTGTTTGTAGAATTTTGAGGAAAATAATGAATTTAATTGATTTTGGAATAAGGCTGTAACATATAACAAAATGTGGAAAAAGTGAAGCGCTGTGAATACTTTCTGGATGCACTATATATATATATATATATATGTGTGTGTGTGTGTGTGTGTGTGTGTGTGTATGAATACAGTGTATATACAGTATACAAACACACACACACACATTGTGTAATTTTTTTATTTTTTATATTAAGTGAAAAATGTCTGTTTAGTTCAGGTTTCTTGAAAATAGAAATCTAATTTTGGGTATGCATTGGGTAAGAGTTATTTTAGTATCATTGATATACTTTTATAGTTTTTTGTTAGATATTATTTTTTATTTTTTCTGTTGTCACTCAAATTTTGGTTAATGTCTGTAATTTTCTGGAGTTTTTGTCATTATTATAAATATGTCTATACAGTTTTTATGACTTTTTATCTATTAATTTTTGTTTATTTAATTGTAGTCATTTTAATACTTCAATATTTTGATGCTATTGCTCTTAAATGTGAGCTAAAATATATGCAGTCACCCATAAAAAATATTTGAATGCAAAATTAGAAAATGAGAAGAAAAAAATAAAATAAAATAATAATAATAATAATAATAATAAAGAAATAAAATTGAAATAATTGTTTTGTTTTATTTCAGTGAATATTTATTTCATTTCAAGATTTTTTCTTTCTTTTTTCTTTAAGTTTTAGTTGTAAGTATTTTAAAATAAAGAAAGACTTCCTTTTTCAGAAATCGTGAGTTTCCTCTTTGCAGGGTGGCAGTAGAGAGCTGGATAAACACACTCCTGCTGCCCCCTGCTGGATGAAGCCCAGATCACACTCCTGCATGTCTTATCAGTGAATAATACACAATATTCACACAGTCCAAGGGCCAAAGGTTCATCTAATGCAGTGATGGGAAATGACGTCATACGGTGACTCACCGTGACCTGACAGTCCTATAATAGGAGATAATCTCTTGTATCATAATTCGTCAGTGTAAATTAGTGAGCCATTAGATTTTCTTAGTCAGGTTTTAAAATACTTAATAAATCAGTGAGTGAGCAATAATTTTTTGCAGGTATTTTTTGTGGTCTTACTGGGTCTCAGTTAAAAAAAACCTATATATTAAAAAACTGAACTCAAAATCATCATCACTCTAAAAAGATTTATTATTGTACTAAATAATTACAGCAATATTTGCAATATAATACATAATATTTGAGGAATGTATGAAACAGAGGAATTGTAATATATTGACAGTTTATTACAAAAAAAACAGCAAATGAGACATTTGTTTCTCATACATAATATTTAATGCGTAAGCAGATAAATAGTATAAGAGCTAAATATTTTCACATCTCTGCAATAAAATATGCAAAAAAAGTATTAGATTGGCTTAAAGTCTAGAAGAACTGAAAGAAGTCAATTTGAACTGTTTTCTTAACCAGTTACACGTCATGCACATGATTGTTAGGTTCTTAATAGAAAAGCTAGACAAATAAATGACATTTCTGAAACGTTTTTTTTAAATATTTAGATGGTAATGTTCTTAAACATAAGTGCAATAAAATATATTTAGAGTCCCATAAAAATACTTGAACACTTAAGTCACACTTAAAACATGCATTAGATGAAATATCAGAACAAATGTCATTAATTTTAAAGAAACAGCACAAGCAAAACAGCTAACGAAACACGAACACAAAAAGCATCTGAGACACTCTTATCTAATGCAATGACTTTTTAAAAGTGTGACTTAAGAGTCCAAATACTTACAAGCCTTTGTATGTATAGACTAATACAATTTTGTGGCAAACAGAATTCAGCTCAGTTCAGTTTTGCAATGCACTTCACAGTTACTGTGGCAGTTTTACTGGACTCAGTTCAGCTCCAGTCTGAAAATCATCGCCTGTTAAACAGATTTTTGCTGTGTTTTGGTTTTAGTACATCATGATCTCTTTGGGCGCATCCTCCGTTGGTTTCTCCTGCTCTTTACGGCGAGTGTATGCAGCGTGGACGTACAGATAGACCACGAGGATGGCCAGCAAGTTGACGCCGATGTACGGTATCAGGAGAAAGAACCCTGCCTTTAGGGTAATGTTTGGATCCCTCAACTTCACGTTGGCTTCATCTGCTTTCACCAGCGTTTGGAACATCTCACCCAGGTAGGCGTTTGACACGTACAGAATCAGCGCCAGGGTGGCCACACATACTGGACAAGAGATAAGACACATTAGCAAACTTTCACATGCACAAAACTACCTATTAAAGTCAATAGAGTAGATGTATGATGGACTGAACTTAAACATGAGTAAAATCTGCGTGGGGAACTTTTTTACCCTTATGAGAAACTCACAATCATATTGAAGCCTGTTTCTGCCACAAGATAAAAACTTTTTATCTTACAATTCTGACTTTTTTTCTTGCAGTTCTGAGGAAACATATATATTTATTTTCCTTAGAAATGTAAGATATTAATTCAGAATTGTGAGATATAAACTTGGAATTGAAAGGAAAAAGTCAGAATTCTGATCAATTCTGAGTTTATATCTCACCATTCTGACTTTATTTCTCGTAAATATTTCTTGTAAAACAGACAGTTGTACAAATTACTATTTATTCCACCTAGATGTGAAAATACTAAATATTATTACATTATGTTATATGTATAAAATCTGCAGTAGCCTACATATACAGGTGCATCTCAATAAATTAGAATGTCGTGGAAAAGTTCATTTATTTCAGTAATTCAACTCAAATTGTGAAATTCGTGTATTAAATAAATTCAATGCACACAGACTGAAGTAGTTTAAGTCTTTGGTTCTTTTAATTGTGATGATTTAGGCTCACATTTAACAAAAACCCACCAATTCACTATCTCAACAAATTAGAATACTTCATAAGACCAATAAAAAAAAATTTTTTAGTGAATTGTTGGCCTTCTGGAAAGTATGTTAATTTACTGTATATGTACTCAATACTTGGTAGGGAATCCTTTTGCTTTAATTACTGCCTCAATTCGGCGTGGCATGGAGGTGATCAGTTTGTGGCACTGCTGAGGTGGTATGGAAGCCCAGGTTTCTTTGACAGTGGTCTTCAGCTCATCTGCATTGTTGGGTCTGGTGTCTCTCATCTTCCTCTTGACAATACCCCATATATTCTCTATGGGGTTCAGGTCAGGCGAGTTTGCTGGCCAATCAAGCACAGTAACACCATGGTCATTGAACCAGCTTTTGGTACCTTTGGCAGTGTGGGGAGGTGCCAAGTCCTGCTGGAAAATGAAATCAGCATCTCCATAAAGCTTGTCAGCAGAAGGAAGCATGAAGTGCTCTAAAATTTCCTGCTAGATGGCTGCGTTGACTGTGGACTTCAGAAAACACAGTAGACCAACACCAGCAGATGACATGGCAGCCCAAATCATCACTGACTGTGGAAACTTCACACTGGACTTCAAGCAACATGGATTCTGTGCCTCTCCACTCTGCCTCCAGACTCTGGGACCTTGATTTCCAAATGAAATGCAGAATTTACTTTCATCTGAAAAGAGGACTTTGGACAACTGAGTTCTTTTTCTCCACAGCCCAGGTAAGACGTTGTCTCTGGTTCAGAAGTGGCTTGGTAGCCCTTTTCCTGAAGACGTCTGAGCGTGGTGACTCTTGATGCACTGACTCCAGCTTCAGTCCACTCCTTGTGAAGCTCTCCCAAGTGTTTGAATCAGCTTTGCTTGACAGTATTCTCAAGCTTGCAGTCATCCCTGTTGCTTGTGCACCTTTTCCTACCCAAATTCTTCCTTCCAGTCAACTTTGCATTTAATATGCTTTGATATAGCACTCTGTAAACAGCCACACCTTTCAGTAATGACCTTCTGTGACTTACCCTCTTTGTGGAGGGTGTCAATGTTCGTCTTCTGGATCATTGCCAACTCAGCAGTCTTCTCCATTATTGTGGTTTCAAAGAACAAGAGATACCCAGAGTTTATACTGTATGGATGGTCATTTATTGAAACTCAAATGTAAATATTCTAATATTTTGAGATACTGATTTTTGACTTTCATGAGCTGTAAGCTCTAATCATCATAATTAAAACAAAAAAACTTTTGAAATGTTTTACTTTACATGCAATGAATCTAAAATATATGAAAGTTTCACTTTTTGAAATAACTTACAAGAAAAAATGAACTTTTTCACGACATTCTAATTCATTGAGATGCACCTGTATATACATAAAAGGAATAAATTCTTAAAATATATTTGATTTAGTTTACAGATAAACAAGGGGAAAAAAACAGTGCGACACGTAACATAGCCTATAGGTTTCAGTTCATTTTTGTGACGCTTAATTTGTTCACAGAAAGGAAACTCAAATGGCAGAAAGCGACATCCTTTTTGTTTTCATTGTGAGTGTACACAAATAAAAGTAGACCTTTATACAGTGATGCATTATTAATAAGACAATAAGTGTTTAAAGTTGATTCTGCTGGTATAAGGAAACAGTTGAAGTGATTGCGCTGGCACACACACACACACACACACACACACACACACACACACATCAGTTCCAGCATTGCTAACTTGACAGAACAGTTGGTACTTTATCAAAATAAAATACAGTGAAGCAAACATCAGCGCACCCACCTCTGTGTCACCGCTGGAACGCGACTGAAGTACAAAGCCTATCATTTACATAATAAATAATAGTTTTGCATTCAGATACGTTACATCGCAAATATGGAAATATTACAGAATATTTGGATTTGTGCTGAATGAGAGAGGTAGGATACACGAGCACAAAGCTCCATTTCGCAAACAGGGTTGGATCAAATCTCTGCAGAAAAGTGGCCTGGAAGGGCCAAGTTTGCCCATCACTGCTTTAAAGTACACTCCTTTGTCAGTCTATGTGAGGGACGCGTTCAAAATCAGCACATGTTCACTGTCTAGGTGGCTTTGTTTTCAAGTGTGCAACTCACGGCATTCGCTGTTCTTCTGCTGGCGGTTATCAAACAGCGTTGCAGTACTGCGGGCGCCCTCTAAAATACTAAGAATTGCGATATAAACACAGAATTTTGTATGCTAGATATAAATTCAGAGTTTATAACTCAAAATTCTGTGGAGAAAAGTTTGACTTGCAAAATATGAAGTTTAAATATACTATAATTATGACTTTTATTTTCAGAATTGCACTTTATATATTGCAGTTCTGAGTTTATATTTTGCAATTCTGAGAAAAAAGTTTTGAGTTGTGATATAAGATATAAACTCAGAATTGTGAAATATAAACTTAAAATGATCATTTTGAATTTCAGAATTGTGGGTTTATGTATTGAAGTTCACTAAAAAGTTCTATAAAAAAACAATTCTGAAAAAAAAAAATTATATCACAGAATTGTGAGATATAAAGTCAGAATTGCAAGATATAGAAAGTCCATTTATATCTCGTAATTCTGAATTCAGTTTGAATTGTGAAACAGATAGTTGGAGTTATCTTTTTTAGTTTTTATATTCCGTGGAGTAAACAGGCTTCCATACAATACTATTGGAATGACTGGTTTTCTCATGGGAAATTTAGCTGAGTAACTGTGTAAATGTGACCATAGCTTTACCCAAAGTACGTGGGACAACTTTTACAACCATTTAAACCTTTAGCCAAAGTTTTAGACATTTAAAAAGAGTTAAATGAAGAATTAAAATGAAGAGATCAAATGCAAGCCAAATAGTGTTTGAGATTCAAATGTCTTGGTGTGAGTGAGTGTTTGCTCACCACTGAGTCCACTGCATGTGTACAGTCCTATTGGTCCCATGTATGTCTGATATGGGTTACTGAAGCTGTTGTACAGTGTGACCAGAATACTGCCTGCAGACCCCACAAGAGCCAGAGCCAGCAGGATGACAACCAGAGCGTGCAGGATGATCGGAGCGCCTGCTGATTTAGCCAGACGGTCGAACACTAAGTGCCAGAGAGAAGGAGAAAATACAGTATATTATGAGGTCATTGCATGAAACGTTGATTTTTTACATCAAATATATCGTTTGACATAAAATAGCATAACCTTTGATGAATTCCAGACATAAAACGGTCATGTGATTTTTATGGAATGGTGATTCAGATTCCTACAGATTCCAAAGGTCATCTTAGTTCTAGCTTTTCATTTATTTCCATTGTGCTTCTTGGTATTTATATCATATACAGTAGCTCAAAACTGTATTTGGACACTTATGCCACATTTAAAAATATACGAATGTGTTTAGATAAAAAAAATATCAAAACAGACGACATTGCACTCAGATGCTGCAGGATATTTTCCATCATCGTTTTTGGTCATTTTCTATTAATCAGCTGGTGTTTTTTGGTCATTTTTGGATGTATTAAGTCAGTTCCTCTATAGATCACACAGATCTAGAGGATCACTTTCCACTCACATTTCTCAACCACAATGTGGCACAATACTGTTTGTCTTCGTTTTGAACACACTCAGAAAAAAAGGTACAAAAGCTGTCACAGGTGTGGTACCCTTTCAAAAGGTACCTATTTGTACCTTATTTACCCCTAAAGGGTTCATATACTGTAGGTACCTTAAATGTACATTTTAGTACCTGAAGTGTACATATTAGTAACTTAATGTTACATATTTGTACCTTTGGAAAAGGCATCATCCCAGTGACAGCTTTTGTACCTTTTGTAACATGTTTAAAAAGGCAATAAATTATATATAAACATATATAATGTAAAATTGCATAATCTAGCATGTAGAAAATGAGTTGAAGTCTTATTTGAAGCTTACCGCTCACTGTTTTTCCAGGTGAGTCAATCCTGGGGCATCTGATTTTGGTTTCTGTGCCATTGAAAAGGCCAGTTTTGAGACTGGAGGTTCCATTGAACACTTCACTCCCGGGAGGAGCGCAGTCCAAGACGGCATCGGCCCAGTCCGTCGACATCCCAAAACCCAATATAACCACTCCAGCTGCACATAAAGCAGAACTTGACAAGAAATGTGCTAGTTTCTCCGCAGACGGCATGGTTTCTGTGTAATGGTTTTTTTTAGGTCCTGAAGTTTTTTAGCTTGTCAAGCAGACCTTGATTCCTGTCTCGTTGTGGCTGGAAAATGGGAGATCTTGGGAGGAAGTGAGGTGTTGGTGGCTGCTGGGGTCATAAATGAGGTTGTACTTTGTCACTGATCTGAAACCAGTACCTGCAATGGCAAAGGTTTGGTCTTGGGTGTGGAAAACTGATCTCAGATAAGCTCATGATGAAACTCATCACCAGGAGAGCAATAAAGTCATAAAGTAATCGTCTGTACAGTCACGGACAGCTGCTCATGTTGTCATGGCATTTATATTAGAGCTCACAACATCATAAAGAGAGTGACGTGGGTTTGATCAGAAAGAGAAGAATGAGAAATCATCCTCTGACGGGACAGAAGTCCTGCTTTACTGCTGAGGTGTAACCAGGGTCGGTGTTATAGAAGCTGTTTCCCAGGCCTTTAGAAGTTTATCACAGGGCACGTGAATGATGGCCTTGGGCATAACATTTATTATCCGTACAGTCATAATGTAATATGACAATAGCAGTAATGTTCATAAATCTAAGAGAGATTCGTCATTGTTGTTTTTTATTATGAAAATACATTTTGCATTTATCTCAAAATGTATTTAAAGATGATTTCATAGGCTGTTATTTTGTAGTGATGAAAAAAGAATGCAAAAGAAAAGGAAAAAAGCTGATTAAATAAAAAATGTTGCATTTAGATCAAATGTCTATATTGGTTACATAGACATCAAAACTCATCATAGGTCATAAAGCATGTTTATGTTACATAAATGTTGTGTATTTCCCGAATGCTATATTTATTTTTAGTGTGATGCTTTAAAAGATGTCCAAAGTCCATTTTCCAGTGAGCCTATGGTATCAGCGTGGATATCACAACACACCCACTAATAAAACCACTTACAAACAGATAGAATAGGAGCGGAAAGTGTGTGGATTACAGATATACCAGAACAATACAAAACTGTAAAATAAAAGTATTAAAAAAATATTGTATTTTAACCAGCAGATAGCGCCTCTTCATTCAATCTGAGAGAACAGCATTGTGATGTTACTATTGTATACTGATGTGTAGACTAAAAATGAATCAGAGATTTGATTAAAATGATTTGTATCTTTAATCATTATATTCTTTTTACTTAATTATTTCTACTTGGGCTATCATTTTACATAAATATTTTTCAGAATTTTCAGTTTGTATTGTTTATAATGATTATTTAATTGCGTTTAATTCATTTTCAAAAACATTTTCTTTATAACTGCTGTGCTGAACAGATGCTGTAAAACTAATAAAAACAGAGTAAACGTGTAGAATGGTCCAGAGCGTGAAAGTGGGAGGAATAATCGGGCGGAGCTTATCGGAAGTTGTCTCTAATTGGTCGACTCGTGAGTGATGGGTTTAAATAATAATTATTTTATTTATGTTTATTACACTCATCACTAATTAGTTTCAATTAACTTTTTAGTGTAATTGCTCAAGTATAAATTATTGTTCAGACCCCAGCTGAAGAAACGCAAGTGCTCTACCTATCACGTGGTATGCGTTATTTGTCTTTGCGCTGAGCAGGATGGACCAATCACAGGCGTTTGTGATGACTGGAAGAGGCGTGTCGTCTTTCAATTTGTTTATCAAATCCTTCGAAGTAATGGAAACAAAACAGCGACAGAACTAGAAACAAGCGAGCATAAATTCAACATTAGAAGCTAGATGCAGAGCTAAAACTAGAACCAGACAGTATTAACAGCTAAAAACGGGAGATTCAGCAGACCTTGAGACACAATCCAGAACTGGAACTAAAGTCAACAAATTTAGAGGCAGAACTAAAAGAGAACCAGGGGTAAACGCTGAACTAAAATAATAATTAAATAATATATGAATAACATCTTGTTTTCTCACACGTAAAGCGTTTTAATGAGACTGCATTAGAACCTTAACCAAAGGTTGGAGACAGTATTAAATCCAGACCTGGAGACCGACAGAACTAGAAATATAGCTACATTAGATTATTATTATTATTTTTTTTGTAAATATCTTGAATGAAATAAAACATTCATGTGATTTCAATGATTTCAACGAAGGACTTCAGCATTTTGGGCCACTGCGCGCCCCCTGGAGGAAGAAAATAATATCTGTCATAAAAACAGCATTAGGCTATGCTTTTGGACACTCACTTGTTCGTATCATTTCATAAATGGTCGCCAGGCGGCTCTGAGCACACGGAAATCACCGGCGAAGCGGGTGAGCCCCTGACAGAGGAATAAATCTGCAGATCAACACAAATCCTCCTGTTTTCTCCTCCTCCAGCGGTCAGTTTTCACCAGCCGCCCAGCGCGCTCTGCGCTCCCGACTACCGGACCATAACCATCCGTGCGCTTGAAAAACTGCGTTCCTGTTGGACTTTACGGTAAGAGAAAGATGTGGCTGTTTAAAATAAATCCAAACTGCAGTATTCAATGTGGCACATGTGTAGGAATGTTGTTTTTTTCAGTGCGCCGGTGCGCGTAACGGAGCTGTGCGCTCCGGTGCGTTTGATACACCCATACTCGCACACAGCCAGCACAAGAGATTGGTTTGTTTTCCCTAACGTGTTCTGATCTTCTTTATAGAAGCGTTTGCGTGTGATAAACAGTGGATCTCAGGTTTTGATGGAGCGCATTGGCTGCGTTGGTAACCCGGTGATCTGTAGGTTTCTTCGTAATGTGGGTTAGTGGAACGAGCGGTAGGCAAGGAATGAGACTGGAGTTTGGGGAAAGGCTCATTGGGACTCGCTGTTCACTCTCATCTCTGCAGATCTGCAAAGTGAACATGCGGAGGAGAGGAATGGCATGCATGCGGTCCTCAGGAGCGTAGGTGTCTTTCACAGCAGAGACAGAATTAGAACCAGAACTAGAACCAAGGTTAGACACAGAAGTATATCTGCTGCAGTGCGTCTCAGTCTGTTTTACATCACTCTTTTTGTTGATGTTGAGATATGCACGTAGTTTGTGTTTTTAATAAGTTGAAGTATTCACTGACTCATTAACATTATGAGTGTGGTTCAGTGTCTGACATACAGTCTGCTCTTTTAATGAATCACTTTAATTAATAATCAGTCTGGTAACTGCAACCATGTTAGTCATAAATAAGTGCATGCTTTAAATCAGGTTTAAATTAAGTTGTGTACTTGTGCATATAACACAGCAAAATATGCGGATTTGCAAAAATTATTACCTGATTTGAAGATGCTGAGTTCAAAAATAGCAATAAAAAACTTAACTCGTTTTTTTCAGAATATATGTCAGCTTTAATGCACTTATCAAAATAACGAAAACAGTCAAGTGTCAAAAATTTTGGATTAGACAGGAAATATTTTATTCAGAATCATACATGTGAAAATCAACTGAGAATTGAACAAATAGTTGTAATCTGGCTCAGCGGATGCTACAAAATGCATCATATTTTGTGAAAAAGTGTGATGTGCAAGAACAAATCAGGCACTGTTTTTGGAATCAGCATCTCAAAATTAGTAGGAAACATGTATTGGATTTTATTCAGCAAATATGATGCAATAGCATGAGCAAAATGCAGTCATAAAATGTTATGAATGCAATTTGGAATATTTTCCTTCACGGAAGCAATGATCTGATGATAAACACATTTATTTGCATTTACATCTATGCATTTATAGATGCTTTTACAGAGGAGCATAACAGAGCCAACAATAATTTGTAGTATACAATGCCAGGTTTATTAGAAAACATTAATGTAAGGTTTTTCAACAGAAATCAAGAGGGTCCGTTATGTAGAGTATTTTAAGGTGTTTCTTTTTGACAATTCAAAAAAGATTAATCTTCTCAATGATTATATTATGTTTTTATTTAAATTCCCTCATAAAGAAAGACACTTCTGTCAATGTGTGCCATCTTTGTGGATCTATTTGCTCAGAAGAGAAAATGTTGACGCGCTTGATCCTCCTCAAGTCATTCGGATCAGCAGGTTTTTATTTCTTCCAATGATTTCAAGGAATATTGTGGTTAAATACAAGTCAGACTTAGTTGACAGTATTTGGAGGTGATGTACAGGTGACGTCTATGGGGTGTAAGTACAACAGAGGTTTATGTGAATGCATTTTTGTTTGCTTTTGCAAACAGAATCAGATTTTTTTCCCAGTGGTCATCTACAGCAAGTTACAGATGATGTCTAGTTTTACGACTGCTTAACCTGAAATATAAACAGATGCACTTTACTGTATTCCTTCTTTCTGTAAGAGAAATCCCAGAATCATTTTTTGTTTGGGAGTGTTTCATTTAATAATGCTAGTGCCGTGCCTGCTGTGTTGTATGCTCTCACTGGTGTTATTGCGTTTAACATTCTCTTTGAAGCAGTTGTAGTTTTTTGCTTGTGGGTAACAGTGGGAGCTAATTGGTCCATAGCCGTTGCAGTTTAGTGGGCGAAACTGATTATTTGTGTGGTGCTCTTTAGATCTGTCAGGGTCAGAAGAAAGGCCTGGCGCTTTGTGGAAAGTGTGCCAAGCAAAATGATCAGGAAGCAGAGAAAAAAGGCTCATTAGCAGGATTGAAGTTTGTTTGCTTCTGTAATCGAGTGAATTAAGCTGTCTAAATGAAGTAAATGGGAATCACGTTCTCCAGCAGGAGTTATGGCAGCTGTGTTGATGAAATACAGTGACTATATTCACTTCTCTTTGAAATTCTGAGTGTAAAAGCGTGCAATTTCTTAAAGCAACTGAGCAACTATCTGAAATGCGTCTCGATTTAGTTTTCTCTGTGCAGTGTTTGTGTCCTGACGCTCAGGAGAGAGCAGACGGAGGAACCAGGACATTGTTTGGTCATGTATTCATTTACTGGAACTCTTGGCTATTCTCGTATGTTCAAACACAGGAAAGTAAAGACAGAAAGACAAACTTCCTGTGAGGGAAACCAAAACCTCTCCATACTCTCTCTTTCCTCCTCGCTCTCTCTCTCGTCTGGTCCCGTCATTTGGCTTTATTTATATAAAATGATGCACATTTCTGTTTTGGTCACAGCAGTTCCTTGCAGAGCTGTAAAATATTGACAGGATTTACAAGCATTTTTTTTTTTTTTACAACATTTTACTATAATTCAAAGTTTTAAGTCATTGGTTGCCACAATAGGTGAATAGATTACCCACAAGCCTCTGATCTTGAGTAAAGTATTTTAGTGCTGTTAAATGATTAATCATGATTAATCAAATCCAAAATAAAAGTTTTTGTTTACATAATATATGTGTGCACAGAGTATATTTATTATTTATAAATATACACAAACGCATGTATATATTTCAGAAAAATATGTTTATATGTTAAATATATTGATACATATTATAAATTATATGAATATAAATACATGTAAATATTTTTAAAATATAGTGCATTTATATATACATAATAAATATACACTGTACACGCATGTAAACAAAAACTTATTTTGGATGTGATTAATCATTTGACAGCACACATTTATATATGTTTGAGCAAAGCATGGGGACATTTTTTGATGTTTTGATTTTGACTGTTCAGTTTCTCATAACAAGTATGTTATACAAGTACAGATTTTATTGTGCAATGAAGAATAATAAAGTGGATATCATATACTCTCCAATATTTGTGTTGTACTCTGTGTGATTATATTTTGTTTTATTTAAAATATTTACATGATTGTTATAAATTATTTATTTATAATAAAGTAAATTAGTAAGTTAAGTAAATTAAAGGTATATTTTTCCAAATAAATTTTAAAGAAATGATTCATACCAATTTGCATCTTTACAATGGTGTTATTTTAGTATTATTTATTATTTTATTACTGTTTTGAATGAGCTTTTATTTTTATATTTTCAGTTTTCATTTTAATTTTAGTTCAGGTTCTGGTGATTTTGTTATGTTGTTTTCATCATCATCATCAGTATTTGTATTATATAACCTGACCCTAACCTGAACTACGAACAATACTAATATGACAACCAGTGGCTGGTAACTGAATTTACAGTAAGGATGAAGCAGAAGAACACTCAATCAGCCACATCTGGTGGCCACCCGCTCGTGTGTGAGTGGAAAGAGCTTGAGGAAGTGGTTGGAGTTGTAATGGCTTTATGGAGGAGGGTGAGGACTGTGTGTTTGACAGGGTGTGGCAGCATCTGGGCCACGTTCACCACGTGCTCGTGTCTGAGATTCCTGTTACTCAGCTGTGAAAACACCACCTCATGCATCTACCTGCCGCTCGCTTGCGTTTCTCCATGCGTCCCTCACGCCGAGGCCTGCCACGACACGCACACTTCCCAGATCAACCTGAGGACACACGCGGATTCTTGGAATATTTGAGGTGTGGAATCAGCGAGCGGTTCGTGGGTGACTATGTAAACTATATAAATCTGTGTGCGGTTGTTTGTCTTTGTACTGTTATGATGGGACTGAAGTTTTTGAGAAGAACTGGCGTTTGGCTGTGAATGCATGTGGGATGTCCCAGAGGACAGGTTTATTGCTCAGAGGTTGCTTTTTCTGCTGACTTGGATGGTTCATTCATGGAGATTCAGTTACTCATTCAAGGATCAGCTTTGTGTCAAATGTTTTTCCTGTAAATACTTATGATAAATAATTATTTTTAATTAAAGTATTTGATCCTGAAAATTGATCCAAATCAGTCTAGCAGCACAATATGCGTAGTTATGTTTGTTATTGTTATTACGTTTGGTTATTCTCTGATTTTGCTTGGAATTTGATGGATGCAAAACCTAAAGATTCAAATATTTACACTATATTGTTCAAAATTTCTTGTTCAAAAGATTTGTTTTAATAATTATTATAATTTTTAATCAAAATGATAAGACAATTTTTGATATACATTTGACATAGAGATCTCTGACTTGCACATTGATATTTGGCAAATTTAAGTGCAGTTTGAGACATTTCTGATCTCTTTTTATCCTGTCTAGGAAATGCATGAGATTGTTGTCTTTTCTCTCTTAGCTCTCCATGTAATCTCATTAAGAAACAATCGAGATTAAAGAGATCTCACGTCTCTCTTATGGCTTTGAAGATCAGCATTGTTTCAGAGTTGAACAGGAAGAGACGTGTGTGATTCTCTTGGGTTGCGTCTGGTGGAATGGACAGGAAGCAGATCTGGATTGAATTTGAGCTGTCAGGGGAAGAGCCAATGATGTCATATCATTACCAGCTGCCGGAAATATGAGGGGCAATACGCCTTTCTCAACACATATCTTCACCATTTTATTGTTTTCTACTCAATTACCTTGTGCACCCCAGCTAAAAAAGCTTGAGTTCATTGACGGGCCTTTAATAGTTGAGCACAACCTAAAAATTTGTACAAATCAGAAATCTTACAGCATGAAACAAATAATTTTAAGGAGTAATTTAAATCACTTTTTTGTTACAATTTTTACGACAAAAACTGTTTCTATGTTAAATAAATAGGTGTGGCATTGCTTCAATTCATTTGATTATTATTATTTATTTTTTTTTTAATAACTTGATGGATGCAAAGCCAAAAGATAAAAAAAAAAAAAAAATGGTATCACCAATATATTTTTTTAATGTTATTGAATTAAGTCTCTTATGCTTACCAACACTGATAAAAATGATTTTGTGGTGAAGTAAATACTACAGAAAAAACAAATGTAATTTCTACATTAAATAATTTAGTTCAGGCGAGAATTAAAAAAAAAGAGTAAATTCAATATTAGTACTCAATTTAAGCTTGTAGAATTTAAAGTTTGAAATTATAAGTATATTTTACTTGGAATTGTTAGTTGTTTAAGATTGTTTAAGTAAATATCAATGTCATGATCACGTTGTTCCCATCATGCACTTGGGCATGAATAATTAATAAGGTAAATTTTTATTTGCTGTTTTCGAGATGTATTTACACTGTTTTATGGTTGCTTTTGTTGTTAGGTTACTGCGTACGCTGTTCTGTGTCAGCCGCACCACACGGATACACTGTTTTCTACGTTTATTTACGCATGGATTTGAACAAAAACCGTGTATCCGTGTGGTGTAGCTGACACAGAACAGCATACACAGTTTGCGTCCAGTTGATATTCTCCAAAATGGCACTGCGGTGACGCGGAGGAGACGAATTGTTGAATAAAATCGTTATTTTTATTTTCTTTGCGTACAAAAAGTATTCACGTTGCTTCATAAAGTTCAAATTGAACCACTGATGGCAGATGGACTATTTTGACGATGCCTTTCATACTTTTCTGGGCCTTGACCGTGTTATTTACTTGGCAGACGGTTTTCATACAAAATATCTTAAATAGTGTTCTGAAGACGAACAAAGCTTTTACGGGTTTGGAACGACATGGGGGTAAGTGATTAATGACAAAATTTTCATTTTGGGGTGGAGTAACCCTTTAATATTTTTTGGGAAACAGAATATGTGATTTTTCTGGATTTTCCGATAAATGCAAAGTAAAAACAACATTAGTTTGAAATAGAAATCTTCTCTAACATTATAAATATCTTTAGTGTGACTTTTGACCATTTTTATGCATCCTTGATGGAAAAAAAATAATTAATTTATTTCCCAAAAAATATCTTATTTGTCCCAAACATTTGTTTAAATGCTATAGCAAGATTTTCTCCACGTTTTTACCATTGCATAGCATATAGCATCACTGATATCTTGATGAATCCAAGCATTATCTCAGGCCTGAGACATGTAACGTGTGTTTGTGAGTAGACAGAGTATTACTGTGAGAATCAAGCCATGATGACCTCTCTCTGAAGCCAAAGACAGAGACAGAGCTGCAGGCTAGTTCACTTTTGAAATGTGATCGCAGGATGATCTCACGGCTTTGAAGAAGCTTCTGCTTCATTCGTCTGTGTGTCTGGCTCTACATACTTGCCCCAGTTCCTCTGTGAGAAGTATTTGGACGAAGGACTGTGTGTGTGTGTGTGTGTGTGTTTGTGCAGGGTGGAGTGCACTATGACATCTTCTCTCTGGTTATGTTTTTACATCCTGAGAACTGAAAGCCAATGTCACACACCCCTCCTAGTGAGACTGTTGTTTTGGCGCTCACCAGTTCACACCAGCCCGTATGAACACACACATGCACACACACATGCACAGACAGACAGACCATCAGGCTTCAAGTTTGTGTGAATACACATGAGATTCCAGAACAATAACACAATCTGGAGATACTGCGATCAAGATGTTTAAACAGATTTTAAAGGAATGGTTTTGCTGCAAGTGAAAATTTGCATCGTTTACTCGCCCACATATCATTCCAAACCCGTATTGCTTTTTGTCTAGTAGTCTGTATGACTTACAGAATAGCTTTGTTGGAAAACAGATACAAATGTATGTTTTGTTCACTGGAGGTTTTGATGTCCACCACAGCACTTCTGCGTATTCAAACTTGATGCTCCATGCATGACACATTTTAAAACTTCTTTCAGTGTTGCATCAGTTGTACAGATTTGGAATGAGATGATGGTGTGTAAAATATAGTTTTTGGGTAAACCATTTCTATTAATGCCTATTTGTATTATTAAATGAATAGTTGGTTTTATAATCTGAATAAATGAGCCACACATGAGGCAGATGTAAAATAGCGGATATATGCATAGGCATATATAACTTATTTACTTGCCAGAGTTCTTTTATCTGATTACAGTCACTTAAGGCTGTGTAGTACATTGAATATGTCATATATTATATGTTCTAATATTTACAGTATGTGGGTAAAAATGGGGTTGGTACCATTTTTTTTTTTTTTTTATAAATGTCGGAACAATTTTTTTTTTTAAAGTCTCTTATGCTCACCAAGGCTGCATTTATTTGATCAAAAATACACTAACACTCTTTCCATTTGAAGATATTTTAAAATGTAGTTTTCAGCATCATCACTCTACAGTGTCACATGATCCTTCAGAAATCATTCTAATATGCTGATTTGCTGCTCAAGAAACATTTCTAATTCTAATGTGTTGAAAGCAGTTTCAGAAAGTTCAAAAGAACATATCACTCTCACTTTTCTCAGTTGAAATCATCTTTGCTGAATAAAAGCATTCATTAGTAAAGAAAAATACTCACCCCAAAACTTAAAACTTAAAATATATATTAACTGACATAAATATGAGCTTAAGAGCTTTTACCATGGTAATTATTCTGGCACCAACAGTCTTTAAAAATACATCTTCACTTTTACCTTTACATCTCTTTTTAAATCCACCAGAAAAGCGTTCTTTGAAGGTGATCCGTTTGGAGGCGGCGCCTTTGATTTTCTGCTGTCAGTAAATTCTGGATTCTGTAAGGGAAATCACCCGCCCCCTGTGCCTCCGAGCCATAAAGAGACAGTTCAGTGCTGCTAAACATAAAGATTTGATGTCTTATTATAAGTCATTCACATGTGGAATATTTCTGTTCCATACTTTGATGTGATTTCATTGCACTTTAACATCTAGCCTCGTGCACTAATGCAGCATGTGCTGGATTTGAATGTCACGGTCCTGCTTTTCCCATGGCGTAAGAGAGCGGCAGCTTAAATTAGAGCATTCTTTGTCTTTTTGCAGATTAGTCATGTATGTCAAGGTGGAGAGCCACAGACAACGAGATGTTCAAAGTAAAGGCAGCTCCCCTGAGTGGTTTAATTCCAGCCTCCTGGGACTGAAATGATGGAACAAGCTTTTCTGCTCTCAGAGGCAGCGGGTTAGACGCACCGCTGCGGCTCTAGCGTGTTATCGCACAAGTGCTGAGCTTCTGAAGCACTGTAGCTTTCAGAGCGATACAAAGTGGTTTTGTTCTAGAGCATTGAGGGATGCACTCAACAAGGTCTTTGCAGAGACTCCAGTTTTTGCATCTGACTGCATGTTCTGAGTGTGTTCATTCAGATGTAGAAGGAGGGAGATCGAGAGCCGTGCATCCTAAATACTCGCAGATCAGTGCTGTTGCCCTGAGGTGGTTTTAATGTGATGTATTACACTGACTGTGTTCATATCTACTCTAATAACTCACAGTTCAAAGGACAACTCTTTCAGTGTTTTGGCCTGTCAAAACCACTAAGAGCCAAAAGCTTCCTTACTGACCTCAAGGCGAGTAAAAAGCATCTCACATTTAACTCCTTTTTGAAGTCAACATATATCAGAATTGAGCCTGTTTGCTTTCTAAAGTGTTTCTGGTCTGTTTTTACATGGTTTTGTCGGTGCATGTTTTCTCTAAAGGGAGTTGTTTGACGACTTTTTCATTTGATGTAGTCCATGCAGGCTATTTGGTAAGGTTAACAATGGCCAAAAAACTGTTTGGTTATTGTTGTAGGCCACAGACATCCTAGATGTAGATGAGTTTGTTTCTTCATGGGAATAGATTTGGATAAATTTAGCATTTCGTCATTTGCTCACCAATGGATCCTCTGCAGTGAATGGGTGCCGTCAGAATGAGAGTCCAAACAGCTGATAAAATATCACAATAATCCACAAGTAAACCACACCATTCCAGTCCATCAATTAACATCTTGTGAAGTGAAAAGTAGCGTGTTTGTAACTTCAAAAACTGTTCAAACCGTTGCTTCCAGTTAAATATGAGTCCTCTATCTATAATTTATTATTTTTTTTTTTGTGAAAAAGTTGTCTCATCTGAATCAGGAGAGAAATATGCACAGATCAAGCACTATTTACAAGCCAAAAGAGCCCAAAACAGCTCTAAACAAATATGTCGGTGGATTTTGATGTGAGAGACAACAGGGGATTTACTTTTTCGCTGGAGTTTAAAGTTAAAATGCCTTGATGAATTAAGAAACATGCAGCTTTTCACTTCAAAAGATGTTAATTGATGGACTGGAGTGGTGTGGTTTACTTGTGGATTATTGTGATGTTTTTATCAACTGTTTGGACTCTCATTCTGACGGCACCCATTCACTGCAGAGGATTCATTGGTGAGCAAGTGATGTAATGCTACATTTCTCCAAATCTGTTCTGATGAAGAAACAAACTCATCTACAGTTTGGATGTCATGAGTGTTAGTGCATTTTCAACACATTTCCATTTTTGTGTGATTACTAATGACAGAAGAAACACACTGTCAACACACTCGTGGCAATTCTTAACCATTTTTTTTTTACATTTTGGCAACCTGGTGACTAATTCATATGAATCCATGCAATCCATTTGTACGTTTTTGTGCAATATGCTTACGCCCCACTGTCATAATGTTTAGGGGTGGATCTTCATGCCAAAAACTTTTTCTAAAAATTATAAATTTCCATATAGTTATGTTTTCTTATGAGGTCATGTTGGATGTAACACCCACTTTCAATGGATAACTTGGCAATCTAATGGATCAATCAAGTCCTTCTCTACATTTTGTTCTTTTTATATTCAGTTTAAAGAGGAAAATATGAAAGTGAAATGGGTTGTGCATGCAATTTGATGTTGACTTTATGCACTAATATACACTAATATTACTATATTCTTAATAGAATGTCTTGAAATTCATTTGGTGTTCACAAATATAGACATACCTACAAGACTAAAGTTCTAAGCCATAATGGATTGGCATTGACCTGAAAAGCTTGCTTTCTCTGTCTGTCTGTGAAGTCAAGCTGTGTGTGCATTCTGGCTTGCCATTTCAGCCTTTAAACGCTCTCTCATTTACATAGTTGTCTGATATTAGCAACTCTGTGTCCTCCCTGAAGTGCTGTTTGTCTTCTCTATTGTGCTACTTATTATCATAATGGTTTCAGGCTCAGAAAATCAACTTGTAAAACAGCAATTTGTTGAATTGGGCCATTAAATGGTGATCAGACCATTATGTTAATCAGTTTAGGTTCTGCAGAATAGTTTAGTAATTATTTTGGATGTAGTTAATGGCTTGTGTGTTTCACTAGGTTTATGATACTGACATGATAACTGATTGTGCAGTTCACTGAGTGAATTCAGGCCAATATTTTTGCCTGACAGGTGATAAAACGGGTGAAATATTTTTCTAGACATATTTTACAGTGATATCTGGTGAGCCAGAGCATCCTAGAAATGGCCTTGAATCCACACAGAACTGCTTAGCTGTCTTACCATTTCCAAATAAATAAAATAATAATAATAAACAAAATATATAGCATGCTAACCGCATGTAAGTTAGAAAGACAATGAGTAGTGCAATAAAGCACAAATCCCAAGGCTTCAGGCTCAGTTCTTCTGATTGTCTTCACACTTTTTTTTTTTGCATGATGTAAAATGTTATTCTCGGATGTGCAAAGTGCTAAAACAAGCCCATCCCTCATCACCCCGTCCTGCAGGAGCCTCAGTGCGCCATGGGGAAAATATAATCATAATAATGATAATGTGTTCAGTCTGTCTGTAGGCTGGGAGGGGAGGTCCAGTCATCTGAAAGAATGCTTTTCTGTCTAAATAAACTAGCATTTGTTCAAGACGTCTTCACTAAGGCCCCAGTACACAAGCATAAATGGAAACACTACCATTTAGAAGTTTGGGGTGGGTAAGATTTTTAGTGTTTGAAAGAAGTCTCTTATGCGCACTAAGAATGCATTTGTTTGATCAAAAATTTAAAGTAACAGTTTTATATCTGAATATATTTGAAAATGTAATTTATTCCTGTGATCAAAGCTGAATTTTCAGCATCATTACTCCTGTCTTCAGTGTCACATGATCCTTCAGAAATCATTCTAATATGTTGATTTGCTGCTCAAGAAAAATGCTTCTTCATGTTTTCGTGGAAAACATGATACATTTTTTGTCATTTAGGATTCTTTGATGAATAAAAAGTTCTTTATTTGAAATAAAAACCTTCTGAATAAAAGTATTAGGCTAATTTCTTTAAAAATCTTACTGACCCCAAACTTTTGAACAGTAGTGTATATTTGTAAATTTGCTTCTATATTTTCATCTATGGCTAACATTAAAAATTGACAGCAGTTAGACAACGGAAACTGTAGCTAAGGTTTCCGAGCGTTGGTAACCGTATCCTTCTGTTGCTCAGCTGATATCTCTGCACATCTAAATATAAACATTTGTACAGTAAACATAATCCCTCCCTTGGTATGATAATGACATGTGATTTTTTTTTTTTTCTGTAGGGATGTTTTTCCGTTTTCAGTTCTGGTTTACCCTGTGAGATGGTGTTTCAAGCTTCTGAGCTGAGGAATCTGTGCGCCGCAGCATTTTTGATGGAAAGTTTCGTAGCAATGTGACCTTGTGCTGATTAACGATCTATCACTAGTGCTGATCTTCAGTAGCTGGATTTACATCCCCATATTTTTTATGCAACTTTTAGGGTATTACATTAAAAATGGATGGATGGAGATTAAATTTCTAAAATGCACATTATTGCACCAGTTTCCCTTGAAGTGACGATTTTGTGTTCTTTAAATGTTTTTTTTTTTTTCTCAAATTATTGCAGTATATATCCATTTATATTTATGCATTTGGTAGATGCTTTTATCCAAAATGTGTTACATTTGCATTCAAAGGTTTTTATTTTTTTTTCAGTTTATGCATTGCTTGGGAATCAAACCCATGATTTTGGTATTGCTAGCACCATACTCTACTATATTTATGTACATTTATGCATTTGGCATATGCTTTCATCCGAAGAAAACTTACATTGCATTCTAGGCCTTCAGTTTCTGTATTCAAACTTAAGACTTTGGCGTTGCTACCACCATGCTATACTACATTTATTTGCATGTATGCATTTAGCAGAAGCTTCTGTCCAAAGTTAATTATCAGTTCATGCATTCCCTTGGAGTTGAACCCATGACCTTGGCGTTGCTAGCACCACACTTCACTACATTTATTTACATTCATGCTTTTGACAGATGCTTTTATCTGAAGAAAACTTGCATTGCATTCTAGGCCTTTTTCAGTTTCTGTGTTCCCTAGGAATTGCATGACTTTGGCATTTATTTACACTTGGCAGATGCTTTTATCCAAAGTGCCTTACATTGCATTTAAGTTATACAATTATCAGTTTGTGCATTGCCTGGGAATTGAACCCAAGACCTTGGCGTTGCTAGCACCACACTGTACTACATTTTTGGTAGATGCTTTTATCCAAAGTGACTTGGCTTGTATTGCATTCTAAGCCATTTTTTTCCACTTCATGCATTCTTTGGGAATTGAACCTATGACCTTGGTGCTGTTAATGCCACATTTATTTACTTTTTTATTATTGTATTTTTTATTCTATTTTTTATTTTTTTTGCATTTGGCAGACACTTTTATCTAAATCGTCTTACATTGTATTAAAGGTATGTATTTTATTAGTTCAGGCATTCCCTGGGAATTGAACCCATGACCATGGCATTGTTATCACCATGCTTTAGCTATTTGAGCTGCATTTTTCAGATATTGTCATACCTGATAAATGCAGTGAAATCAGCTGTATTAAACTAATTCCAGACCATCTTAAAGAGTTCAGTTGTTCCTGGAGAGCATCTGACTCAAGCATGTTACTCATGATCATGTTGGATTTGAGTCTAGATTTAGTGTGGGTCTAGACACAACACTGAGCTAGTCAGCAATATCATGTACCACCACTGTCTGCCCCTTCCAGAGCTCTCAGGAGGGGGTGACAAGCTTTTAGTTTCATGAACCCACCACATTTAGCAGATGTGGCTTAGCAGGGGATGTTAGTCACATAGTCTTATGGAAAGAAGTTCATTATTGTCCTATTCCTGCTGTTTTTCTTGAGTCATTGTGTGGTTGTTCTGCTATCAATACAGGGGCTTTTCTGTTGCTCTTGGCAGGACTTGTACTTAAACTTGACCCATGCCCGTCATTTCCTGATGCAAACTGGCTGGGAAAACCGTAGGGTGTGTCTCCTTGGGCCCACCGTTACTTTTAAAACAGCATGGTGCGTAATTTTCAGCTCGCAATGAGCCAAACTAAATGAGCCCACACAAGCAGAGCTCTTGCTTATTGTTCCTCGACTCAAGAGTTGAACTGATTGAAGTCGTGGCTGCTGTTAATTTCAGCACAATCTTGTTCCTCTGCGAGATGAAACACCGAGACCCAGGGGTGCGGCTGGCAGATCTTATTCCCATAGGATGAAGAGCAATTTTTAGACCGAGTGTCATTTGCATGGGCTCGATACAGCATTGAGTGTAGAAGACTCAGTAGGCTGGCCTATAAGGTTTCAAGGTATAGGCCTACTAAAACACAAGTATAAACTTATTTCTGTCATTCTTATGGTCTTGGTTGCCATGAAAGATGACTTTTGAGTTTTTCACAGAGTAATCTAAGCTCGGACTCACCACAAAAGGAATTGAAACCTCATATCAGACAGAAGAACTGAAAGTATGTTAGATAACGTCTGACTGAAGAGTAGGAATTAGTGCATATAGATACAGTAAATAAAATGCAATTATAAAGACATTTTCCTGCTCCAAAAATGCAGGTTTTCCAGAAGTTTTTTGGAAGGGTTTGTGAAAAATCAATGTGAAATCATTACGACATGTTGTAGACTTATTTATATATATATATATATATATATATATTTCATAACATGTGAGTGTCTCATATGTTTCGTCTTGTGATGTATTGCACTTTTATAAAGACTCTGTGCGGCTAAAACCAAAGTTGAATAAGTGACCAAACAGCTAAAAATGGACTGTTCGCTGTCATGTTCTCACAAGACAAGACACAGTTGCATGCTTTTGTTCAAACTTTGGTGATTCTATTCTAGAGTTGTTTTATCCGCAGCCATGCAGACAAGTTTAGTCAAGAAGCTGTTTACGAAGCAGGTATCGATCTGGTCTAAGATACACACCCTGCGTCTGATTTGGCGCACAGAGTCAAAGCCGTTTTGATTTGCTCTTTCCTGGTGCAGAGGGAGAGATTCACATTTTATCTGGGGTTTTAGGAAAACACCTCAGTTGGAGGTTGTAGAGGTGTTTTAAACCCTTTCTGCGATTTCTTTCCTCTGTGCTCCAGTGAGCCAGATAAGTTCAAGATCATTGATCCATTTAACCAGACTTTGCACAGCCACCTACATTTTCACAAGTCAAAAGTTTTGTGCAGGAAGTTTCAGTGTAATCGCTTCAGCAAGTTTGACAATATCAGACAACGGTCCCTAGAGTTTATCATGCCACACATCTTTTTGCTCTGAAAGTGTGCATATTAATGTTTTCTGAAGAATCATGTGACACTGAAGACTGGAGTAATGGCTTATGAAAATTCAGCTTTGCATCACAGGAATAAATTCTATCTTAAAGTATATTAACATAGTAAACCATTATTTTAAATTGCAATAATATTTCACAATATTATTTTTTTTCTGTGTTTTTGATCAAACAAATGCTTCTTTGATGTGCATAAGAAGCTTCTTTTAAAAAACATAAAAAATCTTACTGATCGCAAACTTTTCAATGGCAGTGTATACTGCATCTACCCTGACTGCAGTCCATTGCTCTCACTTCCGAGTGTCCATCCTTATAAAAATTTAGATAAAACATACTGAACAATCAGCGAGTATGTTCATTTTATGACTACATGCAAAGCTTCTGGTCTGCATAATTGATCTGTCATTAGAAAGTGATGAACTGTACTTGCCTGGGCCTTTTTAACACCTCAGCGAAAGCATTGACCTAATGATGCATTTCATCACCTTGTCTTTCAGTCTGCTGCACTGCGAAATCAAATCAGGCTTGCAGGTGACTTTTGACCTTAATTTGCATTATTTTCCATTACTTTTCCAATATTTCTGATGGATTCTACTTTTACATTTTTATTTAGTGATGATGTGGGAAGGTTTTTTATGTTAAATACATTCTCCTATCCAAGCTGTTTATAGGTTAATTCTCCCAAAAAGTGCAAGGACTAGTTGAATTCAGAAAAGCTTATATGCTGTTCAAAATTCATTCAGTGATGCTCCAACACAGCAAAAATTACTCAAGTAACGACGTGTTTGGGATGAGGCTATTTGTTTGTCTGATCAGTGGAGGAAAAAGGAGTGTTTCTGAAAACTGTCCTTATTTTTGCAATGCAAAAATGAAAGTGGTGGAGAAAGTTATGATAGCTTGTTTCCACTATGGGATAAAAAAACAACAACAGAATTTCAATTCAATTTCAATTTATCTCAAAGTTCTGACTTTTTTCCCTCATATTTTTTTAGTTTATATCTCATAATTCATAAAATCATAAAAAGTTGCAAGATATAAACTCACAATTATATACAGTATGAATCACAATAAAAAAAAAATTGAATTTTGAAATGTAAATTATATAACCAGTTTTGAGGCAAAAAGTTGGAAATGGCGAGACGTTAATTCAGAATTCCGAGATATAAACTCAGAATTATGAGGTGTAAACTCAGATTTGTGAGACATAAACTTAGAATTGTGAGATATAGACTCTCAATTATATATAATTCACAATGCAATTGTGAGCAACTCACAATTGTGAGCAAAAAAAAAAAAAAAGTGAGGTAAAAAGTCACAATTACCTTTTTATTCTGTGGCAGAAACAAGCTTCAATAAAAACTGCATACATCACCTTTTAAAAATGTTCTGTTGCCTTTATATTTTATTGATAGTGTAATCAATACTCAAGAAATCCGAGCACACCATTTACCAATCAATGCTTTGAATGCCTGTGAAACTGTATGTGGCTGGATGGTTATCCACGTTTATCGACTCAAAAGATCGTTCTTCAGCAGCAGAAGTATCCGTGTTTTATTCCATTGAACCTGTAGATCTGAAATCATCTGTAAATCTTCATGAACTCCTCACAGACTCTAGATAGAGAGAAGATTTTCCTGCTTCTGCTCTCAGAAGAATTCTCTTACAGCAACATTCAACTTGTGACCTTTTGAAGCTCGATGGATTTGAAATGATTTTCTGTCATCTCTGCACAGACCGCTAGATCAGTCGGCCCTGGGGAGCGGAAGCGGTTGATGCCCTGTCGGCCCCTTCTTAAACGTATACACACACATAAAACAGCTCTGCACAGTGTGTCACTATTTGTTTACATCCGGACTATGAAGCAGGAAAAGAGTGCGGTCCAAAAAGGGTGGATCCATGCTTACTATCACATTACATCAGTCTGTTTCTCATAACGAACGGCCTAAAGGGCAAGAACTCCGATAAGAGCACCATCCGCCTCCTGCCCGGGTCACTGGAAGATAACTGCTCTCAAACGTGATTGCTTGCTGTGTTATTTTGTGCAACATGTCTATTTTTCATACTGCTTGTCCCGTCATGCCCCTTCCTTGGTAAATGACTTACAGATATTACAATTAACCAAATGACATTTCACTGTTGTGTGCTAAATGGATTCCTTTTAACAGACCTTAAATTCAATTTAAAGACTCTGATGTGAAACCACTTGAAGTTCGTTTTTAATGTGTCATGACATGACTTTATTTGAATGGTGAAACAATAAAATGTTTGTAGGGTACTGTGGCATCGATTGTGCAAATCTTTGGTGGATGAAGATTTTCCTGCTTCTGCTCTCAGAAGAATTCACTTACAGCAACATTCAACTGTAAAAAAGTATTTGACAAACTCAAATAATGGGTGTATATATACATAAGAAATATACACAGTACACACGTATATTATGTGAACAACTATAGCAGTATATTTATTATTGCATTTTTATATTAAATAATATATTTAATATATTATTTAATATTAATAATATTATTAATATTGTACTAATAATATTTTATAATTTAAATGAAGTAATTCAATTTACAATTTAAATATATAAACAAAGTGGACACATTTTTATAGATTCAATGCCATAAAAATAAATAAAATAAAATATAAGCATAATTCTGCAATATATAGGTTAATTAATATTATTTAAAAATACATTAAAAAAATACAAATTTATCTAAATAAAGTGATGGATATAATATGCTGTCTAGGTAGGTTTTGGAGTTATCAAGTCTTGTCTGTTTTCAGGTCAGTGTAGTAAGAGACAAATTGCTTCACTTCCTTTGTTGACTTTTGCAATTTTACAAAACATGGAGAAACAGATTAAAGCAAGGTTTGGCTTGTCTGAAACACATCCTAGTAGTAAGAAAGGCATTTGAATTCGTTTTTTGTAGTGCATTATATACTTGTGGTAACTGAGCAAACACATAGGAGCTGAAACCCTATTTTTACAAGCTATCTGAATTGCCGGATTTTGCAATCCTAGAGTTGCTCTATTCTGATGAACAAATAACGATCCAATGACAGAGAGGAGAAGTTATGAAATCAGCGTTGAGTTAATTGCATCTTGTGTTTCAGGGTGTAAGAACAGAAAGGCAGCGTGTCCTATATAACGATCTGTTTCCCGCTCTCTGAGATTAATGCTGGGAGGAGAGAACGCAATTAAAATTCCTACTAATGAAACCTGTTCTTGCAGCATTCAACAGATCTTAATTGGCTGTGCTCATGCAGTGCTGATAAGAAAGGTAGATTTTCCTCTCCTGAAATTAGCTTGAAATGAAGGCTGCACATTTTCAGGTTTTTAGATGATTTAGTGGATGGACAAGCAGAGAGACAGAATGATAAACAGGAATATAGCAATAGGACAAAAGTCCCAGTGCTCACATTAGAATTAAATTAGCTTTGTTTCTGAATGATATACTGTATGTATTTACATTATTCTGTCTCAGAGGAATATTTTGCCTGATGATGCAAAACATGCTGTAATGGTTTAGTCAGCCTTAATTGTAATAAGACTAAAGCTGTGCTTTGTAAGGAAGAGAAATAGCATTAGACTGACTTTACCTGCCCTGGGCCCAGATGATGTGACACACACATATTTGTGGGTGTGTGTCACTGATTTATTGTTATGCAGTTGGGTTTTATTGCTGTATAATTTTCCTCTTAAACATTGTAGTCATTTCTAGCTCTGAGCCAGACATTATTGCTCTCTTTATTCAAGCTAAGCTATATGTTTACAGAAGAAACCCTTTCAGTTTCTTTATTTTATTTTATTTTATTATTTTATTTAATCTGTGAGGCTTATTAAAAATGTGCCCACTTTGTGTGCAGAATTATGCTTGTGAAATAATCAGTATTTATTCAGTTTAATATTTTCTTATTTTCTCATCCTATCTAAGCGATAATTTATTTGTTCACTCGGTAGCATCAGGGTGCTATTTTATTTTATTTTATTTTAATGCTGAAGAAACCCTTTCAGTTATTTTATTTTATGAAGTACCATATCATATGGCTATGTCAGTAATATTTGTTAAAAATTAAGAAAATTAATGTGTGTATACAGAGATCCAAATTACTACACTTCCTTTGTTTACATTTTCACCCAACAGAGCATCTCCTGATTGGCTAATTGCTGATGTCATAATCTGCAGAATTGCGTGTGATTTGGTGGGATTGGATGGATAAATGAGCTCTCTGTGTTCCGCCCGTGTCTCCTCTAATCTCTGTTGACCCTGTCAGGAATGAGAGCTCTATTGTTTCTGGCTGCTCCTGTCAGTGCAAAGCAACAAAAATCATCATTGTTTCTGCCACTTTCCCGTAGCTGTCGTCAGAGCCGGCTCAGGATTTCCATAATCCCGCTTCTGAATTAATGAACGCCTAATCCATTTCTGACCCTGAACGCCTATGCTCCAAGAGCTGACCCTCACAGAAGTTTTTCTTATCAAGCAGACCACTGCGTTTTTCTTATCATGCTTGATGTAGGAGAGCAGAGTCATGATCTGACATTGGGAGTCACCAATTGCCTTCAAAAATGGAATATTTGTGGTCTGATTTTTACAGGTTCCGACAGCCTACAGCCAGCCTTTGCATTCAGTGCATCTTAAGACTATTTCCGCAGGCATCAGAGGCCGGAGCAGCGTTCCGTTTGCAGTAGAGCACGGGAGCACGTCTAAACGTTTGCAGAAGAGCACGGCTGTAACGCTAATTGTGACAGCTGAAACATGCAACACTTGCATGTTAACACTGAAGTGTAGAATGCACACACACACACACACACACACACACACACACACATGCTAATCATGTAGAAACACACACACACTAATCACACACACACACACACACGCAGAGATAAAGATGCACAGTGGCATGTATGCCTGCTTTTATGTAGCAGCCATAAATGTATATGGCCCACATTATGTTTTGATGTTGTTTATCATAGCTGTTTATGCATATAAGGTGGAGTTCTCAAAGCCTTTCAAAAATACAGTCATTTTTTTCCACCTGAAAATAAAATAAAATAACTATGCTATTCTATACTAATAATATTTTTATGTGATACTTTTAAGATGTTTATTGTGGACATGTACCACCAAATTATTATTACTGTAATGCTACATAAATAAATTACTTACTTACTTATTAACTTATTGAAAATTATTTGTTAGGGCCATCAATCAATTTTAATTAAATTAATTGCATTATATATACCTTTTTTAAAGCCTTAAAAAATAATTACAAGAAATTAACACAATAATTTGACAGCCTAAGTGTATGTATGTAGATATGTATGTATATTGCCTTTTCTTTTATTATTTTTTTTACTGAATTACAATAATGGGAATCTAATGAGAATCATCAATGAGAATAATAAAAAATACAAATGTACTTCAAAAACATTAAAGATTAAAAATCTGGATGAAAATTATATTAAAAATTTTTGGGGGAACATTATTGTCATGAAAATAATATCACAATGAAACAAAAATCCCATTAATGTATTTTCTTATACAAAATAATAACAACAATAATAAAAAATTTCCTTTATTTCCCTTCTTTGAGCTTTGGGTGAACATGTTCACCTAGTGTTTTTGTGAGATTCACATGAATAATATCAGTGTGTTTGCAATAATGTGTCTTGCTGAAGTACATCGAGTTGCATCAGTACTCTATTATCATGAAGTTTAAACCTGCTTAAAGAGAGAGAGAGAGAGAGAGAGAGAGAGAGAGAGACTTCTGATCCCACATGCAAATTGCTTTCTTGGGATTATCCAGTAAAACATTCCCGGCATACAGCCCTCATACTCGCTTGAGAACCTGCTGAAGAAATCTCAGTACCTCAGGACCGCAGTAGCTCTCAGGCTTTTCTAGAGTTGATGCAAATGTGAAACGCAATGAAATCAGCCGAATACCTCAAGCATATAATAAACATGCAGACAAGCTGCTGAAGAATGCAATTACCTCATGTTTCGAATCATTGCGTGCATTTGCATACGGGACTGCTTCACTGCACACGGGCCAGATCTCACACCGCTGCAGATGAAAGTTTCTGCAGAGGAGCTGAATGGTGCTTTATCAGCACCATCAGATAAAGTTCTTCCTTGATCCGATAGAGGAAGTGTATTTCCAGGATGAAGGAAATATGAGCAAAACAAAAACAAACTAGGCAACTGAAGGAAAACGTTCATCCACTTTAAAGGAATAGTTCACCAAAAAGTTCCCCCTCAGGCCATCCAAGATGTAGATGAATTTGTTTCTTCATCACAACGGATTTGGAGAAATGTAGCTTTTCGTCACTTTTCTTCGCTCACCAATGGATCCTCTGCAGTGAATGGGTGCCGTCAGAATGAGAGTCCAAACAGCTGATAAAAACATCACAATAATCCACAAGTAATCCACACCACTCCAGTCCATCAATTAACATCTTGTAAAGCAAAAAGCTGTGTTTGTATGAAAAAAAATACATAATTAAGGCATTAACTTTAAACTGTTGCTTCCGGCTAAAAATATCAAAATGTCCTCTGTGCATAATATTGCTTTCTCCAGTGAAAAAGTAATCTCACCTGAATCAGGAGAGAAATCTGCACAGATCAAGCACTGTTTACAAGCCAAAACGGCTCTAAAAAATATGTGGATTTTGATGTGAGAGGACAACAGAGGATCTACTTTTTCACTGGAGGAAGAGTTATTATGGATTATGGACTGTAATTATGGCCAGAAGTGATGGTTTAATGTAAAAACACCTGAATGACGTTTTAAAATAAAACATCAAACACAGATTTTAACATTACAGGATGTTAATTGATGGACTGGAGTGGTGTGTGGATTACTTATGGATTATTGTGATGTTTTTATCAGCTGTTTGGACTCTCATTCTGACGGCACCCATTCACTGCAGAGGATCCATTGGTGAGCAAGTGATAAAATGCTACATTTCTCCAAATGTTGAGATGAATGATAAAACAGGCCAAAAAACAAAAACCCTTAGACTTACTTTAGGCACCGATGTTGTTAAAAATAAGATATTAGAGGGCAGTAATTTTGCAGCGTTGCATTCTGACATTTGTGTTACTGTGCTGCGAGTGAACGTGGATGGGTCAGGACCCGTGTCGAGAAGAGTATACAGGTCTGTTCTCAGGGGAGACGGTCTCCATGCCAACCAGCTGACCACGAGATTACCTCTGAATAATCATAGACCCCAGATCAGATCAGACGATGCGATAGAGAGGTGTGAGCGTGCAGAGAGAGAGAGAGATGGAGAGATGCAGCCGTGCACAGAGGTAATGTGGATGGTTGTGACGGGGCATGTTTGTAGAGGCATGTGTGCACATGCATGTTTTGTGTCCTAGCGTACACCCCTGAGGAACACCATTTTAAGTGCCTTTTTAAATGCCAAGGGGTAATTTGAGAACTCCTACAAATAAAGCAACGGCTCATCTAAAAATGAAACTGGTCATCATTTCCTGATCCTCATGTTTTTACAAATCCTTTCCTTTCTTTTTCTGCTAATATAGTATTCATTAATACTATGAATTAGCTTTTTTTTCAGTTTCCATTTATACTTTTGTCATTGTTTTATTCATAAAAAATATTTTATTTTTTATTTTTATTTGATTGTTAACATTTTTTATTTATTTATTTAATCCTAATGCTTTATCTATATTGCTTAAACATTTTTTTTTAATACTTTATTACTTATTTAATATCAGTTATTTATATCAGTTAGTTGCCAGGGCAACTTTAATAATTTTTTAAGTTTAATTTTAAAGTTAAAAATGTATTTAATAAAGGTTTTAAATGTTTATTATTAATACATATTTAATGATATTATTTATTTATTTAATGCTATTTTATATAGTTTTATACAATTATTTCAATTTTAGTAACTTTATTACTTCAGTGTAAACTTATTTATTTCACATTTCTTTTTTCATTAGTTTTTAAAGTTTAATCATTTAAATTTTTATCATCTAATATTTCAATTTCACATAAATTTAAATTGAACTTTTTTTAAACTGGTGTTTAGTAACCCTATGAGACCTGCACAGCAAGATTTTCAGTAATTAACAAGCAATAATAAAGATGAGAACGAGTAAATGATTTATTTTTCATTATTTGTGCAGAATGATCATTTTTGGTGAACTGTTGCTTTAGTAGACACTGCTCTCAGTTCTGGTAGTTGATCTTTGTGCTGTGTTGAGCTTCAAGGCTGCATTGTGTCTTGTTTTTGGCAGGTTGGATTCACTCCTCTGCTGTCTCACTCTTTTCTGGCAGCAAACACTTCCAGCTGCACCAGCAAAGACAGTTTGTTTTTAGACCGAGAAGAAAAAAAAAAAAACAGAACAAAACAGTTCATGCAGTTTATCTCAGCATCTTCACACTCACAATATCACACTACTGGTGTGACGGTGTTGTGTATAACTGGTGTAAATATATGTATAAAAACTGATCTTGCTCATCTTCAGATACATCAAATATGTCTGAGATCATTTAGGACATTGATGCCAAAAAGGTCTATATATATGTCACTTAGTGCCCTGCATTTTTTTCATTAGTGAGGCCAATTCCTTTATGTAGAAATTGAAAACATTTGTTTCATCAAAAGATGAATATGAGACGAGAGATCATGTCTGCATTTCAGCTTTTATTTCCAGGTAATATCTGGATCTGATAAACAAGTGCCCTCCAAAAGTATTGGAACAGTAGCCAATTCCTTTATTTTTGCTGTAGATACTGAAAACTTTTGTTTGACATGTGTATTGGAACAGGTAGAATTAACATAGATTAAAGTGAAAAAGACTTAATATTTTTCAGCAAATCCTTTGTATTCATATCTTTCAATAAACAACTTAGAAGATAGCACCTTTTGTTTCATTTTTCAAACTTTTGCATTGGAACAGGTAGATGATTAAAGTGAAAAAGACTTAATATTTTGTTGCAAACCAACTGCTCAAGCCTGTGACCCTAATGCTCACTAATGCTCTTCACCAATGCTTTTGATTTGAAGCCAATGCTCACTCACAGATGCTCACTAATGCTATTTCACTAATGCTCTTCACCAAGCGCTTCATTGACCAATGAAGCCAATCACTGTATCTGTTGAGCGCATGAACAATGACCAATCAGAGCATTAGTTAGTGGTGATTGAGCATAAACAAACATTAGTTAGTGTGTAATGTTGCTGTTTGAGCATAAACAATATCTGCAGACTTGCGGCGCTGAAAGTTCAATGCAAACGGAGATATCGTCTTTTAAAATTCTGGCAGTTAATGCCTACAAAAACGACAGGTAAGGGACTACAACGAGTTACTTCCCGGGTTTGTAAAAATCTATTCATGAATAAACCCCGCCCCCAGGAACACGCAGCAAAGGGGGCGAGGCCATTCTGTCTTTAGAGAAGAGGAAGAGAAAACTAGGGATGTACATTAAAAATCTATTCATATGAATCGCGATTCTGTCTTCTAACGATTCTAATGGATTCTCAAGTTTCAAAATCATTAAAGCAGCGGTTCTTAATACTGTTACTCGTGTCGCCCTGAGAAGCTCTGGATCGTCAGATAATCATGTTCCATATATAAAAGCTTACTTCACACAGCAATGAGAAGCATTATAAATGGACGTGCGTGCGGTTGCTGTGCTGAGACAACAACAACCAAACATATTAAGAGCCGTGCTTAATGCACGATCCTCTTAAAACTATATTAAAAGCTCAATCGGGCTAGCACTTACAAATAGCAGCGTATTTACAAGTATCAACCGGAGCACCAAACATAGGGGCGGGACGTTGCACAGGTTCTGCACGATCCTCTTCACTAATATCCTCTGGGTCTCGGTTTAGCGGGCTCAAATTGATAAGCATTATAGACAACGCCACTGTTTACAATTCAACCGGACCGCATCAGCCCATCGAGGGAGGGGAGACCGGTTTACGCCAATCACAACACACTCGAGGCGCCAGCTAACAGAGAAGGGACTAGATCTCAGCCCATAGCCTTCATGAGCCAGCTAACCAATTCGAGGCGTTTGTCGAGGGAGGGGACAGAGAGGTGTGGAATAAAGGTAAATTATGTAAACCAGGAAAAATCAACATCGAGCGGGAAATGGACGAAAGTACAGAGAGGTGTGGAATAAAGGTAAATTATGTGAAAAATAACTTTCGAGGCCTAGAAAAAAACCAGTCAACCACCCCTTTAATAATGACAACACTAATCAAATCTTAGCGGGAAAGTTGTGTATCAAAGGTCGGTCCACTTTTGACGTTTTTAAAATTTCAGACCTGTCCAGATGAAAATATGTCGGTAGCTTTGACAACACTCATATTCTATTCATCAGATTTCCAGATGAAAATCGAACCCAAATGTTTTCAGCTACAGCAAACATGTATATGTGAACCCAAATATACATACTTTTGTTTGAACCCACCCATTTTTCATGTGACCAAAAGAATTGGAACATGTGACTGACAGGTGTGTTTTGTTGCCCTGGTGTGTCCTATTAATTGAGTATTCAAACAATAAATAGCACTGAATGTCTGCGCTCAGTTTCAGATCCGTGCAGACTGCATTTATAGTTAGTTAGACGTGTCTTTGTGTCATAAACACGCCTTGCAGTAAATCACCAGAGTCACAATCATCACAGGATCCAGACTCAGATGTGGCGTCTTTGACATGTGATTATGTGTAACGCACGGCTGCTATTATCTGTGAGAGCTGGAGATGACACACTCTCATTCGAGGGAGCAGATATTTGGAGCAGGAAACAGACCCATGTTCTGGAGTTGTTTAAAATCTAGTCCACTTTTCTTCTGCATCTTGATTCATCTGCTTTTGCTGTCTGAATGTCCAATGCATGTGTCTTGAGAGTTATATTCTGTACAGTTTGACCACAAATTCTCACTTGCTCACAGGAAGTGATGCCACAAGTCTTGTTTCCTTCTGTTTTTGAGCCCTGGCGTATTCTGAGTCAGCTTTAAACAATGACTCCGTGTGAAAGACTGGGAACGAGAGGAAGTTCCTCTGGCCTGCTGATCTGAGGAGAGGCTTTCTCTCCCTACTGAAATGATCAGAGATCTAGGTTGTAGTGTAAGGACTGTTTTCTAATCAGTGTTTGTTGGCCATTTTAACCCTGAGACAGACGCTCTGGGCCTTTCTCACTGTCTACATAGACAGCCGCCCTGTAAGGCAGCAGTATAACCTTCATGGAACCTCACGTGACTGATCTGAAATGCTCTACATGAAGTTCACTCACATGAAGACTACAAAACTCAGTGACATTAGCACATGTTCCTAAGTTATTGTGATACTAATGCCAGTGTTTTTAACCAGGATTACATTAAAAACCAAGATTTTTTTTGTTTTGTTTTTTGATTCTGAGGGTCACATAGAGATTGCTTAGAGTCTAATAATAATAATAATATGTATAAAATAAAATAACATTCACTGTATTTTATATATGATAAATTCATCACACACACACACACACACACACACACACACACATATATATATATATATATATATATATATATATATATAATATATATAATGTGTATATGTATGTGTGTGTGTGTGTTTTATTTATTTAAATACTTGCTTATTTATTTATTTATTTACTTATTAATGCATTTGTTTTACATATTTATTAATATGTTAATTATATATTTATTTGCACATTTATTTACTTATCTATTTACATATTGCATATCTATTTATTTATTATTTATTTACTTATTTATACACTACACATTTAGGTATTTAGTTATTTACATATGCATTTACTTATTTACTTGTTTTAAATTTATTTACTTATTTATTCATTTTTTATTTATTTATATTTTGTTTATATATTTTTATTTTAAATGAAATATAAATATTATTATTCATATTTCTTCCAGCCATCTAGGATGATTTTTTTTCTCTGAAATAACTTCATTGCATGTTAGGTTTGCCTTTACGGTAACATTACATGTGATGATGCTCTATTTTAGATTTTTCTATTTTTAGATTTCTTTTTGCACCAGACTTTGCATTGCAAGTGTGCATCTTAAACCTTAACATGTTGTTTAAGTATAGCTCTCTAGATATACTAGCTCACTGCTGGTACTGTTGTCATGACATCCATACAGTTGTTAATTATAAAATGGTGACGAGGAAGTGAGGAGTGAAATCAGCATGTGGGTTTGTGGTGTAAAAACAGCAAACGTTTCTGATGAGGTTTCTGAACGGCAGTAGCGGGTTCCTGCTTTTATCAAGCGTTGTCTTGTTGGACTGATTTTTAGAGCAAGTTCCTGTCCAAAAACAGTTCTTCATTATCTACATGCATTCTGCAGCTTCTGCTATTTATTTCATTTCCCGCACACTGACTTAAAACGATAGCGATGCATAAGATTAAACATGTTGGATTTTCTGTGAGAGTCAGCGAGTCACGTGCAAAATATGTAAAGTTTATTACTAAATGAAGCATCAACATTGGCCAGAGGGACGCTGACTTTACAGTGTGTGTTTGTAATCAAACAGTCCCGCAGGAGATCGGGCAGCACATTAAAGCATCGGTTTGCTTTTTAAACAGGCCGTTGAAGGTGTCTTTGTGTCTCAAACATGTCTCAGCCACCTGTACTCCCTGCTTTCCTTTCAGTCCATCTCTCAGTTTCTCCCTTTTAGACACTGACTCAGTTTCCTTTATGCTGTTCTTTCTATTCATCATTGTTTTCATGGCTGTCAAAACAAGATCAGACTGTGAAGCGAAGGCCTGCGGATCAAGTCTTACTCTCAAAGAAATGCAGGGATGAGAGAAATAAACTCCGCATATCCTGCTTATGATGGCCATATGCCAGTAATAGTAAGTGATTTTTGTGTTAATAAAGAAACAGACAGTCCGAGAGAACAGAAAGTGAAAGATTTATAGATTGAGAGAATAGATACATCTGTTATAATGAGGCGTATTATTGTACCTCACATAAATCTACTAAATCCAACAGCCAACTAGTCAATTAGCAACCACTTTATTTATTTATATTATTATTATTATTATTATATGTATCGCATATGTTATGCTATTTTAAGTTTAATGCTATTTGTTTCATTTTTCACCTGATCCCTTTTAATAACTTTTTATGTTCTTGTAATCATGTAAAACCTTGAAATATCAGAAAGTTTGCAATTTTGGAAAAGTTAATAAATAAATTAATACTTTTAATAATTAATTTTAGTCATTTAAAACATCTATAGTGAATATACATTTTTCTATTTATTCTTTAAATTTAGTTTAATTTTTAAATTTAATTTCTGTTTTAATAACTAACATAAAAATAATTTATTATTATTATTATTATTTTACTGTTCCTATGATAATGTAAAAACTTGAAATATCAGGTAATTATACAGTTTTGCACATTAATACACTTAATAATTAATTTAAATAATTTTATTTATTTATTTATTTATTTTTATTTCAAGGTTATTTTACTTTACTTTATGATGGGTGGAAGGCAGACCAAGAAATGGTCAGACTAATGTAAATATCTGTTCATTTTGTCTGTCATTTAAAATATTTTATTTAATTTTTTATTTATTTTAATTTTATTTTATTTTATGCAGACAGAGAAATAATCAGACTAATGCAAATATCTATTCATTATTGTCTGAGCTCATTTAAAACATTTGTGACCCTGGACCACAAAACCAGTCATAAGGGTACATTTTTCTAAATTGAGATTTATACATCATCTGAAAGCTGAATAAATAATCTTTCCATTGATGTATGGTTTGTCAGGATAGGACAATATTTGGCCGAGATACAACTATTTGAAAATCTGGAATCTGAGGGTGCAAAAAAATCTAAATATTGAGAAAATCGCCTTTAAAGTTGTCCAAATGAAGTTCTTAGCAATGTATATTACTAATCAAAAATTAAGTTTTGATATATTTCCAGTAGGAAATTTACTAAATATCTTCATGGAACATGATCTTTACTTAATGTCCTAATGATTTTTGGCATAAAAGAAAAATCAATAATTTTGACCCACAATGTATTTTTGGCTATTGCTATAAATATACCCCAGCGACTTAAGACTGGTTTTGTGGTCCAGGGTCACATTTATATAATGAATATACTTTGTTATTCTCTTCTTTTATTTTTGTCAGACTCATGTAAATATGTCTTCACTCTGAGGTTGTTTACGTCTCGGCTCGTTATCACACCTGTGCTCTCCTCCATCAGACAGACTGTTTCTGTTTTTGCTCAGCCTGGTTTCCGCTTCTCTGGAATCATCCCGCCAAGTTTTAGTTTCCCATCATTCAAAATAAAACCTGTCACACTCTTTTTTTTCTGTTTGCACTTCTATCACGTGGCAAGGTGAAAAAAATCCCCTCAAATAGTTGTTTAGCTTCTGCTCACCACATTAAAGTTCAGTGTAGTTTGTCATAATAACACAAGGATATTAGAGATTTTACTAATACTGTAAACGTGTGTCACATGTGTTATTACAAACTAAGGAATTAACTGAATTACTGTGTTGTAAGGCTCAGAGAATATGTCACAAAGAGCAGTTTGTTACTGTAAAGGCTTGTTACTTGCACAAAGAAAACAAAAATAATGACTTTATTCAACAATTTGTCTCCTCCGCTTGCATCACCATAGCGCGGATATGTTGTTTTCATCGTTTACGCTTTGATCTGAATGAAAACAACGTGTCTGCGTGACGCAGATGACACAGAACAACATACGCTTTTTATGTTCAGCGGATATTCTCCAAAATGGCGCTAGAGTGACACAGAGGAGACGAATTGTTGAATAAAGTCATTTTTTTTTTCTTTGCGTACAAAAAGTATTCTCGTAGCTTCGTAAAATTACGGTTTAACCTCTGATGTCACATGGATTATTTTACCGATCTCCTTACTACGTTTCTGGACCTTGATCGTGGTAATTCCATTGCTGTCTATGGGAGGGTCAGAGAGCTCTCAGAATTCATCAAAAATATCTTAATGTGTGTTCTGAAGATGAACGAAGGTCTTACAGGTTTGGAACGACATGAGGGTGAGTAATTAATGACAGAATTAAAATTTTTGGGTGAACTGTCCCTTTAAGACAGCCACTTGCTTCTTTCTAAATGAATTAGCCATTTTTAATAAATCGTTTGAATGAATGATTCAATGAATCACACTAAAAACACAATAAGCAAAATATTGTTTAATCCTCTGGGGTCTGAGGGGGTTTTGGGGCGTTATCGAAAAAATCATAAAAATAACGAGCTGATAACATCATCTGAAGTGTTCAGAGGAAAAATCATATTTTTCCCACTTCCTCACTTGATAACTGTAGATGCAATGAAACCCAGCCAGCAAGTGTGTGTGTGTGTGTGTGTTTGTGACTGCCGATAAAAGCCTTCAGCCGCAGCATGTTTGACATGACTGAGCAAGATTGACTGATAAAGGCAGAGAATGGAGAGGAGAGGCTATGAGGAAAACCAGAGCTTTCTGTTCTCAGGTGGTTTTGTGTGTTTTTCTGTTCTGTGGTTTATGACACATGCACACTAAAGCAGCGCAGGTTGATTTTGGCGTCTGTATTAACAGCAGAGCTGCATTACAGAAACAGCTTTCAATAATGGACCGAACTGACAGTGGAGTGAAAATACTGTCTGCTGAGTGAACGTGTGACTCTATGCAGTTGATTGAAGATACAGTTTGGGCTAACGTAAAGTTTGTTGTAATTCCTGATGGCCCAGTCTGTATAATAATTTATAACTGTTATTAAAGGAATTGCTCTGTGTAGTAACCCAGATATAACTTTATTTTTATATATATATTATTAGTCTTATTTTAGTATTTTTATATACTACTGTAACTGTAGTATTTATTAATATTTTGAATGATCTTTTTTGTATTTATATATTTTATAGGCTATTTCTACTTTTTTATATTTTCAGTTTTCATTTGAAGTTTTAGTAATTTTGTTTGTTATTTTTTTTATTTTTTTTATATATGTACATCCACTACACACACTCACACACACACACACACACACACACACACACACACACACACACATATATATATATATATATATATATATATAAAAAATTGATTTAGTTTTCATTTTAATTCAAGTTTTAGTAATTTTTTTGTGCATTTTTTGTCATAAGTCATTATTAGTTCTAAATATGTCTGTGTTTTAGTTTCAATTTCAGTTATTTTAGTACATCCAGATAAACTAAATGAAAATGAGAAATGTTGTTTGGCTATTAACTAAAATAAAATAATTTTCATTTTTTTGTATTATATTTTATTTATTAATTTAAGTTTATTTTATTTCAACTAACAACACTAGTTTTCTGGTTTTAATTTTAGTTGACTAATAACCTTGTTTGTGTCTAGTTTAATTTTTCTAATATATCTAATATGTTTTTATTTTGTTTTATTATTTCAGTGAACAAAGTTATTTGTAATATATTTTGTTTTAGTTTATAGTAACACTAATATATGTTTATATTTTGTTAATATCGTCAGCAGTCTTTGTTTTATTTTGTTTTCTCACATTGCTGAAGTTGGAGGAAGAAAATAAAACCAGCCAGGGTCAGACTGTTGTTCTTATATTGTGATTTAAACCATGTGTTATTTTCTAATCATAAAAAAGGTTCTGGCCAGCTGGTGTCATTTACTCACCAAAGACAATTTTGATTTACATTTGCTGTTTGGCGAAGGTCCATTTCGGCCTTGTATGTTTGTGAGAAAGTGTGTGTGTTTTTGTTTGTGTTCATACCTTCGCAAATGAATCACAGGTGACAGGTGTGTGTGTTCTCTCACAATTTGCCAAGGATATCTATTTTTAGCTTCACCTAAAATACAAACCTGTGCTCTGCAGAAGGCAGGCAGCAGAGCGCAGGTGATTAATGAGAGCCTGTGGTTTTACCTCGCTCACCTCGGTTACACTCTCACACTGCAGCACAGCCGACAAGAAATCTGACACACACTTCTCCCCGTTAAAGGGACAGTTCACTCAAAAATGAGAATGTCAACATTTACTCACTCTCATGTTATTCCAAACCTGTATGACTTTCTTTCAGCCTGATTTGATTTGAGTGGAAGGCAGACCAAGAAATGGTCAGACTAATGTAAATATCTTATGCCTGAGGTTGTTTACTATCTCGTAGTGTCTCACTGTTTTATTTTATTTTATTTTATTTTTGAGTGGAATGCAGACCAAGAAATGCTCATGACTGATGTTATTAAGTATTATTATATATTCACTTTGCCTAAAGGTTATTTATAGTGCTGTCAAACGATTAATCGTGATTAATCGCATCCGAAATAAAAGTTTTTGTTTGCATAATGTGTGTGTTCTGTGTATATTTATTATGTATATATAAACACACACACATACAGTATGTATTTCGAAAATATTTACATGTAATTACATGTCTATATTTATGTTCATATAATTTATATTATAAATATATTTACTATATAAACATAATATTTTTCTGAAATATATACACGCGTGTGTGTGTGTGTATATATATATATACACACAGTACACATACATATATTATGTAAACAAAAACTTTTATTTTGGATGTGATTAATCGCGATTAATCGTTTGACAGCACTAGTTATTTACTATTGCATAGTGTCTCTGTTTATTTTATTTTTTACTTTATTTTATTTGAGTGGAATGCAGATCAAGAAATGCTTAAACTATAATTATTATATTTTCACTTTGCCTAAAGATTGTTTACTATCTCATAGTGTCTCATTTTATTTTATTTTATTTTATTTTTATTTTTTGCTAGTATAAAAGCATTTAAATTAATAAATGAAATGTTTTCCATTTTGGAGCTCGACAACCATCACTCAATTTGTTAACTTTAACATAACAATAAAAAAATATATATTTTTATTAATTGAAATAAAGCTGAAATAAAATATGCATATTAGATGAAACTAAATAAAATAAAGTAAGTGTAAATTAATGTACTAGAATGACTAAAACTAAAACTGAAATAAAAATAAAGCTAAATAGATAAAAAAAACTAATAAACATGACAAAAGCACATAACAAAATTAATAAAACTTAAACTAAAATAAAAAAGTAAAAAATATAAAAAATAAAACTAATTCAAAATATTAATAAATATATATGTAAAATAAATACCTCTGTAATATGAAATAATATAAAATAGATATTAAATGAATATTATAGTTCATAAATAATAGTAAAATAAGAGCATCTCATTTGTAAAGGAACATCTTGTGTTTTCTAGAGAGGGAATAAAGTCATACAGGTTTGGAATGAGTGACATGACACGGAGTAAATGATAACCGAATATTTATATTTTTCTGGCTGAGCCATTCCTTTAATCAGAAAACATCCTGGCTTTCAGCACAGATGTGGGATGCTCTCTCAAAGAGAATCGTCTTTCAGCTCTGCGCCGCTCTGACTCAGAGATTGGACCGGACCCAGAGTCCAGAACCCCACGCGGGACACACTAGTCCAGGTGCAGTGGACACAATGCAGTCCTTTCTTCCACTGGGGCTGTTTATGTGCATCTGAGAGGAAGAGACGGAGCTCTGCTAAATGAGGGACAGGAAGTGTTCAGGGACGCTGGAGTCCACTGCAGTATTGACCAGCTATAGATGTCTGAAGAGTTTTTAATCAGTGGTTTACTAACACAGAGACTTGTCTTTGACTGCCCATGCAGGTGAAGTGAGAAAAATTACCAGATATTCTACTGTATTTTGCTTTATTTAAAAAATCTGATAGAAAATCAAAACAAATAAAATGTCTAAAATTATAAATATATTAAGGAATATTTTAATGTAAAATAATAATTGTATAAAAAATATTAAGATATTTATTAAAATTGTATAAATATTTATTTTATTTTTCATCACATTATTTAACTTATTAAATATACAAATATAATACTTTATATTTTCCAGTTGTACTTTCATGAAGATATTGTTTGACAAGTAATTAATAAATAATATTAATATAAAATTTGAGATATTACTGTATTATGTATTATATATTATTATAGATATAATTGCATTGATATTTATTTTTTTCTTTAACATTTTTATTTATCGTTGATACTGATAAACAACTAATATTAAAATATTATTTATATTAATTAATATATTAATAATAATATAATGTTTACATTGTATGTACTTTAATATGTAATATATATATTAGTGGTGTCAATCGATAAAAAAGAAAAGAAAATTAATCGTGATTAATCCCACCTAACATTAAAGTTTTTAAATATACTTTTATATTGCAATAACTTCACATTCAATCTTCAAATTAATGTACAAACAACAAACACAGTATATATTTTTTAAATATTTGTTTAATGGCATCTTTTTTTTATGACTGAAGGCCAGTATCACTGATACCAATCACTGATGTCTCTATAAAATTCCCCCCCCCCCCCTAATATTTAACCATTGCCATTCAACATTACAAGTAAAATTGAGAGATATCAATTTTAACATTTATTAGACTAAATAACTTCTAATTTAAGTGAACTTAAAACAATCTTCACATAAACCCATTATAATAAATGTCATATTTACCTGTGCCCTTCAGCAGAAATATACATAAATTCTAAATTAATTATAGATGAATCCTTAAAGCCAAGTTATTTTTTTCCTCTTTTTTTCTTTGTTCTTTGATTAACAATTAAGACGGGTTAATTGTCATTACTATTATCATTACATTACAGACATCACAGCAGCTGGTTATTAGGTTATTTTGGCTGTTATTAAAGAGCTGCTGCTGCTGAACGTGACACAGATCTGACACGCATCATATTTTCTCTCAGCTCTTTTGACCTTTTCTGACCCACTTCATTAGTCTCTACTAATGAACTGACTGATGAGTTGAATCTGGTGTTAGATGAGGGAGACAGTGCTGCGCTGCTCCAGGACACTTCTGAAAACCATTTCAGAGACATGTTCTTAAATGTGACTCATTTAACATATTACATGCATGCACAGTTTTAAAGCAGCTTTAATCGCCTTTTTGGTACCGTTTCCGGTATAATATAATATTTTCTAAGTTCCAGTTTTATGAAGATATTCTACTGTATTTTACCATTATTTTAATATTTATTAATATCTATATAACAAATAATACCTCTCTAAAATGATTTTATGTATATTTTTCAGTCATACTTTCATTAAGATATTTTACTGTATTTTGTACTACATTATATTAATACACATATACCAATTAATTAATATATATTACAGATATTTTTAATATTTAAATTTTATATATATTTATGTGCTATTATATAACACATATTTAAACATTTCATATATATTTCTTCAGTCTTTAATAATGAAGTTGCAGTTGGACTTTGGATGATTTCTTGATTGTTTTGTTTAGGTTTAAAGGCTCATCTCACATCAGATCCGTGTCTCTTTCCTAGCCGTCCTGATTCTGTGTTGCCAAATATCGTTTCGCTGTCACATAATATTCACTAATATCTGCATCTGCCTCCCGACGGCGGACGCTGAATCCTGGCTTTGTGTGTCCTGCTGTCGTCCATCTATGATACATGATCAGAACACAGGCGTATCATCAACACACGCTGCCATCCAGAGATATGCTTTCATAACCTGATATTCACTGACAGGAAACAGATGCCCACTCAGGGAGAGAGACGCACACCAGGGAAAGAAAATACGGTCAAATGGAAGGAAAACAATGAGCTAGAGATAGAGAAGATGACTCTCTGATTTGTGTGTGTGTGTGTGTGTGAGCACTTGTTTATTCTGCTTGCTTCGTGTTGATTTGGTAAGCAGATACGCATGTTATTCAAAGTGGGAAATCAGGCTATTAGTATGAATGATTGAAGTTTTGCCCTGGTTTATGACAGTTGAAATCAGGGCGCTGAATCCAGGCCGTCATTAGTTTCTTTGGGCCTGGAAACGACACACGATTAGAAGCGATATTTCGAGCCTCCCAACAGGGATCTGATCCACCTCGTGTTGGCAGCTTCCTGTCTGCAGCTTTGAATCGCCACATTTCCCCTCAGTGAAGCTGTTTCATGTGCTGTCCACTACACACTACTGCTATCATTCTGACTCGCCGCTCAGTTTATACAGGTTTTACAGTAATGCACTGACTACAGTCCAAGTGTTCTGGAGGCGGTAGAAGCAGAAAAGCATTTCAAACCTGTGTGAGTTTACTTCTGTGGAACACCTTAGGAGATTTTTAATTTCATTTAATTTCATTTGTTTATTTTGTTTTATTGTTATTTATTTTTAGTTAGATGTTTATTAAAATATTATTTAATTAATATTAATATTAAATGATTAATTTGGTAATTAATTTAAATATTTTAAATATTATTTAATTAAATTTTTATTTAATTAAATTAGATTTTATTTAATACATTTTATCTTATTTTGTCTTTTAGTTATTGTATTTAGTTTTTTAATTTTTTTTATTTGATTTCATTGTTTTTTATATTGCTTATTTAATTTTGTTGTATTTTATTTTATATTATTTTATATTTGTTTCTTCTGTTATTGTATTGGTTTTTGTTGTCTATTTTTATTTGATTATTGTTTATAAAAGCACTTTTTGTCCTGTTTAAAGCTTGTCAGCCGCTATTCACTGTATGCCTTCGTTTAACAGAAAACAGCATCTCATTTCATAAAAGAAGATCTCTTTGAAATTGAAAGCAGAAATGCAGAGCACTTACATATAATTTCTCTGTACAAAAATGTGCAATTTGAGCTGTAAAATCGTCCTTTTGATGCGGGACAATGTTAGGCCTTCTGGTTATGTGTTTTAACAGTGTAATTGCTGTAGGAAATGCCTGGCATTTTTTGCTTTTATCTGTAATGCACCGTGCAAGTTCAATTAACTTCATCTAAATATGATATTGTCATGCTTTATATTATACATATACAGTATGTTGTGAAATACGTCATGAGGTGATTGGCTATACTTTGGCCATTGTTTTTGTTAGTTTGTGAGTGAAAACAAGTGAACTTCTTTGTTAGTTGGCATAGAGTGAAAGCTAAATGATCTGGTAAATAATTGTTGCATTTATCATCCAATTAATTAATTTAATAGTTCTAATAATCAAGTCAATTATTAAAGGAATAGTTTGAATGGGAATAGTCAACAATGGATCTTCTGCAGTGAATGGGTGCCGTCAGATAGAGAGTCCAAACAGCTGATAAAAACATCACAATAATCCACAAGTAATCCACACCACACCAGTCCATCAATAAACGTCTTGTGAAGTGAAAAGATGCATGTTTGTGAGAAACAAATCCATCATTTAGACATTTAGGCCAAAATATGAGTCCATAATCCAAAAGTAATGCTTCCTCCAGTGAAAAAGTCTCTCATCTGAGTCAGGAGAGAAATCTGTACAGATCAGGCATCGTTTACAAACCAAAACAGTTTAATAATCAATTATTGTGGATTATTTTGATCAGCTGTTTGGACTCTCATTCTGACGGCACCCATTCACTGCAGAGGATCCATTCGTGAGCAAGTGATGTAATGCTACATTTCTCCAAATCTGTTCTGATAAAGAAAAAAACTCATCTACATCTTGAATGGCCTGAGGGTGAGTAACAGCTAATTTTCATTTTTGGGTGAGCTGTTCCTTTAAGAATAGTTAGTTGCAGCACTGCAAGACATGAGTTGATATTGTATATAGTTTTTGATTGGATATAGTTTTGCACAGGCAAGGTTAGATCATACTAGTCCCAACATGAAGGGCCAATTTCAAGTGATAAAAAACTTGAATAGTTTAATTAAAAAGATTATAACGAGTTTTTAGCTTTGTGAATGTGGGTGAGTCTCCTAAGGAGCGTCTATTGATAAATTCATCCTGAGTCACCGGGTCAAACGCACATGTGCGCATTAAACGACTCTACTTTCATTCAAAGAGGCTTTGTAGAGTATTTACTGGACCGTTGCTGTAATCCTGGGAAATTCCAGCCGTGTTTCGCTCAGATATATCGCGTGATAATGGAGGTTTTAAATATAAACCCTGATCTCCAGTGCTAGAAGACTGTCTACTGGCAGAACAAACACTGCTAATTAGTGAGATCAGCCCAGGGACGCACACACATCCAGATACTGCGCTGGTTCATGTATTTCTCTGCTCTTTCTGAAAAACAGCAGTTGTTGGTCTTTGATTCAGGGATGTTTAGCATCTCAGGAGAGGCAGAAGGTGATTGGATGAGATAGGACACGTAGAGTACTGTGGGTCTCAGCAGTATTATTCATTCATGAAGTAGTAATGGAAATGGCCTTTGCACATTTATTAGCACTGTTCAAATCTTTCTGACTGTATAAGTTATTAGTAGTGCTCGCTAAGGTAGGAATCACTAGTATTATTGCTTGTACTTTGCATTGGGGATTTGAAGAACCCCCTGACCCATCAACTCGTTGGTGCTGCGCACATGAACGATTCCTTTAAATCATGTGTTTTGTAAAGTTGTGGCATGCTATTACTGTTCAAAGCTACCAGCTTCTTTTCTGAAAAAGAAAATGCATTGACTTAAAGGTGGACTCTTTTCACTTTTATCATTCTTATTTTTTTATTACACTTTTTATTTTATTTTATTGTTTTTTTTTTATTTGAGAACTTTTATTTTGTTGTTTTTATTTATTATTTGAATTTTTATTTTGAATTTTTTTTAAACATTTTTATTTGTTTAAATAAAAATAGTTTTTTAGTTAATTTAAATTTATTTCTGAAAAATATTAAATTTTTATTTAAACAAATACTTTTTTCCTATTTGTTTAAAAAATAGTTTTTCATTTTATTAGATTTTTTGTCACTTGGTATTTCTTTGTAATTAATTGTAAAATTTACTAGCAATTTCTGAAAATAGTTTTACACCAGTTTTCTCTTTGTATTTACTGTATTTATAGATCTAATGCATTATTATGAACGCCGGCTTTATTCCAATAAATGGATGTGAATGAAGCTGACAACTTGCATCTGTTTCTATACTGAAAAAAAAAAAAAAAATTGATGTAGAAATAATTTTCACTGAGAATTTGTTAGTAAATTTCACAAATAATTCTAAAGAATTGACATGTAACACATTGAATGTTAAATTAAGTAGAAAGACTGAAATAGCATGTTTTTGCATGTACTCCAGTAAGATTTATTTACAACAATATGTGTATATATATGTATATGTGTGTACTGTGTATATATACATATATATATATTTTTTAATTTTTATAATTTATTTAAAGACGATCAGCTCCGTTCATTCAGGATGCTTCTGTGCTGCGCTCAGCGCTCAGTTCATTACATCTATTTTGCTGTGATATCCAGAGAACGAAAGCCCGTTATCATGCGACTGAAGCTGAAATCAGTCTCGCAGAAGCTCAGCGTGAGAGACTCTGACTGTGGAGTATTAGAGGAGACCTGCAGGAGGAGATCAGGGATTATTCGCTCCTTATCAAGAGCCACATCCAGAGTTCACGGGCAGACCATCACCCGTCTGAGATCTGCTGCTTTCATCTGCTCTCTAAAGGTTACACAGAAATCTTCCTGCTCACCCGGGACGACACAAACACACAGAGAGGCTCAGAGACCAGCGTTTATTGATGTTACGCCTCATACATTTCCATGGAGAATTTTTGTTAGCGTTATATTAGTATTGCCCTTGTTCAGTCATGATATGAAAGATTTATTTCTTTTTGCTTAGTGGAAGGATAAACTTACATGTCAGCAAAGCTGGTCATTGTTAGAGCTGCTATGAATTAATTTGAATATTATATTAATACTAATTTATATATAATAATATAATAAAAATAAGACCACTTCACTGGATTTTTTGGTATGGGTTGGAGTAAAATATTAATGTTTTTATTTTATTCTGTAAAGGTCTGTTAAAATTTGTTCCAAAGGTTTTTTTTTTATTTTTTTTTTTAGAAAATTACAGTTGGTCAAAAAAAAACAAATGTTTTCATATGTTGTGTTAGAAAATCAGGGTTATTCCACCAAATATTGATTTATTTTAGTTTAAACAATGGAATTGTGTTGTCAAAAAAAAGAAAAAGGAATATGAACATGTCTGAAAACATGGCACCTTTTTGGTATTCTGACATTTTATCCAAAAAAAATGCTCTAAATGGCAACATTTTATTTTAAAATTTAGAAGAAATCTCATTGTCATCAGTAATTTACAGAATAAAAAAAATGTTTTACACATAACTATAAATCATAAATCCAGAGAAAATTATATATAATGATCATTACTTTAATATGACATAAATATGATTTTATATGTAATAAAATATAATAATAATATAATATAACAAATATTTAATGTTATAATATTATTAATGTTATAATATTAATAATGACAATATAATGGTAAAATATATTTGTACTATTACCCACGATTCCATGCATGTGTGAACAAACAAACTTGGTAACCCGCATGGTAACCCCACTCAGTCTGGTTGCTAGACTATAGATGCTCACCATAGCAACAGCTTTAAATGCACAAGCATGTGGATTCTGTACCCTTGCAGCTTTTCCCAGGTAGATAAATTGTACTTTGTCACCCCTGTCTGTCCTCCTCCTCCTCGTGTCTATCAAGTGTGTTTCCTTTTCTCAGTCTTTATCCAAAGCCTCCTCCCACTCCATTCCATCTCTGACGCTCATCTAAATTCATGTGTGGCGTCCCCTGGAGGGGCTGCTGGGATTATATCACACACAGAAGTCATCTCTGCCATGTGTGGCCATGCAGAGAGCTCTTTAAATTTTAAAACGGCCTCTGAATCTGATGGACGGATGTCTGGGGAATGTGAAGCGAATGCTGCATGGTGGCTGTTAAATATATTCAGTCTCATTACAAACGGCAACAGTGAGCTCAATAGAAATGAGGCGTGAAGTCGATTTCCTGTGTAATTTGTGTGTTTGAAGCTGTTGTGTTTAACAGGACTCGTTCTGATAGAGCCATTAAGAGGGAATGTCATTAGTGGCACTTGCTATTAGTGATGCTGTTGCTCATACTTGAACAAACCTGTAACCCTGTGTACTTCAGCGCATGACTGTCCTGCATTGTTTGTGTTACAGACATGAATCATACATCAAATCCTGCTTGATTTTGGCCTGTTGGACAATAAAACGGACAAAATGTAGACTAATATTGACACTAGAATGTCATAGAAAATTGCTGTTGGATTTTGGTAAATTAGTTTGAACTTTGAAGTTAATGTGATATAATAACAAAATCTGACGTCTTGGGAAAATACAGAGCATGACTGGAATCAGATTAGTAAATGGGTTGAAATTATGTAGATTTAATTAAATGCACAAATAAATAAATGCATCATTAAGTGAATAAATACATAACTAAATACATACACACTGTCACGAATCCTGTCCGTGGCCTTTCATCTGCTCGCCACCAGAGGTCGCCTTCTCATTATATTGACCCTCACACTACACAAACTGTTACATGTCACCCCGGACTACATTTCCCATGTTCCATGTCACTGATTACAGACTCACCTGCAACCAATCACACACACTATAAATACGAGGCCTGTCTTTGGATTATTCTCTTGCCTTGCTCTGTTTAGACTTTGTTTGACCCTGGCCTGAACTATTGCCTGTGTTTCGGATTACCCCTTTTTGGACATTGTTCGCCAGAGATCGACCACGCCTGTTTACTGTACTACTCTTTTGTCTTGCCCATGATATGCCTGTTTGCCAGTGTCTGACCCTTGCCTGTTTTGTAACCACGTTGTGAAATAAAGCTCTGCGGATGGATCTGAACGCAACTGTTACTTTCTCCGTAACACATACATACATACATACATACATGCATGCATAATGGTTACTCTTGAACTAAATCACATTTTGTTCATTCATTTCTTTGTGAATAAATCCTTCATATTAATGTCATAGCTTGTTCAGTAAACTCAGACATTAATATGAAGCATTTATTCACAGAGGAATGAATGAATGAAATGTGATTTAGTTCACGATTGAACACTATTTATTACCACGTGCAGTTCTGTGTTTTTTCCCTCATGCATGTGAGTGGAAATCTGTAAAATTGGATCTTAAGACTCTCTATTCATTGTCCTCATTATCATTGTTTGAAGATCATTATTGCATGGCTCTCTGGAATACTTGATACTGATTGGTCAGTCGTGTTAAAATATTTGCAGTCAAATATTTGTATATAACAACGCTAAACTATATAATTGACCATTGTCCCTGGCAACCAATTTCCTATATGTACTAGTTTAATGCTTGTTCTTTACTCCCTTTGTAGTCTCTTTCTTCAAACACCATACAATTATTTTAACGCAAATGTATTTGTTGATTGATTGATATTGCATTTATTCATTTATGCATTTATTTATTTGTGCATTTATTTATTTATTTATTTATTTAGGCATTTAATTATGTATTTATGCATTTATTTATTTGTGCATTTAATTATGCTTTTAATTGTGCATTTATTACTGATGTATTTTAATATGTAGCCATTTAATTAAAGCTTCATATCGGAGCCTGATCGCCCTGTCATGGTTTGTTTTGCAATAATGACTGGCTTACATAATTACCTGAATAAACATCTGACCTGACTCTCTGTCTGTCTTGTTCTTCTCCAGGTCTCATTGTGCTGCTGCATTGAGCTCCTGGATTTCTGCTGCTTCTCTTCATTCTGTGGATCTGTAAGATAGATAGATAGATAGATAGAGTCTCAGAGAGAAGGAGAGTGTGAGACCGAAGGTTTTAAGGCTGAAGGAGCGATGTGACGGTTGGATTCCTCCTACAGCTCACTGGCTACGATGGACCAAATCATACACTGAAACATCACTGCTCAAGGTAAGGTCAACATTTCCTCAGTCAGTGTAGCTGAAAAAGTCAGAAAGGTTTTTTTTGTTATTGCATGCTATTTTTTCCTTGAAGGTTAGTGAAGTTCTTTTTTCACTAGGTGTAATATAGTTTAAATTACAATTTTCCAACTTCTCCCTCACAGTTGACAACCGGCAGTTTTTGCTACTGTAACTGTAAGACGTCTGTAAATGAGCTTTGTTATGATTGCCTACAGTTTGTGTAGTTGCTGAATACAGAGTAGATGTTGATACGTAAATATGATCGGTCATATGTTGGCTCATGGTTGTGATGTCAGATGATTTCTGAGCAAGCCGTTTTGGCAGTTTCTGAATGGAGGGATTTTTGGGTATGTTGACATAATTCGTCAAACTCTTATTTTAAAAGAACAAGGAAAATGCTGTTGTATCCTGCATGGATTTAAAAAATGTCATTATCCTCAAGCGATCCAATATGTATATTAATTTGGAGAAATGAAGCATTACATCACTTGCCCAGCAATGGATCCTCTGCAGTGAATGGGTGCCGTCAGAATGAGAGTCCAAACAGCTGATAAAAACATCACAATAATCCACAAGTACTCCACACCACTCCAGTTCATCAATTAATGTCTTGTGAAGCAAAAAGCTACATGTTTGTATGAAACAAATCCATCATTAAGGCCTTTTAACTTTAAACTGTTGCTTCTAACCAAAATCCATAATCCATAATAACGCTTCCTCCAGTGATAAAGTCCATCTTCTGTTGTCTCTCATATCAATATCGACCCGCATATTTGTTTGGAACTGTTTTTGACTGTTTTCACTTGTAAACAGTGCTTGATCTGTGTAGAATTCGCTCTTGATTCAGACGAGATGACTTTTTCACTGGAGAAAGCAATATTGTGAACCGAGGAATAGTATTTTAGCCAGAAGCAATGGTTTGAAATTAATGTTTCTTACAAACATGCAGCTTTTCACTTCACAAGATGTTAATTGATGGACTGGAGTGATGTGGATTACTTGTGGATTATTGTGATGTTTTTATCAGCTGTTTGGACTCTCATTCTGACGGCACCCATTCACTGCAGAGGATCCATTGGTGAACAAGTGATGGAATGCTACATTTCTCCAAATCTGTTCTGATGAAGAAACAAACTCATCTATATCTTGGATGGCCTGAGGGTGAGGACATTATCAGCAAATTTACATTTTTGAACTATTCCTTTAAATATACTTGCCTCTGAAATTTAAAATGATACACAGACAGACACACAAATGGTCTAATTTATGTTTTAAGAGCCAATTTCATTCAAACTATCCAAGCATAGAAAGTCTGGTCTGTCAGGTTCATTTCACACGTTTCTTGATTGTTCATCATATTGCGTGTGGTTCTAAAAGCTGCATGTTCAGCACAGCACACTTTCTGATCCTCTCAGCGTCTGCAGGAATATAAAAATAATTTTTCTGGTTCTTTTTGTTTTCTCATTGTTCCTGTTATTGCTGCTTCGCTGGCACAGCGTCTCTCATTATTATCGAACGCCACAGAGTCCTGAAAACATGGAGATATTCCAGTGGGTTTTGTGTAAGCATATCTGTGGATAGACAATGCTTGTGTGTGTGTGTGTGTGTGTGTGTAGCGTCCAGGACTTGTTTAAGGAGTGTGTGTGGGTGTATGTATCTTATCCAAAGGTTAAGAAATGTGTGTCAAACTCAAGCAGGAAACCTGGCTGCACAGGAAAGGAAATAACCTATCAGCCAGCAGATATGTTCAGCAGGGCGCTTGCGTCAGAAATATTGTGAAAAATCAATTTAAAATAAATGTTTTCTATATGAATATATTTTAAAAAAGTAATTTATTCCTGTGGTCGAAGCTGAATTTTCAGCATCATGTTACATTCTTCAGTTCTCACAAGAGCATTGTGCACATAACGTCGGGATCACCTATGACAAAAGTGACTCGACATTCACTTGGTTCAGACCGAATCCATCGTGGTGAGATTCTTGCAAAGCGCTGGGAAACAACAACAGTTTACATGGACGATAGACAGTACATACTTAACATATCAGACTGTACACTGCTGTAAGACAACTTCTCACGGATGCATCCAAATACACATACACATACTCAATCCACACACAGTGTCATCGCTACTGCCGTTTAAAGACAGTCACGTGTGTCAGCGGCTACATCAATACACATATGTACATGCCGAACTTTACATTATGTGAATCTATCAACATTGTGTGCTTTTGGTAATGCCATCTTCCTTACAAACAAAACAGGAATTACGCGTTGGTTATGCTAGTCGGCTCTTGATGACGTCGAGACATGTTCAGGGCGAGCTCATCTGTGTTGTAGCAGTGAGCTTTGTGCTACAGAAACAATAACTGTGTTGTGGACAGATCAATCCGTGAAGCGGTTAACAAACGCACTGCATATGTGCGCGAATATAAAGTCGTGTTATGTCAGACGAGCTGTAAGTTGTATTGTGTATGTAAGGACCATCTGTGTGAGGTGAGAGCAGATGTCGCTGGCCGAAGATATCGCGGTTGTGTGATTGACGGAGGACGAGGTTTGTTGTGGTGACGGGATCACAGAGATCAGACAGCTTGCTGGTGTTCACTTCTATCTTCAATGAATGTGTGTAAGAACAGTGCCTGAATGACTATCGTCCAGGTCATGAAGGTTTTTGAGAGATGTTGTGTGTTACTTTGGAAATCGCTCCAATAGTGATGATGTGACAGCAGCAATGGGAACTATGCAAGACTGCTATTCATAGACTAAGACCAAGGACTCACATAACTCTGCGACTACAAGACTTCCTCAAGACCTCAAGTGGTGAAGGTACACACACACACACACACACACACACACACACACACACACACACACACACACACATGGTGCCACACTGTCTCTCACACACCACACTTCACACTGCCCTACATTCTTATGATGTCTCAGCTTCATCCACACTAGACTTGGATACACACATTGCGTGACATCTTTTGGCCTTTACTTATACCATTCAAAATTTAAGGTGGGATTTGTTTAATGTTTTTGAAAGAAGTCTCTTATACTCAGCAAGGCTGCATTTATTTGATCAAAAAATCCAATAAAATCAGAAATATTGTGAAATATTATTGCAATTTAAAATAAATGTTTTCTATATGAATATATTTTAAAAAAGTAATTTATTCCTGTGGTCGAAGCTGAATTTTCAGCATCATGTTACATTCTTCAGTGTTGAAAACAAATGTACAGCATTTATTTGAAATGGAAATCATTTGAATTATGAATGTTTTTACTGTCACTTTTGATCAATTTAATGCATCCCTGCTGAACAAAAGTAGTCATTTCTTTTTCTTTTTAAATTGCCCAAAACCTTTGAGGTATATATTTGATATAAAATAGCTTAAAGAGGTGATTGTTTCCAATTTGACATTTTACAGTTTTGCTTGATTTTATATTGTCAACAAAATCATTGTGAATCACCCACGTATTCATAAACTCTCATACACACATACATAGACTCACAATTGCTCATTAGAAACCCTGTTTATGTGGCTCGGTCTGTCCACTCCAAATGCCAAGCGGAAGGGTCTGTAGTGTTGTTCATCTATCAGAGATTGCTGTTCTGGTTGGCCTTCTCATTCATTGCATTGACATTTACAAGAGCTTTGCTGCTCTCTTCTGTCATGGCTTTTTTAAAATTAAAATGAATTCACTCGCCCTCATGTTGTTCCAAACCTGTATGACTGTCTTTCATTTGTGGGACACAAAAAGACAATGAGGATAAGGCTGAATGGAGAACAAAAATGTGTAAATGCAGGATAAAAGTAGTCAATACAACTGGTGCGCTATTTTCCAAGTCTTATTAAGTCATGTGATAACTTATGTGATGAACAGACACAAATTTAGATTGCAGTCCACATATATTCATACACTACTGTTCACCAAGGCTGCATTTATTTGATCAAAAATCCAATAAAATCAGTAATATTGTGAAATATTTTTACAATTTAAATGAACCATTTTCTATTGTAATATATTTTAAAATGTAATTTATTCCTGTGATGCAAAGCTGAATTTTCAGCAATATTACTCCAGTCTTGAGTGTCACATGATCCTTCAGAAATCATTCTAATATGGTGATCCACTACTTAAAAACATTTATTATTTTTATCAATGTTGGAAATAGTTGTGCTGCTTCATATTTTTGTGGAAACCATTTTTTCAGGATTCGTTGATGAATAAACAGTTCAACAAAACAATATTTATTTGAAACAGAAATCTTTTGTAACATTTTAAATGTCTTACTGTCACTTGATTAATTTACTGTGTCCTTGCGTAATAAAATTAATTTCCTTAAAATAATAAATATTACTGACATCAAACTTGCAAATGGTATTTCCATAACACTACATGGGAATCAACCTACACACTGCTTGTCTTTGTGACAATTTGATCTGGGATAGAAGGAATATTAACATAAGTTACTGTAACAAATAGCCAATCAGAGTCCAGCTCTCACTATAAGCTCCACCTACCCCAGACTGATTGGTTTAGAAGAATGTCAGTCTCCATTCAGGACTGTGTGCAGCACAGGACAGTCACACAGAGATGTAAACCGGTGGGAGCCGTGACATTATGCCACTCTCTGTTGAATCAGACGACCATTGTGAGAGAGAAAGATGTGTGTGTGTGTGTGTGTGTGTGTGTGTGTGCTGACATTTTATTAATGAGACATGAAATCCATGCAGGAAACCAGGGGAGGCAATCCCAGCTTTGATTGGTCCTGAGCCGAGACACCACAGGAAATGAAAAGACTGAAACGATCACAGAGAGACATGAGACAGAGTGATTGAGCAGAGTGAGTGTGTTTGACCATCGTTAAAGATGCTGAAACGTCTGCCTGCAATCAGCAGCTTAATAGAAGAGTTCAATCATGTTCCAAACCCATATAACATACTTCCTTTTGTGGGACGTTCAGAGAATGTTTACACTGCTCTTATAGTTATGAAAGTGAATGAGGACAGACAGTTATGTATTATTCATTTATAATTTTCATTTACATTTGTTTAAAACTTTCATTATCACTTAATTAATTAACCATCATCATTTGATAAATCATCATCATTTAATTAATGAAAATGTTTTTAAAGAAATGCAGTTTCAACTTTTAATTTTTTATAATTTTGTGTACATTTAAAAAAAAAAAATTTTTTCATCTAATATTTATATTTTATTTCAGCTTTATTTGAAAATAATTTTTAATTGTTTGTTTTAGTTTAATAACAACACTTTCATTAATCACTTCCACATGGTTAAAATCTACATAAAAAAGTATCCTGTTTCATTCAGAAATATGTCAGATTTTAGAAGTAAAATTGGTTGCAAATGCAGCTTCAATTTTATTTATTTTTTGTTTTTTTTTGTGTACATTTTTAAATTATAAAAGTGTGTGTATGTGTATATATATATATATATATATATATATATATATATATATATATATATATATATATATATATATATATATATATATATATATATATATAATTTATTTATTTATACTGAAATTTTTCTACCAAAAAAAACCCATTTTATTTCAGTAAACAAAACAAAGCAAAAAATTACAGCTTTAGTTTAGTAACAACACTTTCATTAATCAATTCCACATGGATAAAATCTACTTTTTTTCAGTATCCTGTTTCATTGAGAAATATGTCAGAGTTTAGAAGTAAAATGGGTTGCAGCTTTAACTTGAACTTTATTTGAGTTAGTTTAGATGATTTACATTTGAAATTTTCAAGTAATATTTATACTTTAGTTTATTTCAACTTTATTCAGTCAATATAAATGATTTTTAATAGTTTTGGTTTAATCACACTGTGCATTAAAATCAAGTCCTGGCTTACATTTTTCATTCTCGTTCCATATCCGGTTTCATTCAGAAATGTGTCAGATTTAAAAGTAGAAATGGGTTGCAGTTGCAGCTTCATGTTGACTTTAAACTGTCTCAGATTTTGTTACAGGTTGTTGCAGCTGTGTACAGGTGTATCGGAGTATTTACCTCTTATTCTCCCTGATTGGTCAGATTGCAGACAGTGGCCACGCCCCTCTGTATGATGCCACCCCTCATGTGACCCGGCCTGCAGGGAAAGAGACACACACTCAGCCTGAAGGGGCTCAGATCAGTGTTCTCTTGTTGTGAGAGCGGGGTTTGTTTATGTGTGTGTGTGTGTGAACAGGACAATAGTGCTCAGTGTAAATCCAGTGCGGCCCAGATTTTTATAGTTCTTTCTCACAAGCCAATCCAAGTGAGAAACAGCCTTATGTAACCTTAATCAACAACATGGCACGGCAGGCTGCTAGTCTGTCAGGTTGAGAGCCGGGCGTCTGGAAAGCGTCTCTGAGGAATTCTGCTCACACGCTGTGATGTAGCAGGGTGAGAATGATCTGATTCAACCTGCTGTGTTACGTCAAAATAAAAGCTTTAGCGTGCTCTGAGAAGTAGTTAGGGATTAATCACAGAATAAACGGCTCAGAATAAGAATTATATCAAGAATTAAAGGGCAAAAAGCATTTAACATGAAAGTTATTTATATGATTTTAAGTCTTTTAAAGCAATGCAGAGGGTTTGTGGGAGGGTTCTGAAACTGGGTTCATGAATATTAATTAGCTCGCACTGTTGTTGTTCTGTATTCTATAGTGACGTTGCCTAATTAATATTCATGAGGGAAACTATTTACAAATTGATTGTCTGTGTAAATGTGCATTGTAGATGTTTTAAAGTGTCAGTATCACGTCAGTTTTATGTTTGCTCAGATATTTTTACAGTATTTTTAACATCTTCAGACATAGACCTCCAGGGATTTCAAAACTGAAAGTTCAGCATCAAAATAAGGGTAGAAATAAAACAGAGAAAATCAATTAAATAATTCAAACTGACTGGCCATTTCTCAGCATAAATCATTTCTCCTGAAATCGCAGTCAGGTGTTTATTATTTTCAAGCACAAATTGTCATGTGACTTCATTTGCATAGTATATGTGAAGTTAGCGTAATAAAATTTTCTCATCTGTTGGATCTTGAGAGATTTCAAATTTGATTCCAGTCAAATATAAATTGCTTAAAAACTTTTTGGCCCTTTGTTTCATGTGAATTGGCTGTAAAGATCAGCTGTTGAGTTTTATAATGCAGTCACCACACACTCATTTTTTAAAGAAAGCTGGTAAAGTTTGCCAGATGTCTTGTTGGGTGTTTAACTGGGAGTCTGTTTGAAATGTACTTGTGCTCATGGAACAGTTCAATATGGTTCCATGTTATTTGCCTTGGTCAGGTGCTGGAACTCTTTCATGAACATGGGGTGTTTAATTGGAAAATATGGTGTTCTGGAAAACAGAAAAAAAGGGCAGAAAAATATACTGTATATGTTTACAACAGTGAACTTTTGCTACTTTAACAATATGGAGAGCTTTGTTTATTTGTGCTTCATAAGCAAATGTTTTGTTTAGTTTTTATGGGCATATCAGTGTTATTTTTGTATTATTATTTTAGTAAAATATGAGTATTCATATTTTAATTAAATTAATCTTCAGTTTTCATATTAATTTTAGTTAGTTTTAGCAATTTTGTACTTTTGCCATTTTTATTGTTACTTTTTAGCTTTAAGCCCGTTTCACACCGCAAGCGTGAGCGGTGCGTGAGCAGCGCGTATATTTTTCGGCGCCCATGTTAACAAATGAGTGCATTCACACCGGGAGCAGGAGCAGCGCGTGAGCGTCAAGCAGGAGCGTCGCGTGAGCAGCGCTGCAACGATCGTTTCGGCACCCAGTCTATTTTTGCTGCGCTGCTCACGCTCAAATAAAGTGACAGCACACTTTTGATGGACAAAATAAATATGATTTCACACAAAAACTGCTATAAACGCACAGAACAAGCATAAAATGCACAGAATACGCATGTCTAGTGTGTTTAACAAGAATTGATGTCAAAAGAAAATTAAGAATCCAAAATATGTAGGTTACAGAAGATATAAACGTGTTTTTAATTATTCAGTTTGGGTGCAAGTATGGTGTACTGAAAAAAAAAAAGCCAGAAAATATGACAAACTTCTAGAGCTGATTCAAGGCAGAATTGAATATTTTTTGCTTTGGAGCCGCTTCGGCCGTCACGCTCTACAAACGCTTCCGGTGTGAATACTCTCGCGAGTTTGCAGCTGCAGCAACGCTGTAGTTACACTGACGCGCTGCTCACGCGCCGCTCACGCTTGCGGTGTGAAACGGGCGTTCTATCAGTTTTTTATTTTTGTGTGCATATATATATATATATATATATATATATATATATCAGTTTTTAATTTTTTTTATCATCTAATATTCATATTTCATATAATTTCAATTAACAAAAAATGTTTTTATAGTTTTACTTTTAATTAATGATTACAGCATTGGTGCATGTTATTTCAGCTTATTTCCATTAGTTGTCAACATTTGTAAAAAATGAATCATAAGAAGTGTAAATGTTTTTTATGTTTAAGTTTATCATCTAATACTCATATTTCATATTATTCCAGCATTTTTTTATTAACGATAACAACATTGGTTCATATATGTTTAATGCAGATTTTGTAAGAGATTCAAGAAATAGCATTTAAGTTATTGTTTAATTGATATTTTTCCTATGTTTTTAGACTGCAGTGCAGTCTAAAAGGTTAAATATTAAATATTGGTTAATAATAATTAAATAATTAAAAATTAAAGGTTAAATAGACAAAATTTCCCATTTTGACAGAAACCGTTCCTTTAAGATCTAGAAAATAGATTTGTTAAAAAAAAAAAGACATTAAATTATTCATGCCCATAACACCATTAGCTCTGGAACAAGATGACACTTTTGGCCGACCCACAAAACCAAATTGACGGTTTGGCTTCAGCAGTACTCAGATAAAACCAGATTGATTTATTCAGTCAAGATCTGGCAACCAATCTTATTAGTTGTGTGAGATATGTCTATGACAGATGCAATATACTTGTTTAAAGCCATAACCAGCATTAGCTTATCATTCAATCTGCAGAAGGCTGGAGCAGAATTGATTTGTGTGTCAGTTTGTGCTTCTCCAGGAAAGATTTCAGCAAGCGCCAGACTGAAACAAGCAATTTCTAAACTAAAAATACCCTTTGTAAATGAATTTCGTGGTCAATATGTTCGACAGAGTGATAAAATATAGCTGCCCCCAAAATAGTTTTGTTTTCACTGTTGACTACAAACAGAGTTTAGGTATTTCCTCATTTGTTTTTGTGATTGTATGTGCATGTGTTTTTGTCACGCAGAGCCCAAGGCCGCAATCTTCGTTTATCAAACCACACCGGTTATCACGTTTCCATGGCAATCAAAAGATGATGAGACGACTGTCTGGCATCATTCTGACTGCTGCGTCTCTATGTGACCTCTGGTTCACGGCCTGCATTAATGCAAGGCTGCATTGACCCGAAGGCGTTATTGGAAGTCAGTTGGACGGTTAGCTTGCCGGTCGAGACTCTTTGAGCGGTTAATGCGCTGTTGTTGTTTGGTGGTCGCTGTGGGTTTGTGTAATGTGATTGGGTGAGTCAATGAGGTTTCTTTCTCTTAAATGGGTCAGTGTATTAAACCCACACGACAGATGGACCAGCCTGAGAAAAGAGAGCATAAAGAACAACCGAGTAATGAAACGGAAGGATGAGGCGAGATATTAATGAAAACCCAAAGATGGAACAAGCAACTTAAATGTGATCTAAAAGAATAAAATGAAAAGGCTCTTGTTCTCTGTTGGTTTAACTCCAGGGGCTGTTTTAATGTGTCCTCCAGGGTTGACTTTGCTTGAGATTTGTCTGAATTAGACGATCAGCTCCCACCAGGACAAATATCCTTCGCTTAGTTTCCTAGAGACCCGTTGGTCTGATTCACAGAGACAGCGGTATTGTAGAAAGCAGGGAAAAACACTCAGCCAGTCCAGCGAAGTTCAGACTCAGTTTAGTAGATGATTTGGCTGAAAACTTGTCTAGAACATGTCTGAGTCATATTTCATACAGATAACAAGAGAAATGAGAAACTAATTGTATTGTGCCTGAAGAAACTGAAGCCTGTTTTTTAGGACTTTTAACACTTTACAGTAAGGTTTCATTTGTTAACATTAGTTAACTACATTAGTTTTCTTAATTAATATTTTAATTTATTTATACATTTGTAAGATCAAAAGTTGTATGTTAACATTAGTTAATGCACTGTGAACTAACACAAACATGAAGAATTAACAAAAGTTAATAAATGCTATAAAAAATATATATTTTCCATTATTTGTTCATGTTAGTTAATTAGTTATTTGCATTTTTCATTAAACTTAAGTTTCAGCAAAAAAGACCTAGAAATAATAATTTTCTGTTTATATATTTGATTTAAAAATATAACAAAAATATAAATAAAAAAATATAATAATTCTTAAAGTGACTTATTCTTTAACACTTAATGCAGACGAGCTCTTCGTGTGACAGAATCGCTGTGATTCTGTGAAGTTCACGTCCAGTTAGACTATTAAAGGATAGAACAGTATGAGACGAGGGGAAAGAGTGCTAAAAACATCTTAAACATTGTGCATGGTTTGAATACAGCAGGCAGCATCCAAAATTAACTTTATGTGAGAAAATGAAATGAGTACATTTTTAATTTAACATTGCATTTTTATTTCTACACTCGTGGTGCAGAAATGTCAGACTTCAGCTTTAAATGAACCATTGTGTTTTTATTTTAGCTGCAGTGTGTGTATTCGTCTGATTTGGCACACACACGCGCTGGCATGTTGAGATGCGGTGCATGTGGGCATTTTGTGTTTGAATGCAGACGTTTCGTAATCCTTCCCCCGCAATCATTTCTGTCGTATCTCTACTGTAAACAGAAACAGCAAACAGTTCAGAAGTGTTTCAGGTAGCTAAAGACAGACACGAGTCACCTGATGATAAGTGTGATCGAGTGTGTCAGAGGTTGGTAATAGTGTTTTTTCTGTAGTAAGCAGCTCCTGGAATCTGTCAAATCACTGTATAGTCAGCAGTCTGCATGGAGAGAGAGAGAATACTATATTTTAAAACATTATTTTAAGACTTGTACTGAAGCTATGAAACGATTTTTATTTATTGTATATTTTATATAAATTTGGATTTATTGTTTAAATATTGCTAAAATAATACAAGAATAAGCATAAGTTAATAAGTAAAAAATATATACAGCTATGGGTAAAAAGATACATATATATTGGGTCAAATGGAGCATATTAAGTAATAAAAAATGCAAAAAATATTAAAATGCAGAACAAATAATAACAACAACAACAATTATTATTATTATTATTATTATTATTATTTTAAATATAATTTGTCTCCTATAAGTTTTCCATTAGGAGAGCTGAATTATTTCCTATGTAGAAATTGAATCTACATCGCCTGCTTCTAAGGTTTCATTTCTGTTTCAGTTTTTAGAGGTTTTGGAGCAGAGAAATACTGTATGTACAATAGATTTAGGTGTGCTGAGAATTTGATCTGATGCGTTCAACCTACACAAGTACATATTTGCACACTTCATACACAAAAATACATATACTTTCGTTCTTGCTTTCACTGATTGCATAAGGAAATGATGAGGAGCGTTCTTCATTTATAGAGCGAGCGGTCGCTGGGAGTTTTCGTGTGGGCTGAAAAACCCCACGGCAGAGCGTCATTAATTCATGGTTAGCAGCTTACACACACACACACACAAACAGAGATAGTCTCACTTACCATTTAATACGGCGAGTGCATCCCGGGCCGTTTCCGGCACATGTTGGAGACGGGTTAAGGCCTCACCCGAGGCTATCTGCAAATGTCTTTCATATGAAAGGAGCCTGTCTGCTAGCTTTACCTCATGACCTGTTTACAATAATGAGTCTCAGAAGTGCCCTATCCTCTGGGGCAAAGACAGCAGGCCAGTCCTGAGCTCAGCCAGAACAAACACATCACATGCTCGCTGACGGAGAGATGTGTGTGATGCAGATGAAGACTAGCGTCAGTTCAACTAAAATCAAAATTCTGTCATTGTTTACCTTATGCATAATACTGTACATTGGTAACTAGTCCATTATTAGCTGAAATACTGTAAGATTTATTTTTTTAATGTATCAATTTTAAATATGTAATTGTGCGTATTAATTTTTCTTTTTACATTCAGATCACTGTACCTTTCCCATCATTTAATGCTCAAAGATATTTGAAAACACTAAAAATATTGCAGTTTTGTAATTGTACAATGTAATCTAATACGTAAACTTTATCAAAGATTGTTAATATAAAAATGAATATATTTTACTGTACATTATAATGTTGTGATGCCTAACTTCAACTGAAACATTGAAAACAGTTGATTTTACTCTATCTACAGTATATTGGCAAAATATGGGTACTTCTAAAAGAAATTTGGTTCAGTAAGATTTTTTTTATTTTAAAAATGTTTCATACTCACCAAGGCTGCATATATTTGATCAGAAACAGAAAAGTAAATAAATAAATAAATAGAATGTATAATAAATATATATATATACAGTACATATACAGTATGTATGTATATATATATATATATATATATAAATTAGAAGTTAATTGTAAATAAAGTTGTACTGTAAACAAAATGCAATATTGTGAAATTATTATAATTTCAAACAACTGTTTTCTATTTAAATATATTTTAAAATGTAATTTATTCCTGTAATTCAAAGCTGAATTTTCAGCATCATTACTCCAGTCTTTATTGTCACATGATCCTTCAGAAATCATTCTAATATGCTGATTTGCTGCTCAAGAAACCACAGAAACTGTGACACTTTGTTTTTTAGTATTCTTTCACTAATGTGATTTTTTTTTTTGTACCTGTCACTATTGACCACTTTAATGTGTCCTTGCTATAGGACACAAATCATATGGAATGATTTTACAATATATTTGTTGTTGCTTTTTTGTTGTTTTTGGAGTTTGACAGCACCTGTCTGCATTCACTATCATTGTATGGAAAAGAGACAGTCTATACATTTTCTATAGTATTTCATAAAAGAAATAATCAGAGTAAACGATGACAGAATTGACACTTTTTGAGGTGATCTCTATCTCTAAAGAAAAGAGATGGTGGAAGCAGCTTAGTCTATTAACACACTGGAGTCTGAGAGACACAGATTTGTCAGACTCATTTGGGAGTCCATTGGCTGCTCTAAAGTGTGGCTACACAAGATTTATGTGTGTCACTGATTTGCCCCACTTACTTTAACAGTTCCCCACTGTGTCCCAGCAAAAACACGCCAATGTGCAGGTGTGTGTGTGTGTGTGTGTGTGTGTGTAAAAGCGTTGTCACTGAGGAAAACTGTGCCTTGAACAATGCGTCTCACCCCAGGAATCTCCACAGAGACATACAGAAATCCCTCTGGACAGAAAGCACATGCTAAATTGCAAGATGGCGTTCATTTATTTGCATGCACTCGGATGCAATCCATGCACGTGTTAAATATATTCCTGCTTACCTGTGCACTTGTTTGCTCAGGCTCTGCTGTCGGCCTCAAGCCGCATGATACAGGGAGGGTCATTTCTTCTCATTAAAATTCTGCCATCAGTCTTTGTGCCGCTGCAGGCAGCTCTCAGGTCTTTATTAATTGCCGTGGGATACTGTATTGACTCAAATTCTCTGCCGCTGTCCGGACTCCAGCATGCTCTGGGATACTATCAAAAAATGCAGCATTTGATCACGCTTTATCACAGCGGCTAATGCAGAAAGCACTTTATTCACACCCTGCCTGATGAATGATGCAGCCTGAGAGGTTACCAGGGAGAAAGACTCGTGTGCAATGATAATCCACCACAAAATAGTTGTTTTTTAGCATCAGGGATTTGGGTTAAGATTTATATTATATTCATAAAGGAAAGTGTATGTTTTGGGAGCTGTAACTCTCAATTGTTGTTCTTAAATTTATAATAAGCTTTTAGCTTTTTTGCAGTTCAGCTGTGGGATGATGAACAAATTTGTGTGCCTTGTTTTGTGGTCTTGGCTTTTTTTAAAGTTAAAAAAAGTGTTAAAATTGGGGTCAGTAAGATTTCATTTCTTTTTTTTTCCTTTTTTTTTTTTGAAAGAAAATAATACTTTTAATAAGAAAGGTTGCATTAAAGGAACATAATTGAAAAAAAACAAAACAAAATCAAAATATTTCTGTTTCAAATGATTCAAATACCTTTAGTCAAATAATTATGCATATTGTGACCAGGAATGTGCGTTAAAATCAATGTGAAATCCTTATTTACTTCCTCAATGCATATTCTTGGTCTTAGCAAATGATCAGTTCCAATGCATAGAATCCCCCTTCCTTTTCTCTCATTGCATATCCTGTTTCACTTATAAATATGTCAAATTCTAGAAGTAAAAATGTTTGCGGATGCAGTTTCTTGTTGAGATCCTAAATTGGGTGAGGCAAGTTGTGATTTCATGCTGCAAATACTCCATGCAGTTCACATTCAGATCAAATTTAGACTAAAATTGTATGTATAATTATGCAAAATTTCCTGAAATAGTTTTAGATTAAACTTCATTTGAACTATTCCTGATATGTTAGCAGTGTTGGTGTTTGAACACTGCATTGCAGGACCGCAGGGCTCCGTCTGTAAGCGCTGTGTGTTATATGCGTTGTGCTGCTTTAGTGAATTAGCAGCAGCACCCACTTCATTTTCTCAATGAAGAGCATCAGCGGCTGTGCGTGGGTGTTTTGTGGAGTATCTTATCTCACTGGAGCAGCGCTGATAGCAGAGCTGAGACTGAATGAATCCTCGTGGCTTTTCCTGTCCAGAAGCAGCCCACGACATCTGTCCTCCAGATAGAGAAGATACGCTCAAAAGCTTGCTCTGAATATCTGATGATTTGCTATCAAGCATCACTTTCAGTCTTAGTTTGGGTTAAAAGCATGATGCAGAATTTATCTGTGTACTAAGCGTAAGATCTAGTCTTGTCCTCTGCTAAATGTGTCAGTCACATAATAAATAATCTGCTTTTCCCAAAAATACCCATTCAGGTTTAATAATGCACATTATATCTTTTAACACCTCTAAATTCACAGATTAATTCAGATGCGAGGATGTCTTATCTCAGTTTAACCCGCTTGATAGTTTGTGTAACACTTAAAATCCAAAAACTAAATAAGATTAAAATAAATATTCATGTTTAATCTGTGTGAAAGTGAGGTTTATGTTTTAAATATCAGTACAGAGATGCTCTCAGGTTTAAAGCGTTCACACTGGAACTGTATTTGAAAGGTTTTGGTGACATCTAGTGGAGAAGTTATGAAATATTTTTTCATGTAGTGATAGTATGTCTTTCTGCTCTGTTGTTTTTGAGTAGACTGTAATGTAAGAGTCACATTTAATTAAGGAGGAAATGACACTAAATGATATGAATATTTCTAAATAACCTGCTGATATGTTCTCTTCTTCTCTTGCAGACACAATGGTCCTTGTTTTTTTCCTGACAGTAACAACTCTACAACCAAACACATCCATTTCAACAGACGAAAATAACAATGGTAAGTGCTCATCATTATTTGGAGTTAACATAATAATAGTATTAATAATAAAATGAGCATTGCTGTTTTCCTCTCTAAATCATTTCAGTTCTAAATGCAGAGCGATAAATTTGTCATATACGAGAAATAGTTTATTAAGCAATTTAACCTTCACTGAAGATAAAAAAGAATGTTCTTCTCAAGAGTACTTGATTCTGATTGGTCAGTCACGTCATTTTGCAGTCAAGTAGTGCTAAATTGTGCGTGTAAAGTAATTCCAGTTCAATTTGTAGATTCATTCATTCATTTCCTCCCTTCCTTCATTTTAATTAATTAATCAATTTATTAAGGGTTATATCTCCTACTTAACTGTAAAAAAAAATTAAAATTCACTGACAGTTTCCCATTAATTTTAATATTTTGATATAAAGTCACTTGTTTGAAAACCAGCATATGTGAAAAAACAGCAGTTTCACTTAAGGTGGCGCTAGATTTCATACTTAAAAACATTTTACATATATGTTTAAATATATATTATTATAACATATTTATATCATTATACTATATTATAACATATATTATTTATTTTGGCTACAGATTGATATAAATTTGTAACTGTAGCTCATATGGCAATGCTAACATCAGAAATTTGGTATGATGATTATTTATTTGACTGTTATTTATTAATTTACTTATAAACATATTTTTTTTTCAGACCTTTTTGTTTTCAGAAATAATTAGTAATTTCATATATATATATATATATATATATATATATATACGCATTTGTCAATTTTTCATTTTCATACTTTTTTCATTTATTTTTGTAATTTTATTAAAGTGATTACAACCTCTAAGTATTGATTTCACAATGTAGGCATTACTCACAAAATGACTGAAATAGTCATGGAAACTCAGTGGCCAGAACCAGCTTTTTGTAGTTGTGTAACATTTGTCAGCGAGGTGATTTTTGAATCCTCCCTGGTCGTGTTCAGCATTTCTGCATCACATCACATCAGTGTGGCCGTGTGGATTTGTGTTAAATCTGCAGTGGATTACGCAGGCTGTGATTTTGGGCTGCAGTAAAGTGCTGATCTCAGGGTTAAGCGGGTGATTCATGTCAAACCTGCTGTTAAATGAATGAGTGATGCTTATCCCGCAGTCAAAACCGCACCGGGCTCTCTATTAAATCACTAATAATGTCTTGGCTTGACTGGCTGCCATACCTCACTGAAACGCTCAGAGCCGGAGCAGCTAAGTGTGGCCGTTCCGGCTCCAGCGGCTCTGTTCGCGGGCCAGTTTCCTGTTCTTTTGTTCGCTGTGGGTTTAACTGCCTCTCCTTCTTCCTTTAGAGGACCCGGTGCCGTCCAACGCACCCATCCTGCCCATACTGCTGGGTCTGTCCGTCTTGGTGCTTTTTCTGGGGTTGCTGACCTGGTTTTGCCTCAGGTACGACACGCACACACACACACACACACACACACACACACACACACACACACACACACACACACACACACACACACACCCAAACGCTCTGAGTCATAAACTGTGAGTCTGTCATGTTTACAAGCTCCGCCTCTTTCTGATTAAGGGCGGGTCCAGGAACTGAGACATGCTGTCACACACACACACACGTATTTATTCATACACAGCCTCACCGAGGTAAACCCTCAGATTTTTACATGGTAGAGAGTGTGTCGTGTAGCGTGTGTTTGTGGAGAAAAAGCGCCTCTGATGAAAAAGAGCTCGAGTTTTCGTTGGTGAGACAGATTTGACGTTAGGATATCGTCTCATGTGTTGTCTTCATGTTTAAAACCTTATGTTCTTCATTTCTTTTAGGTTGAAAAACCAGAGGAAAGCTGTCATCACAGCCGTCGACAAGAAAGTACCAAATGGCATCCTGGAAGAGCAAGGTAAGCGGTCGCTTTATCTGCTTCGAACCGGTTTAGTTGTTTAAGATATGATAAAGGCAACTTGTGGTTTTGAGAGCTCTGTTGTAAGTAAGACGTCTTGGTAAGTTTCACTTTATCAAATGTGCTATATTCGGCTTCCTGTTGCCTCGAGATGTTTTGAGAGCAGGACGTGAGCTTTTTTGTGAGTTACACGTGCTATTCTATATCGAAAGACTCTATAATTGCACTAAAAATTCACTTTGGCTGAGGTTTATGGGTCATATTATGGTTTGTATGGTGATTTTTGAGGATTATGCTCATCTGCATTCCCAATGTTTGAATGAATGACCAAACCTTTGATAAAAAAACACTTTTATTTGTTTTCTTTTTTTTTATTGTTGTTTGATTTACAGATGACACATTTTTATTTCACAAACTGTAGTTTTTATGGTATAATCTTTATTAAATCTCTAACCAACCCTTAAAGTACAGTGAATTCAGATGACTGAGAAAAAATGGCCCACTTATCCTAAAAAAAAAGACTTTTAAAAGGTTATTTTTTACAATAAGATTCCATTCATTAGCATTAGTTAACTGCATTGCTTAACATGAACTACTGTAACAATGAAAAATACTTCTAAAGCATTTATTATTCTTAGTTAATGTTAATTTACTAATGTTTTATTTGTTAATGTTATTACTGGACTTGAGTTAACATGAACTAACAATGAACAGTTTTATTTTTATTAACTAACATCAACAAAGATGAAGAAACACTGTAACAAATGTGTTGTTCATTGTTAGTTAATGCATTAATTTATGTTAACTACTGGGACCTTTTTGTAAAGTGTTACCTTTTAAACTCTACTTTTAGACAAGACTTTTCTAGTTTAATAATACTGAGAAAATAGCAATATTACAAATCACTAAGCTGGTTTGTTTATTGTTTTGTTTCATCGATACAGAGGTGTAACAAGGGGAAACATACTGTAATGCTATTTGTGGTTTCATTATAAATATTTCCTCAACATTAAAACCATGTGGAAGAGGAAGAAGGTTCATTTTTAAACAGTTGTTCCTGTTTGCTTTTATTAGAGTTTGCTTGTTTGACACAAAAACTGTGGCTCATGGTTATCCAGAAATCACAAAAGAGCTATGTTTAAGACCAGAATTGGGTTTCTTAGACAGCAGTGAGATTAAATGGAGATCAAACTGAGATTTGGGATTTAGTCCCCAGAATCTCAGTGTTCTCCTGAGAGACAGAGCCTCATAATGTCCTCTAGATGTTCAGATCTCAAATTGTGCTCAGATTTTATGCTTATCTAGAGTCCGGTTGTCGCCGCAGATTGTGTGTCTTGTCGAAGGTCTAGCAGATTTATGTAATAGACTTCCTCTGCACTCTTTCTCCTGCTATCCTGACGGAAATCTCTCTCAAGGAATATTTCGTGAGCCAAGACAAGAAACGACACGCTCTAAACAGTCAGGAAACGCTAGTGTTAAATGACATTTACTGTGTTGAATCCAGTTGGCATTTCGTTCAGAGCGATGTTTCAGTGTTCAGTTGAACGTCACACCTGTGTAAGGGAAGTGGTTTACCGACTTTCTCCAGCTTTCTGTGCCACCATTTGTTTGCCTCCTTGATGTACACTAACATTCAAAAAAATACAGCAATATTGTGAAATATTATTACAATTTCAAATAACTGTTTTCAGTTTGAATCTATTTTAAAATGTAATTTATTCCTGTGATGCAAAGCTGAATTTTCAGCATCATTACAGTCTTCAGAGTCACATGATCCTTCAGAAATCATTCTCATATGCTGATTCTAATATGCATTTATTATTATATTTATTATATTAAGTTGAAAACAGCTGCACCTCTTTGTATTTTTATTTGATGAATAAATAGAATTTATTTGATATAGAATACTTTTGTGGCATTATAAATGTCTTTACTGTCACTTTTGATCAATACAATTAATCGTTTCTGAATAAAAGTATTGATTTCTTAAAAAGAATCCTCCTGACCCCAAACCTTTGTACAGTAGTGTTTAAGTCTGCAAACATGCTTTTTTATGCAGAATAACAAACGGTTGTATTTCTTTAAGTCTAAGCGCTAATGTAACACCGCTCACTGTGTGTGTGTGTGTGTGTGTGTGTGTGTGTGTGTGTGTGTGTGTGTGTGTGTGTGTGTGTGTGTGTGTGTGTGTGTGTGTGTGTGCAGTATGTTGTATAGAGGAATATATAGATGTGGATAAAGATGAGGATGAGGATGATCTTGGCTGGCCGTCAGAAGGTCAGGTATATGTGGTGTCTCATGAATGGGCATGAAGTTTATAGTCTTATCTCTATAATGTCTAACATCTCACCCGCTCTAACCTCTAACCTAATGGTTGTGGGTTTCTTTCGGTGCTACGAGGGTCACTGGTGGTTTTCCGATTTATGTTTAGGAGGTATATGCATATGCTGCTTTAAATATGGCTATAGTTATTTTACAAAGGTATGCTTTTATAAAATAAAATAAAATAAAATGATGGTGCGAGCATGTTTGTTTGTTTGTTTGTTTGTTTGTTTCCTGGGTGACAAAACCATGACCGTATGTTTGACATGATATTCTTCAAAGAAAAATGTATTTAGCAGACTGCTGTTAGATATGGGACAATTTCTTGTCTAAATTATGGAATTTAACATTCTGAATCTAATTCTAGACATTTGTTTTACCCTAATATCAAACCCAATCATATTGATTGATAAAACAGACCAAATGTATACACACCTCACCTGTATGTTTATAACACACACACACCAGTAATGAAATACTATATAAAACAAGGACAGGGAATGTGGTGTCCTCAAATAGTAATCAGAACGTTTCTGATTTTATACAGCGGTTCTATAAACAAAAAGTCAGTTTCAGATATAATAAAGTTAGATATTTATTTTTTCACTACTTATGTATTGAAACAAACAGTGGAACCTGTCAATCAAATTAGTAAAACGTGTGTGTGTTTGTGTCTCAGTTGCTGAGGTGATAGAAAACATGTATTTCAGCTATGAAATCTCTTTGAATTTCTTTATTTTTCAAGTGTTTGTTTATAACATTCATGTACTGTATTCTTCCACAGAGCAACAGACGGTGGTCTTACTGCCCAGATCCCCTTCCACATCCAAAACATATCTCCCCATTCCTGTAGACAACTTGGAAGAAGAGTATCGGATACGCTCGGCCGATGATGGGAAACTCTTCCGGGAAGAGTACAACGTGAGTGTGTCTTGAAAGAATATGGATCATGGATAGAGATATCCAAAATACGTTGATTCCAAGTTGATTAAACAACATTGAAAATCGAAAAAAAAAAACACACACACACACACACACACACACACACAAAAAAAAAACGCAGAAAAATTAGCACAACTTCGGTAGCTTTTTAGAAGCCATTTAGAATCAAATGTGAAATATGAAATATACATATATATATATTTAAAAAAACAGCTAATTTTACAGGCCTGCACCATCAAATCTGTTTTAAAATATTATTTAATAATGATGCAGTGAAGAAAATGCTAGCTATTTTAATTGAGAAATCATTGACGGCTGAAAACCATTAAATTAATTACATTTTTATGTATATTTTTAATGGTACCGTTTTCGGTAGCATAGTTTTGCTGTGGTATCGAAATTGGTACACAAATATATGCAGTTGAGACAAAAAACAGCACATTAATGATCTGAATCTTAACCGAATAAATCAGTTTTAATACTTTATTTAATAATGAAGCAGTGAAGACTTTAATAGTGAAATCATTGTAGTTTAAATGCCAAAAATTCAAAATGTTGCTTAATATTTATCTATTATTTATTATAGTAGCATGTTTTGTAGCATATTAGTTTTGCTGTGGTATCAAAATTGATTTTAAGGTCCAATTCTCGCTATTAACTAACTATTAACTGTGACTATTGCCTCAATATACTCCTAGTTTGTTGCTTATTAATAGTTAGTAAGGTTGTTATGTTTTTGTATGGGGTTGAATTAAGGAATATCTATAATATGCTCGTGCAGAATAAGGCATGAATACTAATAGACAGCCAACATGCTGGTAGTATGCATATTATCAATTACTAGATTTTTCATGAAAACACCAATCATGATGATCTGAACATTGTAAAAATAGCCCATTATTATTGTTTACACTGATTGCATCACTCATGCCGCTGAAAGTTCAGCAGTTTGTCTGTGTTTTTCTGTGTGTTTAGTGGCACAGCTCAGTGGAGAGACTGTTATTTTGTTTGCGGCTCATAAAGAAGCTGATGGTGCATTATGGTGCTGTTATTAACTGGCAGAAGCATGCATTCATATGGATCAGCAAATATCCTTCTACATTTGCTGACGGCTCAACTTCTCTCATTTCCCACTGAGAATTACTGGAATTGAGATGTCGAGGAGTCATCAGGCATTGAGTCATTCGAGAAAGCCCCTCTCTCCTGCTTTTAGACCCATGATTCAAGATTCGCTCCTCTCACAGGCCCATGATTCAGGAACACACATTGAATGAACCATGTGAATTTTCTGTCCCATGGAAACCATGTTTATGCTCAACAATCTTAATGGCCACTTAAACCATTTAAGTCGGAATGGAAGCGGATCTGCTTAAACAATGGCCTATACATACAGGAACAAAGCGCCAGTAATATCATCCATTTAGGCTATAACAAAATGACAGGTTTGGTGGGAATTTGAACAGCATGATCGGTTTTGCTCAAATGCACAATTCTGTTAGAATTCATGTGTTAGGTTAGGTAGCAATTCAAGTGCAATAAAATTATGTGAAATCAAATAATGTCTCAGGTGCGTGATCCACAGCAACACATTTGTGTAGAGACGAGAGAGTTCAGTATACACATTAAACACAAAATGCACAGTTTGCAATGAGTGTCAGTTGAATTTAATGTAACAAATGCTTTTAATTATTAAGCAGAAAGCGTACAGCATCTGTTATTCCCTGACAGTCTCAAATCCTAATAAAGATATATTCGACTTGGCATATAAAATTAGATTATGGAGGTATGGCATTGGTTTGGTGTTAACATGTATGATTTTATCGTTGACAGTCATTACCAGGGGGTTCGACTCAAGGAACATGTGAAGAGGCCAATAAAGAAGAAAACAAGGAGAAGAACAGATATCCAAACATCTTACCTTGTAAGAATTCTCTCTCTTTTTATTTGTCTTTTCTTCTCCTAGTTCACTTGTTAAGTCAGAGTCTTGAGATAATTTCTCTCTCTCTCAAAAACAAACACACACACACACATATATATATATATATATTTTTTTTTTTATTATTATTTTTTTTATATATATATATAATACAATTTGGCTATTAAGTTGTCAAAAAAATAAGCACAAAATATTTAATGATGTATTATTTAATACATAATACTAATTAATAATATAAGCAGATATTAAAACAGAAAACAAACAATGATTTTCATTACTGTATTATTGTAATGAGGAGATTCTCTGCTGCTGTGCTGTTGTTGCACACATGTTGATTGTGGGTGATATCAGACTGAAGTTTTACCTCAGTGCTGCTGCCACCTTCACACATCTAACACAACTTCTCCAAATAAAACATGAATCACTTTCAGTTCCTTACACATCCATGGCATTTCAATTCTTACTTTTATTTTTCATTTTTTTTGCATTTGACCTTTGATATATAGCTTTTGTCTTGTAAACTTTTTCCACCAGGGTCTGAGAAGGAGCAATCAAATATGTGATTATGTATAGAAATAAACATCTTTTTTTGTCTTTCCCGTTATCCAGATGACCATTCCAGAGTGATTTTAACACAGATGGATGGAGTCCCATGTTCAGATTATATCAATGCATCATATATTGATGTAAGTGATTTGTAAAGCTGTAGAAATGCATCAGTGCACTGTGAAAATTCAATGCATTAGTGTTTAAACATGCATTCATATGTACTTATTCACAATACAGTTCTTGAGAATGTGAATGCAAAACATATGTTTTGTTGTAATGCATTGCATCATTTAGTGAAGCAAAATCTATGCAGCCCTGTTTGCGTTTAAATGTTGGTTCCATAATCTAGTTCTTCTTTCTTCCCAGGGTTATACAGATAAGAATAAGTTCATTGCAGCACAAGGTGAGTGCATCTAAATGTAAAAATAAGATTTAGTGAGAAGTCACATGACTGGCAAGAATTTCAGTAGCTATAATAAGACTCGATAAGATGACCTCTGTGTTTCAGGTCCGAAACAAGACACGGTTGCAGACTTCTGGAGAATGATGTGGGAACAGAAATCAGCTACTATTGTAATGCTAACTAATCTGAAAGAGAGAAAAGAGGTAAGTGTGTCCTTTTTTGGATTTCTGGTCCGTTTCCTTTTGTCGTGACTATTTGTAGTGACTATCTGCGCACTGAGTTTCAATTAATTACAACTATAAATAGTTCATTATTTGTACTTTGTGTGTTTGGTAGTAGTAGTATTTATGTGTACTTCTGCCATTTTATGTCTGGTTCTCAAACCCTTTTAATGGTAAAATAGGTTTATTATTATTTTTTTTCAGTGCTGAAACAGTCTAGTAATGGAGATCCAAAAAACAGCAACCAAACTCCCTTTGACAAACTCAACTAGATAAAGACAGTGACTTTTCTTAGATAATTCAGAAGATGAGTCTCATTTTCATCTTGAAAAGTTCTGAAGTATTTCATATTTTAGTGTATGACAACCTACAATAAAGTTTTTTTTCTTTTCTTTTACTTGACTCTAGTGTTTTTAAAAGTGTTGATTTTTTGGGAACTTACATGGAAACCAATGTGAGTCAATAAGACCACAACACAAAAAGCTGTACCAATTTTCATACAGCCTTTCCAAAACACATATACGTACATATATGTATGGATATACAAAGTGTGGAAACTTTGCAAGCACATTCATGGCCTTAAATGAGAAATATTCACCAAATTTCAATAAGAAATACATTGTACCAGTATTTCGAGTTTTGAGTTTAAAAGTCTAATTGACCCACAACACAACAGATTTCTAAACGCTGCATTTTTTGGATTTAATATAGATTTTAAATAAAAAGTGTATCATTTTAATTTAAATTATAGTTTTAAAATTACATTTTTGCACAGCCTTCATACTTATTCCATATAGTTTAAAAAAGCATCGGTATGCAAATAAAATCACTACAGACCCAGTAAATGATATTTGATTTCACTTCAGTGTCTTTCTATAAACCAGATTTGTTGATCTTCTTCAGTAATAAGCCACAAGTGTTTCCGTTTCGATCGTCTCAGGACTCCTCTTTCTCTCCTCTCCATCACAGCCGTGAGCGTCTCTAGAAAGACGAATCAATAAGACACAGAACGGAGAGGAGATTAAAATCAGCTTTGGGTCGGGCTTGGAATCAATGATTTTAATAATGGCTGATAAAGCTCTCTCTGGCTTTAACCTAATTAGTCGTCAAACTCTCATTAAGAGAGATTCATCCTGCGCTCTCGGGCTGGATAATGCTGATTGACAGACAGACTGTTTTAAGAGCTCAGATTAGCATCATGGTGTCTTAGAAGTCACCTTTACTCCTCTAATGCACTTCCAGCTGCTCAGAGCCAGTGTTGGACTGATGTACTCTACAGGATTGACATGTAATGCGTTTATGTTTATCTACAGAGCGACATGTTTTGACCTTGTGTCGTGTTCTCTGTTTTATAATGAATAGCAGAAGATGTTCATGTCACTGTTTTCTTGTCTTTTGTTTGCATTTTGGGTGACACTATATGACTTTTATTAATAGCATTAACAGACATTGCTATATTAGTTGATGTACATTCAATAGTTTATTATTTATTGTCTTTTCAGATATTTTGATAATGATGAATGTTAAACAATATGTAATGTTCACTAGTAATATTTTACTTATTAATAAGTCAATATCAATCAATAGTAATAATTTATGTATTTGAAAAGCAATGTTATCACTTATATTTGTACCACCACAGCGTGATTTATATTTTATTTAATACGAAAAGTATTTTTATCTATCTATCTAGCTATATTAACAGCTATATTTGTGCTACCAGAGTTTGCTTATTTATATATTTATTACGAATACAAAACATTTATTTTAATATTAAAAAAGCTGTGAAAGAAAGAAAGACATAAAATAGGAAATAAATAAAATAATACTAACTATATTAACAGCTATATTTTTACTATTTTTACTTCATTCATTCATTCATTCATTTACATGTATAATATTATCGTAATGGTAGGTATATTTTAAGTACATTTATTTAATACAAGTACAAAAAATATTTGTTTTAATATTAATAAAATTACAAAAGAAAGAAAGAAACTAATATACTGGTAATTATACTAGCAGGTATAGTTTTGCTACTAAAGCAATGCAGGTAACTAAAAATGGCCAACTATTAGCAGCTAAATTTGCAATTTTATTAGCTTCTATATATATATATATATATATATATATATATATATATATATATATATATATATATATATATATATATATATATATATATATATATATATATATATATATTTATTTATATTACATTTATTTTTATACAAGTAAGAAAATTATATATATATATATATATATATATAAAAAAAACAAGTGAGATATAAACTGAACTAATGTAACTAATGGTATAAATGTGTTGTGTTTTTCTCTGTAGGATAAGTGTTATCAGTATTGGCCTGATCAGGGATGCTGGACGTACGGTAACGTTCGTGTTGCTGTGGAAGACTTTACAGTTCTGGTGGACTACACCATACGCAAATTCTGTGTGCAATATGTAAGTCTGAACATAAGAGATATAATGTCTGCTGCTGTTATATGTGTATGATTCTGTAGGGGATTTTCACTGTTAATTCTGTGTTTGTGGCTTATCAACAGTCTGTTTTGTTTGTGTGTGTATATGTGTGTTGTTTCCTGTGTCACCACACTCTCATCCGTCTCTGTGTCCACCGCAGCAGGCCAGCGACGGCACCAAAACACCTCGTCTGGTCACGCAGCTTCACTTCACCAGCTGGCCGGACTTCGGCGTTCCCTTCTCTCCCATCGGCATGCTGAAGTTCCTGAAGAAGGTGAAGCAGGTGAACCCGTCGTACGCCGGGCCCATCGTGGTGCACTGCAGGTGGGTTGTGTTTCACGTGACTGCTGTACTCTTAACAGACTGTACTCGACTGTGATCAGAATATCAGGCGAGAACCCGAGCTGTGGAGAACGACACGTCTGGTGTGAAATCTAATCATTTAAATGTGAAGTGTGACACGTTTTGGTCTGTGAGATCTTCATGCGAAGATGCATTTGACCTTTGTTGTGTCTTGTTCTCTATTTTATAATGATGAACTCAAAACTGTAGTTCAAAACTATTTTCTTCTACATACAGTGTATATATATATATATATATATATATATATATATATATATAGTATATATATATATATATATATATATATATATATGAAACTAACAAGATTTGACATTGACTTTTTATTAATATATATATATATATATATATATATATATATATATATATATATATATATATATATATATATATATGTTCAATTAAAAGTCAATGTAATTAACCTAGTTATACTACTAATTATAGTACTATTACTGAAATTACTAATATTAATATAGGACTATTACTAATACTAGTGCTTTAGCTTCTTTGCAAGATTTGACATTTTGACTTTTTATTAACTATGTTATGATTCATTCATTCATTCCTTTTATTAGCTGCTGTATTCTGAACTAATTGTAAGCGTGAAATAATGGTCTGACAGGACCCCACATACAAAATATTAAAATAGTCCAGACGAGACAATATAAAGGCTTTACTAAAGGCTTTCATCGACAAAATAGGTTTTAATTAAGAGACCTAATCTGACCAAAAAAACTCTTAACCACAGCATTAACCTGCTTGTCGAATTTCAAGGCTGAATTGGACACAACTCCTAAATTCCTTATTTGGTCATGACAGTAGGCTGACCAAGGACCTAAATAAGTGGCAAATTCTGAGCATCCTCTGGTGGTGCCAAAAATCATAATATCTGTTTTACTTTGGTTTAATTGAACCAAATTATGAGCCATCCAGCTCTTCACCTCTTCCAGACATGCCAAAAGTAAATTTGAACCACAATTCTCTCCATGTTTCAAAGGGAGATAAAGTTTATGGCGTTATTTTAATGACAAATGTCGAGAGTGCATTATTGTAGCACGAAAGCACATTAGTATAACACGTGAGCGTGAATCTCGCACTCGGATTTCCTTTGCTCTCGCACAAAACCAGACGCGCGCGCTCAGATACATGCTGCTCTCGCCCAGTGAGAGTGCGTGCACTTAAAAGATGTATCTCCTCTCACTCAAACTGTCCTGAGCACTCGCAAATCTCTCTGTGCTCATGCGCTAGATATTAATTATTTTCGCACCTGAGCAAAGGAAATCCGAGTGCAAAAGTTGTGTATCATCACCATACAAATGGTAAGACATACCGTATTTCTTAAAAATCGAGCCTAGAGGCAGCATGTACAAGGAAAACAATACAGGGCCAATAACAGAACCCTGAGGAACTCCACAGGTAATAGAAGCTGTAGATGAAACCAAGTCACCATACTTCACAGAGAATACTCTATTCACAAGATAAGACTTGAACCACTTTAAAACCATCCCACGGATCCCAACTAAATGAGATAAACACTGTATCAAAGGCTGCACATGATGATGTATAATGTTCAATTAAAAGTTATTGATAATTAAATTCAATGTTAATATAATTAAAAATCACTATTATTGTAATATATTTGTACTATGTTAAAGCAATTAGCTGCAGAAAAATCATTATATAAATATAGAATTATTGAGAAATTATAGAATAATATATATATATGAAATTAATTTATTATTAGTAGTAGTATTAGTAGTAGTATTTAATATTTAAAACAAAACCATCACAATAAGTATTAAACTTCAGTGCATAAATGGACTCTGATCTCATTAAAAGCTTCTTTTTTTTTTCTCCTAACATTTGACATTGAAGCTTTGTCAAGAGCCCAAACTTCCTGATCAAACTTCTTCACAAAGTAGCCTAACAGTAACTTGCAGAATGAAAGTGCACATTTGAATTTAAACTTTAGTAAAAAGGACAAATTTTACATAACTTCCATCCACAGTAATTATTTCTGAGACCTCGCAGACCCTTTTGCGTCAGTCATGCATAATTTATTTTATCAGACAATGATATACATTATTCAGAACGATTAGCATGTGATTTGAATTAGGTGAATGAAGGTCTTTTCTCGCTGCTGATTGGTCATATATATAAAGTGAATTGATGTAGGTCAGTGGCTGTGTTGGTGACACAATGGCCGGTCTGTCCTCTCATCATCAGTGTCTGTGTCTCAGTGTTGACCGTCTGCCCTCTTCCTGTGTCCTCAGCAATACCAAACACTTTCAGTTCCTGTCAAAAGCCCTATTGAGGGTTTGTTTGTTCATTCAGTTGATCACTCTTGCCCTCTAGTGGTCAAAAGGAAAATGTTTTTCTGACAAAGATAATTGTGAGTGTTTGTCAGAGCTTGTGTGTAGAGATATTCCTGAGTGTGCGAATATTCATCACTTGCAATTATTGTGAATTTATTTGAAGTAAAAACTTTATGAAATCTGTTTCATGGTGATAATGTCACAAAAAAGTACAACTTACAAAAAAGGTGTCTAAATTTATGTCTTGCAGGTTTTCACCGAATTTTGAGTTTCAATTGTTACAGTGACCGTAACAGTTAAAAATTAATTTTAGTTTCAATTAAATTACAACCCATAATGTATTTGTGCATGTTTAATAATTTAATTCTCAGGAGTGGACCAAAAATGGCTGTAATAATTTTCAACATAAAATACTAAATAAATAAATGGTCTAAATATAGTATAATACTTATATTTTAAAATATAATATAAAACAAAAAGAGAAAAATGATTGATGTTTATCCACCAAGATCATTGATTTGTATTGTGAAAAGTGGTAAATAATATAATATAATAATATTTACATTTATATTTCTAAATATATTATAAAATATAAACATAAAAATATTCTACTAGATTTTTTAATCCATCAAGGTCATTGATTTATATTATGAAAAAGCGGTAAATAAATAAACAATTAAACATAGCCTGAGTATAATATTTGTATTTCTAAATATAATGTTAAATAAAAACATGTATAAAATATTCTGCTAAAAAATATTTTTATCCATCAAGGGTTCTGTATGATAACTTTAATGATTTGGTTTTCAGAAGTAGACCATTAATTTATTTTAATATTAATATTAATTTTAATATATTTTATAATTTTAAAGTGAACATAAGAAAGAACGAGAAAGAAAGAAAGAAAAATGGTTGTCTAAGTATAATATAAAATCTATTTCTAAAAATAATATAAAATAAAAAAGATTATACTATAAAAAAAAAAGAATTTATATATCAAGATCATTGATTTATATTGTGAAAAAGCGGTCTCTGTATGATAATTGTTTCCAAAAGAAAGGTTGAAAAAAATCATATTTTTGGAAAAACCTGCATTGATAAATCATTCACAGCAAGAGCAGTAAAGTAAATGATATCATATTGTTTATGTTGTGAATAATTGCGTCTGTTCTGTTTGTCTGTCAGTGCCGGCGTGGGCCGGACAGGAACGTTCATCGTCATCGATGCCATGATTGACATGATGTACTCAGAAAAGATTGTGGACGTCTTCGGTTTCGTGTCACGAATACGAGAGCAGAGATCGCAGCTCGTTCAGACGGATGTGAGTAGAGCATGGCATTGGTTTTTGCATGATTTTTTTATCTATCTTGTTATTATAGAAAGAACAGGTGACAGAAGTAGTATCTAGAAGTCATATGTTTAACGCTGTACTGAACATCTGGTTTGTGTTGTAGTTGCAGTACTCCTTCATCTATCAGGCTCTGCTGGAGTACTTCCTGTACGGAGACACGGAGCTGGACGTTTCTTCTCTGGAGGGTCACCTGGACAAACTTCACAACACCAGTGCGCCGCTGGACCGCGTGGGGCTGGAGGAAGAGTTTAAGGTGAGGAAATTAGTGGTGTGCAATTGTTTACTGATCTGGTTTTGACAGATTATTAATGCATGTTTAACGTTGGCTTTGCAGAAACTGACAAACATGCGTATAATGAAGGAGAACATGAGGATGGGTAACCTGCCTGCCAACATGAAGAAGAACAGAGTCCTTCAGATTATTCCATGTGAGTTTAAGAAGATCAAAACCCTACAAACAAACCTAAAAGTGGCTGTAAAACATCTTTAATCTCTTCCTTCCATCTAAAATGTATGCTGGGTTTGTTTACAAGGAAGTTAATCAGAAATCTCTCTTCCTTTTCCTGTTCTGCTTGTGACTTCAGTTGTAATGGTGAGACAGGCCGTTCAAAACACCAGAGGTTTACTAGAGGTCAATTTTTGTCTTTTCTCATTCATTTGTTCAGATGATTTTAACCGAGTCATCCTTTCGATGAAGAGAGGGCAGGAGTTCACCGATTATATCAACGCGTCTTTCATTGATGTGAGTTTTTCATTACTCTTTTCAAGTTACAGGGGCGGGTTGTAATAAAAATATTGTGAAAATGAACATTGTTTTCTTTTCAAATAAGACCAGGGATGTTTTAAGTAAATTAACCAGTATTTTCATTATTTTTCTTAAAATGTTATATTTGTGTCCTTGTGACAGTGGAATTATTTAGCTATTTTTCCATGCATAATAGTGACAATCTGTTATATAAAAAAATAATAATAATAAAAAAATAAGGATGGCCCTGTATATGTGTGTAAATGGTAAAACTACCACAAAGGGTAAAAGTTGGAAGAATGTGTCATGAATTGAATTGAATTATTTACATTACTATTCAAAAGTTTGTTTTTAAAAGAAGTATTTTATGCTCATCGAGGCTGCATTCATTTGACCAAAAATTCAGTAAAAACAGTAATATTCTGAAATAATATTTCAATTTAAAATAACAATTTTCTATTTGAATATATTTTAGTTTAATTTATCTCTGTAATGCAAAGCTGAGTTTTCAACATCATTACTCCAGTCTTCAGTGTCACATGATCCTTCAGAAATCATTGTAATATGAGAACATATTTGATTATTATCAATGAAGGAAACTGTGATAAAAAAAAAATCAGGATTCTTTGATGAATAGAAAGTTCAAAAGAACAGCATTTATCTTTTGTAACATTGTAAATGTCTTTAAAGTCACGTTTGATCAATTTATTATGTTGCAGTTCCTAATAAACTGTCAAGTTATTGTTTTATTTACACTCCAAAGCGAGTTTATATTGGTCTGCAGTGCTCATATTATCTTCTTGTGTTGGTGTTTTGCAGGGGTACCGGCAGAAGGACTATTTCATCGCCACACAGGGTCCTCTGGCGCACACGGTGGATGATTTCTGGAGGATGGTTTGGGAATGGAAGTGTCACTCAATAGTGATGCTGACAGAACTGCAGGAGAGAGATCAGGTACACACACACATACACAGACACACACACACACACACACACACACACACATATATATACACACACACACACACACACATGTTTGTTTTTTGGTTTACGGGGACTCTCCATAGGCGTAATGGTTTTTATACTGTACAAACTGTATGTGCTATAGCCCTACACCAACCCTACACCTAAACTTAGCCCTCACAGGAGACTGTGTGCATTTTTAGATTTTTAAAAAAACACCATTTAGTATGTTTTTTAAGTCTTTTGAATTACGGGGACATAGGCAGTGTCCTCATAAACCACCTTCAAATTGTAATACCTCTGTCATACCCATGTCATTAAACAAATTTTGTCCCCGTAAACCACAAAAACCAGTACACACACACACAGACACACACAGACACACACACACACACACACACACACACACACACACACACACACACACACAGACACACACATATACACACACAGACACAGACACACACACACACACACACACACACACACACACACACGTTACAAATCCACTCTCACGCGACTTCCCAGAGACAATCCTGTCAGCTTTGTCACTTGGTGTGTGTGTGTGTGTGTGTGTGTGTGTGTTGCAGGACAAGTGTCTTCAGTACTGGCCTACAGAGGACTCTGTGACTTACGGAGTCTTCACGGTGGAGATGAAAGGAGACACGCTGTGTGACACGTTCAGTCTCAGAGATCTGCTGCTCACATACGGCCCGGTGAGCGTGCATTATGAGCTGATTTGCATTGGCATTTTTTATAATGTTTGCATACTGCATTCAAACTTCATTTATGGAGTTAATATGTGGAGGCCGCATGGCTGAATTGTAATGCATGTTGGTGTGTGTGCTCCTGACAGGAGAAGCAGACACGTTTGGTTCGGCACTTTCATTTCCACGGCTGGCCAGAGATCGGGATCCCAGCCGAGGGTAAAGGGATGATCGACATCGTCGCAGCGGTGCAGAAACAACAGCAGCAGTCGGGTAACCACCCCATCGTCGTGCACTGCAGGTAACACACGCTTAACTAGCTGTCTGAATCAAGACCTACTATACACCACTGAAGCCCTTTGACCTCAAATATTACAGTACTTGAAGTACCCCTGAGATTTTAAGTTCATTTTTCAGTTATTTATTACTGAACTTTTATTTATGAACTTTAAAACTAACTTTTATTTAAAAATTATTTTTTTAATTATTTTTATTTTTTATTTTTACAGTTCAATTCATCAATTCACAAACTCCTTGAAGTTTTGGGATTCTGTGCTCTAGACTAATTAGTCTATATTATTTCAAGTAACTAATATGGATTAATAGGGTTAGGGTTATAATTTAACCCTTTAATGTGCATTTTATTATTATTATTGTTATTTAAGATTTGCGTTTAATTGTAAACGTTTCTAAAGCTGATGTTCTTGTGTTCAGTCCTCACTAGACTGTCTCTGTGGTATGTGTTGTGTGCTCTGCAGTGCCGGAGCGGGTCGGACCGGTACGTTTATCGCTCTCAGTAATATTCTGGAGCGAGTGAAAGCCGAGGGTTTGCTGGATGTGTTTCAGACTGTGAAGAGTTTACGAATGCAGCGGCCACACATGGTGCAGACAGTGGTCAGTGCAAACCTTCATACACTTCATATCCATTACACATTTACATACACAATCATCACAGTAATCAGTAGTTTCTGTCAGAATACTGCAATAAAACAGGTAACTTGTTGTAATTGACCTCGTTCATCCCAAGAAAAACTGACGAAACGGCTGAAGGATTCTGAAAGCATCTTACAGCCAACTTAATTAATTATTAATAAATTAATTCATTATATAGGTAATATAAGTAATATCAGGTAATAGAAATTCATTCAATAAATCATAAATTATTAGTATAAATGAATTGGCAATATTTATTAAATTAATATGAATAATATTACAACCGTGATTAATTAAAAAAATTGTAACAGCAATTTCATATTAATTTAATGTTAATTAAATGTATTATGATTTAATACAAATAATAGACATGAATTAAATAATAATATAAATTATTAGTATAAATTAATTAGTAGTACTGATTAAATTAATATGATTAATATTATAACCCTTATTTAAACATTTTAATGGCAATTTTATATGAATTTAATTTTAACCTATAAATTCATTATGATTTAAAACAAGTAATATAAATTAAGGAAATAATAATGTAATTTATTAATATGGATACATTTGTAGTATTGATTAAATTAATATTATTAATATCACAACAACGATTACAAATTTTTAATGTAATTTCTAAAGAATTTACTTGTAATTAATTATTATTTTTATTTATAATTGATTAAATTAATCTGATTCATACTAATATATTATTATTATTATTATTATAAATATAAACAATATCTTGTAATACAAATCATAATTTAAAAATAAAATATATATTTTATTTATTAATATGACAATTCATAATATTGTCATATTTGACAACTGGTTACCATGGTAGATTTCTGTATGTAGTAATAAATGAATCTAAATAATTCTTAATAGCCTGACCTCTACGTGAAGTCTGAATTCTTCTAAAATGATTTGTATTAATATTGTTCTTTCTTTCTGTCTGCAGGAACAGTATGATTTCTGCTACAGAGTGGTACAGGACTTTGTCGACATTTTCTCAGACTATGCCAATTTCAAATGATCTAATCTGCCTTACATGTTTGAGTTTGATGCTTTTTTACACGTCAGTCGATCAGGATTTTACACCGCGACTGGAAGATAACTGCGCTCTATTTTGCTATGCACTTCTCCTCGATGTTACTAAAAGACCATCTATCTGTAATATACTAAGGCTACTAAAGTTTTCAAAACTGTAAATTGTTTTGTCTCATTTATAACATATTTAAATGGGTTCTTTTATTTTGGTCTTTCTCATGACGGATCATTCCAGTTGGACTTGTGTTGTTATTGTAAAATAGTGTTTTGTCTGTTTATTTGTTCAACTAATTATTTTAATTTTTTTATTAAGCGACTCATGTAGAATTTGTAAAGCTGCCAGATAAAACATGTATGTGAATGTTCCATGCCAATTTATTTATTCAGAGTTATTGTCTTACAATTTATGAAAGATATCATGGTGTCAGCAAGTTGTTTTGTTCCTGTCTTTAACATTGTGCTCATCAGCCATTGCAAATGTGAACATTTTTGACTCTTTTTTTGGTTTCAAAGCAGCAGATATAATTAAAGCGAGTGAGATTATTTAGGTTTGACAGGATACGGCTAAAGTATTGTTCATAAGAAAGACACAAACAAACACATTTACATGGTGTAACATCAGCAAGAATTTCTATTAGATGTGATCTTGCACAGAAACAACAACTGTATGAGACTGATGACCTTTGACCTTAAACGTCCTGCCTCTGTTTCCCTGAGAATGATGCTGAGGAAAACTGCACAGGTTTTTAAAGCACACACACACACACACACACACACACCACGGATTGTTGCCTTGCAGAAGGCCAAGGGTTTACAAATAAATGAACAAATGCATTATGAAATCACATCGTTGTCCTGTCTCTTATTTTTAGTTGGATTTATTGGATACATAAAGGTTTAATCAGGTTTACAAAAAACTCATAATGTTGATAGTTTAATAATAAAGTAAAAATGCATATAAATGAAGAAAAATAACTGAATAAACGTAAAAAGATTAATATGCTTTTAACTGCCTAATAATAACAATATAAAAATTATAAAATAATAATAAAATAAGATGATTAAAAACTATTATTTTTATTTAAGTTAAAAATTAAATGATTATTTAAAATATTAAAAATGGCTAAATCAAATGTATTTAAAATAAATAAAATATTGAAAATACATTTGTAATGCAAATGGCTAAAGAAAGGTTTAATTAGGTTTTTAAAAACGCTAATCATAAGAAAGAAAAATTATTAAATGTTACAAATGTATATAAATAAATAAAAATGACTGAATAAAGGTTAAAAGTCAGTAAGTCAATAATATTTTAAAATAAGTGTATAATTAAAATGACAATGATGTGTTAATAATATGCTTTTAACTGTGATTTTAATAATGTTTTTAACTAATAACAATAAAATAATGAAAAACAATTAAAATAATATATAAACTATTAAAATGATTATTTAAAATTTTGAAAATGGTCATATAAATCAATTTTTTTTCCAAAAAAAAAAAAAATATATATATATATATATATATAACACATTTGTAATACTAAATAAAGGTTTAATCAGCTTTTTTATTTTTTTTAATAAAATAAACATTTTATATATATAAAAAAGAGAATTTGAATAAGAGCCAAGAGGTCAACCAAATAACACACTTTTCATCAAAAACCAACAGCTACTGCCATCTAGTGGACATGTTTGATACGTTGTTTATTTTTACAAGAAAACAGGGTCTACTGTATTATGAGCTGTGCATATCATACTTTTTTATTATTATTTATGTTATAAGTATTTTTCTTTTTCTATTAATTTAATGATGAATTATAATTATAATTAAAAATATAAATGAAAATACTTACCTTGTATGTACAGCCCTGTTTTATGAATAATATAATGTTACACAGAAATATATACGGAATGAAAAAAAAAGATGTAAATACAGGCCAAGTATATGGCCAAGATAGGTGACAAAAATGAGAAAGCATTGAGCCCTGATAAAGCCTCTGCGTCTCTGCTCTTCAGTCAGTAGATGTCACTGTTGTGTTTACTAATCAGCTAATCGTTCCTCCAACAAATGCCTTCTCTCTGGAAAATAACGTTGAACTGAAATAGTTTATCAGAGTTTTATTGTACAGCATCTTCACATGCAACAGAATGCTATGAAACTGACATCTTGAAGCATTTCTGGTGAGTTCAATCATGCTTTGTGTTTGTTTTGAGGTTGTTTGGTAAAAGTGTAGGCCTACATGTCAGTTTAGTTTATTCTCTATTCCACTGCTTGTGCAAGGCATCATCATAAGCATAGAGTTTAGAGATTGTTATGCAGTGAAAACCTCAAAGTGGCTGTTAAAACTAAGACTGTAGTGAATGAGAATCACTCAGTCCTTAGCGCTCGGGTCCCTCCAGGGCCGTGTGCTCTTCACTTCCAGTCCGGCTAAAGATATACCAACTTTGGCTCTTACTTTTCCCAGCATGCCTTTGTCCAAAGTGCTTTAATAAATTCTAATTTCATACAAAAGAATAAGAAACTACAGGAGGTTAGAATGGAAATGTGGATTGGTTTCCGCCAAAGCCCAGCAGAGAGCCTGTGCCCTAATAGAGCTGGGCATTAGGGGCCGATCTCTGCCAGCACGCTTCACACTCACTGTGTTCAGATGCAGTTAAAAACAAATGAAGCCGTCTCTTAAGATGAGAGCCGATTTCATTTGCTAACAGAGCCAGGTTTACGCCTGGAATGAACAAAATGAATTCTAGGGAAGGATTCATTGTTCATGTGTGTGTGATTATGCATATATATTGTGTCTAAGTGCATGCACTGGTGTTTCCTGACAAGCTTCTTATAATTTGTACTCTCAAAAATGTTAGGATATTGAAGTAGCTGGCTCGTGCAAAACCCTTTATTCCCATTTGAGACAAAACAATCAACAAACACCATTTTAAATCAATACAATACATGCAATTTGTATTTTAGACTGCTATGCATGACTGTATTGTAAGAAAGGAAAAGTGAACAAATTCTGTATAGATGTATGTAAAAACCTAGGGTTTGTATAGTTAATTAAAATCATAAAAACAGTTTTGTTACTTGAAATACAATAAATGTTAACCAAAATAAAATATTAAAAAACGTAATCTTATTTTATTTCAGCTAGTTTCCCAAGACAACATTTCTCGTTTTCAGTTAGTTTAACTTGATGTACTAAAATAAATAAATAAAACAATACAGTCATGAAAAATAAAAATGACAAAAACACATAACAAAACTACTAAAATTTGAACTAAAATTAAAATGGAAAATATACAAATAAAAACGAATGCATGCTGTCAATACTCTATTTGTCATATCACTAATCAATTTCAATATGATTTTCAGACCAATATGAACTTCTGTCACCATTTTTTACTCTTCATGTCGTTCCAAACCCTTATATTTTCTTGAACACACTTTGTTGAACACATAAGGAGTTATTTTCCAATGTGAATGAGAAGTAGGGCCTTTGAGCTCCAAAAAAAGACAAACAGAACCACAAAATACATACATATATATATATATAGTAGTTCATATGATTTGTGTGTTACATTCTACATCCTCTTTGAAGCCTGTTTTTTTTTTTTTTTTGGCTTTTGAGAACTTGGAAATATAGTGCATGAATTAATGCAAAGTTTTGCATGAATCAGCACAAGTTTTGCTGATAGTTTTTGTCCTTTTTTTGGAGCATGACAGTATGTAGAAAAGCACAATATGCCATATTCAACATGAGAGCAGTTGCATGCATGCTTTAGAGATGAATCTGGATAAATATTGACTAGTTAAAAATACTAGTTTTAATCTGTGTTGTTTTTATCCTTCCTATAGCTCAAGCATCATGGTAGCAATGCAAAGGTCATGGGTTTATTTCCCAGCGACAGCAAGAAGTGATCAAATGTGTGCTTACAATAAAATGGATAAAAGATTTGCTAAATGGTTTTCATTTTAGAGCAAACTTTTCAGTTTGAAGGGCCAAAAATCGAATTCGATTGAGGGCCGTGGGTTAAAAGTAATGCTGCATTATATCCAACTATATTATATTAATTTAAAATGAATAGTTGTTTTTTTAATAATTAAGGAAAATTTTAAATATTCTTTTAAAAATTGTTCAAATCAAATACATTTTTATTGTTTTTCACATTTTAATGAAAAAAAACAAACAAAAAAATGTCATGCCATGCGTTTTCCCTCCACTTGTGATACTGCAATGTTAGGCCACATCATAGGTCATCAAGGGCCGACTTTGGGCATCTCTGTTTTAGAGAAGTAACTTGTAGAGGTTTGGTAACTAGTCGACAGTGTTTTGCTTCAGCATGTAACTTATTGTTAGGTTTTGTGACATTATTGAAATAAAAATCACACACTTTGTGTTTACGCACTTGATCTGTGTCAGGTACAATGCATTAAACGTGCATAAATATACAGGTAACATTCAGACGATCCACTGGACTAGTCGTTTTTAACATCTGCAGATCCCCAGCATTACTGCACTCCTGCATCTGCGTCTTTTCCTCGTGTCTCTGTGAAGTTCTCTCTCTAATGTGCTCCTCAGAAGTGTGTGACTGGTTGTAGGTCGTCTGAAGTCGGAACGGCTCCCCCGACACCAGACCTTGCTTCATTAAACTGCTTCTATAATTGCTCGACTCCAACACAAAACGCCTTGTATCTGTACATTTGCAAATTTCATTTAACCTTAGCCTCTCCTTCCGTACCCCCGGTGGATAATCACTTTGTTTGCCACAAATTAAACTCGGCCTGATTGTTTACCAGCCGCAAAGTCCCACCACATTTCTAGAAGCCTCGTTTATTTATTTCAATAATCGCAGAGCAGGGACTCATGTATATGCCGCGCTCATCTACATGAAAATTGTACAATTAACTTTTGATTAACCAGCTTGTTGGTTTTTTCGCGCGCTTTCTCCCCGCGCTCTGCCGTGTAATGGCTAGTCTGAATTTTAATAAACGCCTTTAAATTGGGAGCGGCCCTTCCTTTGAGTCGCATGAATGCGAGGAGCGTTGAATAAACGCTCGCTAGAACAATAGCGCAGGCTGCCAGTTTGTGGTGTCATCTTTAAGTATGCAAGGATGAAAGCCTAGCGATTTGTCCATCAAAACATAAGAAAGGAAGCCGCTAATTCAGATGGCAGGAAGTCAAGTGCTTTTGAGTGGCCGCGCCACGCGCTCCCCCCGCGCACATCGCTAATGACTGCGCCACCGAGGGAGGTGGGGGTCCTCTCTGAAATTCTCCGTCACGTAGTGTACTTATCTCAAGTCTTGAGAACAATTAGGGCGGACAATAACTATAGAATGACTTTTTGTTGTGCGCCGGCTGCCTGTAGCAGCAGCGGAGCGCGATAACGCCGCCGGGAGACCGTCTGAAAGTCTCTCCAGACTCAGGCCGGGGCTGCAGACCCTCGATTTCGCTCTCCGCGGCCTCCGGTGCAGCGCGCGCCGAAAGGTTGCACTTTTATCCTGCTGAATGAAAGGCATCTTGACACGTTTCTTCTGGGAAGCCGTCAATCCCTTTGAGGAGATGAACAATAGGAGTTGATTTGGAATACTTTTGTAAACAGGGTGGTAAACAACTGATGCAAAATCAAAAAAAAAAAAAAATCAGGCTCTTAAAGAAAATCTAAAGGTCACAGATTACTACAAATGCTATATTAACAGCTGCGCCAATGCCGTTTAGTTACTTAATGCACTTTTGGATTTCATTGTCTTGTTGCCAATGTCAACAGTAATTCTGATTAATCGCTTTTTATTTGCATTTTTAATCATTTAAAATTTTACATTTACCAGCACATTGCATTGTAGGATCCAGTAATTATTTTAGCATGCACTCCCTTGGGTATTATGTGCATACAGAAAATCTGCATACTGCGTACTGTATACTGCACAATGTTAGTATGCTATTCTGATTTGGCCAATGTTTCCCAATGCAATATTACCAAACTGCATACTGTGCAGTATTCACAGTGAAACAGTTTGTATGTCTTTCCGAACAGTAGTACACTATTGGTGTCATGATATGACGTTTATGTTTAATATTTAATAACTATTTAATAAAGTTTCCAAATCAAAAATAACAACAGTTAATTGGAATTTTGAATCCAACTATAGGTTGATGTTACTTCTGGTTTATTCATCTCGCTGGAAATGGAAGGTCAAGTTGAATGCATTGCATTGTGAGATGCATTATTCGCTGCGGTATGTTTTGTATAAATGTTGCATGTTTTGTCAGTTTTAGTAAGTTGTCTGGATATTCTAATGTATGCATAGGCATACAGAAAATATGCATATGAGCACGGTGTACTTAGTTTATACAGCAGAAATAGTATGCCTAGTATGGTCTGTGCAGTGTGAGAGAATTTTGGGCCAGTTGATCAAACCGTTTTTAGAAGATATTGAGTGATCATGTGCATGTGCTTTAAAGCCTTGCAAACTGGATTTTTCTTATATACCAGACATCATGTGAATTCTACTGGTTTATGTCAAGGTTTGGCTGCATAAAGAAGATTAGACTTTGAGAATGACTTGAGATTCTATTGTTTGCATCAGTTGCAGTTGGTTGAAAATTATAAACAAATCAGTGCCTCATTTGTTTTTATGTATTAGGGCTGGGCGATATATCGAACACGATTGTCATGCGCATCTCGTCAGTAACGAGTAAAGAGATCATAGATCACTGCTATGCAATATCGCGTTCATTATCGCAGATGAATCACCTTCGATAATGAATGCGATATTGTGTAGCTTGTCAGTGAACTACGGCTCTGTGTATTAAATGCCGCTCCATCTGAAAGCAGGTGTTTTACTGCTAATCACGGAACCGGCTTTACTGACGAGATGTGCATTAGAATCGCATGTGATATATCGCCCAGCCCTAGTATGTATCAGTTTCCAGTTAAATTGTGTTTCTGAATGTTTAACGAACAATAGAAAATGTTTTGAAATCGGACACAAAAATATGGTGCGAAAAACAAAGTATTTATGATGATTGTGGCAGGGTCTGTGAAAAGGTTGGCCAGACAAGTAACAACCCAAACTACTGGCCCAACAGAACTAAAAAAGGTACTTCTTGCTATACCAAACATAGCGGTGCAGTTTTTGTGCGAAAGTCATGTCATGTTGCTTGCTTGCAGCGTGCATTAAATAAAGAGTATGAATATATTAAAGTTTAAACAGTCAATATTCTGACTCTTTATTTCACATACACCACAATCGAGTGACGTGACACAATGCAACACTATGTAGACAGTTTTGCTTGAGTATAATGGGAGCGATGTGATTCTGTCGTGTCGCTCGCTCTCAGTGTAGTCTTTGTGTGTCTCCAACACAGCTGCTTTTGTACAGCTTCATGCAGTGTTTTCATTCGAGAGGAAAAGAAGGCAAAAAAACCTCAATAAAAACGAGAAGAATTGCAAGTTCTTAAGACATCGGCCCCGCTCCGTGGGGGAAAAGCACAGAAAGAGAGCAAGTGGCGGAGAGAGGAAAACAGAGCTGTGAACGGCAGCTGAGGCGAGATAAAACGAGCTTTGTGCCTTTTTTTCACTTACTGATGGCTGGCAACAAGGCCGGAGTGCCAGCAGAAGCAGGAATATCTGATAGGTTATGTGTTGTATAATGAAAGAAGCCGAGACGGGGGACATGTTAGAAAGCAAGGTGATTTGCGTCCTCCTGGGACGATATTTCAGGATCCAGAGACGGGCACGACAGAATCTATAGAAGATCCACCGAGACTTTTGGGGTTGATCTATAGTTTATAAACTGACCAAAATAATTAGCATTCAAATGAGATTTGAGGAGCTCTTCTGACAGAGGAGGTGACGGTGCCGAATTCCCCTGACTGTCCCTCTGCATCGCAGACGCCGCTCTGATGCCCCGTTTGTCTTCTCTTACCTCTGTTTTACAACTCCGAAAGAGAGAAAAAAGCACTCGGCTGACAACACAGAGCCGCAGTCGGGCGCAGCGAAGTTGAAGAGGTGCTTTGCAAGTTTTTAGTCGCATGAATAATTCGATATCTGAGCTGGTTGTTGCACTATTGGATGTATTTTTCAGAAATCTTAACAGCGCGCCAGCTCTCTGTGTTTTAGGGGCTCTGTCTCGCTCTCTGTTGCAGCTCTGCGTCTTGTGTTCTCGGCCCACTTTGTTCCATCAAAATACACATTCAAGACGCAAATTAGGGGCCCACCAAGTCAGCGAATGCAGAAGCGGCGCACACACGCTGTCACAAAGAGAAAAAGAGTCCAGGCGAGAGAGAGAGAGACAGTCGGGCGTCAGTCCAAGGCCCGCTAAGAGGCCATTGTTGGAACACAAGAGCCGCGGGCCTGGGAGGGAGATATGGGGGATTTAGCAACATGACTTGAAGCGGGGCTGCGGGAACGAGAGGATTGGGGGATGACCAGATTAACGTGTCGGCCTGGAAGCCTCGCGTCAACTTTATCTCCTTCCGCATGGCAGTCGCAACAAAGAGAACAACCTCAGTGCTTAAGGCCATGAAGCAAAACCTGTAGAGTCCTCAGCCTGAAGCAGCCACTTCTCGCACGCGCCCTGTCGCATGTAAGGCGTAGCGGCTGTCAGCGCAGACAGCTCCGCTGGGATCCGGCAGGGCAGGGATGCCGGGGAAGAGAGGAACTTTGATGTAAGCTTGTAATCGTGGCGCTACAGCCTCAAATGCAGAGTCGACAAACAGCAAACAAAGCTTGTCAGTCAGAGCACCAAACAAACAAAATAAAAACGTCTGCGGGGTGACTTCAAAAAGAATGCTGGAAAAGTTGAGGCCGGCACTACAAGAACAAAATAATTGTCTCTTTGTTCGGCGCTTTTGGAGGAGAATTCAAACAAAGGGAAATTTAGTCGCTGGGACACATTTGAATAAGTGGAACATGAGAGCGCAGAGACGCCGCTCTGGTTATAGAAGCGTTTGGATCTTATAGCAGTCTTTGAGAAATGGAAGAAGGAATGAATGTGAAGGTTCAGGTTCCCCCAAAATAATCGACACTTAAGTCAGACTTAAAAATGTCTGAATGCCGTTGCATTAGATATTGAACCAATATCTTTTCTCTTCACGTTTACCAATCAAAAAATGTGGAATCTGTAAGATATTTAAGAATGCATTAAATTGATCAAAAGTGACAGGTTTTATATTGTTTCAAAAGATTTCTATTTCAAATAAATGCTGTTCTTTTTAACTTTCTATTCATCAGAGAATCTTGAAAAAAAAAAACGATTTCCATAAAATCACATATTAAGTTACATAAGAAGCACGACTGTTTTCAACATTGATAGTGATAGAGCAGCAAATCAGTATATTAGAATGATCTCTGAAGGATCATGTGACACTGAAGACTGGAAAATTCAGCTTTGCATTACAGCAATAAATTACATTTTTTGTTATATAGATAGTTGTTATTTTAAATTTAAATAATATTACTGTTCCTTGGTGAGCATATGAGACTTTTAAAACAATCTCTTGCACCGTAATGTGTATAGATAGTTATCCTCAAGTTCACATTATTTTTTCAATTCCTAACAACTTTTTTCAAACTTACTTTTTGTCTAATGTTTTGCTTGCATTGCTTGCTTGGCATTTTATATTATTTTATATATGAAATTGATTGCATTGTGAAAAGTTTCTGTATATGACAAGTTGAAATAAGATGCAAAGCATTGTCCCTGAAAAAGACATTTATTTCAGAGATGTAGGAGGTTATTTTATTTTAATGAAAAATCACAAAAATAACCTTATTTTAAAATGCTGTGAACTGAATAATTCACAATTAACCCTGGAAGGTTTTTAGAAAGCAAATAGTGTCAGTTATGAGTTCACATTGACTTAAAAGCGTCTGATTTATGTGCTAACTGTTTAGATATTGTGTTATCTAGTCTAGTGGAATGGCATTCAGACATTTTATGTGTGATTTACAGACGCTAATATAGTCAGGCACACTTTATAAGCATTATCTTTCTGAAAGATGGTGAGCTTCAGAATGAACAGGGCAAAAAAAAAATACTGCAGATATATTAATATTAGGATATTTGGAGAATATCCCAGATTTTTAATTAGACTTCTATAATTTTAATAATATTGAATCCTTTTATGTCCTCTGAGCATCTAAAAATTCATCACACTGAAATAAATGATGCCACGGCCACTTGATTTATTTAAAAAGTAGATGAATATGTCTCAATCTGGAACTTCTGACAATGTTTGCAAAGAGAGGTGAGATAAACAGCTACTGAAGTGGAAATCTTTCCAATAAAAGAGTTGAGATTTTATCTGAGCTCTCTGGTGGGTTCTGTTCAAATCGGTTTTCAAATCTAATTCAGAAACACTAATAAACTGACCAGTCAATCTGAACTAGATGTTTGCGGTCTCTCATAAATCACAAAATGCCTTTCACTGGGCGCCACGTGGTGGTCCTGCAGAGTTTTTCTCTCTCTGAGTGAGAGTTCAGCTCTTTACTTGAGCTTCGGCCAGAGCAGCGTTTGACCCTCATGAGACTGAAGTCCACCTGCTGTAACTGACGAATCTGCTTCAGTCTGTTGCGCTAGCTTGCTCTGAATCATTTCGACAGTCTTCAGAAGCGGCTCAGGTGGGCTTCAGTAATGCGAGGTGAGGTCGTGTCTGTCAGACGTTGATTGAGGGGCGAGTTGAACATTTCTTCTCCTCGTTTCATCTTTAATTAGAGTCAGAATGTGAAATGGCCCGTCGCTCTGAACTCCAGACTGATATGTGATTATTCTCAGAGCTGACAGTCATCGGGTCCCAGACAGTGTTTATTTTACCCCCTCAGCCCTATGAATTAAAAATGAATGTGTAATGATTCATTATTGGCATGAAATAACTTTTACTAACTAATAGTTCAATAAAGTGTGAAAGCAGTTATGTAGAAGTTTAAATGAATTTTGTCCAAAAAAGTTTGATGGAGAAATAAGTCAATATGAAATATGAAAGTCAAATGTGACATATTTCAAGAGTTGAACTAGATATTTTATGAGAGAGAAATAAAATAGGAAGTATCTTGATTTTTGATTGGATTAGATTTAGAAAGTTTTGATTATTCTGAAATGGAAATTCACTTCAGTTATGTAGCAAGTTGATTAAAAATCACTTTTTTTCTGTTAAAGGCTGTGAACTGATGAAAATAAATAGGGTCCATTTTGATTTCATATTGACTTAGAAAGAAGTCTGATTTTTGTAGTACTACGCTGTTAAAAAAAAGATTTGTCGAAGTTGTAAACGGGGTTATTATAGTTAACTAAAACTAAAACCATAAAACATTTTTTGTTACTAGTTGCCAAGGGAACATTTTTCACTTCTCAAAACTGTAGGGACTAACTAACTAACTAACTAACTAACTAACTAAATTAATTAATGAATAATAAGACAACAATAACAATAAATAAAAAAATACAAATTAATAAAAATGACAAACACAACAAAATTGCTAAAACTTTAACTAAAATTAAAAATGAAAACAAAATATAAAGATAAAAAACAATTCAAAATATGAATAAAAACTGTAATACTATCTTAATGATACTAAAATAACCCTGGTTGTAAATAAAATATATTATTGGAGTGCGTTTTACATGCTTGTAAAAATCTAAAATACTTGCCTAAAATACTATTTCCGTCTTTTACGTTTAATTGCCGTTTCTTTGTAATTATTTGTGAAATTTGCTAGCAATTTCTGAGTGAAAATTGTTTCAAAGTCACTGTTTTCAGTGCAGTTTGTCCAAACAGAAGTGCAAAAATAGTGACTGAAACAATCTTAAGAAGGAAAGCGAGAAGAGGTCAGAGCTCATGTCCGTTCAAGTCTTTACTATCTCCTCAACCTTTTGTTCAACAATCAATAGACTTCCACTCCCCTGACGAGATCTCGCGCTAAACGAAGACGCTGCTAGAGAGACAGCAGTGTGTGTGTGTGTGTGTGTGTGTGTGTGTGTCTGTGTGTGTCTGTGTCTGTGTCTGTGTCTGTGTCTGTGTCTGTGTGTGTCTGTGTGTGTCTGTGTCTGTCTGTGTGTGTGTGAAAGTGAATAACAGGGCATCTAGGGATGGAGGACACTCGGAGCGAGAGAACGCAGGTGATGAAGATATATTTCTATTTCTATCTGTCCCCGTGTCATTTGCATCAGGCATTAGCCTAAATGTATCAGAGGCGCAGGAATTGCATTACCTCGGTATGAGTGATGGTAAAAGCAGCATGCTAGCTGGGTCCATGTCAAGCCCTTAAATGGCTTGCTGTTTCGACCTTCTTAAGTAGCCAAATCTTTATTGAGTGTTGGACCGCTGGGACATTTTAGCCTTTGAGAAGGTTGTTCTTGTTACTATTGCTTTAGTGGATAAAACCCACAAGGACGTTCTTTTAACTTGTTTGGACTCCAACTGTTGTGTTTTATTTGATTTGAGGCCACGAGGGGGAAAGGCTAATTTAAACAGGTCTGCTGTTGCTTTCATTTTGGACTTTTTAACTTGAGAAAGGCAGGCAGGTGATCTTTAGGTGCGGCGTGTTTCGCTCAGACACTTTAGATGTGACCCAAACAAGCTTTTGCTCAAGCCAGCGTGTGACTTCAGACGCAGGTCTTCTCAAACCTCTCGTCCCGAGGGCCGCGCCGAGGAGAAAAACACCGAACGAATCTGGAGACAAAACAATTGAAAAATGTGCTGCGGTGCACATAGAAACTTAAAACAAAAGCACATAGAAACTAAATCAGTTCAATAGTTTTTAAACTAGTTTTTTAAAATAGTTTTGTTTTTCACAAAATCACAATTTTTTATACAGCATTTGAGAAGAGAAATAACGGATGTATCCAATATGAAGGACACAAATATAAGAAATAAGAATATCATCTGGATTTTTTTTTATTATTAGCTATTTTTTCAGTCATCATGCTTCACTTATTATTTATTTAGTCATTTAGCAGACGCTTTTGTCCAAAGCGACTTAGAAATGAGGACAATAGAAGCAATCAAAACCAACAAAAGAGCAACAACATGCAAGTGCTATGACAAGTATTGGTTAGCCTTTTTAGCCTATTTATTTTTTTATAAGAAACAAGTAGATAGAATAGAAAAAAGTTTTTCAAGAAAAGCTAGCAGTTACAGAATAAATATGCAGTTGATAGAGGGTCAAGTGTGTGTGTTTTTAAATAAAAAGAAGACAGATAGATAAAATAGAATTAGAATAGAGAGTGCTAGAGTTAGAGGGTCAAATAAAGATGGAAGAGATGTGTTTTTAGCCATTTCTTGAAGATGGCTAAGGATTCATGATTATTTATTAATTAAGGATTATTATCTTGTTTTGGTGTATTATTATTATTAGTTATGTTATAGACAAAATAGACAAACTCTTTAGAGTTATGATTTCATCAAATTTATTATTATAAAACTAATTAAATTCCTTGATTTGATATGCCATATAATATTTTTTGTAGTGCAGAATAATAATAATGCATAAAATATTATATTATAATATTATTAGTTTTTTTGCAGCTTAATAAAAAAAATGTAATCATCATCATCATCATCATCATAATATACATATTTACAATATTACATATATTTTTTTAAAATGCCTAGAATAATATAACCTTGATAATGAATACATTTAACAAGAATAAATGCCTTTTTTTAATAATTAAACATTTTTCAGCATCTGAAGACTGTTTTGCAGACAGGCTAATGGCTGATGAAACTCTGATAACACTCAGTCCACGTGGTAATCTTTCATCATGTTAAGTGTTCATTAAGGGCTGAATGATAAGCAGAAACAAAACAAACAAAGAAAAAGAACAAACATGCCATCTGATTCATTTATAACAAACAGAGACGACGTCAGCAGTGCCGTCCACAGGGTGGCACTCTTAAGCTGTGAATTGATAGGAAGTCTCTCTCTCTCTCTCTCTCTCTCTCTCTCTCTCTCTCTCTCTCTCTCTCTCTCTCTCTCTCTCTCTCTCTCTCTCTGTCATTTCAGAAAGCCAACACACAGGATTTGTTGAACAGCTTCACAATGATTATTGCCCTGGAAGTGGCCAAGAATAAATCTGGCACGTGTTAATACATAAATGCCATATGTTTGTATGAATTCCTGATAATGCTTTGACAGAGTGACAGGACGGGTATAGGGCGAGCTCTCATCGACCTTTCTGCTCTCATTAAGATCTGAAGCTCAGAAAAAACAACTTTGAAACCTGTGAGTATTTCTCCCGCTGAAATGTGTGAAAGCGGCTTGATTTGCTCTGGGAGGAGCAGCAAAAGATGCTGACCTTAAACTAAACCTGATCTAAAGTATTGGAAGAGGCACTAACGGGGTAAAAGCAGGTCTCGGGGTTTCGAGTGCTGCTGGATGGGGAAAATGGGAGTCAATAACATGTAGCAGATCTTCCAAACAGACAGAAGGTCAAGTACACTCACTTAAACACTGACAAAAACATAAACTTCTCTTTCTCTTGTTATTTTCCCCCCGTTCTCCTTTCGGTTGCATCACATGGGTTTTGTCAGTATATCTTTATGTCATGCTTACATACCGTCACTTCTGTGTTTTTAGATATATAACAGCTTATGTTACTTATAATAACAAAATGTAGCACTCTTGGCATGTATAGTTATACACCATATACTTTGTCACGTTTTGCTTTCTGTGGTTAGTTCAGGACTACATGCACACTGCAATTTACAATTTTACAAACTACCATAATTAGTTTTACAGTACAGCATATATTCTGTATATTCTATATTGTATATTTTATGTAATCTTTATGGAATTTTAAATTGCAGCTTGGACTTTGTTGCCAGTAATCATTTTATGTAAAAAAAATAAAATTAAATAAATAAATAAAAAAAAGAAGAAAAAAAAAAAAAGTCTTTTTGAAATCACATTCTCTATTACGGAATTAAAGCAGTAGGTTTATTGTGTGAAATATATTTGTCCGTATGTTTTTTTTTTTCTATTTTTTATATAACAAAATATCAAACCAAGTGGAATTAATTTAGAAAGTTTTTGTTTTTGAAAGAAATTAATACTTTTATTCAGCAATGATGCATTAAATTGTTCAAAGTGACAGTAAGGACATTTAAAATGTTAATAAATGCAGTTCTTTAGAATTTTCTATTCATCAAAGAATCCTGAAAAAAAGTATCATGTTTTTCCATTAAAGTATTAAGCAGCACAACTGTTTTCAGCATTGATAATAATAATAAATGTTTCTTGAGCAGCAAATCAGCATATTAGAATGATTTTTGAAGGATCAAGTGACTTGATGCTAAAACTTCAGCTTTGATCACAGGAATAAATTACATTTTAAAATATATTCAAATAGAAAACAGATATTTTAAAGTGTAATATTTTTCACAATATCACTGTTTTTACAGCAATTTTGATCAAATAAATGCAGCCGCCATGAGCATGAGATACTTATATTAAAAAAGTTAAAAAACATTCATACATGTGTTAGAGGTGTGTGTATGTGTGTATTTATATACATAATATATTAGGTGTAAAGATATTTATACACCTAATTTATAAGCATAAAAGAAGCATTACATTTTTTTGCTCCCATGGTGTTCTAGTCCTGCATAACATGAAACGTTATAAAACAAGGTTATGCGCGAGATGGACGTGCCGTTTAATCGAGACAAGACTTTTTGAGGTTGGAATTTTTCTCTGAGGGTTTGAAGCCGAGCGCACCTTAAACTGCTCACATGGATATGATGACTTTTGTCTTTAGTGATCAAAGTGTTGCGCAAAAGTACTTGAAAGTACAAGTAAACGTGAAATATGGATGAGGCCGGCCGGTTTGATGATGACTGTGCTAAGTGTGTGAGTCAGAGGCGTTTTAGCAGAAAAGAAATGTGATTTGGTTAGCTGACTCTGCCCTTGTCTCGTTTCTGCCGGGGAGTTTTTGCATATACATTGTTGTATGTTATATAACCATGTTTGAGGAGCAATTATATAAGCTCATATTTAGAAATGGGTCTTACGGAGGGTGAAAAGTAGTGCAGAGGTCTCGGACGAATTGTCGTCACTCGGAAAAGGAGGACGGAGTGAAAACCAGGCCAGCGATCAGAGACACAACAATAATGGAGAGATGAAGAAACATGGGCAGAGGAGTGTGAGAGATGCCGTAAAGGGGCTGATACGCTGAAAGAGCCCAAATTGTGCGTCTCTCAGGTGGTGGGCCACAGGACTCTGGGGGGTCGGGCCGGATCTGCAGCGGGGTGTCTGGGGCCACTCTGATCAGCCCGACCGGGCGGCTTAGGAACCCGATTAAACTCATTACAGCTGCTGAGGGAACCGCAAAGACCGTGTACCTGGAGCCCGAGCGGCGTCCCTGGATCACAGCCGTCTCAGAGGAGTCGTCACCCTGGATCATCCTCCTCATCCTCCCACTGTGGCCTCACCTACAGCTGCAGTCCGTCTCGACTCGCTCTCAAATACTGGACAAACTTACTGTAAAAGTCTGTCGAACTTTGTGCATTTGGATTATTCTCTTTTAGTACAAAATTGGAATCACTCTACTTCTTCAAGAGCTTTTAGTTAAGACTTGATGGTTTCTATTCAAAACATTTCTGTCCTGATTACTGAAAATTAATTTAAAGAAGCCCCCCCCCCCCAACTTAATGCTTACGGCTTGGCACAACATGTGTGGCCTATTGTCAATTACCTCAGACAATAAATTCATCTCATCCCTGACATTTACAAATTTACACATTTGATTTTACAGTTTATATATATATATATATATATATATGATTCATATGTCTAAATATTTAAAAGCTTGTTATAAAGTAAACCACACTTTCAAAATGATTAATTTTCCAATTTACCCTATGCCACAATTTTGCCCACATTGTTGGACCTTATGCAAAGCTGAACTCTCAGCAACCATTATTCCATTTTTTTTTTTTCTTTGATCAAGTAATAAAAATAATTCATTAATTTCTTTTGTGATCTTGTTAGTCACTTTTGATCTGTTTAATGCATCCTTAATGAAAGTATTAATTTCTTTCAAAAGAAAAATCTTACTGACCCCAAACTTTTGAACAGTAATGTATTACTGTAAGTTTTTTTCTCTTGTAATTTCCAGGATGCTGTCCATAAAAATGTAAATTCAGTCATCATTTAAGTATAATATTCTGCTTAAGGAAGAATGAAAGTCACACCAGTTTGCAACATAAGGACAGAACTTCCAGTTTTGTGTGAACTGTCCCTTTAAGTGTAAAGTTTTCTGCTGTAGTCCACTCGCTCATGACCTCACTTCCTGTCGTAACTCTCGTCACATGTATGTCAGCTCACTGTCCTCTGTGAGTTTGTTCCCTCCTATCTCATCAGTGTAATCACATTGATGCTTGTTATTCTGGCCTCTCTCAGCAGGGCCGTCTCGTTCTTTGATGGAGGCTGCGGATATGGAGCTGGAGCCCGTGGTTTCGGTCACCCCTACTGACAGCCCTGACTGCGACCATCAGAGACCGACCGCAGTCAGGAACCATGGGGTGTCAGCGCTCTCCCGCCCGGCCTGTTATCCCCCGCGCCCGCCCCCTCTCCGCCCTCGCTAACACCCTCTCGCCCGCTTTTGATCAGCCCCGACTCCGGCTGCTCCCGCGAAGCGGCCTGGGTAACGTGTAGCTGTGGAGGGGGGTGGGATGGACTACATTTGGTCATTTAGACTTCAAGGTTGGACGTACCACTGATTCTACGCTTTAATTAGAGGCTGGCATAATAATTGTTTGCTCAAGACTGTAAAAGAGCCCGTTGAGAGGTGGGCCAGCGCTGGCCGTGTGCGTCCTGCTTAAAATGCCCTGCATATAGAGGTGGTAGCGGTCAGGGAGGTCTCTAACTGCTTTATATTTATTAAAATTCAGAATAATCTAAGCAGTAAGAGATAATGTACAGTCAGATGGTCATTATTGCGAAATAAACCCCGCCAGGGTGATCAGGATCCAGACCTGAAGGAGATTTTGCCGTAATGACCGACTGGTGGACTGTACATTTTCTGGCTTATTATGCTACTGCTTAGCAGAAGATAAATAAATGGACATGAAATATTGATTTCAGTTGAAATTCTTTTATTATGTGAGAAGAGAGAGACTGTAAGAAATATGAAACTAGCACAGCATTTCGGTTTGTACACATTTGGATTATTTTGTCCCTGTGGTTTTTCAGGTGTTCAAAGATGATGTTTTCTGTCAGACTACAGTTACCTGAAGGATAAATGGATGGAGACATAACAGGAAGTGTTTGTTAACTTAAATTGTGTACATAAGAGTTGCTTTTGCTCCATTTTAAAGTAATAAACCAGATAAGCTCTGTTAATTGCCACTGAAAATAATTCAGACCTACCATTTGAATTTGTCAAAACAAACAAAAATCAGTTACTGTAAAACATTTACATTGCAAGTATTGCATGCATATATATATATATGTGTGTGTGTATATATATGTATATATATTGTGTGTGTGTGTATGTATGTATGTTTACTGTCATTAATGCACCTAGATTGCATAAATATGGTACTTAAAGATTCAATTTACAGTCTAGTTGCATTCATATGCAATACAACTAGACTGTAAATTAAAAAAGGACACTGACTGTAAATTTAAAATAAATATTTAGTTACACTTGAACCCATCTTTCATATACTAGTACACTCAAGTGTACTACAAGTGGTGACTAAATACATTTTTAAATACAGAGATAGTATGTTAAAAGCATATTTTAGTTAATATTCATGGTGATCCATAATAGCACAGTTAAGTACACTTAGTTGATCTTAAGTTTATCTTAAGAAGTACTAAAGAATAATTTTTGGTATATTAAGTACAAAATTTAAGTACATTATGGAAGTGTACTTTTTTTAACCTTGGTAAACATTAGAGCTTGTTTTTGCATTAAACACAGAATATTCTTTTAAAATGCACAAGTAAAAGTGTGTATTTTATGTGAAATTTCTGTGAAATGCGTAATTTCATTAAATAGTGGCACCAAACAGAATTTCTAAATGGAAATGACTGTTTTCAAGCAGGTTTCCTATTATTTATGAGAAAAATCACATTGTACTTGTGTGCGTGTGATTACCACTTCTCTTTAAACTTGTTTTTCTCATTTAATAATAATTTTTATTGCTTTGTCGCAACCAAAAGAGCATAATATAGAACCGAAATCGTATTTGTCTCTCACTCTGTCTCTCTTGACCCTGGAGAAAGTGTTGGATGGTTCAGAGGAGGTCAGGCTAATATCTGTGCGCTGTAATGAAATATTGATAATCAATGATGTGGCTGACAAATGGAGGGTTACCGGGACGACCGTGCAATGACACCAGCCCCGTGGCCTGGTGAAGACGAGCTCGGTTTAATCTGGATACAGCCAATGAAAATGGTGTGAAATGCTCTTAAAGGTGGCCCTCTTAATGTGGGATTATCCCATCACAGGAGTGACAGAGATTAGAATTAATTCCATTACAGACATAATCCTAGCAGCTCTGCTTCCTGAGAGAGAGAGAAGGAATCAGATAGACACGTGTATTTGTACAGATCTGGAATAGGTCAAGGATCGTAACTCACCAGAAGCCCAAACACAGGCCCTTTGACCCTGCATTGAAAGCGCAGCGATGACCCAGGCCTCATGAAAGACTGGAGCGGAGCGCAGACGCTGCTCGAGCCGCTGAAGGTGATTGAAGATGAGTGTGACACAGATAAGGAGTTAAACGCTCGGCGTGTGTGAGTGTGTCCTCAGTAATAGTCCTGATAAGTGGATGTGTACTGTGTCGGCTCTCCAGGGAGTAAACTCACTCAGATATACATCCATTAAAGAAACACAGCAGCGAGAGGATGCCGAGGCTATTGCTGCAAACTGGATTTCCATAAACAACCTGATGTGTTTCAGCGCTGGTAATGGGATTCACAGCTCTATCTACCTATCTATGATGTAATTATTCAAATAATATTGTAGTCACACTATCTGTTGATTTGAACAAACTTTAGATGGTGTTCAATACCACTGAAATTAAAATTTAAAACAAAATATTAATTTAATATATGGCATTAAGGGCCAAGCACAGAAGTTGAACCCCCCAGTGGTTCACCTTTTTGATTTCAGGGTCCATTATTGTCAAAAACAATGTTTAAAGGCCTCTTATATAGGCGCTTACTGTAATGACAAAGTTTTTGTTTCAAAGTTTTTTACACAGAAACAAGTGCAACAAACAATTTTAAATAATTACAAATAAAATAATCAAATTCCATAAATCCAGGCTTTTCAATACCTTTTTATGATCACTGAATTTATTGTTTCTATAAGACAAGTTATTCATTTATTTATTTATTTAAAACAAATAGCAATTCAGCAACTTCTTCTTGGTAAAATATTTTACAGCTTGAAAAATCATATTCATTATAGACATTTCCATGACTTTTCTGGGTCTGGAAATCTCACGTTTAATATCCCCTCATATACGATGGAAGACCATGGGAATCCTATTTCTAAAATTGTTGGGGGAATTAATTAAAATAAGAAATATATCTTGATCTGTTTAGCTAATTTTACAGCTTGTTTTCTCTTGTTTTAAATCATTTTAATCAGTCTTGAGGCCCTCTTGGTCCCGGTCCCCTTGTTGCTGTAGATCAAACTGCTTAAACATTACTGAATAGATGTTTAAGTTTTAGGGGAATTAAATGGAATTAAGTTTAAGTAAAACAGCAGCAATATCAGTGATGTGATCTCCGTCTACTAGATAAATTGTCCCCCTTCTTTCTCAATTTGTCATACAATAAAATTTAATCTACTTTTCACAGAAGTTGACACTAGATGACATTGACCAAACCAGATTGATCTTTTTAGTTTTTACATTTGTTAATTTTTTTTGAGGAAAACTACAGTAAATATGACTGAAGTTCAGTCATACAAATTTGACTGCGTTCAGTGTAGACCCTGTTTTCAATAATTTTTTGTGTATTCATTTGTCGTAGAGTCATCTAGAATTGAATACATGAGATTAAGGAGGCGTCTAAACTTGTCATACTGTTAAAAGTTCCCCATTACCAAGCATTTTTTCTCCTTTGTTGAGGCGTCTTTAATGTTCTGCACCAGTATCTGACTGATAAAGCTCTGCTGCGTTTATTTTAATGGAGACCAATTCCCCATAGTTACACCATGAAACTCATGTCAGATCCACACTGCTAATCTGACCTGCGATTATCACAATAAACATTTTGCTTTCCTCAAGTTCGACTCCTCCCAAAACAAACTCGTAAAATAGATTTATTCCACACATATAAAAACATATTTCCTCAGAGCTGCCAGACTTAAAAGATTGCATTAAAAAAGTGGATTTATGGGGTATTTTGAAGTTCCTCTTAACAAGTTTCACACGCTGTTCTCTCCCGAGAACCATCTTCGATGTCTGTAACCCTGCAAAATACCCCAATTTGATGCCGTTAAGCACAATTTCCTCCATGTATCAGAACTTTTAAATGCGAGATGTTGCTTTTTTCTATGTGAATGCGTATCTGGTCAATCAGTTGAGCTCCTCTCAGGAGAACCAGAAAATGACTGAAAAAATAAAATAAAATCTTAGCTCAGCCAGGACATTTGGCGAAAAAAGGTGGACCGAAGGTCAGTAAAGTGCTAAATGCTGTTTCCGAGTCTCCTGACGTTCCCAGGGCACCTGTGCCGATAGGACGTCTTTCCCGTCTCCTGGCCCCCTCCTGTTCCGATGCGACGAGGCGAACTTGACTACTTTTAAGAGTAGTTTCAGAGGGGCTCGAGCGAGGCTGTTAGCCTTCGGAAGATATACACGTCTGGCAAAGTGAGAGCAAATTTCTCTGCTCTTTCTCCTGGAGAACAGGAATGTCCGATATTTGATCAAGAGGCCGGCCGGCGCGCCGTCCCACTCAAACGCTAAACGTTGTCAAATGAGACTGAGCGGAAAATCTGCATCCCAGAGGTCCTCTCCGCTCGCTGTTACATCTCAGAGCAAACCAAATCAGAGTCCGGTAAATGCTGAACATACCTACATTTAAGTGATGTATTGCAGCGTTTTGCCATTTTGAGGGTTTTACTGGAAATCACCAGGAGAATACTCACTTTTCTTTTCTCCTGACTGCTTTTTCCCCTCGTCACCTCTTTTTATCTTTTCTCTTTTTGCACAAATGCAGGAGTTTAGCAGCCAGTTAAAAATGAGACAATGGAAACTTCAGTTAACACAGAACTATATTTTTGATTCAAGTCACTAATTTTATCCCTTTGAACTAATCTTTGATCATCATAATTTAATTTATAATCTTTTTGAATAACCCCTCCTCCTCTCAATCACACCAGCTCAGACTTGCTTCACTCAGGAGAAAAGCTCAGCAATGGTGAATATGCACATTGTTTATTTGTCTTTAAGCATATTAAAAAACAGGTAGACATGTAAACATTGAAAATTTTCACCACAGGTGATCTTTATAAGGATATTTCAGTCTTTACATTTTGAATGGATGAGTGTTTAATGCAGACAAACACACACCTGAACACTTTTGTGCATTAGTTAAATTTAGTATTAATTTGACAAGTTTCTACATTGTTTAGCAATCATCTGCATTGTAAAAAAAAAAGTGAGACATTTACAGTAAAATTAATGTTTGCCAAAATTTACTGTTAAAAAATGTTAGCGACATTTTAGGTTTTATGGATTCAGCTAAAATTTACAGTAAAAAAATTCATGCACACCATCAAAACAATATAAAACACCATCATGCTAACACGCGACACCAAAATTATACAATAAACAATATAATTTCAAATCATGGAAGATGTATCGTGCCACAGAATAAAAAAATAAAATGGGTAAATATGACTATTAATCTCCGAATTCTGACCTTTTTCTCGCAATTCTGAGGAAAAAAAGTTAGAATTGTTAGATGTTAACAAGTTTATATGAAACAAAAAATCTAAATTGTGAGATATGAATTGTGAGGGTCCTAATGTATGTAACTTATAAAAAACGTAATGGTTAAAAAATTAACACAGAGGATTCAGGCAATAGCAATTTTTATTTTATTTTATTTATTTAATTCTTTTTTTTTTTTTTTTTTACTGTAAGTTATAAGATTACTGTTAAATTACATGAAATATCCCATTCAATTTATTACAGTTTTTCACTGTATATAGTAAGGGAGTTCACTGTTAACTAATTAACAGGTTTTTACAGTAGTGTTTTTTTACAGTCTTTTACTGCTAAAATTATGCATTTTTACATTGTGTGGTTGTTCGCTTTATATAAGCTACTGAACCCTGCCTCCTCACTGTATATAGTAAGGGAGTTCACTGTTAACTAATTAACAGGTTTTTACAGTAGCATTTTTACAGTATTTTACTGTTAAAATTATGCATTTTTACATTGTGTGGTTGTTCGCTTTATATAAGCTACTGAACCCTGCCTCCTCACTGTATATAGTAAGGGAGTTCACTGTTAACTAATTAACAGGTTTTTACAGTAGCATTTTTACAGTATTTTACTGTTAAAATTATGCATTTTTACATTGTGTGGTTGTGTTCGCTTTATATAAGCTACTGAACCCTGCCTCCTCACTGTATATAGTAAGGGAGTTTACTGTTAACTAATTAACAGGTTTTTACAGTAGCGTTTTTACAGTCTTTTACTGTTAAAATTATGCATTTTTACATTGTGTGGTTGTGTTCGCTTTATATAAGCTACTGAACCCTGCCTCCTCACTGTATATAGTAAGGGAGTTTACTGTTAACGAATTAACAGGTTTTTACAGTAGCGTTTTTACAGTCTTTTACTGTTAAAATTATGCATTTTTACATTGTGTGTTGTGTTCGCTTTATATAAGCTACTGAATGTTGAGTTTGCAACACCAAACTCAAATGACTTATGCTTCATCAGTATTGCTGCGCTTCATTGCAGTTCTGTGTTCTGACAAAAAGGACTGTCTTCTAACACACTTTTGTCACACGTGTCTGTAGACTGATTTGATTTTAGAAATTGCAGTTCTCCTGATGCTCAATTGTCTCAGTGTCTGTGACAGTATGTACCTTGTTTCTTGCGCGGCGCTAATCTTACCAGCTGTAATCTGGTTTCCAATGTGAAGATTTGTGTTCACTTTGATGTGCTCAATCCTCTTTGCTATTGCCTTCAGCATTCACACACACTTCTCTGTGTGGTCTATGAGTCTTTGAACTCAATATTTCATTAAAAAAGATCTCCTGAGACGGGAAACCACTGTGCTTAGAAATCTATAGATCTAAATAAAACAATTAAAGTCTGAATGAGGCCCACGTGGCTCGTGTTTGATTTCTGTGAATTTCACAGAGTCTTTCATCAAGTGCCAGTCAACCAGAAGCGATATGATTTAATTTTTTCATACGATCTTTAAGTGGGTTTCAGCTATGAAGTCATGAACCTGTGGAGATAACCTTCAGAAGTATGTGTATGGCTTTGCTGAATGCTAATCTTTTAATTTGAATAAACTTTCTGTGCCACTCTTTAAAAATAAGGACAAAATAGAGTCAGAAACCATAGGTTTTGTCATTTTCAGCAAATGGTCAATGAAGGGGGAGGTGCTTAACCTTCAGAAAATGTTGATCATCAATTTCTGGAGGTCAAACTAAATATTTAATGAGATATTTTATATTGCATGTATTTTTGCAATCCTGTTACCAGGACAGTGAGACATATTTAAATATATTCTGGGGAGAATATGAAATTGCTAGTAAATTTCATTAATAATTATGAAGAAATTGCAAATGACACATTGAAAAACTATGAAATTATTACGTAGAAAGACTGAAATATTATTTTATTTTAAAATGTACTCCAGCAATCTTTTTTTTTACAGTGTAGTTTGGACTGATTTGTGCGATTCTGCCATCAAAACATGAAAATTAAATACAATATTATATTATATAAAATGTTAATAAAATGGTGTGTGTGTGTGTGTGAATGTAAAGTAAAGTACATTTAATATACAGTAAATGTTTATAAGTATATATATATATATATAGCTGCTTTAATGTTTTATTTACTTTATTATTTACTCTAATTACTTTTTTAATGTCACATAGTGTCTGTCTGCATAAATATATTTATTATTAGAAATATATATTCAATATATTTATTATTATTATTTATTACACTCAGATGTTGATTTTTTTATTTTTTTATTTATATATATATATATATTGCATGCTCAGCAGTCAAAATACATGGCACATGCACAAAGCTACTTTATGTAAACATACATTTCTTTGTACAAAAAGTAACAGGACAACAAACTGTATGTTGTTTGTTACCTCTTGACCCCTGTGAGGACAAAAGCATTGAGACACAAACTTTGTGAGTTATAGCTATTCGTGCACTGTGAAACGGAAGTTTTCACCTCAGTAATTCCCGAATGGAGGGAAAAAAGGAAAAAGTGTAAGTGTAATTTTTCTTCTTTATGAGTTACAAAGTCATACCCACATGCATCAAATGAAATAGCTTTTCACTGGCACTCAATAATGGACACAAAATCCTTCTTGCAGCTGCTGTGGGATTGATGTTGAACTCACACTGGGACAGATGTCTTTGTCTGGCTTTGGGTGAATATATCTTTTGTTTGCCATGCTGTCACATTTCTGCTTTTTCCGCTTTCAATTCTGTCATTTTTTTTTTTTTGGTAAGTGTTTACTTATGTTTTGAAGCTGTTTTGATTTAATTTTTTTCCAGTCTCTGGGTGCTTTCTGATTGGTTTGGGACTTTGAGTCGGTTCCACCTAATCTGTGTTTCTGCTTGAACCCGAACGCTTGATTAGTGCCGTTCAGCTCTGCGTGGCCCTGTGGTGTTTGCTTAATTTATGGAAAGTGAAATCCTGCCCTCAAATCCACCATTTAAAACATTGTATTGTGAATCGGCACGGCTGATAGCACGGTTTTAGCCGGCCGCGGGATGAGCGTTTGATTTAATGAGGGTAACTAGGAAGGTCACTTACAGATGCGTGGCTCTTATGTGTGTTTGTAGGGAAAGTGAATGTTGCAGCTGCTTTGTACCTGACACTAATTATCACTTCAGAGCAAGTGTTTGACTGTTATTGAAATATTTAAAGGGACGGTACGTCTTGTAAATTGAGTGTGACTGGTGCAACACACACCCCAATGCTGTTTTAATGGCATCTTGAGACATACACTGAAAAAATAAAGGATGTATGTCTGAACATATTGAGTATACAGGGCTTTTTGAGTCTAAGATATGAAGAATTGTGAATTGCACTGGATCTGCTGAGTTTAAACAACATTTGGGGGAATATTATTGATCTAACTGGCTAGAATGATTATATTGAACAACATTGCTAACTTGCTAAGGGGTTTAGAGTTCCCAACATGCATTGCCACATAAATAATGTATTGTTTTACTTTTTGTTGACTTTGTTTATGCTATTTTTGTTTTCTCATTTAGTTAGTTGCCATATTCATGCATATTTTACTTAATGTTTGTTGATAGTTACTGCAGTTATTGAGGTTTGTTTTAAATGTTGAGGTCCACATGAATGCTATTAAAACTGTTAATTTACAGTATGATCTCTCTTTTAGAAGAAAATAGTCCAAAATTCACTTAATATACACTGTTCAAAAGTTTGGTGTTGCTGAGACAGTTTATTGTTTTAAAAGAAGACATAACTGTTTTCTATTTTAATCTAATTTAAATTGCAATTTATTTCTGTAATGGCAAAGCTGAATTTTCAGTGATTTGCTGATTTGCTGCTCAAGAAACATTTCTTATTATTATCATTATAACATTATAATTAACATTGAAAACTGTTGCTTAATATATTTTTGGAGACCATGATTTATTTTATTTTTTTCAGGGTTCTTTGAATAGAAAGTTCAAAAGAACTATTTTTTTAAATATTTTGTCACATTATAAATGTATTTAATGTCACTTTTGATCAATTTAATATGTGCTTGCTGAATAAAAGTATGAATTTCTTTCAAAAAATAAAATAACAAAAATCTTATTGACCCCAAACTCCAAAATAGTACATTTTATTTTGTATTTTATATGTATTTGTATGTTATTTATGTATTTACAAGATACTGTATGTTGTCTTTTTCAGCATTTTGTGAATGAATGAAGACAATTACTAAGACAGTTGTGAAACAGTTGTGAGAAAAAAATCTTACTGCATCAATTTTTTTTTCATCACCTACATTTTCATCACTGTCTTTATTACAGTGGAGATGCTGACATAATAAACCCATGATGCTTTTCACCATGTCATATTAATCATATATTTTCATTGTACAATTAACAGAAAGTCTTTCACGCCAAACCTCACTTTAGATAGTAAAGCATGTTTAAGGGCTGAGAGAGAGAAAAATCCAGTCCAGCTTAAGATGTGAAACATGGAAATTCCCCCTTCCTCTCACATGATAATGCTCCCTCTTTCCCGAAACAAAAAGGGGACAGAATAAAAAAATAAAAAAAGCAGTGTTGTAGCATACATTATATGGGCTATATCATTTTTTTACCCCCTCCACCCCTTTCCACAAACCCCTCTTTTCACATTGCATTCCTGAAACATAACTTGCAGAAACTTTCTGCTTGCGTGGTGGATTTTCATTTTAGATGTTGCCAACTCAAGGGCATTTGGACCAATCGATATCTGTCTGTCTTCTGGCACACACAAAGTTGGCCATTAGAAGTGAGCTTCTTATAGCAGGCTCAGCCAATACCATTAGCCCTAGCCTCAGGGCAGTTCTATCCAAGAGACAGGCAAGGCACCTGCCCCCCTCCCCTCCCCCACCATTAAGCGTATCCCATGGGACGTCATTTGGACATATCGGGCAAAGAGCAGTTCTTTATTCTTTCCCTCTTCAACACCCAGACTCTACCAAAAATCAATAAATCTGTTCTTTGCTTATTTTCAGAACTTTGCTTCAATATAAGCAGGACTTACCTTCCAGCAACAAACTCACACGCCAGCAGGTCATTTTTTCCACCCTTTCTCTCTCTCTTTCTCTTTCTCGTTCTCTCTCTCTCTCTCTTTTTGTTTTCTGTGATTCCCTCAAAGCCCCAATTTAAAAGCAAATAAACAGAGAAGCGCTTTGCTCTTCGTTTTGTTCTGCTGAGATTAAAAGGCTCCCCCTATAAGAATGGGATGCTCTCATCATCGACGTCGGTTCCCGCTTGCATCCCAATCTGCGCATTTAACTAGCGGGATCTTAATGATTTGACTTCCCCGCCGTGTGAGAGCGGGATCGGTCAGAATTCAGCTCTCGATAGGTCAGTGGGGTGAGAGAACGAGGGGATGATTTGAAATGAATTCAGCTCTCAAAACTCATCACTGATTGACCCGGTCATGAGGCTCAAATTATATGTTTTGACCTCAACAACCTGAATATGTTTGAGTTCAGTACTGTGACTGACAAACCATTCATACACTTCTAAGAATCCCATTTTTAGTGAGTATTGCACTGCAAGTACAGTTATCTGTCTATCTACCAATCATTCTGTTTGTCTGTCTGTTGTTCTGTTTGTCTTTGTTATTCTATCATTCTCTATTGTTCAATAGAATTCTGTCTTTCGTTCACTCATTCTATCCGTCTGTCTATTTATCTTTCTGTCTGCCTATGTTCTGTCTGTCGTTCAATCATTGTCTGTTATTCAGTCATTCTTTGTCATTCTGTCTGTCGTTCAATCGTTCTGTCTGTTGTTCAATCATTCTGTCCATCAGTAGTTCTCTGTTGTTCAATCGTTCTGTCTGTCTGTTGTTAAATCATTCTGTCAGTCGTTCACTCACTCTCTGTCATTCAGTCATTCTGTAGTTCAATCATTGTATCCATCAGTTGTTCACTCGTTTTCTGTTGTTCAATCATTCTGTCTGTCTTTTTATGTCGTTCAGTTGTTCTGTCTGTCATTCAATCATTCTCTTTGTTGTTCAATCATTCTGTCTGTCGCTCAGTCATTCTGTCCATCAGTTGCTCACTCATTCTCTGTTGTTTAATCGTTCTGTCTGTCATTCAATCACTCTTTCATTCAGTTGTTGCGTTTGTTGAATCATTCTGTCTGTCAGTTCTGTCCATCAGTTGTTCACTCACTCTCTGTTGTTCAATCATTCTGTCTGTCTTTTTGTCTGTCTGTCTTTGTCATTCTGTCTGTCATTTAGTCTTTCTGTCTTTCATTTAATCATTCTGTCTGTCTGTCTGTCGTTCAATCATTCTGTCCATCAGTTGTTCACTCGTTCTCTGTTGTTCAATTGTTCTGTCGATCAATCATTCTGTCTGCCATTTAATCATTCCGTCAGATTTCACTCGCTCTGTCATTCAATAGTTCTGTCTGTCATTCAATTGTTCTGTCTGTCATTCAGATGTTCTGTCCATCTGTCATGCAATGATTCTGTCTATCATTCTCTCATTCTGTCTCATTCATTTGTTTTGTCTGTTGTCCACTCATTCTGTCTGTCTGTCTGTCTTTCAATCATTCTGTCTGTTGTTCAGTCCTTCTGTCTGTCGTTCAATCATTCCGTCTGTTCAGGCCTTCTGTCTGTCGTTCAGTCATTCTGTCTGTTGTTCAGTCTATCTAACTATCTATCTATCTATCTGTCTGTCTGTCTGTCTGTCTGAGTATTTCTGAGTGTGTGTAACAGTCTATAGGGAGAACATAATAACACTGGTCTCATATGAGCTCACATCAGCATATATTTCCGTGCCTATGCATGTGATATGATGGCGCAATCTATCAGCATTTGTGATCAAATTGCTGTGCACCTTATTGAAAGTGACAAGAGCTTTTATTCACTGCTGCTCTATTATTTACAGGCACGTATACTTAATATCTATGTATTAAATCCATATCATTATGCTTTTAAGAGGAGGAAATATCACTCAAATTGATTATATTATCCAGAGTGACAAATGGACATTTTGCATTCTATCCACATCATGCATATCTTTATAATTTCATCTCTCTCTTCCTCTCTAGAGATGGTCTAATGCACGAAGAGAGAGAGAGAGAGAGAGAGAGAGAGAGAATGTATTCAAAGCCAGTGAGCTTCCATTCATCTGATTTTTTTTCCAGTCTTGAATTTTACAGCCACTGCAATAAGAGCAGAGCAGCACTGAAAAAGTGGATGAATTGAGAATAAACTAGATGAGGAGTATCTGTCTGTCTATCATCCATCCATCGTTCTGTCATTCTATCTATCCATTTATTCATCCATCTATCTATCTGTATGTCTGTCCATCTATTGATTGCTCTGTTGTTCTGTCTGTCTGTGTATCTTCTGTCTGTGTATCTTTGTCTACCCATCTTTCTGTGAGAGAAAGAATAAGTGAAACACCTGTGAATGGCGAAATGGTTTGTTTTTAGAATCAGGCAGGAACCGGAGGAGAACGTGAGCGACAGTGTGAGCTGGGAAAGACAAATAAAGATGGATAGTGAAAGTGCCATGTTTTTGACTAGTGCAGGGAAGAAAAAGCTGCAAGAAAGAGAGAATTTCTGCTGGCTAGAGGACGGGCAGGAGGCTGAGCATAAGCGCAGTGGCCTGTATTGATCAGTTGTAATGAGCTCCAGAGGAGGAGAGGCTAATGGTGCGGCAGCTGTTGTGGACAGTGCAGGAGGGAGATCCGAGATCAGCCTCTGGGGTTCAGCTCCACTCGCCCTGGTCCCAGCCCTAAGGGCACACATGCACTTGAGACTGCATCACTGCATCAAATGAACTAGACTGACGCTTCCCTCTTTCTCTCTCCCCCCTATCTTTTTTTCCCCTTTTGTCTTGTTTTTATTCTTGAAGATGGAGCAAAAGGGTTTTTCATGTTACTGGTCAGGTTGTGAGCTGCTGTGCACCATAATTGCATTTCTTTTGTCTTCCATTTGGGAACAATGGAGAATTTTGCCTTCAATTTAATTCTCATTCAATTGTACAGGGTTATTAAATTCATAAAGCATTGCAATTAATTGTAAACACATTAAAGTCTATAACACCCCAGTTTTTTTTTTTTTTTTAATAATATGACGGATTGAAAGGAATATTCTACAGGGGAAAAAATTAAGGCGTGACTTAATTTTATCCATTAGGATTATTTGGAATTTACAAAGTGGACGTTACAAGAATAGAAATGTGAATGCGAGTATGTTCAATTTGTCTAATTATCCAAAAAAGAGGAGACGCAAATTCTTATTGTTTATGTAAAGGCTTATTTTCACATGATTTAGGCTCCCCATACAATAATTAAAAATTAATAAAAAAAATATTTCATATTGACTTTAAATTCAGAGAAAAAAATTAAATAAAAACACGCAAAATAAAATTTGAATGCAAAAAAAAGCAATTTTTTTAAAATGCATTTGAATGCAAGGATCATGTGACACTAAAATTAGTCATTTGAATGCAAAAAAAATAAAATTGAATGCAAAAGTTTTGAATGAGGTGGTGCATTGTAATTTCAAATACAAAATCAATGCCAAATTGAATCCCTAAATTTCATGTTTTCTCATAACCTATGAAATGCTTGAGCTGCTGACCAACACAATCCTGCCAACATTAAAACACTCCCAGCCCAGATCAATTTGCATTTTCAAAAATGACTGGTTTCAGGCAGTGACATCATCATACAGGCTCCGCCTCCTCACTGCCACAATTACAAAAATGCTTCCCTTTCACCTTGCAGTGCTATATCATCTCTGTCTCTCGTTCCTGAGGAGACTGTGTCCTTTATTCGCTGTGGGGGCGATGCGTCCGACGGGACTCTGTCCAGGACAGCTGGTTCAAAACCTCTGCTCCTCCTCAACAAGTGTCTGGGGATCTGTCAGACCCTGAGAGAGGGACGGCCTCGCTGTGATGCGCCTGTGAGAGCTGGCCCCGAGTCCACCTTAATTAATACGCAATTATGCTCTACATACGTGTGAGAGGGGAAGTGACCCGTGTCAAACAACACCGATTACTTTGGGAACTGTGGAGACAGATGCAGCGGGCTCTATATGTCCTGCGGTTAACTGCACTGTATGCTCACAAATCCTATATACTATAGCAGTCAGTGCAGTGTCCTGTGCTGGAAGGACATTACTGTCTAAATTCTCTACATTTATCTGTCCTGGGACCTGCTTTATGTCTTGTCATCATCTTTAAGTATGCACTATAGGGTACATCAACAGTGCCTTAAGGAAAATACCTTCTTTTTTATTTTAGACAATGCTGCTGATGTGTATGAGTTATTTTATTGAACATTGATGTGGAACTAAACAGGTATTGATTGGGTACAGTAGATATTGAGATAAAAGTGAAAGATTTGTCACAATATGTACTGCCATTCAGAAGTTTGGGGTCCGTACGAAATTAATACTTTAATATAGTAAGACATTTATAATGTTTCAAAATATTTATATTTCAAATAAATGTTGTCCTGTTGAACTTTTTATTCATCAAAGAATCCTGAAAAATAAAATGTATCACAGTCTCCACAAAAAATATGAAGTATCACAACTGTTTTCAACATAGATAATAATAATAATAAATGTTTCTTGAGCAGCAAATCAGCATATTAGAATGATTTCTGAAGGATCATGTGATACTGAAGACTGGAGTAATGATGCTGAAAATTCAGCTTTGATCACAGGAATAAATTACATTTTGAATATCCTAAATAAATGAAAAATATATGCAAACAGTCATTTAAATTGTAAAAATATTTTACAGTATTACTTTTTAATGTATTTTTGATCAAATAAATGCAGCCTTGGTGAGCAGAAGAGCCCAACCACAGAATTTTGAACAGTACAGTATTTATTATTTTAATTTTTTTTTAAGATTAAAATAACACAAAACTCTGACAGCCGAGTCCAAAAATGTTATATTATTTTTTGGTGTAATTATTTTATACCTCATATCATTCGAGAGTCTAAAATAGATAAATGCACTTTTAAAAATTGTCACACTGCAGAACTAATTAGTAAATTATGAGAAGCTAAAAAGGTAAGTAAAATACTGCAAAACTTGCAGTTTTTGCGGAGAGAAGCTGAGCGTAAAGCTACACGAGCAGTTTTTGTTTCTGTGTCCGTTCGCTCTGCTTTTCCTCTTCACTGGCCTGTGCGGAGGACTCCGTGTTTAAGGCCTTGCTTGTTACTTCTAATTGATTTCTTTTCATGTGCTTGTCTTTCTCACCAGGGCAGTGGAGTGTTAAACGGCCCCCACACGCGCTCGCTGCCAGCCAAACCAAATTCTACTTTAACTCCTGGAAAGATGAAATGCTGCCTCTCATGAGGGTTGCTGTCTATCCGGCATCTCGCCGACATTTATGGAAGAAGAACTCGCCGTTGCGCGGCTTCCGCACGACTGACAAGCTCTGAAAAACGCAACGGTGAGTCTGTGTTTGGTTAACCTCACAAAACGCATCTGCGTGCCCCGACGCCGTTCAGAAAGAGAGATATTTCTCTCCTAACCTCGCTGAGGTGCTGCTGCTGACTGGACGACCATCTCAGGTTACGTTTCGGAGTTGATGTCTGTTTTAAATTCGCTGCGTAAGGTACGCGTCTGACCCTAGAGGTCACTTTCTCTCGATTTTCACCTTTGACCCTAGACTGCTTTTGGGGTCACTGGGTCCCTCTGGGACCACTCAGTTCAACACCTCCAGACACATCGTCCCACATTTTTTTCCTTTATTTCTTCTTAAAAGCTTTTTTATCCACCTCTTTTTGACTACAGTCTGATGTTATCTGTGTTATCTATCTCTAGATGGGCCGTGCCACCTGATCTGTGGCAAACAGTGTCCATTCTGTCCGATCGGGCCGTGAGAATGTAAACAGTGTTGAAAACAGTCAGAGTCAATCTGATTTAACCTCTGAAAGCCCAAAGCCCAACGGAGACACACTTTCAGAGTGACACCTCCCGGATGCTGATGTGCAGACACATTTTTCCCAGGTACAAAACAAGCAAAGGTTTACATGAGTTGAATAATTGTCTTTAATTATTAATATAAAATAATGTCTGATTGCTTTTTTATTTTGTATCAGCCCATTGAAAAGATTAACCAGAAAAGCAAACCTTACAAAAATGTAACATACTTTCTGAAAAAAATACCATATTACTGCGTATATTTATTGTACACAGTGACAATTTAGTATTAAACACTGATGAAATAAATAAAATAAAAAAGAATAATAATAATGAAAGGTTCTTATACAGTGCTTTGTAGATCCCTTATTAAATTATATATATTTTTGTTTGTTTAAGTTATAGTAAGTTTTTATACAACTGCAATTCAATAATAAGAATAAAAAATAACAAAATTATTATATTTAGCAATAATACATATTATTATATTTATTGTACATTTAGTATTATCAACTTATAAAAAAAGAAATAAAGAAACTTAAAAGAAACCCTGCATTAAATTACTATGCATTTACATGTTGTTCCTTTGTCTTTTCTTTGTGGAAATTATTAGACATTTTTATAATATTGTAGGGGAAGACAACAATGAAATAGTATATAATAATAACAAAATACCAAATTACTGTTTATTGTGAACTGTGGCACTTTAGTAATAACCAATCAATCAATCATCATCATCACAATGTTTTTACCTTTTTTTGTGACAATTATGGTACATTTTTGTAAGGGTAAAACCACAATTAAATGGCGTTTACAAACAAATACTGCATTATTATTTTTATTGTAAACTGTGGCAATTTAGTGTTAGTATACACACTAATTAAAGCCGCCTATACAGTGTGATGTAGATCCCATTTTATATTTATATTTATATTAGGGGTGTCAACGTTAATGCGTTAACGCATGTGATTAATCTAAAAATTTTAATGCATTAATATTTTTTTAACGCAAATTAATCATTTGATAAGGTTTGACCCCAACTTCTTCCCGTCATCTCAGCGCGGAAGGTTATCTATCAGTGTGTGATGAGGATACAGTGAACAGTGTTGTCAGGGTAGCGGCTGCGGCTCAAGTGTTTGTGGGTTATTTTGAAAATACAGTCGCGGGAAAAATTACAGAGCCGAGGGTTGCGGTTTTTTGGGCTAACGTACTTTTATAATCTACCGCGGCCGCCCAAAGTGTATATAGACAAATAAAAATTAAAATAGATCCTTTTACTAATGTGTATTATACTTGGAATGTATACCTGGCAACTTCAGAACGGAGAGGCGCTTGTAACATCACAAACAACGTGAGTTTCAGCCAGAACATACAACACAGCAGAAATAAACATGACAACAGCCACTATACATTATATAAGATAATAAACACACGATTACGATAGGATATGGTTTCTATGTGAGTTTCTTGAGATGAATATGTAACTTACATCTGAAATGCTCATTTTTGCAGCGATATAAAAGGCTATAAAAAGCATATTTTAACAACAGTAAACGACCAAATTCCACATGTGATCGCAAAAGGAAGTTATTACAAACACTCGATGGTGGTTTGAAGTGAGTTCTGAGTAAAAGTGTACTATTAATCTCATTGTTTTATGAAGCATGATGCTAATATTAGCTATAATGCACCTGCAGAACAGGTCCAATTCTTCTTCATAATGCATTTTATCATAATACTTCACGTAAGGTTGCAAGAAATGTTTTGTTGTATTTATTTAGAAATACTTTTGATAATAGTTGGGTAAATGTATTCTGGGATTGAAGTGATGTGGCTTGGTAAACGTTTTATTGCCAGTATAAAGACTGATAATGGATGAATAAAAACAAAAGAATAATGATAAAAGAATAATAAGGATTATGTCTCATATCTGGCGGAAGTGTGAAAGGTTATGTTTCCTTAAACTAGTTTGTCATGCATTTGTTTATTTCAACACATTTACAGGTAAATCCTAGTATTTTAAATTTGCGATTAATCATGATTAATCACAGTCTAATCACTGTGATTAACGCAATTACATTTTTTAATCGATTGACAGCACTAATTTTATGTAATTATTTGGTTTTTTTTTGGTATGGTAAATATTTGTGAGGGTAAATCCACAAATAGCTATTTAGTATTATATAATAATAATATTAATATTAGTAAATTTTAATTATGTGAGATTGTACTTCACTTAGCAGAAGGAAATGTATTCAAATATATTAAAAATAGATAATGTGTACAGTAGGGGTGGCACGGTACATGTATTCGTACCGAACCGTCACGGTACGGACATCTCGGTTCGGTGCATGAGGCCTTACGATGAATACAGGCAATTCCCCCCAATCCAGAAGAGGGCGCCCGCAGCAATGCAACACTGTTTGATAACCTCCAGCAGCAGAAGAACAGCGAATGCCATGAGTAGCGCACTTGAAAACAAAGCCCCCTAGACAGTGACCATGTGCTGATTCTGAACGCGTCTCTCACATAGACTGACAAAGGAGTGTACGTTAAAGGCTTGCGCACTCAACTGTTTGTGAAATGGAGCTTTGTGCTCGTGTATCCTACCTCTCTCATTCGGCACAAATCCAAATATTCCATAATATTTCCATATTTGCGATGTAACGTATCTGAATGCGAAACTATTATTTATTATGTAAATGATAGGCTTTGTACTTCAGTCGCGTTCCTAGCAATGCTGGAACTGATGTGTGTGTGTGTGTGTGTGTGTGTGTGTGTGTGCGTGTGTGCAGCACGATCACTTCAACTGTTTCCTAAAAATCAACTTTAAACACTTATTGTCTTATTAATAATCATTGGATAAAGGTCTGCTTTTATTTGTGTACACTCACAATGAAAACAAAACAGATTTTATATATAATATAACATAACATAATGTAATAATATTTAGTATTTTCACATGTAGGTGGATTTTTTTTTTTAATTTGCACTACTGTCTGTTCAAAATAAATGAAAAGAGACCGAGCATAGTAGATTTTTTTTTCATGTTGTACCGAAATCGTATCGAACCGTGACCCCCGAACCGAGGTACGTACTGAACCGTGACATCTGTGTACCGTGACACCCCTAGTGTACAGTAGATCTACATTTATTGTGGTCTACATTTGGGGAAATTTGACACTGCAGTGAGTTTTAGAGCATTTTCCAAAAAAATTATATAAAAAAAAAAATGTAAGACAAGTGTCCAAATCCATGTGCTCCCCTCAGTTAAATATCCAGACTGTCACGTCTTTCCATCAGAATCCCAGCGGATGCTTCGGCACGAACAACACAATTCCTCTTACTCTTGTTCTTTTTTGTTGTTTGTATGTAACAGTCTATTTCAGGAGCGGCTGCCGGTTGATCAGTTGAAGCGTTGAGCAGCGTGAGTTCATGGTGATTCCCACAGAAGATTGTGGACTGAGAGCAGCACCCTGTGAGCTAGACTCAGATTAACTTATCACCCAGCTAAATAGGCTGTCAGGGGGAGATGGCAGGGCTTGGCAGTGCAAATTCAAATGCATGTAAATTTCCCTGGTGGCTCGCCGCAGACTATGGCAGCGCTGTCAGCGGGTGACAAGCCAAAAATGCATTAACACAGTTAAAAATATATCAGGACCGAGAATCTCATGTTTTAATAACATTTGAAAGGACAAATGATACAAGCGGCTTCCACAAATGTGGCCTTAGTATGGTCGTACTATCTTAGAGGAAGTATGAAAGAGGCAACAAAACTCGGCAGATAGAACGTCAGAAGGGTCATGTGCGGAGCCGTTATTGTGCCAGGTTGCGCCTCTAACAATTAGCAATTATCTGTCAGTGCCACTGCGAGGTCCCGCGGGGGCCGACAGCCTAACTGCAACTTAGAGAGGCAATGTTCCGATAGCCTGGTCTGCCAAATTCACTTCATCTCAAAAACAAAGAGATTAAAAACATCTCAGAGACATGATGCACCCTTCACTGCTGTAACTTTAGGAGTCGTTCAGAAGGGTGGCCCTCTAATGAAGCGTCTGTGCCGTTCGACTCGGTGCCATTATGGTATGTGAACACATCAAGGCTGCGCTGTCATACGCGGCCATGCTTATGTAGCTCCTTCAATCAAAACACTTGTTTCGTTGCTTTTGAATGTTCGAGAGTGACTGTGTCTAATTGCTTTGTCGTTGTCCTTTACTTTCACTTCGCATTACTAATTAATGTCAACTTTGTGACGTGAGGAAATTTTTTTTTTGACTTGCAACAATTCCAGCATGCAGTTCTTCACAACCTGCAGTCAATGAAACACTGCATGCACTGTATGTTATGAATGAATAAAAATTGCATTTTTAGGATTTTTTTTAAACAATGTTTGTATGAATTTGAATTATGTCAAACATATCAATGCTTTTAGAAGCATTAAGCAGAGTCAAATGTACTAGTTTAGATTTATTTATTTGAGGGATGCTATATGAACTCTTCAAAATTTCTCCTTGGGTATTTTATGAAAAAAGCAAAATAATTTTGAATGACATGAGGGTGAGTAAATTACTAAATCTGAATATGAATAATATTTATTTTCTTCGTAATATGACTATAAAATGACTTTAGAAGCATTTAGAGGAAATTTGGGATGAATTTGACTGAATAATGATGCCAGACCTATAATATAACTTTAGATGTGTTCAAAAGAGTTGAATTTTTAGAGTTGTCATTTTTTTTGTTGTTGATGGATTTGATTTGACACTGAATGGAAAACAGCTGCAGTAAGACTCTTCAAAATTTCTCCTTGTCTCTTATGAAACTAATAGCAAAAGTGTTTGAATGACATGAGTAAATAATGACAGGGTTTTTATTTTTGTATGAATTACTCCTTTTTTAATATCCTAATCTGACCCGTGTCGCACCTAAAACGGCATGTTCCTCCATCACGACTGTGTCTGGTGGGTCTTCAGACATGAGAGATGTAGTTTTGAGAAGCAAACGACATTGCTTTCAATGATTTATCTTTAAACTGTCACACAGCTGTGGAAAAAAAAGAAAAGAGGGAGAGAGAGAAAGATAGCTGGGCCGATTCTCCTCCCTGTGGCATCGATGTCAAAAGTGACACTGTGAAAGCTCAGCCCATGATGTGCCTATAAAACAGATCTGTCATCTATTAATCATTCATAAACAGGAGAATGCAGACGAGTCAGACAGCATCAGCGGGGGGAGGGGGAAGACAGAGCGAGCCGCAGGCGTGCATGTGGGGTACGGCTTTGATGCTAACATGAACACGACGAAGGGTAACACGTCACAGAGAGAGAGAGACCCTCAGTGGGAGTTCAAGTCTTAAACTGTAAGGTTGTTTTCCACACCCTTACACCTTGACCAGATAATTACTGTTACCTTTAACCAAGAGTTCTTGCTTTTGAGACAGAAACTGATGGAAGGGTTTATTACCCTGCAGGTGTGATATTACTTATGTTGACCTAGTTAGTTTTTGTAGTTAAATGTAACTGGTTTCTTGTTATGCATCTTTTTCCAGAGCTTTTTTTTTTTGTGTATTTTTAAAGGATCGTGTTTTTTTTGTTTTTTTTCTTCTTTAAAGAAATTAATACTTTTATTCAGCAAGGATGCATTAAATTGATCAAAAGTGCCAGTAAAGACATTTATAATGCTACAAAAGAGTTCTATTTCAAATAAACGCTGTTATTTTGAACTTTCTGTCATCAAAGAATCAGTTTTCCATAAAAAGATTAAGCAGCAACTTTAATGAAGTGACCGTTCGTAAAGAGCTTGATTGACAGGCGATCTGACCAATCATAACACCGAATCCTACATCTTGTCCGGAAAACAAATCAGACAGGAGAGTAGATTAACTTCAGTGGACTTAAACTTGAAAAATGTTTATTCATGTTTATTTCGTGCTTTAAGTAAATATGAAAAGACAATCGGTTCACGTGTGCCGCTTGAACTGAGGCGCTCTGTCATGACACATTAAAGAGCCACAAAATGGTATTTATTTTTTGAATTTCTTAAAAAATGACCAAATTTGAAAGCTGAGACCATGTTTCATACCTAAAGTAACCTGCTGTGTCTTGTCTGTCGGCATGTGTCAGTTTATTCTTTGCTCCACAATGTATTTTTCACTGCGTGAGAACACGGTGTGTAGTGTGAGAGCGGCATTGTTTGTCGGACATAGCAACAGTAACTAAGGAGGGTGGGTTTTTGGCGAAGGGTCAATTGACAATGACTTCTGAAGGATCATGTGACTCTGACGACAGGAGTAATGGCTGCTAAAACTCAGTCTCTCAAACTCAGCTTTGCATCGCAGGAATAAATTAAACTTTAAAATATGCAGAAAACAAGTTCTTTAGTAAAAATATTTCACAATTTTACTGTTTTTTTACAGCCTTTGTAATCAAATAAATGCAGCCAGGATGAGCAAAATGTTTTGTTTCTTACGACTCCAAGTTTTGAAGGGTAAATTATCTGTAGGTTACCAGACCAACGGCACAATTGGGTGCCATATTTCTTTCATACATATGTTCAATAAACAAGAAGTTAATAGTGAGAAACTTACTTTTTAGAGACAATATTTGCAGTTAATTTGTCCATTTGTTCTTCAGTTCTCAAGGCACCAGCAGAATAACGTTGAGCGTCTCATAGCAACAGTGGGTGTGCCCTTCCTGAATGAATCGTTTGAGTGAATGATTCAATGACTCCACCTACTGCTTAACGAACATTTATAAATAAATACATGTTTTTTATTTATTTATTTCTTTTTTGCATTTATTATAATTATTATTCTCACATTTATTTTCATATTACAATTGTGGCATTCTTATACATCATCCTTTGCACCTGTGGAGTGTGTGAAGCGTACGTCTGTTTCCAGTTATTTTTAGCTGTACAAAACAGCTCCTTATGCTCTGTGATACTGCAAACAGGTATTTCTTATTATATTATAATGTATTGCCGTAATTATAAACACACTGGTTTGCAGCACAAATAGTTTACCATTTATTGCACTTTGTTATTCTTCTAGTTCTTTACTTCTAGCTGCTAATTGGAAGTCTCGCACAATAACAGAAAAAAAACATACTTCTGCATAGCAGAATAATGTGGATAGATGGTTTGAGCTTGCCTTTTACTTCGGAAAAGTCTCATTAAGTTTATAATTAGATTTTGATAAAAAATTCTAGCGTTTCTTTATTGATTTCATTCATTTTTATGCATGCCTCTCCGTACTAATCAAAAAGTTTCAGCCAGACCTTTAGCACGACACTTTTGAGATCTACCTGTCACTCATGACCTAGATCCGCAGTTTGCAAGGACTTAAAATAAAGCTTAAATAATAACTTCAAGCGCTGACGTCCAGGGCCGTCTCAATCTTCCAGCGCACCGGCGACGGCCTCCCAAATTACATTATGCATGGCAGCGGAAAGTTAATTTCCACCTCATTCCCATCAACCTGTCAGAGGCCTGACAATTAAAAGCGTCTCGGCTTTAAACATTAATGAGACACGCCGATGACAATGTGCTAGAGGGGGAACCCAAAAGAACAGAGTCTCAGGCCCAGACGCCACCGCGAATCGGAGACCCGCTTGTCATTTGTACCCAAATATCAATGCTAATCATATCGTGGCATATTTTTAAATACACAGAAGTAGTATGTATAATTTACAGTTTCTTATGCCCTCAGAATGAATATTTGATGTCACTACCTCTCTTTTTTTCCCCAGAATGAAGAAGAAATCTCTGAATTCATTGTCTGGGGGTGGAACTCAGGTGTCTTTGAGTGTGTTTGTGCTTCCTTTGTCAAGCTGCCTTTGAAGAGAGTTTGTAGAGTTGGCAAAACTTTCCTGACAGAAGCCAAGACCAGACAACGTTGTGAATGTGTGTTTTCATCCCGTGTGTAAGGAAAAGGCCTTTTCACAGCATCTGTGCCGATGTAGCTTGTTGAGTACAGCGCTGAACACACTTCAAAGAGTCTGTTCTGAGGCGCTTCGACTCTGACCTGGTGTCAGCTGATGTGCTAATGGGATATATGGAGATTTCATCACAGGAGGTGTGCGGCACAGTCTGTTTCAAATCTCATTTTAAAACAAACACATGCACCAATGCATCTCTGCCATTACGGTGAACTTTTTACTTGACCCTAGATTTCTACATTCTCTGAAAAAATTCTAATGGAGTTTTAAACCATTTCCCCCCCATTAATTAAAGTATTTAGAGCTGTCAAATCGATTAATCGCAATTAATCTTATCCAAAAAAAGTTTGTTTACATAAAATGTGTGTGTACTATATATATTTATATGTACTGTATATATAAATACACACACACACATAAATATTTCTTAAATGTATACATACAGTACATGTATACAGTACACACGCATATGTTATGTAAACAAACTTTTATTTTGGATATGATTAATCGCCATTAATCGATTTGACTGTCCTAGTATTTATTAATATTTTTAATTAGCTTTTATATTTATATTTTCAGTTTCCATTTTAATGAATTATTTTTGTGCTTTTTATATTTAGATTTAAATATGTATTCCATTAATATACTTTTATTTCAGTTTTAGTTTAGTAATGAGTATTTTTTTTCAGTTAGTTGCCAAGGCAACATTTATCATTTTAATTTAAGCGTTATTTATTTGTTTGTTTTTTATTTTAATTGTTTTGTTTTTCAATTAATATTTATACATTTATTTATGTTTTTTTTTTTACTTCAGTTAATAAAATAAACAATCTTTAATAGTTTTAGTTAACAATAACAACACTGGTTACTTTGTGGTTACTAGGTGGTTTCTATTCTACATCATTCCTAGGGGACCAAATGTCCCCACAAATATAAGTAATACCAGTAAATTTTGACCTTGTGGGGACATTATTTTGGTCACCATGAGGAAACATGCTTATAAAGTTATACATAGAAATGTATAATGTCTAGAAATGCAGAAAGTTTTGTGTGAGGGGTAGGTTTAGGGTAAGGGGATAGAAAATAGAGTTTGTACAGTATAAAAATCATTACGCTTATGGAATATCCCCATGAAACACGGACACCAGTGTGTGTGTGTGGTCTGGTGGTTCTGGATAAATGACAGCTGTGTTGTCAGGCCGTGAGGATGGAGGCAGAGCAGAAAACTTGATCTGGCCTGGTAAATGGAGGTTGATTGAAGAGGTGCTTCACTGCCTGCCTGACTGATGGACTTCAGGCCTGGACGCCCTGTCTTTCTCTTTCTCTCTCTCTCTCTCAGCTGCAGGAGAGGGTCTTTGTCAAGGCTTTGCCAGTCAAACTGATTGAGCTCTTGACCTCTGTCCTCCATGAGCACTGCAGTCTGTCTGTCAGAGCTTTATACTGACCAGAGATTCACAAAAGCAGCCAAATCCTGGTTAAATTACAGCCTTCCCTGACATGGAGCATTTTGTAGAATTCACTAGTACTGATTAACATACTAAACCTCTGAACATCTTGTATATTGATGTTGATCTGTATTAGCAAACATTTGTTTAGTACGATTAAAGTAACACAAGAAAGATGGTGATGCATTATTGTGCTCAAAAACAGGTGTTGAAATTGAATTTAATACATTTTCATAATATATGATGTATAAGGTGTATCTCAAAAATAAATGTCTGAGTTATGTTTCACTCAAAAATCAAATTATTTGATTAATTTGAATAATAATAATAATTGCAGTAATACAGTAAATACATAAATAAAAATTATTTTACAATTTGAATATATAATATTATAATGTTTTCATTCATAATAACTCTATAATGTATATTTAATTATAATATTATAAACTATATATTTTTTGTATTACAATTGCAGTATATTACTGATTAATGGGAATAAATGTGTTTAATTATGGCAAAAATAATGTTTTAAAGCTTCATTTTCATTATGCAAAATATTATTTCTCCAAATTTTGGGGCGCTGAAATATCTTTTTTTCCCTCCTTATTTATTTAATAATATACTCTAACACAAAATGCCTTGCTTGTTGATATTTGAGTGGAGGGCCAGCAAGATTTATAAATGCTTTTAATGAGCATCATCATGAAACATCTCAGATTGATGTGTTTTTGTTTTTTCATCAGTTTACATGCGGTGTAGCAGCGGTTCTGCTGAGCTCTCGATGTTACTGAGGTCGGTCAGTAATATCAGAGTGTTGAGAGGTCAATTAAAATAGATGGCAAGAGTGTGACCAGGTTAAAAATTGCCCTGCCCTTATGGAAGTAAAGGCGACAAGGCCATAAAATCCAATAACAGCACCCCGCCTGCACACACACACACACACACACACACACACACACACACAGACGGCTCTCCTTGTGTTCCACATGGTAAAGTCTGATTGTTTACCTCTGTTAGTTTGGCTGACGGCTGGCCTTGCTTATGGCTAAGGGCCAGTGACAGCAATACTGCAGGCCTGTCCGAACCCCCCCCCCCCCCCACACAAATCCCTGTCATTCAAGAGAGACATGCTGCATAGAGTTGTAATTCTTCAAGCCTCAGCTGTACACAATGCGTGCAAGAAGAAAACGCAAAAAGAATTCAAGTAGAATCAGCTTGAACTGTCTTAGAGTTTGTATTGTTGTTTGTAAGTGTATTTTTTACTCCACTTAAGCTGTTTTTAAACAGGGCTCTGCAAAATTCAAAATGTGAGAAATGTCTCTCTTTCAATTCATCAGTGTGAATCTGAATTGAATTTGGGCACAACTAACAGTAATTACAGGAAGTTGAATTAAAATTCAGAGAATTTCAACAGGATTATATAAATCTGGGAAATTCTTCCAACCTGATCCATAAATATATTAAATATGTACATTATCATTCAAAAGTCTGGGGTTGATAGGATTTTTTTCTCTCTTTTGCTCACTAAATCTTTTATTTGATCAAAAAAAGTAATTTTGTGAAATATTATTACAATTAAAAATAATTTTATATTTGAATATATTTTAAAATGTAATGTATTGCTGTGATCAAAGCTGAATTTTCAGCATCATTACTCTTCAGTGTCACATGATCCTTCAGAAATCATTCTAATATGATGATTTGCTGCTCAAGAAACATTTCTGATTTTTATAAATGTTGAAAATAGTTGTGCTGTTTAATTTAAAAAAAAATTGTGAAGGTTGTAATACATTTTTTTTCAGTATAGTTTGCTGAATAGAAAGGTCAAAAGAACAACATTTATTTGAAATATAAATCTTTTGTAACATTATAAATATAGATGTGTTTACTGTCACATTTGATTCATTAATGCATCCCCTATCCTCTATCCCCAATATTATTCACACGTCTGGATAATATTGTATATTAAAGTATATGATCATCATTCACCAATACTGTGTAGAAAACAACAGAAATGTAGTTTTTACTGGTGACCTTTCAAAAATATATTTTTGTCAGTTTAAAACTTTTTAAACGGCCTCAAACTCATTCAAAGTTTGTCTTTCAATTCTTCTTTTTCTAGAAATTCTAGTTCTAGAAATTACACTTAGTGTATTTCTTGGAGATCAGTTAAGATGAATTCGAAATCAAATTGCAATTCTGCATCTTTTTTGGTCCTTCAGTGCACAAACACCATTTTGTTATGTTCTCTTTAGCTTATTTTGTTTTTAAAATGTGTCCTGTGTGATTTATACACACATGCATTGTAAATGTTACTTATGCAGTACTTATGCCCATTCTCCTTTTTCACCAGCAATTCTATTGGGAATGTTCTCTGCTGTCTGTGACATCATTGTGTCTCAGACCACAAAATAAAGTTTTAAAAACTTTATTTACTGCATATCACAACTGACAAGAGCAGCAAGTTGTGTTCTGAACCTGTAGAGCAGAACCAGATCTGATCTTCAGCATTAACTTGCAGTTCTGAAAATAAATAAATAAAGCAATTCAGAGCGTCCAGAACAGAACTATATCTGATGCACCAATCCAGACGACATCAAACTCTCCCTGAAGGCACACACACACACACACACACACACACACACATCAGTGCAGAAGACAACAGCACTTCGGATCATCAGCAAACAAGAGCAAGGTTTCTGAAAGACAGTCCCGTGTTGGTTTTGGTAGCTTTGCAGTGGAAATCCAGTCCAGGCTAAAACTGTTTCATCCCACCGGACTGAACCGTCGCATCCGTCTTCATCGGCACAGAGTACAATCAGAAATGCAGACATGAGCATGTCTTTGTTAGAAAGCATCATGGGGGGAAATTTGCACACCGTCAATGTCAAGAGGTTTCACCGAGGAGTGCGAAAACTCTTCTTTTTTTAGTGTTACCAACCTAAGTGCTCCCAAAGATTCCAATAGAGTCTGTCACGGCGGATCCGGCCCTCCCAACACAAGATAAAACGCCTCATAAAAGCGCGGGGAAGCGAGCCCATTTGTGTCTATTAGAGAGAAAAGTTCCAGCAAGCCAGCCATTCCCGGCAACATTGCTTGTCACCGTGGAGATTCCCGCGGGATTGTGCTCTCTCTACCTGCGGCTAGCGTGTTATTATTTCCCCTCTTTCCCTCTTCATCCCTTTCTGTGAACCCAGAGGAGAGCGCGAGCTCTTCCTCTTTCCAAGAAGAGAAATGTATGTGTTTGCTCTTCTCTTTACAGCTAAATTAGGCCGTGGACTGTGAGTGTGGAGGATCCTGGAACCACGGACAAATCGCTCTGTTATCTGGATCCACATTCCCTCTTTCAACAACTAGAAGGCCTACAAGTACTATTCTATACTGCCATACTGCATTTATTATAACTGGTGCTCTTTCACAGTTGTATCACGAGCAACATTGTTTCAATCAGTGATGAGAGTTTTATCTGTCCAACCAGCCTGAAAACAGCCGTTTTACAATTCTATTTGATGCAGAAATTACATGGAAGATCTTTTTCATACAGTGTTTACCTTTCTTGCACATTTTTGATGCAGTTTCAGACATAGAGTCAGGGTTATTATAGTTAAAAACTAAGATCATTCAAGTATAATAATAATAAACAACTTATTGAAATAAACATAAAAAAACTTCAACTTATTTTATTTTAGCTAGTTTCTAAGTGAACATCTCTCTTTCATTTAGTTTAACTTAATGAATTAAATTAACTAAAAAAAAAACTGAAAAAAAAAATTAATAAAAAACTGCATTAAGAAATATAATAATAATAATAAGACAAAAACACAACAAAATTACTAAAGTTGTAACTAAAATTAAAATGAAAACAAAATATTAAAATAAAAGCTAATTAAAAATATTAATAATAATAATTTAAAAGATTAGATTTATATAAACTATAATAGTATCATAATAATACTAAAATAACACCGTTATTTTCTAACTACATTCATTTTAATATTGGTTTTGGTGCTTTAATTGGCTGAAAGACATTCATAATCTTTAAATACTTATAATATTATTAATTTATAATATTTATAATTGGTCTCTCTCTGTCAAAGTGTGTGTATTTTATACTGTACATATATACATTTTTTACAGTACTTTGTTTTAATGAATTTTTCCCTCAAAATATATTTTTTATAACAGACATTTATTCTTATTAATTAATAATAAATATTAATGATAATCATGTCGTCATTATTATTATTATTACTACTCACAATGGATATTGTGTTTTGGTAGTCTAATAATTATTTATTTGTTTTCAATTAAAAATAACTAAAAAATATTTATCATTTATTTTTTATTACAATTAAAATCTTCATATTGTTTGTTGGACACAAACAAAAATACAAATTTTTGGTGCCTCTTACAAAAACTATTTTAATTAATATGCAACTTACTGTTATTTCACATAATCTCATGGCACATTATCTTATTGGCATGCAATATCAAAAACATGTCTGAAATATTCTTCAGTGACCTGTAATATCATGTATATCAGTTGACCGGCTGATCTGATTCACGGCTGACAGCGGGCCTGTGTAATACAGTCGTTTCATCTGCAGATGAGTGACCCCAAAACTGCACATTTCCATGGATGATTTCAAAGATGTCTTTCTTTACGGCTCAGAACAGCCCGAGCAGCAGCAGAAGAAAGATGGAGACAGAGCTGAGAAAGAGAGATGAAGAAATAGAAATGAAAGGCAAACATCATTCAGAAGTGATGGCAGAGATCCATCAGACTGCCGGCGCTCGCAGTAACGGATAAAGAAGGGAAAAACCCTCTCCGACTCAGATTCATATTGATGACTGAGGATCCTCGACGGCCTAAAGAACAAGCGGGCGGGAATGAGGTGTATTTTCCAGCTTGAGTTCCAGGGCATGTTCCTATTAGTGGGCAGCACTCCTGAAGGAAACGGCATGAGTCTGCGTGGATAGATGACCTGTCACACAGCCACACAATTATTCCTCTCCTGTCCTACAATGAGCCGTAATGGCCCGGGAGGTGAGAGAGAGACCGGCTATTAATCTAACATATCCTAGCTCACCTACTGATATTTCTTTTTACAAATCACTACTATAAAACATGCCCTGCGTTCTTTGTGCTCAGTGATCTAATGACAGCAGACTGGAAAGTTTGGCAAAGCTCATAAATGACATCAATAGATACACATTTAGCAGGACATTTACACACAGTTCACTTCGGTGTTAAACTATCAGAAATTAGTATTATTTTGGCCAAGTTTCTGACAGTAGCTATCTGCTGTTTTAAAGTTTGTGAGAGGTTTTTTGATAGTTTTAGTCAGGAAGGATAAATTAAATTGATCAAAAGTGACAGTAAAGACATTTATAGTGTTAAAAAAGATTTTTATATAAAAATAATCCTGCTCATATTAACTGTTTAAAACATTGATAATAATAATAAAAAAAAAATCTTAAGCAGCAAATCCTCATATTAGAATGATTTCTGAAGATCACGTGACACTGAAGACTGGAGTAATGATGCTGAAAATACAGATTTGATCACAGAAATAAATTACATTTTTAAACTTATTTGAATACAAGACAGTTATTTTAAATGTTACTGTTTTTATTGTCTTGTCTTGGTGAGCATAAAAGTCTTTTCAAAACATTTAAAAATCTTAGACTCCAAACTCTTGAACCATTGGAATGTTTAAATGAAATATAATGACAATCAATCAAATCTTTGCTGAAATTTCAAAACGTTAACAGACTATTAATTTTTGACTAAATATTAGAATTTGACACGCTTTGTATTTTATAGTCTTAGCCTCAGCTTTAGACATGGCCAAAGATCGCAAGTTTTTGTTCATGTGTTTATATACATACATACATACAATTTTATGCAATTTAAAATGTGAAGTTTTGATTTCCATAATCAGATGCACATTGACTCAATGTTTTTTTTGCTTGGAGGTTTACAAGCTATTAAAGCTATTAAAATGAGAAGTTTTTTAGTTTCAGAATAAACTACAGTATGTGCCAGACTTTTTGCTTCTAGTTAAAATATCTGACTTGTAAAAACTGCATCTCATTTAAAAGCAGTTCTGAATGATTTCATAGGTTTTGTAAAGTAATAAAAAAAGATAATAATAATAATTATGATTACCAGGCTAGTGAACAGCAATGCCATTTTGTGATGTAAAGTTACATTTTCTAAAACAAAATCATCTGAAGAGCAAAGAAACAGTAGTGCAATAAGCAGGCGTGTGGTCAGTCTGATCAGGCAGATGCTCACGCCGGGGTCGAGGGCAGCGCTGTGAACCTTGGCTCTGGTCTGAGCTGGATTTGGCAGAGTTTGTTTGTTTCTCTGTTGTTCAATCAGCAGGACAGACATTAACTCTTCAATGGATATTTGGACCAGGACACTTACACAGAGTTTTATTCAATGCCTACAGATGAGCAGCCCACAATAAAACACAGGCAAGTTATTATTATTATTATTATTATTATTATCATAACCATCATGCATGTTAATATTAAAAAAAAAAATATGATTTTAATAATTATTTCATGCATTAGTGTTATTTTCATATCATTAAGATACTTTAGTAGTTTTTATTAATATTTTGAATTATATTTTTTCATTTTAATTTGACTTTTTAGTAAAAACTAGTTTTAGTTTTTGTTCTGTTTTTATCATTTTTCTTTTTTAAAAAGTTGATATAGTTGTTCTAAAATGTTGTTCTTTTTTAAATAGTTTTTTATTAATATTTCAATATTTTTATTTTAGTACATCAAAGTAAACTAAATTAAAATTAAATTTTTATTTTGTTTCAGTTATTGTTCATTTTATTTCAAGTAACAGCCTTTTATGGTTTTATTTTCAGTATGCTACACTGTAAAAAAAATATTTTTTGGAAGTTAAACAGTAAATAATACAGATTATTTGAGTACTTTTAAAAAGAAAATGCTATTTCAATTTTCTATATCAAAATGTCATGTTTACTTCAATGTGTTACTTGCTGTTTCCTTGTAATTGTTTGTGAAATTTACTAGCAATTTCTTGAATAGTTTCTAAGCATTTGAGCTGAATTCTTGAGTTGAACTGTTTCTAAACCACTTATTTCAGTGTATAATAACCCTGATGCATTAAATAAAATTAAAAACAAATTTACAAAAAATTATTAAATAAAATTGTATTTAATAAAAATAAAATGGATAATTATAAAAATAAATAATCAAATATAGTTAAAATAAAATACATAATATTAAATAATGTAACAGTTAATGGCCACCTGCATATAATCACACACGTTACCTAAATGCCTTTACATGTCAACACGTTAATGAGTGTTTAACATCCTCTGTCCAGACCAACAGCTGAAACCGTCCCAGTGCGCTGCTGTCTTCTGATCCATTAGAATCTGGCTGCCCATTCACCCCAAATCCATTATCATTAGTGTGTGTGTGTGTGTGAGAGCTGTCCTGGCCCGGGCGTTTGGCTGCGGTGGTCTTATGCACAAGGGTCTTCGCTCCAGTGCAGTCGCCGATGAGCAACACCTGCTCCAGGCTCACTGAGACACCTCGCCGCATCTCATGCAACACTTGTTCTGTCAGAATGCGACGCAGACTGCAGCCCTGCCAGACGCCCTGCGCTCTGAGCTAGACTTTCACACACACACGTCTGCGTCCGTCCACCCCTTCCCTGGAGGTCCCCGGGGCCCCTGAGGCCCGCAGCGGAGGGGACAGAAAGTGAAGTGGACAGAGGAGAGACCCTTTGGAGGATCCAGTCAAGCGTGGCCATGAAGACCCAGGCTGTCCGATGTCACTCTCTCTATGATATCCTTCAGTGCGTCTGAGCCCACCGCCGATACCTGCATTATAAATGAGAGGCTTTTATTTCCATCACAGACAGTCCCGCTGCAAGCGTCCAGACAACAGATAATATTCTTCTCTTTCTTAGCCTGAAAGCCCGACACGAGCGACGCTGTGGACAGATAGTGGGGTCAGACCGAACAGATGTTAATTATGAAATACTGAAGTGCAGTTGTGAACTTATGAAGTATGGATGGATTGAGGTTGTGTTGATCTCAAAGATCTAACGAAATGTTCAAAATTGCAGGGGAACAATAAGAAATTAAAGAATTGTCCTTGTTAAATGATTAAATAGTGTTTTTCAGGAGTTTTGACAAATACTTATTTTTATCATTAAAATCCAATAGCCATTTATTTGTATCATTAAAAATGAAAAATAAATAATTTGCATTCTTAAATTTAGATGCCATTGCTAGCTAAAAAATAAATGCAAACCAAAATTAATTCATATAAATATATACTACCAATCAAAGGTTTGGGGTCAGTAATTTTTTTTATTATTATAATATTTCTATTCAGCATGCATTGAATTGATTAAAGTGACAGTAAAGACATTTATAATATTACAAAAGATTTCTACTTCAAATTAAATGATGTTCTTTTGAACTTTTTTCCACAAAGAATCCTGAAAATAAATCAAGCTATTATGGTTTTCACAAATTAAGCAATAGGAAAAATACTAATGATAATAAGACATGTTTCTTGAGCACCAAATCATTATTATAATAGAATATATGAACAATATAATTTATATATTAAATATATAATTTAAAAATATTAATAACATGCTAATTATTTTGTTTAATATATTAAAATAATGCATTAAATATATAATTTCAATAATATTTCACAATATTACAGTTTTTGTTGTATATTTATCAAATAAATGCAGCCCTGATGTCCATAAAATCTTAAACAGTAGAATATTTATGATAGTTTTAAACTATGTTTTTGTATAATAAAACATTTCTCTGCTATAGATTTACAGTATTGGGAAGCAGAATAGTTTTGAAGTATTTTATTTTTTTTTAATTATTACACTTTTGTCTCAAACTTCACACTGTAATTATAGATATGCAGTATTTGTGACAACTAGCCCCAGTCTCCTCTATAATAAAGCATTTCTCTGTTATAGATTTACAGTTTTGGGAAAGAGAAATTATAATTCCTAGACAAAGAATCATATTATCGTATTCTACATGTTGTTAATGCTTGTACAAATAATTACATTACTTGAAAAATAAGTTGAAATGCCTGAAGGTGCTGAAAGTAATACTAAATCAGCCAATTATAATAACTGGAATGAAGGTCTTAAAGGATTTTTGGCCTGACCTTTATAGAATTTATTGGCTGGATTTTGCCTAGAGGGAGATGGAGGAGAACCTCGGCCAACTCCTCAAAAGTGGTTTGTTAAAAAATACCAGCGATGCATTAAAAGCACTTTTTATGTACCTTTTGCCATTTGCTGATAATTTAAGTGAAGATAAAGCGGCGTCCTCCAAAGCAGAGTGGAAAACGCGCCTGTTTATCTGCGCAGAACAATAGCGAGGCCCGATCTGGCCGCCGTACAGTGGCAAATTTCCTAATTAGGTTATATCGCCTGCGGTCACATTTTTCGTGAGTTCTTTCTGTGTTCAGCGGAAGACCAATTAGCACTCGTAGCCTCATGAACATGGTATAATGAGAACCCTCAACCCTGGCGGAAAGCAAATACCACGACTCTGCAATAAGGAGCTTATTTCTCCTCTTCTTTCTGCTCAAGCCAGCTGGCTCTGACACGCCGCAAAACTGGAGGACGAGGAAGAGTGGAACAAGACAAAACAGGCTTTAGCGGGACAAGCTGTCCATGTCCCAGCATATCTGCGTGTGCCATAAGATGTCCGGTCGCAAAACAACAACTGCTGACACTGGAACTGACGAGAGGGGGAGGGTTCAAACGGAACGGGGTCGGGCTTTTCTCTTCCAGATTTAACATGAATAAGCTTGAATTTAGGGGATTACTGAGGATGGCGACTTGATTTGTTTATTTATTTCTTTGAGTGCTAACAGAGCCTGGCCGTGCCAGCAGCGTGTTCGGGGAGCCGCTCTGTCCCTCTTATCACACGCTCAATGTGCGGCCTGTTAGTTACGCTGTTTTATTGAAGATTTCCCCAAATCACTGCTGGTTCTTCCTCGCTTCCTGGCCGTCAGCAGCTGTCCGTCAGCCAGAGCTGGAAACAGACTTGAAATTAGGATTTCGAGTGCTGCAAGATTATGAAAATTCCCCTGGTTTGGTGACCTTTTGAGTGCAATTTAAATGAATGATGAAAGTGCCCAATTATAAAGGGTGAAATGTTAGAATAAAGAGAAAATAGTTTTGTGCAATGAACAATTAGATCAGTATTAGACTTACAATATTATATTGATTTTTATGATATTATATAGTTAATATTATTGTATTATTGAATTAGACAAAGTACACAACTATGAATATTTTTTTTACATAATTTAAATATTTCACAATTACAATCTTAGATTTAAATTCACCGATTCATTCATTCATTCAAATTCCCAATTATGAAGGCTGCAATATTAGCATAAAGAAAAAAATGTTTTGTGCAATGTGTATATAATATAACATAATGTTTAATAAATAAATGTTTGGTAATAATTAATACAATCATGATGAAATTACCCAATTATGTAGGCTGCATTTTTTGGATTTTTTAATATATATAAAATTGCCATCTAGAATTAGATTGAAAGCAGTTTTGTTTGAACTTCATGCAAAACTTACTTCCACAATGCTAGATTGTTGTTAGAGGTTGTTAAAATATTGCATAATGAATTATGCACTGATGCAAGTCATTCGAACAAACCCCTAAACCCTAAGCATGAGTGATGCTTGCCTTAGCCTGAATATAATGGATTTTTATGAATCAGATATTGCATAATCAATGTATAATTGATTTTTTAAAATGGTTTAGTAGAACATTTATTCTCTGTGGACAAATGGTTAAGCTAATGTCTTCTTGATCATTACCTTTTCTGATCAGAGATATGATGGCTGCCTCCCTCCCTTCAGACCAACATTAAAGTGAAGGTGGCCTGGGGATCTCTCTCTCTCTCTCTGTCTCTCTCTCTCTCTCTATCTCTCTCTACATCTGTCTATCAGCCCGTAAGCCAGCTATGGAGATGAAACGCAGAACACACTCATCGTTATGGGCCCCTATGAGCAGCCAATAAGATCAGCAGGAACAACGGCCACCGCTGCCACCACAACAACAACAACAGTGGCGACAGTTCAGCCTCAGGATAACAAGACTTTATAACCTCATGAAGAGACTGTCTGATCGTCCAGCCAGATCTTTATGATTCAGACAGAAGGAAAGAGAAGCCCGAGAAGAGAGGAAGGGTTCCTCGGAGAGATGCTCAGGTTATAAATGTTTGTCTCGTCCCACCTACACACCTGCTGCTTGTGTCCCTCCTCACTCCATGAACACAAAGGAAGGAGAATCCAGAAACGTCCTGCAGAGAACAAAAAAAATATGAACAATTCAGGATAGAAACCTTTGGAGACAATAGCTCAGTTAGTGCGCTGATGCATGGAGTACTTCACCCCAAAGATGAAGTGAACAGACCACATTTTTTTATTATTCACAAATAATCTTCAGTTTAATCGAACAGATCATTGAATCCGTTATAGTTGGACTGAATCGGCCCAATTTATGAACGAATCATTTTGACAGGTTTTGTAAACTGAATCAAAAGATTAATTGAAAAGATCTGGATGATTCATTCAGAAATTAGGACATCACTGTTTCTAACTCACACAAAACTATAATATGACTTCAGAAGACTTGCAGTATAGCACATCAATCGTATATGGACCAAATGTAAGGTACCTTTATGATGCTTTTTTTTAAACTTGAAAGCCATATAGGCCTGGTTTCACAGACAGGGCTTAGACTAAACCAGGATTAAGCCATTGTTCAATTAGAACATTGAAGTAATTTTTATAAACGTGCCTTAGAAAAAAACCCATTACTGGTGTGCATCTAAAGACAAAACAAAGACACTGACATGTTTTAAGATCAGTCAGTGCAAGTTTCTTTCAGTTGAAACAGCTCAGAATTACATTTTAGTCTAGGATAGGCTTAAGCCTTGTTTGTGAAACCAGGGGATAATATTCTTCACAAAAATTAATTAATTTATTTAGTTTAAACTGTATATTTCTTTTTTAGATTCAAATACATATTAAACTTCATAAAACATGTCTTTAAAATAAGCATTAAAGAAGGAAGAGGTTAATTTGAATTAATATATAATACAAAATATATGAATTGTAGTTATTGTTATAATATAATTATATTATTATAATTATTGTAATAATAATAATAATTATTATTATTATATTTATTATTATTGTTATTATCATCATGTAAGTTTATTACACATTTATTTTGAATAAACAACAAAAAATTGTGAAATTTATTTTAGTATTTTTATTTCATAATATTTTCATTTTATATTTTATAAAGTCTTACAGCTGTGTACATATTTTTTTCTATTTATTAAAATTATTTAAATTACTAACCTGATGGTCCACGTTTATTAATTTAACAAAGCCACACATGCTCTGGTGTGTATATATACTTTAAAAAAATATATGGAATTGTTCTAATATTTGGTATGACCTATTACAAGCTAGCATGACTTGAAAAAAAATATTTACTGTATTTATTACGTGTGTTATACTCAAAATTTGGTTATATTGTGAAAACAGTCAGGCTAAAAACACAAGATTTCCAACGTAATTTAACACCTCTGAACATCTTGAACAGATTATCCCAAAATAATTATTGGGTACCTGATTTTATCTTTCTATTTTTCAGTCTTGTTTTTGTCCCAGTACTCATATGTGCTTCCTGTATTTCCACATCACTGATTACTACAGTAAAGGCCTGTGGGATTCGCCCTCCGCCTGTCAGTTCTGTCAGAGGGGTTTCTCCTTATTACCTGTAATATCAGCCCCCCTTTAACCCTTTTTTAACATGAGCACCTCAATCTGCTTTTAAGGACGCTTGTGCTTTCTACAGGAAGTCCCATAATTCTCCCCAGACCGGCTGCTGGGGCTCTTGGGTTTTAGCGGTAGGGCCGTATGGAGTCTTTTCAGTTCACATCATGAAGCGATCAGGGCACTGAGCCTGAACAGGCCTGACAGGTCCATATACAGTATGGCCTCTTTCCCAACGCCGGCCCATTCTTCCCGTTCACGCTTCATCGTCTGCCGACATCTGATAGATATTTCCTTCTCATTACAGCCGGCCTTCAAACTCAAATGACACGTTTTCAAAACTTTGTTCCAACTAAACATCTTTTACACCTTAATTGGCGCTTCAATGTGCTCGGTTGTCATTAGCGTAAGTCCGAGGGATATAAAATCAATCGTTGTGATATTTTTTCAGTCCGTCGAAACGGTCATTGAGTCGCTGTTGTTCCCTTCAAAACTATATCAGTCAGAATAGCCTAAATTGAAGTGTGGAGTTGAAGCGCTGGTGAAAAAAAGCTATTTCTTACCCTGAGGGAAACCCACGGGAGAAGCTTCCTATAAATCTAAAGAAACAACATCGATATCAACATCTGGGGCATCTTCTCCTCCCAACGCGGACAACACTCTCTCTCTTACACATATCCACATAAAACACTCGCACGCGCCTCCGCACTCACACATGATATGAGCGAATCGCTTCGGATGAAACATTTATGAACCGGACGTATCAAAACATTGCTGTAGAAATACCTATTTTTTTATATTTCTTTCAGTTTTTTTCTCTCCCAGCCATCTATCGGCACAATATTCACCACACATCAAAATCCATCTGACGTTAAATATGCAACACAAAACCGGAAAATGGGGGTAAAGCGTATAGAAGGGGTCTCGGTGGAATATCGAGTATCACTGAACCCCATTTGAGGTGTAAGAGCCGACCCTCGGCCTCCGTATCCTTGTCAGCACCCGCACATCAAAACTTCCATGCAGGAAAAGCCTGCCGGTGACCTTTCTAGACTGGCGTTAACCTCTCAGGAGTTCTAGATCCTGCTCTTCCTGCTCCTGACCCGGGGCAATGAGTGCCGGTGACCTCTGAACCCCAAATCTGATGGGGAAAAAGGACCCAGAACTCTCCTCTTCCCAGCAGACAGTTGTGTGTCGCGGTGGAAACCCAGAGGAGAGACGACACTGGTGAGAAAGAGCTGTGGATGGATCACATTTCTCCGGCGGAAAAGCCCATGATAGACACGGCAATAAATCCAGAGAAAGAGAGAGAGATGGGACTCCATATGGAGGTATTCTGTAAGGCCAAAGATCCATGTTGTTGCATGGAAAATACATGAGAAATTGAGATGCAGCCGGGTGAGGTAGATAGGTGGGTAATTTTCTTATTTATATGGAAAGCTTTGCTTCAAAATCTGTTGTTTGGGAGTCTGATCACTGAACACACTGTAATCGCTTCATGTTTCTTTGAAAGACCATTGGCCACGACGAGCCTAAACTGAGATGTTGTTATTGATGTGTTTTTTGTAGTTACAGTGACACCAAAAACCTCTTGCAGCATTGTTTGTTAAAGTCTAAAGGTTGAGATTTTTTTTATGTTTTTGAAAGAAGTCTTTTATGCTCACCAAGGCTGCATTTATTTAATTAAAAAATACTGTAAAAACAAATATTTTTGCTGTTTTAAATAACTGTTTTTGGTTTTAATATATTTTAAAATTTAATTTATTCATGTGATGCAAAGCTGAATTTTCAGCATCATTACTCCAGTCTTCGGTCACATGATCCTTCAGAAATCATTCTAATATTCTGATTTGCTGCTCAAGAAACATTTCTTATTAATATTAACGTTGAAAAGAGTTGTGCTGCTTAACATTTTTGCAGAAACTGTGACACATTTTTAAATGTTCAAAAGAACAGCATTTATTGGAAATAGAAATGTTTTGTAGCATTATGTCTTTTCTGAATACAAATATTAATTTCTTAAAAACATTTTTGTGAACAGTAGTTTATTTTGTTATTTAATGCAATGATATTCAGACATTTTAAATGTGGTGTAATATTGTATAAATTTGGTGATTGAAAGAAATAAGAAACTATATTTTTTCTTAAAATAAATCCTACTGTAGATTATTTATTTGCATACATTTTTTTCATGACAATCCTTATTACAAAAACATCTAATTTGGTAAAAAAAAGAAAAAAAAAGTAAGTTTTAATACTCTGTGAAAAATGTATTATTCAATTTGTAAAGTATTTATGCACCATAGTGTTTGTTGTATGTGCTGATTAATAATGAAATTGATTACTACTGTAATCGATTCATAAGAATTGATTAATTGATTAATAAGAAAACATTTAATGAAGTTAAAAACCCTTCTAACTGAAAGTACAGTTAACTGAAACCCTAACCCTAACTGAAACAGTCACCACTGAGAATAATGGAGATTACAAAAATGAGTGATACAGTAATGACAATTTAGAGGGAAATGTGCTTGAAACGTGAAACATGAGCAGAACAGATCTCTTTATAAATTCTTCATGGAACCATTCTTAACTTATTTCAGTGTTCGTAATAAACTGAGACTAAATAAAAGAGCAATTTCTTTTCTTTCTTTTGACTTTGGGGTGAAAGTGAATTCATGAGGTTCACAGACACACACAAGCATGCATAAAGACTCAGCATGTCTACTAGTGATGAAATTTACTCCTTTTTACCAACCATCACACACTCGCGCACACACACACACACACACACACACACACCAGATGAGTAATGGTGAAAACAACAAGGTCATGGAGTGTTCTGTGCAAACAGACGTCTCTTGGAGTACCGTCCCTCCCCTGGTTGCCGTGGCCCTGTGTGCAAGGTGCACCTGGGCAGCTCCATCACCCCCGGTGACCATATGGATGGGTCAAAGGACACACACATACACACACAGATGCACCTGGACACTCACACACACCTCCTCATGCACAGGCGCAGAGGGAGAGAGAGATTGAGAGAGCGCACCTGTGCTTTAAACAGACCCCCGGAGGTACCTGAACATGAGGAGATTAGACTGAGAAGAGAGAGAGAGAGAGATTTTAGCAACAAATTGCACAAGAACATATTTATCAGAGACATTGGGGGAGTATTTCAGTCTTTTCGCAGGAGTGAGGACAAGTTTTCTTGAAGTGACCTAGACCTACTTGAAGCAGAACGGATCTGTGCTTCTGTGCCAAGTCTTTCTTTTGAAACCCATCTTTATTCTGCTACTATTATTAGTGGTGCTTGCTTTAGCAATAACTATTGTTATTTCCAGGCCCACACAGAATCTGCAGGCCTGCTCCGAAAGCCAAAGCTCAGCAGATTTCAGCAGAATTGGAATGTCTATCATTCATAAAGTTCTACATTCTTCCCCTCGTGTTTTTATTAAATTAGATCCATTCAACATATTTTATTATATATTCTAGAGAATTAAATTTTTTCTTCAACATCAAAGCAAAAAAACAAACAAAAAAGTGATCCATTTTTTTTTTTTTGCATAAACCAAATAACTTATCTCTATCATTTATGTTGCAGACATGAATGATACCTTAAATCATGTAGCTTGTTGAAGACAGGTATCTTATTACACATTATTCATTAACCTTTTTATTATTATTATTTTGGTATTAAATTTTTTTTTTTTTTGTTATTTTATTGTATTTTTAATTAGATTTACTTTAGGCTTTTTAGGTCTTTATTGGATGTGGGGGTGGGGTAATGGGATCACAGCTTATAATTTTTTTTATTATATTTAATTTTTGCTGTTTATTCAACATTTTTTTATTATTTTAATTTATTATTTTGTCTGTACTGGACAATTTTATATAATTTGATTAGATTTTTATTAAACATGGTGGAGTGGGATGGTATGACATCCCTTCATTTTATTTTAGGTCTTTACTCAACATTTTTTATATATATATATATTTTTTTATTTTATTATTGTGTCTGTGTTGGACATTTTTTACATAATTTGATTTGATTTTTATTAAACATGTTGGAAGTGGGATGTTATGACATCCCATGAATTTTTATTTTTATTAAATTTTACATGGTGGCAGTGAGACAGGATAGAAATCACACATTGTATGTAATTTTGACCTAAATGACAACTTATTTTACTCATTTTTTTCCTCTAAGCACTCGGTCAAGTCTCTCCAAATGGTACTTGAGAGGATGATCATAATGATCTCATTAGGAACATATTGTTAATAAGAGTCTCTGTCATTATCTCTTCATCTACATTTGGGCCTGATCATTTCCACATCTGTTAATGGTGTCATATCGTTGTTTTGTTTGATCGTTATCTCGTCCGTGTCTCTGAAGAGGACGTGTGTAGGCCTGCAGTGCACCACTGAGCGCACTAAAATATCTTTCAGGAGTTTTGTTTGATGACTTCAATCTTTAACATTTTTGTCCTCTGTACTTTATTGCTCAAGATGCCTTTCTAAAAGCTGATTATAGCGAATGGCTCATTCCTATTACCAACACCTGTTCCACTGCAATTTACCTGTTTACTGACAAACTACCAATGTGATAATTTACCCGGGCCCGGTCTGTATTCCCCGTCCGTACACCTACTGCTCTGAGCTGCCGTACAGCAGATGCGTCTGTGTGAAAGAGAGAATGAGAAAAGGACAGTGATCTGAGAAACAGTGAGGGGGAAATGTATTTGCCACCGTGTGTCTTTAATTCACTCATTCTGGCTTATCATGTAAAACTTAACAAAACTTAATATGTGAAATTATTGGCATCTGTGGTTCCATGATGAACATGTGCATGACACCTTGCACAAAAGTTCTGAATAAGGTTATTTTCTTTCGATTATTAAAATGTTCTTCACACTAAGAATAATGGTTCTTTTAGAAAATGTTCACTTTGGTTCTTTGGGGAACCAACATAGTTCTTGTATGGCATACTGCAGAGGGGAAAAACACCTTTTGGAGGTGTAAATGTGATACAATTGACTTAATAGTTAACCCCAAAAGAAAATTCTGTCATCAAAGACCTTATAAGACCATATTTAAAATTTGACAGGAATGAAAATGAGGCTGTGAGGGACTGAAGTACGGTAGCCTATGTTTAATGGATCATGTTGTTTAACAATATAGCCTGCCTATTGTTCAGCTGATGAAAAGTGTTTCAGTAGAAAACTTTCAGTCACAAAAACTCCATAAAACAGTTTTCAAAAGGTGTAAGGTGAAAATGACGTGTTCTAGCCTTTATACATTGTAAAGACTGTAAGTATATCCAGATTCCCTCAGTCATGTTTTCATTCGTGTTGAATGCATATGGCATCTAACCTGACTAAAGTCTATATCCTCATGTAATTTCTAATTTGAAGCATGTTTGAACTGTTTTTGTCCATACAGTTAAAGTGAATTGTGTGAACTAGCTAACATTAGTCGCGTGTTTCCTGAAAACTTACTCTGTTGCAGTTTGTTGAACCACATCATGAAAGTGATGGAGTGATAACTATTCTGTTAATTAATAAGTTCGAGATCAAATTAATGTGAAATTATTGCTGTAAATAACGAACGTGTCAACTGAGGACTGCCTCGCTATTTTTGTTTCCGTTATTTTTTTGAACTTCGCGGGTTTCCGTACGTCACTCCGGTGCTCCGCGAGCAGCGCGCGCAATCTGAAAAGATGGCGCGTTTATTCCTTCAGCAAACTAAAAGATGTAGAATACAATTTGTATATGTATGGAATGAAATAGATTGTACTACATGTTAACTTGTTTATTTTGCTCAAGTGCGTTATCCATATGTCATACTAACCTCAGTTTGGTCGCTGTAATTCCGAACAAATCTATGATGCAGTTTGCTAATGTTCATTGGAACTGTGCATTTGGGAAACACCAAATCTTTGGACTAACAGTGCTTTTGGGAAACACACTTTTGGAATGTAAACGGTGAGTAAATATGCCTGATTTTTGTATTATCATTTCTTAAATGCATGTCTGGGTTTTTATTAGGCTATAGCCTACACGTTGACTAAATGTTTGTCTCTGTAACCTTTCATCCAAAATACTTCCTTTTCTATCTCAACTTTCCTATCTGGCTTTTAAACCTTTGCACTCCAACCACCTCTCATCATCAACCCCATTTTTCACCATCCAATCAAAATCTGACAGGTAAAAAAGTCTCTTTTTTCGATTATGTTTTTCTTGTTGAGTATCCACATAAAATGTGTTGCCTACAATGTGTAATTTCTGCACCACAAGTAGTGCCAACCAGATTTTCAATCTACATATTTGATCAACAACACTGTGTCAAGCAATTGCTTGAGTTTTGAGGCCAGTTTGACTGCTTGTTTAGTAATGCATTTTTGTTGGTGACAGAAATTACATATTTTACGTTTAAAATAAATGTGATATTTTGTTAGCTAATGCATAGACATTTTTAAGTGCGCATTGTTGTTGGGGCCGCTGTATCAGACCTGTGAGGTCAGTAACTCAGAGCACAGCGGCTCTGGCCAACTGTTCTGCCCATTAATTTATGATTTACAGCGATTAACTTTTGCTGATTAAAGTGATTATTTGGAGTTGGGTGCACTCAGGCCCAAATGATGTGTGGCACTGCTCTGTCTTCCTCCAGTGTGTCGGACCATCATGCCAGCGGCTTTAAAGTTCCATCAGGGATCCCTGCAGAACCTCTGCCAGACCGGCTAATCTGTAATCATTCATGGCTGACTTATACAAACTGCTCGTGCTGGTGCTCATTTCTGGCACTCGACAGCAAGCAGCGGACACGTTCTCCATCTCCCCGCAGTAAACAAACGGCGCGTGGAAAGGTTACCCACGAGCGTGAGCAGCCAGATCTCCAAACGGGGTATTAAGCATGTTGGAGCTTTTCAAGTCCAAAAAGGTGATTTGGGTTTCGAACTGGAGGACTTTTTGTTTTACTTGTTTGCGTTTTTGAAGCTCGGACTGCTCCACAGGAGACTGGCTTTTCTGTCGACCCCTGCATAAGCACAGTAATACGGCCCCCTGAAGTGAAGCCTGTGTTAGTTCTGAGTGCTTTGGATCACCTCCGTTTTATATAAAGGCGTTTATCTGCCGTAAATGTGGCTGCTGTTCTTTTTAGGAGATTTGCGAGGAGGGAGTTATTTAGAGAAAACTGCAACGGTGATGTTTTAAGTGTTCAACCATCTGATGCAAATGACACATTTCATTAGTTTGTATGATAAAGTCCTTTAAAGTGTGATGTTTAGACAGCGGTTTTCTTCATTACCTTCACAAGAACCCAAATTCACCTTTTCAATTATTATTATTTTTTTTAAATCTTTTTTTGTGAAGTGTTTGTTTACTCTATGATAGTCAGAAATACATATAATAGTATCAGAGTACAACAGTACTGTGTTTCATTTAAATTAAATCTTTAGCAGGTTAGTTCACCCTCCAAAAATGAATTTAAATGTAAATTTTAAACCGTTTGATTAGATTTTTTCATATAGTATTGCCAAAGCATTAACACACACACACACACACACACACACACACAAATCAGTATAAAATAAAACAGAATATATTATTTATTAATTTATTGCATTTTATTTTTTTAAGAAAACATCCGAAATTAGCCTACATATAATTATAAGATATAATTGGACATTAAGACTACAAATGAAGAGAAAATGATGAATATTCACACTGCTTTTTTCCATTAATAAGTGAATGCAGATTACACAATTGATAAAAACACTATAAATGCAGAATATAGTCAATACTTGATAAGTCTTCAGATGACATATGAATTTAAACATAAATTGAAGATCCTTCCCTTCTGCTATATCTCTCAAATCTTGTTTGAATTTCTGCATTTTAAAACTGTCTAACATCTCCTTTTGTGTGTGTTTTTTTTTTTTTTTTTTTTTAGATGAATGAAAGTCATATGTGCTCAGAACGACATGAGGGTGAGTAAATGACTCACAAAACTTTCATTTTTGGGTGAACTACCCCTTAAAAGTTTAAGCAAGACATCATAATGTTAAAATGTAGGTGAAAATACCTTCACACTGAGGTTTAGGGAATTTACACATTTTATTCACTGAATATAAATAATTTTTTTAAAGTGCGTTCATGCAGTAATTATACCAACTTTCATTAGAATGTAAATACAAATATCACACTGGGAATTCAAGAGTAAGCCTGCAGGTTGTACAAAATATGTGCACTGAAAACCTACAAAGTATATCACAGGCTTAATCTACTAATTATGATTAAAATATAATTATCATTAAAGTTACTGCAAGAATGCTAAAGGTTAAATCAGTGTGTAAGCGCACCGCTGTGCTGAAGTGAGATTTTGTCAGCATTCAGGTGAAGTTTGTGGGAGTCCCCAAAGGTCTGGGGTTATCGTCACTTCTGGTATTAATCTAATAAGTGAAGTTTAGGTGCTAATGGAGGGCCAGGTGCATGTGTGTGTGGCTGGCCGGCCTTGGGGACGCTGCTCTGAGAGTGTGTGTGCGTGTGTGTGTGCATCAGGTGGGCTTGAACTGGCTCATTTGACTCAGACAGCATGCGCTTTGGACGTGTCCTAACCTGAGCGGCAGGAGGCATCTGCCTAATGATGAAAAACTGGAGTGTGCCATCTAAATGATCATCCACCCCCCAGCACGCACACACATATCCCATCATCCTCCGGTGACACGGCCAGACATTCTTTTACTCCTAACATTTTTGCTTTTAAATGGATTTGCTTTATGCTGTGAACTGCATGATTGTTTTCTAATCGCAATAACTTTCATTGTAAAGTATGTCAAAAAATACATGCATTAATATGAATGTCACAAAATCATGTCAAGTCATATTTTATTATTAATAAATTAGAAAGAAATTCGCTTTTACTTTGAGAAATGAAGCCTAGGGCTGTTTTATATTGTGACATTATTTTACGACAATTAAGCTTGTTAATTAAATGAAATGATAATAATTATAATAATATAATCAGGGTTATTTAACTAAAAGTAAAACTGAAACTAAAATTTAAACCATAAAATAAACATTTTCATTACTTAAAATAAGCATTACCTGAAATATTTCAGCTCGTTGCCAAGCCAACATTTTTCAAATTTCAAACATTTTTTTTTAAACTATTATAATTTTTTTTTAAATATATAAAAAATCTAAAAATGTCCAAAACAGAATAAAATGACTAAACTTTTAATAAAATTAAAATTAATGTCTTAAAATATGAAAATGAAATCTGATATTAAATATTAATAAAAAAACATAATAGTATCTGTTCCTAAAATAACACTGAATATAATGCATTGCAATATATAATATAATAATATAATGAAATTAAATATTAATTTATTTTTATTCTTTTTATTAGAATTGTGTATTCTAGATATCTAGAATAATCTTAATTTTCTTATTTTTTATGATATATATCTTTATGAAATTAATTTATTCAGATTTTTTAATATAAAATTTGATGTATATATTTGAATATCATTTTGATATTTTCTATATAATATTTTAGATTTTCTTTATGCATTTTTTTTTTCTTGAGGTAAAGTGTAATCTGTACTTTTTTGTGACATTCACCCTTATGTACAGTAGTTTATTTACAAACACATTTAACATGCATGTTACCGCTGGGAGATCGCAAGGTCAGTCCGTCCCGACTGTACATTAAAATAACCAACCTCAATCTGACCCCAAACAATACATGTAAGGTTTTTAAACGTGCAGGCGGGACCCTTAGAGATCTGACTCACGGAGGGGACCTGGCCAAAGCTGGCACGCGGGCCAGAAATGTCTGGCAAGGGCCAAATCCCTCACCCTCCCTGAGAAATAATAAATAATGGCTCCATTTTGTTCGCGACTGTGGCCCAGAGCCCACACCATTAGACATTAGAGGCAATTTGCAGTCAACTCTCAGACCTGCTTTATCTAAAATATTATCAATGAGCCTGTCAGCCTTGGCTCTAACCTTCTTTTGTTATTTTCGGCTGTTCTCTCAGTAGGATGTGCGGCTCGTAGCCCGGTTCCCCCTGCAGACCAGCAACAGGATGTCATACACCTGTTTTGCTTAAGGCGGGGACTCTGGCCCCCCTCCCCGCCTCCCGCTCTTTCCCGGGTTGGCTCTAGCGCACGGGCCGGTCCGGCTGGACGGATATGTCAGGATGTGAGATGAAGGCTGGTGAAGGTGCAGCTGTTGCATAAGAAAAGTGCCAGGGGCTCGAGCTTCCCACGGTGAGCTTTAATTTGCATCCCTCTTTCTCAGCCCCCTCCTCCCTCTCTCTCACCTTCATCGGGCGGCTACAGATGCGGAGGCCCGACACCCTCGCCCAGATGGGTCCTCCTCGCCCACGGCACTGTTTGCGTGTAAGCGATTGTTTGTGCATACGTGTGCTGTGGGGGACAGCATCACTGATTCCCGTGGAAACACGTCATCTTCTCAACGCTGATGCGTGTCAATCAGCTTTACATTCCTATGATCATTTACTGCTGATGATCATAAAATAAAAGTTATTGTAGGTCAGGTGGCTTAGAATGGGGTGTAATGGTTAAAACTTCTGATTTGGGATTATACATTTCCTATGATTACCAGCTAACTAACTTAATATTTATTAACTATTTTTTGTTTGTTTCCATGTAAGATTTTGTTTATTTAAATAGTTATGTAAACATTTAAATAAATATTTACATTTTAATATTCAATCCAAAACTACATTAAATCATTTGTTAATACAGTATACTAGAATTTACATATAGAAATAGAAATTATATATAATTTCTATAATTTAAATAAATGATATACTGGTAATTAAAAAAAAAAAAAAAAATCCCAGGATTCTTTCATAAACAAAGTTTTCATAAACAGCATTTATTTGAAATAGAAATCTTTTATAATATTATAAATGTCACATTTGATCTATCTATCTATCTATCTATCTATCTATCTATCTATCTATCTACCTTAAGTGTCTAAATATATATTATACGATCTATACATTGCTTATATTTATACAATTCTTTTGTAACATTACGGTATGTGTCATTTTTGATCAATTTAATGCATTCTGAATAAAGCATTCATCATAAGAATACAATTTCTAAAACTATTAAGACAGAGCCAGTTCAGTTATATGAACTCGATTCATAGAGACATTTTTTTCACATCAGTTGACTGATGCTGGTATTTTTCCTGCGTAATCAAACGACTGAGTCGTGTTACATGGGAGCATTTAAGATAGTGAGAAAGGTTATATATTCTCTGCGGTATTTCTCTGGAAGGCCTCAACAGGAGGCCCTTTTGTGGAGATGTCTTCCTTTCAGCCAATCAATAGCTTTTGTTGTGATCCCAGCATGCAGCAGGAATGCCGCATGTGCTGATGCTTAGCAGCAGGAAATGTTTTGGATGCAGACACACACTCCAATTATGCGAAAGCATACAGTATATTCATCTGGGCAGTAAGTGTGTAGAGTTTAATTGAATTAACTGAACTCATCTGAAGTGGGAAATTCCCAAACTATCCTAGATAATGATACTTTTTTGATTGCAATAAAAGTACTATATGTTTTTGTATAAATATGACGATCTGATTAAGAAATGGGGGAAACAAATTAAATAAAATAAAACATAAAAAAAGATTTCAGTTGTATACTGCAAAAAAAAGTTTAGCAAATGCATTTGGGTCATATTAAAATACAGTATTGCAGTATTTGATTAAAAATAAATAGAGATAATATTTAGTAATTCTACTGACTGATACTTTGAGTTTCACATACTATAAATGGAATGCTCAAAACATTCACCTTTTTAAAATGCTTATTTTGATCTATTTTCTTTTTTTTTCCCTCCCTGAAAATCACCTAAATATGATAATGTAGCCAGAGTTTGGCAAATTGTGAAATTTTTGGTCATGTTCAAATACAATATAGCATTTTAATTTTTTGATTTAAAACAAATATTAAGAAATCAAATGTAATAATTTGATTGATTACTTAATTGATACGTTGGTCTAGATGCATTTATTTATTTAACCTAATTATGATGGCCAGAGTTTACCAAATGCTTTTTGATCATATTCAAATACAGTAATTAAATAATATAAATAATATTTAATATTTATGTTGATTAATTGATTGATTGTTTGATACATTGAGTGCAAATATGCATTTTTGAGTAAACTATAGCTTAAAAACAAATACAATATTATATCTTTATTTATTTTTTTATTTAATATTTAGGTTGACAAAACATTATTGAAGAAGCTGTCCCCAGGCTATACAGTACACCAGCCCCAGGTAATACAATTTTGCAATTTTAACATTTTATTTTATTTTTACTCAGATATTTTTTATACATTTATATAAAGTAAAAAAAAAATGTTTTGTAAAATGTTTTTATTTTTACATAGGTTTTTTTTTTATCTTTCCCGTCTTGGCATTCAGGTTATGGGTTTTGCGAGGGGGTTTATTCACATAAACGCTTCCTTTACAAACATGTTTTACTGAATAACTTGTATTCTCCGCTCCTGCTTTTGACGTCTGCTTTGCTCTCCACCGATCGGCCGTGTTTTGAGCGCAGCGTTGTTTATGAAGAAAAAGCTCCTCTCACTATCACACGTAACTGTCATATTATGGCCTTCTTTTCATGCCGCTATTTACCCAAGAGCAAGCGAGTCAAATGAAGTCTATTCTCCCAGCACGTCGACATGCCACGCAAGCAAAGAGATTCAATTGTCACCTTTCAGGATGTCTGGTTCTCCGGCGCCCGCACGCTCTCCGCGGCCCTTACACGACTCCTTTGATGTTAGCGAGTAATACACATGGTATGAAAACGCATTACGGAGAGATGCTGACAGATAAAACACCGAGCGCTGCCATTTTGCTCTCTCTCTGTATAATGAGGCGACCAGAAAGGAGAAAAGACATCAGCCCAGTCAAATTACCTCCGTGCAACTGAGTTGTGTGTGTTTCCTGACAGCTTTCTAGGCAGCCAAACACATTTCCATACAACGCTCACTGTGAAGTGCTGACACCAAATAAAAATAAAGCGATAGAGAGAACCAAAAGGCCTTTGATGAACATGTTAGTGGGAAGCCCTTTTTCCTCCGTCTGTCTCTCTCTCTGTCTCTCTCTCTATGTCTCTCTCCCCTACCGCTCCGTTCCCGACAGCAACAAAGTCCTAAAGCAGTGGGAAATGATGTTGAATCAAGCTGAACCTCAAAGCACACAAATCTCTGTGTGTTTACAGGAAGTCGTCCTGGAATCACAACGGCTGACAGGAACATTGACATGACAACACACACTTTACATAGTCGACTGCTGCTGTAACATCCAGGTCACGATATGCAGAATCGCTGTTGATGAAACTGCTTATACACTGTAAGAAATTTAGCTTCACTTTTTTGCAAATATGGTTATTATAAGAGAAACTGCAGGGAGCAATACATTTTAACAGGACTGTCAAACAATTAAAATGTGTTATTGAATTAATTACTTTATACGCCAGTTAATTAATCAGATTAATGGCAATTAATCACATATATATTCAGATTTGGAGATAGATGCCTCCATGAGAGGATAATTCAGTATTGTGGCACATGTGTAAATCAACGAATAGACAAAAAGTGACTTTAGAAGTCAATATAGAGTTTGTTTTATCCAAAGTAACTTACATTGCATTCAAGGTCTACGCTAGGCATCGAACCCATGACCTTGGCATTGCTGTGCTCTACACTTTGAGCTACAGGAATGCTATTTGCTGTATAATCCTATGTTTTATTCCCATGTTCTGTCCACAACAATCCATTTTATAATCAAGTTTGTCAGCATGAAGGAGTTCAAGTTACAATCATAGATGGCTCTGAAGATCAAACAAACAAATAAACAAATTAATTAATTAATATCCATTGCATAGCATGTGAATTTATTATTATTATTATTATTATTATTATTATTGATTTATGTTGACAAAACATATTTAAAAAAGTATAAACTGTCCCCAGGTTATACGGTATTCCATTCCCAGGTAATATATAATTACAAAATATCTAACATATTATTTAATGTAATTTATTACTTAAGTGTTTCTATAAATTTCTTTATAATTTAATTAAATTATTATTAATATTTTTTAAAGTATGCTTTTCAAGGAATTTAATAGACACTACATTATCAGTCCTATTCTAACATATGAGGTGATATATAATGTATAATATATCAGATCAAATAATTTTTTATTGTAATTTACAGTATTTTTCTGTTATAGTAGGAGAAGAATAAATGATAGAAATTATATTAGCATTTAACTAAATATTGTGCAAAAAAGAGCAACAAGACTCTAATGAATAAGTGAATCATTTTTTTAAACTGATTCACTTGCTAACTATCTGAAGGAACTGATTCGCTAAAATGAATCTAATTTCCTAACGATATAAATGAGAGATGCCTTCTAAGTGAGCGTTTGATTGTCTGCAAAGCTGTACAGTCACAGAAAAAGTTCCAAAATGTTTAGTTGGAAAAAGCTAGGATGTTTTGAACGTTATGCTATAGTGAAAAACTGTTAAGGTTGGTGGCATTGCTACTTTTAGTTAGTTACTGCACAACACTGTGCAGAATATGCCAGTATTTACCTCTCTTTTTTCAGATGTATCTGCCTTACGATGTGCCAGCAAGTAAATATAACGGCTCCTTTGCGTTTTGTACATTTAAAAGCCATAAACCCGAGCAGCTGTGTGCACAAACCCCTCTGTCTGCTGCCCGGGGTCTGTTCCACTGGATGCTGACACCGTGGCTTGACGACAGGCATAACAGAAAAAGCGTTATTGCCCCCTGGATAGGTCATTTGGTGGCGTTGGCCAAAAGCTAAACTGAAAGAGAGGTTTTAAAGACGGGAACAGGTGCAAGTCACCGCGGGGGCTGGATGAGGCACAAACGCCGAGGCCCAATCGTCATTCGCAAACATTCTCCCGCTTCCTCGTAATTAGGCCACGGCTTCAATAGAAGCTAACTCAGGCCATATGGGCTAATGTAGCCGAGATGAAGACCCCCCACACAGGTAGCAGTCTGTCAGCACCACGGACAGCTCCCGTTCAGCCAGATAACTCACCGCCGCGCCAGGCAGGAGAGCCAAAGAGAAAAACGCTACGCCGCTTAAAGGTTTGATTGAGCTTGAAGGTCAGGCCCGTCGTATGTTGCCGAGGAAAATGTGTCCCCGAATTCCATAATTAAACAAACAAATAAACAAATAAGACTCGTTCTTCACCTCAGGCCCTGAACTTTGGAGGCGGAAATGTGTGTTCGCATTTTCTCTGAAGCCAGTTGAATTGCTTGTGCGAGACCTTTAGGGTACAACGGGCCTAATGGTCATTCTTTTGTGGTGTATGATGATTCAAAAATCTTTCTTTTCAATTGAATATATAAAGACATGGTCAAAGTTTGCTTTAAATACAAATCATGTCACTCTTAAAAATAAAGGTTCAAAAAGGGGTTTATGCCATAGAAGAAACATTTTGGGTTCCCCAAAGAGCCTTTCAGTGAACAGTTCTTATAAGAACCATTTTTTTCTTAGTGTGAAGGATATTGTAATAATCTTATGAACCTTTTTTCCACTATGAAGAACGCATCGTACAATGGAAAGATTCCATGGATGTTAAAGGCTCTTTATGGAGCCATTAATGTCAATAAAGAACCTTGATTTTTTTAAGAGTGTGAAGAACATTTTAATAATCTGAAGAACCTTTTTTCCACTATAATGAATCTACAGTGAAATATAAAAGTTATGCACTCTTAAAAATAAAGGTTCCAAAAAGTTTTTTTTTTTTTTTTGCAGTGATGCCAGTGAAGAACCAATTTGGGCTCCCTAAAGAACCTTTCAGTTCTTAAAATAACCTTTTTTTCTTATTGAGAAAAACATTTTAATCTCAAGAATCTTTTTCCATTCTAAAGAACCTTTTGTGCAATGAAAAGGTTCTATGGGTGTTAAAGGTTCTTCATGGAACCAAACCAAAACCTTTATTTTTAAGAGTGCATCTACAGTACCAGGACCTTTTACAACATACTTAAAATCTTTTGATATAGCAAGGCACCTGGGGAACATTTAAAGGTTTACTTTGTTGCATTAGCCGATGCAGTCATGTTGACTTTTGATGCAATTGATGCAGCATCATGCAAAAGCAAATGTTATTGATGGCATTGTATAGAAAATTATACATTTCTATGAATGTAATGCATTTGCATAGGCATTACATAAATGTTTGACAGAAGTGCTGGATTTGGGTGAATTTGGATTTGGATGAAATAATTGTTTGCTTGTCATTCTTTTTGACAATACTGGTTACAATTTATTTTAAGATGATATTGTTTCAGTGTATATGTTATATAAATATGTACAGAGAAATATTAATTAGCTACATGTTACTATAGGGTTAAGTTTAGTGTTTGTTTTAGGGTTAATTGCTTGTAATTATAAATACAGTACACTGAAAAAAATATTTGAAGAAACCATTTTCACACATAACTTATTCGATTTTACAATTAATTACAAAGAATCGGCAAGTAACAGTGAATAAAACTTGAAATTCTGAAAGACTTTTGAAATAGTAAACATACTCCAGTAATCTTGTATGTAATTTTATTTTCAGTTTTGAAAGGTCTTACGTATAACTACATCACCTTAAAATAAATATTTTAAGTCTGCCGTGCAATTTCACTTTAATTTACTCTACATATTTAAGATTTAAAATCATACATCAGGATGCAGTTTATTGACTAAAAAAAATTCCTCTGTTATATAGAACAAGCACAACTGAAATCACGTAATCCGTGATTATTGAACACAGACACAAATCACTGACTAGTAGTAGAACTAATCGACTAGTTGACAGTACAACTCTTACTATACTGTGAAATATAGGTTGCATGCATTCACCAAATAAAGCAAGACTTTTAAGGTCTTTTTCATCTAAAAATGCTCATCAAAATGATATCGGCGAGTGCTGAAAGCCAAGCGAGCAGAGCGTAAACAAAAGCAGCCCTATCACGTCTGTCTGCAGCACTGGAAGACATTAGAGCTTATGGGAGCCAACATCTGTTACAGCGAGAACGCACAACAACAGGACCAAATGATGTGTGGGACCGCGCTAATGTGTGACTACAGGTCCAAGCAAGCTGCCTGACAGAACGTTAGCTGAGAAATATGTTGTGTTTGTTTCACAGTTTGTGGAGATCATGTCAATAAATGCTTCTGCAGAAATGCGCTAATTGATTCAGTGTGAAAACGTTAGTGTGTGTTGATAATTACGGATGCGAGAAAACACAGCTTTGGAATATTTATTAGGAGTCTCGGCTGCAATTTCGGAGCCGTGGAAGAGTTTAATGAATCTATCATGAGGCAGTATCCAGCCGTCGGAAATGAGCTAACGAGGCCTGCCATGCCGAAGAGCTTCACTTCGAGTGAACGGCGTGCCGTTCATATTTCATTCCCTCACAGACTACCTAATAAAAACATAACAAGCGCCAGCCAGCAAATACCAGATGAATGATGATTGTTTTACAGTTCCCAGTTTCAAAAAAGACTCGAGTTCTATAATGAGAGAGCGTTTTACAGTAGTCACACGCTTCTCTCTCTCTCTCAGCTAACAAACCATAGCAAAATCTGCTTGAATTGATCTAAAAATAAACTGCACTGCTAGGAAAATGGCCTTTTATTTATTTAGTGATGAGAACAAATATGCAAAGAAGTAAGCTATGTTAAGGTGTTGCATGAAGTTTAATATTAAGCCTAACTGATAGTGATGCTTACATTTGCATCATCGCTGCATGACGCTCCTGTTATGAATTATGATTCTTCATTTTTCATCCAGGCAAATTTTACAGCTCCACCTTCTGTCATTAGCAAAGGAAATGTGTTCCCCTAGCATCCCCACTGTCAGGACTCCATAAATAATGAATAAACATATTGTTCACAAGATGCCGCTTATTAACAGAATAAAATAAAAATGCAAAACTGCTGCAACATATCATTATGATGCAGATGCAAAATTAATTTTACATTCTTAGCAGATCTGGAACCACCTGTCATTCAAGTTTAGGTCTTTGACAAAATGTAAAGTTTTATTTTTGTCTGCTGTCTATCAGTCAACATTTGGAACCTGATGTGTAGCAACCATTATAGCTCGGGGAAAATTCTCTAAGTGTTAGAAATTTCCTTATTTTATTTTATTTGAAGAAAAATGTATGCACAGTCGATAAGTGGTGATCCTAAATGAGTGTTATTTTAGTATAATTGCAATACTATTAAATTAATACTATTACATTTTTTATTTTTTTATTTTATTTCAGTTCAGATTTTAATAACCTTTGTGTGACATTTTTATTAGTTTTTTTTAAACGTATGTTTAATATTTTTAATTTGAAATATAATAGGTTATATTTTTTTATTTCAGTTTTAGTTATTTTGGTACATCAAGTAAAACTAAATGAAAATGTGAAATGTTGCCTTAGAAACTAGCTGAAATAAAATGAAGCATTTATTAACACTTAACAGTAAGGTTTCATTTGTTAACATTAGACAAATTAATATATAGAAATATTTTTTTTTCCAGGTAACCTATTTTATTAACATCTTATAATTTTTTTTTTTTTTTTTTTAGTTTTAGTAAAGCAACCCTGATCTTAATATGGCTAGTGCCCACTTGTCTGCTTTTAAACATATCAGTTATGAATACTGGGCGAATGTTTCATCACCTAATTAATATTCATAAGTTAGACTGATCATGTTTATAACGTATCCTCTTGCTTTTTCAAGTTGTTCCTACATTCTATTTTGAACTTTTAATCAGTAAGGATCTAAACTCTTCCTCTTTTTTGCGGTCTTGGTCCGTATTGTTCTCAGCCTTGCTGTTTTCACCCTCAGTGGGGCGGAAAGCCGAGGCCTCCAGTTGCCCTCCAAACATTTTTATTCCAATAACAAGAAATGCCACTTCGGTCAAAAAACATTCATGTTTCTGCAGAGGTTGACAGTTACATTGGTTTCCACAAAGCAATGCCTCCCTTTCTGTATAATTCATCACTGCTTTGTCACCATGTAGCTGTCGGCATGCACACATACACACAGAGAGACACTCAAACGTACACACACACACACACACACACACACACACACACACACACTCTCAGGCGTGTATCTAACCAGTGTCAGTCATTCACATGTCTTACAGCCAGTGCTGGAGGTGCTTTTGTATCTTTGAGGCCTTGTCTTTCCCTCAGTTCATCCATTTCTCTTCTTCACATCTCTCATATTCTGTCTTTCTCATATCCTTTTTTCTTGCAGATGCCGGAAAAAAATGACTGATGCAAAGTGGAGCCTGTCAAGCCAATGAGGATGGAAGATGAAGACAGGACCACCAAAGTAAGGGTAGGCGTTTTAGCGGGTGGTTTTAAATTCCGACGCGTTTCCCTTCGAGGTACAACTAGCCTCGGCGGTGGATTTGAGCGCTCATCAGATCGCAGTTTAAGCTTTTTAGAGTTCTGAGGCTCGCGGATGGTATTGTTAAGTGACAGGTATGGAAACTGCTGCTGCTGAGGTGTATCTTCTGAGTTTCTTTTAACTTCAGAGAGAAATCAGCAGAAAGCCCGTCTGTAGTCGCAGATATCGGGATTCTGGTCGATCCAACAGTTTTATTTGATTCTCTCACATGCATCGTTGTAACATTAAAGAGAATATATGACTCGGGCTTACTTCAACAATTGCACGTTGATGTCAGCTACAACAATTCGGATCTGGCTTCACGTTCGTGGAAGTCGTGCTGGTGCACAATAAAAGATTTTCCCGACTTGTTTTCAAATTCAACATCTACCGTCTCTTATCAAAGTCTGTTAGTGATATTCTCAGCATACAAGCTGTAAGATTCTTCATTGGTTTCTTGAGGAACCTTTGGCTGAGCGAAGAACAAGAAACATTTTTCACTCTCAAGTTGCTATAGAGTCTTTGGAGAAGTTCTTGATGTTTCATTTATAGGTTCTTCAGATCAATCCGTTGGTTTCTGGGTTCTTTTAAGTACAGCAGGAGTCTGTAACCTTTGACCTGCGTGTCACTGTTGACGTGTAAAGGGGAGATTGTGATATAAAATGTATTTGATTTATTTTAGTTTCTTTTGCTTCAATTAAATAAAATAAAATAAAAAAAGAAATTTGAAAAAAGAAAAAGAAAATAATATTTTTTGATAAGAACCTTTAAAATAATATTTTCCAAATATACATTTAAAGGTTTGGGGTATGTGATTACTTTTTTTTTGGAAGAAATCAATGCTTTTATTCCTGCATTAAATTGATCAAAAGTAAAGACATGAATAATGTAATAGAATATTTTATTTTAAATAAATGCTGTTCTTTTAAATTAAATTTTTCAATAATAGTATCACATAATTTCCATGTTGAATTATACTTTCCACAAAAAAATATTCGGCAGCACAACTGTTTTCAAATTGTAAGAAATGTTTCTTGAGCAGCAAATCAGCATATTATCATGATTTCTGAAGGATCATGTGACACTGAAGACTGGAGTAATGATGCTGAAAATTCAGCTTTGCATCACAGGAATAAATTACATTTTAAAATATATTCAAATAAAAAGTTATTTGAAATTGTGATAATACTTATATTACTAAATATAGTATAATATTACTGCTTTTACTACATAATTTTTATTTTGAATACAACCTTGTTGAGCATGAGGCGTTTCTCAAAAATATTTAAATCTTACCGACTCATATATTTGTACTATTTTTTTTATTTTTTTTAAAGTTAACTGCTAGATAGCTTATGTTAGTAAGTCAAAAAGTTGTTATTAAAAACACAAACAGTATCAGAAATCCACACTATCACACATTATTCTACAATCCACTCATTTCAAGTAGTCAAAAGTGCCTAACTAAACAATCACTCATACTCTCTCTCTTTCTCCCCACACATATAATCAGGTATCTGGGGTCCGTCTGGAGGAACTGTTGGATTAGAAAGCATTCTGTTGGGTTAAAGAGGAGGTTTGCTCGTCTGATTTCGTCTGAGTGGAGAGCAGCTTCCTGCTGTGCTGAAGTCCCTCCACCTCCAGGGCATCACCACTCGAGGGACCGAGAGAGAGAGAGAGATACACAGTAAACAGACACTCACTGAGTCATTGTTTCTCACCTCCTTCAAATGATACACCTTTGACTTTTCATTCCCAAATCTGGTTGCATTAGCAGCTACTGGAAAGCTTAAGTTCAGTCAAAACAGGAAATTAATTTCATGAATTTTTAAAGAAACTAAAGTGACCACATTTGTCAAGCTCAAAAAAAGCAATAAAAGTAGTTCAAAAGACTATATTAGGTGTCTTTGCGTGAGGAAAAGACTGAATTTTAAGTCATATTCTACAAAAACAATAGTACAGAAACAATATTCACTCAGAAATTGCTGGTAAATTTTACAGTTAATTAAAAGGAAACTATGGAAGCTTGTTTCTGCCACGAAATAAAAAAGTAAAAGTAATTATGCCTTTTATCTCACAATTCTGACTTTTTTTTCTCGAAATTGCATGTTTATATCTCAGAATTCAGACTTTTTTCCTCAGAATCGTGAGTTTACATGTTGCAGTTGTGATTTATTTTCTTTAGAGTTAGGAACTCACAAGTGCGGCTTTTTATCTCATAGTTTTTTCTTGCAATTGTGAGTCTATATATCACAGTCCTTTTTTTCTCTCAGAATTGTGATTTTACATTTCACAATTTTGAATTCTCAGAATTCTAATCCCACAGTTCTGACTTTTTTTCCTGGAATTCTACATTTATATCTTGCAATTCTGTTTTTTGATTCCACCACGGAATAAAAAAAAAGAAAAAGGGTAAATGTGACATTTTATCCCACAATTCTGACTTTTTTTTCCTCAGAATTGTGAATTTATATCTTGCATTTCAGTTTATCTCTCACACTGAATAAAAAAAAAAAAAAAAAATATATATATATATAGGCCTATATATATATATATATATATATATATATATATATAACACAAACACACACACACACACTTTTACTTTTTTTTACTGTGTACATGAAGTTGTGAAATGTTATTTGTTCATGTTCTGATTCAAAATGCTGCATTGACGTATTATTGCACCAGCTTTGCTGTCATTGGTTCTCGAGTGTGCTGTGAAGATCTTCACTTCTGACTGAACTTTTCCTTTAAGCAACATCTCTGAAAACTGTGTGTAACCAAAAATAAGGCAAAAACGGTGTAAACTGCAAAAGAGCAAATCTGTGTATGTGCATCTATAGTGTTTAAACATCCACATCTCATTCATACGTCTTTCTCTTCCACAAACACGCACCAGTGCACACTTGTTTGGGCCTTAGCTTGTTCTGAGCATGCTCCGACATGCCCGACTCAATCCGGCGGGAATTACATCAGCCACAAAGCAAATAGCAACAAACACGCACGGTAAACAAGCTAGCAGGCAGCTCGCTGTGCAACACACCTTTCTGGAGATCTCCCAGCCCCTTTCTGCCACTCCAAGTTTGCCGCATCTTTAAAACATCAATATGTAATTGAGAGCGAATGTACGCCCAAAGATTTGCATGTTTTTCCACGCGCCCCTCTCCCCGCACCTCATTTGATCCCCATTGCTCACCAGCTGGTTCCAGTACATCTCCAGTTCAACCAGTGCCTCTGACTTCACTCTCCACACTTAATTGGTTCCCAAGGCAAGAATTAAATATTTACTTTAAAGCCCTTTAAAATTCAATTGATTTTTATCTGACAGCTGTGATGGTCTCGAGTGGGCCGATTGCAGGCGGTCTCCACAAGGTCCCATGAGCGATAGGAGAGAGCGCAACACAAACTGACAAGAATCCTCCTTCACACACACACACACACACACACACACACACACACACACAGATGCTGCGGTTGTTCCTTGATCAAGCGCTGGCGTGGTCACCGGTTTCATTTCACACCCAGCTGTTGTGTGGTGGCTTTATATTCAAGACATTCGCTCGTCAGACATCAGTTAAAGGTGGAGCTAACAAGAATAAAACAAAAAACACCTTTAATATTCTGATGTCTAAATGTGACCTTTTTTCTTCAAGGACATTTTCAAAATTGTTTAAATGTGAGAGAAAGTACATTTCTGGGGAAAATCGTGGGTCTGTGATGGTGCAGTGTCACTGGTTGAAGAAACATTTAGACAACATATGTACATTTCATTTTTATTTTATTTTTTTTTACTTGAAATAATTACATTTTCAAATATATATAATTGTAATAATTTCTTTCATTGCCATGAAAATATGAGTATTTAAAATATATATATATTTTTCATAAAGTTATAAAATAAATCTACTTCTTTTTAATTAAAAATATTGAAATATATTAAAAAATAATTGTAATAATTTAATTGTAAAATCATTTCTTTCGTAAGCTTGAAAATATTTTAAAACTGTATTATTTTATTTAAAAAAAAGAATAAAATGTGCATTAAAAACTGCCTTAAAATTGGTGTTTAAAAAAAGTTATGCATTTATTTAATTTTACTTCATTTCATTTAAAATAATTAATTTTCAAATAAATGATTTTAATAATGTTATAATAAAGTAATTTCTTTTGAAGGTTTGAACATATATTATTTTAAAAATCTATTTTTTAAAAACTAATAAATGAGAATAAAATGAGATGAAACATTGCCTTAATTTTGTTTGGGAAAACAGTTATGCGTTTAATTCTTTTTACTTTTTCATGTGAAGTAATTGATTAAAAAATAATAATTTGAATATTATATTAATACAATTTATTTCATAGTCATGAAAATATGTATTATTTCATGTACAGTATTTAATAATAATGTTATAGTAATAATATTTATTTAAATAATGTAATATTAGTGTGCAAGACATTTTTATAACTTATTTGACCCCTTCAATGAAACAATCTACAAGTCATCAAAATAAGCAGAATCTATGGGAAGTAACTGTGGAAGTAAATTTTACACAAGCCTACTCTTTCTTAGACTAGTTTTATGTCAAGTCCATTATAAGTAAACCATTTTCCGGTTAACGTCCTGAAGAGAGCAAACACTGGGGTGTTTTGAGCGATCAGACACAGTGTTAGTATTACTGTCTGTTAGTAGGAGCGTTTGGGAAACCTGTTTGGAAATTGTCATTATTGTGCTATTCCATTTAGTACCACTAGGGCAGAAATTGTTGCATTAATTACACATTGCAACTTTAAAGAGGTTCACAGGAACCCTTACAGGTGCAAAGAAGCACTTCTATGAACTAATAAAGATTCTCTGTCTGCAGTGCATGATGGCCAACTGACAACCTTCACAGCTGATGCCGCAATCATTTTGAAAAGAATCCTGTTTTTAAAATGTTAGTCTCATTTCATATGGACACGTACAGTATACACGTCAGTTTCTGGCCGGCAACTGTATAAACTCAAAAGAGCAGCAGTCCTTTGCTAGAGTCAGTCACATTATCTAGCTCCTCAGAGTCAGTCAGAGTGATTCAGTCTGCCAGGCCCTGAGTTAATAAGTTATGAATAAGTTAGAGCGCTAGCGTGAGGAACAAGGAACAGGCAGGATCTCAAGAGCTCAAGCGCAGTCAGACGCTCCCAAAGCGTTGTGCCAGCATTTCCACAAAACCTTAGGAGGGCTGTTAGCGCCTGAGGGGGAATCAATCACTGCGGACTTACCGAGCACACATTAAAATGTTATGTGGTTAATACTGCCACGTTTCAAATGCATTATATGTGCTCGTATGAAGTCCTGTGTATGCATACAACTGCTATCTGTTCTGACAACAGCATCTGCTGAGGATCACAAACCTTCAATGCTTTAAACAGTTGGAGTTGCATTAGAATCAGTGGCAATGAAAGATTTCAGTAGACGTATAGCTGTGATTTATATGACATAACATTAGACCCGTTGAGTGCGTCATTTGCGTAACAGGACTGGTGCGTTTGACATGTAGTAATTGTATCTTTTCAAACAGACTTTACACTGAAAAATCTTGTCGTAAAAGTTGTTTATGTTCTCCGTGTGATTTTAACCTGTAGATTTGTGTCTCTCATCTATTCACTTTGACTAATAGTCTTTAAATTGCTCTATTCATCTCCTTTGGTTTCCTGTTTTTTTCTTTATAAATGAGGAATAATTACTTTCCCATTAACGGTCATAAATACGGTCGCCCCAGCACTGAGCGGGACGAGGTGTCACATATGGGATCTGACCCGGGTTAATATAGGTTAAATCCTGTAACGCTGACCCAAAATCTGACGCGTGAGGAATCGATTGGATCATGACAGATTGTGATGAAATATTGCGTATTTTACATAGGGAAGGCCGGGGCTAGTTGTCACACAGGGACATTTTCAGTAAGGTTTTGAGACAAAAGTCTTTATACACAGTGTATAAATCAGAATAAAATGTCTGTCCTTCAAACTAAATTTACAGTATACAATAATAATTAAAAGAAAACCCACTAAATTAAGGCAATATTCATATAATAAATACTCTAACTGAATAGTTGAGCTTGTTTGGAAAATGGTATTTCGCATGAATTCTTTTTATTTATTTATCATAAATATCACGTCAGGGCAAGTTCTCACATTTTATATGTTATAATATCTGTCCAATTTGTCATATTTCTTACCTTTGTGATGTGTGAGCATGAGTTGAACTCAAATAGTGTCCAAATATATAAGTCATTTATATTAAGAATGTTTATTAATAAAATGAACTGGAAACAAATGTTACAACATAAACTGTAAACTATAACACTCCAATATTACAATATTACATTTTGAAAACTAGCGAGCATTACAGGAAATTATGTCACCATCAGTAAGCAATATTAATGGAGCTTCAATTTCAAAGTTTTCAGAAATATTTAAATATTATATTGCACTTTATTTACAATTATTAAATCAACATATAAAGACATAGGCAAATTAGGGCTCTTACAGTTACAATTTGTGGTCACCAAAACAGAACTTTGACACTTTACCTATATTTTATGAATAATTTTATTTCATAATTAGTTTTAATTTTTGAAGTAAGCTGAAAAGACTAGAAAGCTATTTCCATTGTGACAACTTACCCCATGAAGTGTGATGACAAGCCTTGCTATTGACAAAAGGTGTTTTTATTCATTCATTCATTCATGGGTAATAGCACAGGAAATATTCAATAGTTTTTTTTTATAGTTTTTTTTTTCTAGTCCAGACTTTGAAGTTTGTATCTACAAAGAAACTGAGTACCAAAAATAAGACTGAAAAATATTCACTGGAATGAAATGTGACAACTAGCCCCTGCATCAATAATTCAAAGTGTAAAACCTTTGCTTGAGTTGAGAAAAAACTTGAAACACATCTTGTGTTTTCCATTTTTTCCATAATTTGTGATTGACATTTAGGATCAGGATTGAGGACAACATGGTTTTAGAATGACCAGTATTTTCATTAGAGTCAGAAGAGTGTTTTTTCCAGTCTCTCTCTGTGAAATCCCTGGTGTGAGTGAGTTCTAACACAGACAGATTGACCAGGTTAATATCATGTACTTTCAGGCTCTAATGGACAGCAGATTTGGACATTAGTGCAGTTTGTATGACCGGTCCCAGCAGATCAATGAGAAAAAAAACTAAAACCACTCACACTCAAAATATAGATGCAGATCTGTAACAGCTCGAGTGTTTTTATGGATCGTGCTCTGTTGAAGCCACTATCTCATCCAGCTCAGGCCTCGTGTCTCTCAAAGCTTTTTTCGTTTTTCTTTTTTCTCCTGCGCGAGACTGGCAGTCTCCGTCTCCCCGTTCATTAGCACTTCAATTAAATAAAAAAGGGATGTAGTTGTGTCTGAATCCTCTGCCAATTTGGCAGCCGGCCTGAGCGTAGCGCGGCACAGACGAGAGCCTCTTTCCACCCGTAATTCGGCCCCTAAGCAAAAGTGACAGGATCTGTCAACGCGGGCGAACGGTCCGGGATTCACCTGAGCATCTAAGTTATATAACACAAGTCAGATTATAATTAGTGTCAGTTTTAATCTGCTCTTAAACGCGCCGGCATCTGTGGGCTGTTGTGTGGAGAGACAGCGAGGTGTCAGCGAGTTTGATAGCCCTCCGTTCACCCCACAACTCTAACCTGAGCATGAATATTTCAAGGGGATTTGGAGGACAGGAGGAAAGATTTAATTATTTCAAATTAGGGAGTACCGGGTGAGTACCGGGAATAGCTGTGTGTTCAATTGAAAAGGTGCCCACCTCACTTTGGGGGTTCATCAGGGAACAAGGGCGATGCAAGCCTGAGCAAAAACAGCTTCCCGGTGATGTTGGGTTCTCTTAGATCAGGCAGGATTCATTATATCACACACGTGGCAGGTACAAATGTGCCATATAGAGTTAAAACCCTCGTTGTATTATTTGAGCAGCGCCGCAGTGATCTGAGGGTTGCAGACGAGTCTCTGTACAACAGGACGTCATATACGTTCCTCTTCACACACTTCTGTCCTATTTCCACTGTCAGTTGGCCAACAGAACACACACACATACACACACACACACACACACACACACACACACACACACACACACACACACACACACACACACACACACACACACACACACACACACACACACACACACACACACACACACACACACACACACACACACACACACACACACACACACACACACACACACACACACACACACACACACACACACACACACACACACACACACACACACTCACACACACACACACACACACACACAAACAAACACACACACACACACATCCACGAACACAGAAACAAGCATGTATGCTATACACGTGTAATATGCAGTAAAAAATAGAAATTGATGATAATGAAGGATAATGAATAATAATGGTACAATTATTAAATTAAAATTATTCGTATTTCATTATCATAGATTTTTTAATGAGAGATATGAGTTCATTTTTTTTTAAAATATTGTATTAAAATATTGCATTATTCAAGTGATATATTAATTAAGATATGAATAATGCAGTACTTAAAATATATTTTATTTAAAAAAATTATATATTGTGTATGACTAGTTTAAAAAATGTATTACAAAAGATTGCATTTAAATAATATCTGAAATAATATATAATAAAATATATAATACATTTTACATGTATTATTATTATTTTCATAATTATCATATTTTATATATTATCATATTATATATTTTTTAATTACTAGTTTAAAAACATTGTATTAGTTATGAAATATTGTATTTAAATAATTATTATTTAATAGCATTTAATAGTCAAATTAAGTAATTTAAAAATTAATAATAAAATATTTATTATTATTATTATTACTACTACTATTTTATTTATGTATTTTTAATACTCAAAATATGTATTTGAATGAATTGGTTTTAAAATATTTTATTAATAATACTACTACTACTACTACTAATTATTATTATTATAATTATATAATCATATAATTATTATTATATTTCATTATCTTAAATTATGAAAAGATAAAGTATTTTTACACAATATGTATTGCTTTTATTGAACCTGAAATACCAGATGACGTTTATTCATAAATATACAGCATGAATGAATGCATTTGAATTCATCATACAAAAGATTTGTACAATTGATTGATTCATATTCTCCTAGTATTTCACATGACATGTAAACAAACAGACAATTGTAAAAAACTCATATGATTTTGTTGCATCTTCAAAGGTCGAGTCCCATGAGATTACTGCTCTGAATTTATCCCACTCTCCAATATAACAAACTTAGATAGCAAATGCACTACAGCATCTCTGCATGGCCTTATTAATGTAAATAAAGTAATATGTTGACTTCCCTCATACATCATGGATTGTCGGTTTCATTCAGTCATCTTAAGTAAACATACTCATTCAACGTAATGAAAGAGAGCTTACGGCGCGTAATAAAATATACATACGGCCCTACTCTATATATATTGCAGCCAGCCTTCGTGTGCAATCAGATCTCTGATGTTAATTACATTTAAATAGAACAAGACTAATTTTGATTTGTTCATGTGAGTAGAAAAGTAACTCCTTAGTCCTTCTACCTGTCAGTGCTTGCACATCACAGAGTAATGCTTTATTAAGAGAGTCTGCAGGGAGTGCCTGATCCCGTTTTAGTACATCGGGCCCAATGTAAGACTAATTAAAAAGTGTATTTTTACATTATTAATTTCTGAGTTTCACACTTAATGAATGTGAAATGACAGGCCTCCTATTTTTATATGTACACACTCAGGACCGCGCGGCCATGGGAATACTGATACGCAGGTTTGAGAACGGGGGAAGCGTTGTCGAAAAACATTTCTCTCTCCTCTAGAGTCCAGCTGGGAGGAAAGAAACCAAACAAAAGCAAGCAAACAGTTCAGACACAACAGACGCTTTCATCAGAATTAAATGCTGAAATGATTTGACCTCCGAGTCCTTGGTATCGCTCAGCGACTTTTACAAAAGCTGCAACAAGCGTGCTGACATTTTAGCAATTCGTCCATTCGGTATTAGTCAAAGTGAATTTGTAGCTGCCTGGACTCGAGCGGTTCAGTTGGGCTTCTCTAATAGGAGATGTTTGATCAAGACTCTTAGTTTTTATCTGCCTGCTGTGTGTGTGTGTGTGTGTGTGTGTGTGTGTGTGTGACAGAGAGAGAGAGAGAGAGAGAGAGAGAGAGAGAGAGAGAGAGCGTGACAGAGAGACAGACACTCTCTGTAGAATAAATGTAATCAAGTGTGCGGAGATCGTTTTGCCAAAACACTGCATCTCCAAACACACATTTTCCATCTTCACTACCAAAAGGCTTTGTTCAGGAGAGACAGAGAATTGATTCAGAATTTCAAAATCCCTAAGATAGAAGTGGAAGAACAGATTGACAACAATAAGAGCGTGTGTGCTGTGTTTTTGAAGAATTATGGTGGCAATGTGTTATAAAAAATATTCTTATTTCATGCCATTTTTGTTGATATCAAATACATTGGGAAGAAGTCATGCTAAAGATTTAATTAGATTTATTTTTGTAAAGGAGTCAATGATGAAACACTGTAAATTGAACAAAATGGCAAAAATATGGGCACATACATTGTGTTTTTTAAAATATGGTGCTATTTTGTTATAAAAAATACTGCTATTGCATGTCATTTTTGTTGATGTAAAATAAGATGATTTTTTTTTTTCATAAAGGAATCAGTGTTGAAATACTGTAACAGAGTCACAAGAAGAGCATGCGCGCTGTTTTATTTTGAAGTATTATAGTGGTATTTTGTTATTAAGAAAGTCTGTTAGTTCATGCAATTTTTGTGTGGATATAAAATAAGGAAAGATTTATTTAATATAATTTAATGTAAAGAAATCAGTGATGCATTACTGAAAAATTGAACAGACTGACAACAAAATGAACATGTGGACTGTGTTTTTAACGTATTGTGTTGGCATTTTATTATAAAAATGTTGTTATTTGATGCCTTTTTTAATAAAAAGGCTGTACTAAAAATTTTATTTGATTATTGTTTTTGGAAAAAGAATCAGTGATAAAATACTGTAAATTTTACAGATTGGTAAGAAGAGCAAGTGCATTGCATTTTTAAAGTATTATGGTTAAATTTTGTTATACAAATACTATATTATTTCATGCTTTTTTTGTAGACAGAAAACAAAAAGTAAGATTTATTTATTTATTAATTTGTATTATCATTTTTTTTTTGGTAAAAGAATCAATGATAAAATAATACTGTAAAATTGGATAGATTGACATTTATTTCAATACTATTTCATGCTATTTTTTTGGATATAAAATAAAAGGGGCCATGCTAAAGATTTAATTTGATTATTTTTTGTAAATGAATCAATGCTGAAATACTATAAACAGAACCGATTGAACAGACTATGCCACTACGCATGTGAACTGTGTTTTCAAAAGATTATGGTGGCATTTTGATATAAAAATACAAAAAATGGCAAAAAAAATTTGTGTACATAAAAAAGATGATTTAATCTGATCGTTTTTGTGAAGGAATCAATGATGAAATACTGTAAACTGAACTCTTTTAATATATCATTTATACATAATAAATAATAAAACCTGTTTTTGTGGGATTCAAATGAGATCTGTGTTTCAGTTTAGGAGACTCGAGTGCACGCTGCTGGATTTTCCACATGTGTGTTTTGTTTTGCTTCAACATCCCGGAGCCTGTTTTTCCAAGGCTGTATTTTTTTGCTGACCTTTGACCCCGGAGCGCACCCAGCGTGGGGTGTTTGTCAGTAAGGCCTTGGTCTGGTGTAAATATTAGCCGAGAGCTCGGGCTCTAACTGCAGCACTTGTGCGAGCGACGACTGGAGTCCCTCCAAGACAAATGCAGCTCTGCAGCGGAGGCTGCATGTGAAACATCCCTACCGTTTATTTTCATACGCTGTTAATTTGTCAACAGCCCTTCCTGTCCGCCCGACACAGATTACTGAAATCTTTCCTGAAGATATTTGCTGGCAAATTACACATGTTGTCGCTGTAATTATTATTGCATGCGGAGGGCAGCTATTAGTGCCTTTTTTCAGCCCGTCTACATCTTTTATTTTCCTCCGTGCCGCAGCTGTCACATGATGGAAATATTTTGATGGATGCAAAGGAATTTGGTGTATCAATATTCCGCTTGTCAAACAGTCCATTATGGTGTAGCTCCCCGCTCAAGCTGAGGCAGAGAAATCTATCAGAATGGTCCGAGGGCAATAAACGTTTTCCAGCAGTCCATCGCTTTGCACAAATCAGCCCTGAGATGCAAACGGCCGTCTATTTATTAAATCGCCCTCAAAGGAGTTTGCACTTTCCTGCTGGATTTTCCTTATGTGCAGAGCAGCCGAGTGCAACTCTGCAGTATACGCACACACACACACACACACACATGCGCTCGCACTTGCAGGGGGTCCCTGTGCTGCTCTTTGGACCCGGGCTTATTAGAATAGATTCTGCCAACTTCAATGGCGGGGCCGTGTGTGTGTCTGTGCGCTTATCACTTCTCATTAGCGGATCATTGGGAGTGCCGTCCGCTGCCAAGCGTTAATCAATGTGTTTTGTGACTCTGTTAGGGCAGCTGTACAGAGATATTGTGCCCCTAGGGTTAATACAGTCAAGCGCAGGAAATAAAACACTCCGGCCATGTCCACAACATGAGGCTCGGCATTATCTTTAAATGAGCTGGGCAGGGACCGCATACATATGGATTTCCACTTGCATAAATTGTGATTGATGTCGTCAGAAAAGTAGGGCTTGCTGTCTTTTCTTTTTTTTTTTTTTTTTTGAAAGGTAGTGTGCCGTCCACAGTCAGTATTTCTTTCTTTTTTTCATGAATTGTTGTAAATTATGCAGACTGACAGGCGCAGTGAAGAAGGGATTATTTCTGAATAAGTTCAAACACTTTACTGTTTTTACTTTCTTTCTGGTGTAAAAGGAGAAGAAATAAACTGCTGCTCAAAGACAGAGAAGCAGGTAATGAACAAATACCTTGTTGTTGTTATTTTTAGGAATGTTGTTGTTTGTTAAAGTATTATTATAATAAATACTATTTAATAACACACACACACACACTATCTATAATAATTGTTTATACATTCAATATATTATTATTGTTACTGTAATTTAAATTATACTATAATTAATATAATTAATTTTTATTAAATAAAATATAAATATTAGAAAATTAGAAATTCTGAAATAAACTATTTAAAGATTACAAAAGCACATAAAATTACACTATAATACCATATTGTAGTGTTTAAAAACACAATTTGACTATACATATACATTTAAATATAAACAATGAACATTTTAAAAACAGTGAACACATAATTTAACAATATATAACAATATGTAATTTATATATAAAAATTTTATATATAAAATATAACTTTTATAATGTAATATGTATACATAATATGTATAATTTAATATATGTTACATGTTAAAATGAATTGTACTAGTAGTATGTGCTGCTTGCTTTGTAATTAACATGAATGTTCAATGCCAATCTTTGAAAGAAAAGTTTGAAAAATGAATTTCTCACATTCAGGAAACACTTCTGGCAGCAAGAATTTCCTGAGAGCGAATCGAGAGGACGGCTGCGGTGAACGCCGGCCCAGAATGCACCACAGGAAGTGTCTGCGAGACTCCAGAAGCAGAGGTCAAGGCCAGGGGTCAACGGGTGGCACGGCAGAGATTTACACCGAGAGCAAACCAGCTCGTTCCCAGCCTTCATCCATTTCCCGGGGAAATTAGCCATAAAGTCGCCGTTTTCATCTTTCAAGGTTTTGTTATAAACCGTCATCTTTCCCCGTCTTTGATACGAACAGAAAAAAAACGGCACTAAAACATTAGAAAAGCACGACAATAGACTAGAACAGATCCTACTGTATTCTTTTCATCTCAAGTTAACCTCTCGCTTTACCGTCCGTCGTTTCCGACACGGACCACCCTATTGTTTAAAGACGCCTGCGTGAAAAAAAAACAAAGTTTCACATTTTCTGAAATGTGCAGGGCTGCTCTCTGAGGTCCATTTCATTTTAACCAAATGGGGGGGAAGCTTGTCTTTACCGCGGTGAGCAGATGGAACTATAAATCAAGGCAGCCGTTGCCGCCCTGTAGAGGGCCGACCACAGCTGCCACTCTCTGCGTTTCACTGAAAATCTTTTCAGGTCCATCGTCGAGCAATCTGGGCTTCTTTTTTTATATATATACACCACACCTCCCCTCTCCGTACAGTCGTATCCATCAAAACGACGTGCGCCCATCAACCTACTGCCGCGATCGATTGGCACACTTATTTGTGCGCATAGCCAATGCCCCGCTCTGGAGGTAAACCCCACGACAGGCCCCTCATTTTGGCTCTTTAGCCCCCAGCAACCACTGTGACTCTGGCAGCAGCAGGCCAGGCCTCCTCCATTAAACTTGCATTATGATGGATTTCAAGGCATCCGAGCCCTGAGTGTTTTAAATGAGAGGTGACAAGAAACGCAACACGGGCTATCGTTTCTCGCTCCGTCCTTAACAGCCCCCCCTCCGAACATCCTTCGGTGATTTTAACATATTGCCTGTTTTGCTAAGTAAATAGACTCAATAATCTGTGCATAACCTAGAAGAAAAGGTCTGCGGTGGCCGCGGTGCCGCCCACGACCAGATGGTGGCGCTCTAATGCCACAGATATCATCTGAGTGAAGAGCTCCAGACAAAGACTGTGAAGAGGAGAAATGTTCTAATAGAAAAACTACAATCAGTTCTTCACATAAATTCATAGTTTTTACAGTATCAGCAATGATTTCCCTCAAACGCGTATCAGCATCGTGACAGCAGTTTAACTCAAAGTAAACACTCTCAAATTAGGTTCGTTTAGAGCCCGGTGTTACTCTGAGGTTAATCGCTGATAGCACATTATCTGGTTAAGAGAAATCTAATCACAGGACTTGTTTTAATTAGGTTTATTACTCAAGACAGAGCTGATCTGTGCAGTTTATTTTTGATTTGCATGTCACTTTTTGAAGCTTTTTCATTTTTGCTTTATTTCTTCACACTGTATTTCAGATGTAAAATGTTATGCATTATTTTATTTGATCATATAAACATCAAAAGATTTGTTATTTGTCAACATCCCGTCATTATCATTATCACTCAATAAGTCCATCAGTCGTTCAGTAAATTTATACTTATATGCATGCAGGCAGTCTTGAACATTCAATCAATTTCTGCTCTTAAACTCAGTTTAATGTCTTGGATGATTTTGATTTTTAAAAGAAAATATATTTTTAAAGGTCAAAACTTCACAAAAAATATTTTTTTGCAAAAAGCCTTGTATAATCAACATTACCTCTCTTTCTCTCTTGCAATATTTCAAGAATCATACATGTCAAACTTGATGTGCAATTATAATATCAGCAGTCAAATGGCACAGGGAAAGAAAATTAATATTAGCTATATTGTCAGACTCTTCTAAAATTCAAGTTTTCCTTCTAGAGCTGGGAAAAGCTCAGGATGATGGAACATGATTTGTTCATGAGATGGGACACCGCTGGTCATTCATTATCCAAAGAGAGAAAGAAAAAAGGGAAAGAAATGAAAGTGAAAATGACAAAGAAAGACAGAGCTGGATGTCATCTTGGTTACATGTTTCAAAGGATGTTAGATTCAGACATTTAAAAGAGGCGCACATGCTTAAAATGTAAATTCTTTCTATTTAACATGGTCTTCTAATAGACGCTCCTGTTTAAATTGCTCTATGGTAAAAAATCTCTGTTGTGAAGTGATTCTGTGAACTTCTTCTATAGAAATCCTTCACTAGAGATGGACTAGTCAAACATTGCTGCTCTACACTTCTCTTTCTCTTTAAAGAAGTTTAATGTCCTTCACACTTCGTGATTGTTGCTAGAACTAGATGCATTTTTAAAACATCGCATATTCAGAGTTTTATTTTGACATTTTGAAATTGTGTAATTATTGATCAGTAATAAAACAGTTAAATTTATAAAAGCACATTTCCAAACTTAACTGGTTAAAACATTACATTACTGTTTAGATTATGTAATGTAAACTCAAATCATAAAGAACAAGAAATGTAATTGTAAATAAAAGCTAAAATATAAATGTAAAAAGTCAAATAATAATAATAATAAATGAAAAATAAAATTAAAATTGTTTAAAATATTATTTAAAATATTAATAATTTATAACATTATATATATATATATATATATATATATATATATATATATATATATATACCCTAAAGTACATTATACATTAAATTATTATTAAATTAAGCTAAAAATCATAAATGAGATATTGTATATTCAAATAAAACATGTCTTGAAGGGATTTTATACACACTTCATTGTTCTCACGTCATTGTTTTTAGATTACACGTAAGTGATTAGTTTTGGATATAGTTCTAGAGTAAATGCAAAGAGATGTTAAACATTGCTATTCCCATCTTAAGCCAAAAAAGGTTTATTTATATTATACCATGAATGAGTCACTAAAATGATCACCAGCAGTAATACAACAAAAAGCCTTCAGAAAGGAAAAATATCCCAGCGTTCTTTGAGGCTGAGATGAGACTCCGTGAGTTATTGCTTAAATTGGTGAGAAACAAAGAAACAGTTGAACGCTCCGGTAAGCAGCTCTTCACCTGTACGAGTCCAGAGCTTGTAAATGCACATAAAACCCGAGCGGAGGAAAACAGAGCCGCGACTGTCGGCCTCTCCGGACTCCCGAACCTCTCGCCATCAAAGTTTCCCACCAGAGAGACTCGGAGCCAAAAACTAAACTTGTCAGCTGTACAGGTGACACTACTGGGTTCCCCACAAACAAGGAAATCACAACCCCGGGAAGTGTTGCATTTCATTTCAACAACAATGTGACATATCAGTGTGTAACGATATGAAAAAAAGAGAGAAAGAGTCAAGAAAAAAAAAAAAGAGGGAGGAAAGACATGACACTTTTTGAAATATCAAAAGATCTCTAGACTGCTCTTGGGACTGAGCTACTGCCATGAAGCAGGAAGGTCACCGTCTTTGCTTTTTCTCTTTCTGCTTCAGTCTCTGGCAGCTTGTGTTTGTGTCTCTGTGTGTGTGTGTGTGTGTGTGTGTGTGAGAGAGAGTGTGTTTAGAGCCGCAGGGGTGGTGAGGAGGATGTTGTCACTGACTTTTGAAGCGTCTGACAGGGCGAGCGAGAGGAGGGGTGAAACTGATCCCGACACTGACAAGCGGAGACCTCCGGGGTCAAAGGTCACGACCCTGGTAACGCAAAGGTAAAATTACCTATTCATGTGTCATGTGTGCTGGTGTGGCCGGCGGGCAGAGCTACAGCCTGTCAGATGGATGGTCACCACAGTACATCCGCTGTCAACTTCAACATCTTTCCACAAATCTTCGATTCCGTCCGAGAAAGAGAAGTCACGAATGAGGTTTATTTAACTGGATGTTCCTCCTAGAAAACAATGAGGTTACACGGAGAGCAAATGGAGTTTGAGAAGAGTTATGAAACGTCAAATCTTAATATGAACTCAGGCATTTCTTATCAAAGTTTCTTCAAACCAAATGATTAGAGCGATGTTATAACACTATTGTTCAAATGTTTGGGTTCAGTGTTTTTTTTTTTTTTTTTTTAAGAAATACTACTTTTATTCAGCTAAGGTGCATTGAATTGATCAAAAGTGGCTATTTACAATTTTATAAAATATAACTTTTTCAAATAAATGCTATTTTTTGAACGTCATTTATGAAATAATCCAGAAAATATGTATATTGGTTTCCAAAAAAATGTTAAGCAGCAATATATAAGCTGTTTTCAACATTGATAATAATAAGAAATATTTCTTGAGCAGAAAATCAGCATATTTAAATGATTTCTGAAGGATCATGTGACACCGAAGTACTTTGCTATCACAGGAATAAATTAATAAAATAAAATTAATTTAAAATTAAACATTAAGTTGTACAATATATTCACATAGAAAACAGTTATTTTAAAATGTAAAAATATACTGTATTTTGTATTTACTGTATTTTGATCAAATAAATCGCTTGGTAAGCATAAGAGACTTTTTTTTTGAAAACTCATCAATTGTCTCATTCACAGGAATAAATGAATAAAATAAAATTTATTTAAAATTAAATGTATTAAAATAAATTTTAAATATATAATAATAGAAAAGTTATTTTAAACTGTAAAAAATATTTTAGGATATTTTTACTGTATTTTGATTAGCACAAGAGACTTCTTTTGAGAACATTTAAAAAAACCTCATCAATTTTCTCATTTATATTGCAAAGTTAACTAAATGAAAATATTTTTGCTCTGAGAATTTCTCAATGACATTTTATCAATTATCAGCTCTTTCAAAGTCAGGACAAACTTCTCTCATTGCATTCTAGGAGAAATAATTGAAAGATAAAAGATCTCATTTGTGCATTTTCTCAGTTTGTTCTCTTTTTATTGCTCATTGGTTGCTCTTTAATAGCTTAGCATACTTAATGACATTCTGAATTACTATATGTCTCTTACATATGAATTGTGTCCCTAAAATCTCCTAAAATTTCCATAGAAAAGTTATAATGCTCATATACTGTAGGTTCCTCTTTAATTGTTCTGGACCCTTAATGGAGTTCCAGAGCTGCTTTTGAGACATTTACATTCTATTTTCTATGGTTAACGTCTAAGAGAACTAAAAAGAGTAAACTGAAAGATCTCACTGCTGATTTGTCTTCATGTTCTTTTGAAGGAGTTACTCTGCTAAGTCAGGAGCTGTGGTCTGGCTGTGAGTCTGTGTGCGATCACAGCGACCACATTCACTTAATTAGCACAGAGCAGATGAGAGCGGCTCGTCCGGCGAGTGAAGCGTCTCTCCGCAGCATGCAGGAGTCGTGCGGCGCTGCTGAACGTTAGTGACACCTTCATCCTCTCTCAGCACGATTCACTGACACTGTCAGTCTTCTGGGACTCTCGGGGAGCGAGGAGGAAGAGGATGAGAACTTTTTGATTGCGTGACATCAAACTTACCTTGACAGGTACGGACGGCCCGGAAGGATCGTGACGAGCTGTGTGTGACCGACTCTCGCTGCCGGTGAGTCTTCAACTCAGTATCACATCACAGAGTTCATCTCTAATACTGTTGATGGTTGTGCAGTTGCTTTCCCACCAAAATGATGTCACTTCCTGGATGATGATGTCATTAGGAAGTGGCTTTTGTCAGACAGGATGGAAAGTGATACTGAGGACACAGAGAAAGTCTGTTTAAATAACAAACTCCTTCACAATTACTGTAAAACGATATTCTCAAGAAAACATGGTTTGTTTGAGAGAAATTAGTAGAATATTTTTATAATATAATGTGTAACATTTTATAGTTTAGTTCTTTTCATATCATGAATGATACAACAGCGTTTTTTTTTTACAGGATTTATTAATCTAGGCAAATGTTATTTAAATGTATTCAATTCAATTTAGTATTGTTCAGTTTTAATTTGTGTTTGTTCACAATACATGAACTAATGTTCATTTATACAATTTAGAATGTAAAAATAGTAGTGCATGTGAAGAACATTAACTTAATAATAAAGTAAATGTTTATTGTTAGTCATTTAATGTATGTTAATGATTTAAATCTTATTGTAAAACATTGATCCTTTAATTGTAATTGAAGAAAACAGTAACATTTTACATAAAGGTAGTTAATAACCTAATATTAACTAGCAAGGAGCAGTACATGTGTTACAGTGTTTATTAATCTTTATTAATGTTAGAAGTAAAAGTACAGCTGTTTATTGTCAGTTCATGTTTGCTAAAGAGTTTTAACAGATTCAAGATTTGATTTTAATAATACATTACTAAATGTTGAAATTATCATTATATATATATATATATATATCTACAGCAAGTAATATTGAGTTTAAACATGACATTTTTAATTGGAAAAACTGACAATATTTGATCTTTTTTGTTTTATTTACAACTTTGAAAAATACATTATATAATTATATAAAATGTATAATAATTATATAAAATATATATATATATAATGTTTTACAGTACATATTATATAACTTATTTTGAGTTGTAAATAAAACATTTTTTTACAAGAAAATAGTCAGTTTTTACACTTAAAATTTTTGTTTAATTCAATGTTACTTGCTGTTTCTTTGAATTTGTTTGTGCCATTTACTAGCAATTTCTGAGTGAAAATTGTTTCTATACCACATTTATCTCAGTGTAAAATAAACTAAGTTTCTAGCACAGTTATAAAAACATTTGTGGAAATATGAATGTCGATCAGTGTTTTTTAGGTGACAACAGAGTGTACATCACAAAATGTGATACTGCTGTAAGAAAATATGAGTGTACAAAGACACACTAGTCTAAATGTTGATTCAAAAATGCACTTTTAGCAGCTTTTCTGTTATTTTGACATTTTAAAAAAGCACTATTGTACTGCTCCATCCATCCTAAATGGGATTAGCTCATAATCTACAGAAACAATAGTCTCTTCCATTTATTCCATCAGGCTGGAAGAGCCACAGACATGCATGCTGGAATGAAAGGAATGATGAGAGTGTGTGTGATTGAAGTACACTGAATGTTTCTGGCACAACTTGAGCTCCAGAAAGCTTCAGTCGAGGGTCCCAGTCTGACTGACGGAGAGTCGCTCCATGTGTTCTATACAAACAGGACCAGAATTATCCTTTATCAGCAATCCCATGCAGTACCAGTGGGCCGGCTTCACATCCCAAAGTCAAGCACGTCTGATCGGGATTAAAGATGGACATGCCGCCTCTCCATGCTCCAGCGGCCTGAAATCCATAACCGGATTGGATGTGTTGCACCATTAGAATTAAACCCAGCATCAAAGGCAGACTGCTGGAAAGAGAGCTCGCTCGCGGTCCAAACCTACTTAATGGAGGCCCTTCTCGAGTGAAGAGAGCGGGGACGTTGGGTTGGACTGGGTTGTGTTCAGGTATTGGATGCGGTGAGATGAGGTCTTCAGCCACTTATACCCAGAGCTGGAATGCCAAACACATTTCCAAAGGATTGTGGGGAATCCGACTGAACGTGATAAAGAGGGTTGGTTGTGGTATGCCGTCCACCCGCTGTCCAAAATATCACCATGGGAGCAGAAAAAGAAACAAACTGAAAACAATAAATGAATAAATTAAAATGGAGAAAAAGAAGAAAAATATAGATAAAAAATGTTTTTTTTTCATATTTACATATTTCATTTAATTTTTTTGAAGGGGGGGGGGTATATTATTGATGTTACTATACAAGGTACATTTTGAGTTGAGTTCTTTTCATAATTTTTTTGTTTAAAATAACTTAATTTAATTTTTTTTTATATTTATTTATGTATTCATTCATTGTATTTTTCACCCAAAAAGACAAATATTTTACAGATTTTAAATATAAATTTACACAGAAAAAATAGTTTCTATTAGTTTCTATACAGCCGTTTTACTGCATCTCAGAAGTTGCTAGTGAATTTCAGAAACATTTACAAAGAAATGGTAAGTAACACATTGAATTAAACATCAAATTTTGGAGAAGAAAAAAATTGCACTCAGAACTTGCTAATAAAATTCACAATTAATTGAAATGGCAGGTAATATTGAATTATTATTTGTTAAACACTATACACTGGTCTAGTTTACAATGACATCCTTATAAATTTAACATGTTTTATTTGTCTTTTCTGTACAGGCTCTTATTGAAAAAAAAACATTTTAGACTTCAATCATTTAATATTTCTATATATATTCTGTTCCCCTGATTTAACAATGTAGTGTACCCCCCCCCCCCCCCCTCCAAAAAAAATAAAACAACATTTCTGTAAAAACACACAAAAAAACTTTCAGACCTATTGGAAGAGTCAGAGTTCTTGCCGGAAGTATGTTTTTAATCTATGTTTTATCTATGATGCAGAACTAGATTTATCCTGTAATTATTCACTGAACTACTGCATTGTCTCAAACAGGAGGTGATGTTAATGAATTAACAGATGATCGGTCGGTCGTCACGCTGTCAGTGGTGAAATGTTTACGGGAGGAGTGCTGATGTTTGATGACAGTAATTTGAATAAAAATGAATTTGCTGCTCTTGTCTCATTTGCAGGAAATTTTCACGTCTTGCATGCAACTGGCACGGTGTGAATCCTCTCATCTGCACACATGGAGACTCACGCAGACAGACACGTATGTTGACGTCACTCATAACCTCTTTCATTTGCATTGTGAAGGAAAGTTTTAATACAAAAATCTGTTTTAAGAAAGAAAGACAGAAAATCCACAAGAGAGAGAGACTGAGAGGCTATACGTCCCACCTCATTGATCTAGCTGAAGGACAGATGTGGTGTCAACCTGGCTTGTTTAATTAACCCAAGCCGGAGGTGCAGATTGAAATTCAGACACTACGCTGTATGAAAATGGCAAATTAGCAAGTGCCCAATATTAAAAATGTGAGAAGAGTTAAAAAAGGAATTGTTCTTAGTAATTCACGACCTAAAGATCTGAATTAACACTTCAGTTTAGGGTTAGTAAACATCTCTAGAGTTTTGACAAGATGTGTATCTGTCATATACAAAATGAATTATAACGTGAAAAAATGCTATAATTGTGAGCTCCAAAAGTCTGAGACCATATTGACACATTTTAACCTAGAAAGAAACGTTTTAGGCTTTTGACAATTTTATAACAAAGTTTATGATTTCATATCATAGGCCATGCAAACTCTGGATGCTTATCAGGTTTTGTGCATCTCGGATCTCAAATTGATATGCTTCTTACAGAATTTACAATTTAAAAAAATATATTAAATTAGAAAAATTAAACAAATAATCTGACTTTTGGATTCCAATTTGCATATTTATTTATAACAACAATAAATAAAAATGTATTCATCTAAACAGATAAATGGAGACACACACGTACATACATTGCCTTGCGAAAGTATTCATACCCCTTACATTTTTTCACGTTTTATGTTGCTGCCTGATGTTAAACTGCTTTAAATTACTTTTTTTCCACATCAATCTACACTCCATACATCATATTGACAAAGCAAAAACAGAATTGTGAAATAAGTATGCTAAATATTTCGCTGAAGCACCTTTACAGTCTCAAGTCTATTTTGTTTGATGCGACAAGCTTTGCTCATCAGCATTTGGTAATTATCTGCCATTCTTCTCCTCACCTCTTCACCTCTCAAGCTCAGGTTGGATGGGGGCAGACGCACATTTTCAAGTTTCTCCAGAAATATTTGATTGGGTTCAAGCTCAGGCTGTGGCTGGGCCACTCAAGGACATTCACGAAGTTGTCTATAAGCCACTCTTGCTGTGTGTTTAGGTTCATTGTCCTGTTGGAAGGTGCACCTTCTGTCCTGTCTGAGGTTCTGAATGCTCTGGACTAGGTTTTCATTAAGCCTCTCTCAATATTTTGGTGCACTGAGCTTTTCTTCTACTCTGAAAAACAGGCCCACAGCATGAGGCTGCTACCAGCACACTTTACTTTTGGGATGGTACTCTGCAGGTGATGAGCAGAGCTTGTTTCCTTCAAACATGATGTTTTGAATTGAGGTTCATCAGACCGGAGAAAATTGTTTCTCACAGTCTGAATATCCTTTAGGTGCTTTTTTTTTTTTTTGCAAATTCCATGTGTGTTTTCATGTGTCTTCACTGAGGAGAGGATTGAGTTTGGCTACACCACCATAAAGCCCAGATCGGTGGAGTGTTGCAGTGATGTTTGTCCTTCTGTAGGTTTCTCCTATCTGCACATATGATCATGGAGTTCAACTAGAGTGACCATCAGGTTCTTGGTCACCACACTAACCAAAGACCTTCTCCATCAATTGCTCAGATTGGCCAGGAGGCCAGCTCTTCAACATCTTCCATTAAGGGTAACAGAGACTACATGCTTTTGTGAACCTTCAATGAAGCAGCATTTTTTTTCTTCTGAACTCTTCCCCAGATGTGTGGCAGTTCTTTTGACCTCAGGGCTTGATTTTTGCTCTGATATGCATTATCAGCTGTTAAACCTTTTATTAAGACATGTGTGCCTTTCCAAATCATACCCATTCAACTGAATTTGCCACAGGTTAACTTCACTCAAAGTGTAGTAACATCTACAAGCAATATGAATGCTCCTGAGCTAAATTTCAGCTGTCTCGGATAAGGGTATGAATACTTATGCAATGGAATAATTTAAGTTTTTTATTTTTAATAAATTTGCAAAGATGTTAAAAACATGTTTTTTACTTTATCATTACGGTGTATGGAGTGTAGATTGATGTGGAAAAAAGTAATTTAAAGTCAGTTGTACCCGATTGTAAGTCGCTTTGGATAAAAGTGTCTGCAAAATGACTAAATGTAAATGTAAAGCAGTTTATCAGAAGGCAGTAACATAACAAAACGTGAAAAAACTGAAGGCGTATGAATACTTTCGCAAGGCACTGTACATACATATACATATTTAGCTCTATAAAATCGAATTCATTCTCACTAGGTTTTGTGCATGTCAGCTCCAGTACTTATGTAAATAAATATAAATTCATATTAAAATAATATTGTCATTTCAATTCAACTTTTTATTCAACGTGCTATGCTGCTAACATAATTTGCAATGAAAACTGTGTATTAAATTAGAAAAATAAAGCAAATCATCTGACTTTTGTATCCCACAGTATATTTATAACAACAATAAAATATTTATAACAACAATAAAAATTCATCTAAACAGATAAATGGATGAACAACTCATACATGTATATGAAAAATAATAGCATTTTGAAATGATTAGTTTCGCTCTCACAGTTTCACTCGCTTATATTAGTGTATTAGTTTGATAAATTGCACGCAATAAAGCCAAACTCTAATGAAAATGGCACATGAATGCTGGAACGGAAGGTGAGAATTTTTGTCATATGGAATTAGATGTAGGTTGTATTCAGCAAACGGAAACGGAAGGCATATTGGATTCATTTGTTCTGACAAATTGGTAATTTGAAGAGAAAAAAAATTAGATTGCATTTCAGGCTTTTAATCAGAGAGGCATTAGTTAATTTATCAAGCACTGTATAATTTGTCTTTGAGTGTTCCTGTATTTCTCTCAGTAATAGCATATCCAGTTTGGCTCTCTTGGGTCGTTCTCAGCTAATTAACGTGTGGCTGAATCCTATTGCATTATCACGATTGAACCTGCTGTACACAACGCTGACTGCAATAACAATGTTGAGGGAATAAAAAAAGAGGCATGCATACAGAAGCTGAAGTAATTCTAGGTCAACAGTGATTTCCTGAAACTTCACAATAAATTTAGCAAACAATTTATAGAGCATGCATTTAAAATAAATGAAAGCATGACTCTGATTAAACACTAGAATTTTAAGTCAATGTAACCCTTTTCACGTTCTGTTATTCATTTCCAATAAAAGCCCTTCTGAGCATTACGTCTTGGTTAATTTACAATATAACATAACCCTATTATACAATTTGTACCAATACGGTCTGCTCAGAGCTTTGGGCTTTCCCAAGCAGCATTCGATATGTGGGTCATGAACGATGCAATTAATCAAGACTTGAGAAACAACAGTTTGCATTTTCCATTGGAATAAAACAATTTGTACGTAGCGAATTGATCACGGCATTGATTAACCCGTCAGCTCCGGTTCAAGCGCAGAGCGTTAAGGCAGTCCAAAGCCGAGGGCTTCCCTTCGTCCGGATGTGATTGGATCGTTCAGCACCTCTCAAGAGCCTGATGAATATTCAAAGATCCAGGGTAGAGGAGATGCCAGCGTGACTTTTTTCTTTTCGAGAGGGAAAGTGCATTTATCAACAGCAGATTTAAAGGTCAGTATCTGTGGATGCAAACCACATGGTGTCATAAATTATATTCCTGAAAACTCATAAGGTCAATTATTGACAATTTGTCATGCATCCTCAAGAAATGCTATTTAAGGTGTGATGTGTGTCAGAATCAGTGCGTTTTTAGCATGCATTTTACTATTACATGACCTTTTTTGGTAAAGTAGCACAGCCTAATTGTGAAGTGCAAGCTGCTCATGCCAGGCAAAGCGAGAGAGACATTAGAAGAATGAGCGCGGCACCATCTGTGGGCAGGAAGTGATGAGGCGAAGCCTGGTGAAAACGTGACGCGAGTCTGCTCTTCATTACATTCCTAAATGCTGCTCAACTGTTCCGGCTCGAGGAGGTCTAGATAGTTTGGTGTCTCTTACTGCAGGTATTTCTGTTGACTTGGTCTTTATAATCTAGCAGCTAAACATTACTATTAAATCAGCATTCTTAAAAATGAAGGTTCCATGGTTCTTTGCAGCATCGTAGGTTTAGCAAAGAATAGTGAAAATAAAAAATAATAAAAGATGGAGTCTGTAATCTTGTAATATAGATTTGTATAGTTTTTTTTTTAAATTAATACTTTCATTCAGCAAGGACAGTAAGACGACAGTAAGAAGATATTTTTTTAATTAATAAACAATTCCACTAAAATATTAAGCAACACAACTGTTTTCAACATTGATAATAATAATAAATGTGTCTTGAGCAGCAAATCTGCATCTTAGAATGATTTCTGAAGATCATGTGACACTGAAGACTGGAGTAATGATGCTGAAAATTCAGATTTGATCACAGGAATAAATTACATTTTAAAATGTATTCAAATAGAAAATGGTTATTTTAAATTGTAAAAATATATAAAAAATATTTGCTGTTTTTATTGATTAAATAAACGCAGCCTTGGTGAGCATAAAAGACTTTCTTCAAAAACACAAAAAAATAAACCAATCCCAAATATTCAAATGGAAGTGCATATTAAAGAGTCAGTTCTTATAATTGGGACCATTTTAAGTATGCTTGATGACTTGGCTAAATATTTCAACCAAAATGCACCAACCTTTTTTGGCTTTTGCGACAAAACACATTGCCTGTTCTCATCCTTCCATACGGTCTCTGAACATCAGTGTCTATCTTTCTCCAACTCCTGAAAACAACAGGTGCAGCGGCTCCAGTGGAGGATCCAGACTCGTCTCTGGTGTGTGTAGGCCGTGGAGGACTCATCTGGAGATCCAGGCTGGACGGGGGGAGACGCTGAGAGTCGGGCTTCTCTCATTGGGTCTCTCGCACGCTTATTAACTTCAATCCAGCAGCCCGGCTGCAGCAAACTCATGCCAAATCACTCAAAACATTCACACTGTCTTTGTGTTCCTCACCATCACTCACTGGTTTTCTTCTTTTCTGTTAGGTAAAAATGTGTTAAAAAAAGAAAGGTTGTCATAAAACAAGGAAACAATTTAAGCACTCGTAACAGTCGTTTGATTAAACAATCATAACTTCATTGAAGAGCAAGTTCCACATGAACAGGCATTTGCAATTCATTTTACTTCTGTAATGTGGTTTATTTCCAAGTCAAATAGAAGTTTTAAAAATATAGACTTATCTATTGGGAATTGATTGGTAAAAATAAAATGTCAAAAACATACTTAAGCAGTCATAATCACAATTTCATTGAAGAGCAAGTTCCACATGTAAAGGCATTTTCAAATAATTTTACTGTAATGTAATGGATTTCTAAGTCAACGTGGAAGTTTTGAAAAATATATGATTTATCTCTTGGGAATCAGCTGGTAAACATGTAGAAGAAAACAGTCAAATTAATTGTAAGTGCCATTTCATGTATAACTTGCTCTTCAGTGAAATTATGATTGTTTAGAGTGATAAAATTGTTTAATGTTGTGTATAACCAAGAGAGAAAAAAGAAAAATAGGATTTTAAATTGTTTTTTAAATTGCTTGAATTAGCATTTTCAATCCATTGTACTTCTGTAATGTGATGTATTTCCAAGTGAAATAGCAATATGAGAAATGTAAAACTTGTAAAATTGTAAAAATTATTAATTAATATAAGTATATAAATAAATATTTTAAAAAAGTAAAAAAAAAAAAAAAAAAAAAAAACATTAGAAAACTAGGTTCCTAAAATTCCTGAAATTGGTAATATTGAAATATAAGACTTACTAAATAGGAATTGACTGAAAAAAAAAAGAATGTCAAAGACCTAATGCAGCAGTTTAAGCACTCTAAATATAATCATAACTTCATGGAAGAGCAAGTTCAACTTTAACTGGCATTTGCAATCAATTTTACTTTGCAATTTGGTGTACTTCCAAGTGAAATAGGAAATGTTAAAAATGTGGGACTTTAAAGGGAATTGATTGGATTGGATAAAAGTGGTCTCTAAATGACAGGTGCTTGAAGAACCTGGCGACATCAGTATGGAAAAAGAATAACATGCACCAGTGAATCATGCGTTAAAAAAAAAAAATTGTGCATTAAAAAGGGTCATTTTTGACTTCCACGAAACAACAAAAATAAAGACCAAAATTAATAAAAGGCCTTTTTAAAAAAATTTCTGCAGTTACATTCTTGGATCTGCATTTCCCGGATCCATTCTGTGTCCTGATGATTTGAACGTGACCATCAGTGCGGTGGGATTTTGGAGCGGCTTCCTGCACCCCCCTCCATCTCCCTGATGAATATTCAGGACTCCCGCGCCTTTTCACGGCAATAATAGGCCAGTCATCGCCGGCCTGCCTTTGGGGGAAAGACTTCACGAGAAGGAGATTATTTCAACCTGTGTGTGAAAGAGGCTCGTTCCTTCTTAAGCCGCCTCGCAAAGGATCAAATCTTACTTGCAAAACTCCTGTTGCCGCCCCGGAGCAACGGCCGAGACGGCTTACAGGTGGACCGCACCCCCACAGCCTTCCATCATCATCATCCTCATCCTCAACTCCCAAATTATCCCGGAAAGCAGGAGCGAGCTGGATCTGTCTTGTCCAAACTGGTGGCGCAGATGGGATAATGACTTTTACAAACAGCATTCTGATGAGAGGAGGGGAAAAGGAACGGTATGTAAAATGCACAAAGGCCTCCATAAGCACATCGGGCTCTGCATCTGGAACAAACTAAAAAGATGTTTAATAATTTAGAAGCAAGCAGGCAGGCCTGCTGCAGCTGTTGTGTGCAGACGAGCATGAAAGGCGTCTATGTGGCAGCTGGCTCGTGCCTCTCCCCTGGTTTCGGTGTGGTGAGGAGACGGCAGATTTGGGATTAGTCAATCCCTGATACTCCTGCCCATCTGCCACCAAGACCCCTCTGCTAACTCGCTCCTACAAAAGATGGAGGGAGAGGGAGAGAGAAGAGAGGCAGTGCACCGGAAACTAAATTAGAAAACGGAGAGTTCCAGTCCTGAGTGCTGATTGGTCAGTACAGTACTAAATGATGATGATGCAGTTTTTTATATAGCGTTTTTTATTGTGTATTGCTTAAATTACACTATATAGTAACAATTATGACGCAAAAACACCTGTTCACCATCACTGCACTCTTCCCATAGTGCTATTTGTAGCATTAATAAAAAAATTATTAAATTGTATCTTTAATATATTTTATACATATTAAACGTTTAATTAACGTTATAAGGCACTGATATAGTGGTACAATAACGGATAAAAGTTTGGAATAATTACAATTTTTAAAAATGTTTTTGAAAAAAATCTCACCAATTTGACCAAAATACTGTAAAATTATTATGGTTAGGGTTAGGGTTAGAAATTACAATTTTTTTTTTTTAAATATTTAAAAACTATATTAAAAAAATACTTTAATATGCTTAAAAATGTAATTTATTCCTGTGATTGAAGCTGAATTTTCAGTCCAATCTTCAGTGTCACATGATTCTTTAGAAATTATTTTAATATGCTGATTTGCTGATACAAAAATAAATAAATAAATAAAAAGTAATTCAATATCAGTGTGAAAACAGATTTTGCTACTTGTTTGTTTATTTTAGAAGCCATTATGCAAGTTTTGGGTCAGTAAGATTATTATTTTTCTTAAGTTTTTTTTTTAGAAATTGATACTTTTATTCAATAGTATTAAATTAAACTGATGAAAAGTGACAGTAAATATATTTATGTTACATAATATATATTTCAAAGAAATGTTCTTTTGAACTTTCTATTCATCAAGGAATCCTAAAAAAAGGTATCACAATTTCCACAAAAATAATAAGAAGCATTTTTTTTTGTTTTTAACATTGATCATAATAACATATTAGAATTATTTCTGAGGGATCATGTGACACTGAAGACTGGAGTAATGATGCTGAATATTCAGCATTACATTACAGGAATAAATTACATATTAAAATATATTTAAATAGAAATTGGTTCTATTAAATTGAAATAACTCACAATAAAATAATATTTCAAAATATTACTGTTTTACTGTATAAAAAAACAAGCAAAAACAAAAAAACAAGCAGCTTTGGTGAGCATAAGAGACTTCTTTCAAAAATATAAAGAAACATAAATTATTCCAAACATTTGACAGATAGTTTACAGTGTGAAAATCACAATCCTCTCTGAAAGCACATGCATGTATTCGTGTACTCTCTCTCTCTCTCTCTCTCTCACACACACACACACACACACACACTGTGTGTGTTTTGTTGACATGTGGCTGGAGCCGCAGCACTATCATCCCGTCGCTCCAGGGCACGTTTTGCACTCCACACATTTTCACGAATACAAAATGTCGCTGGCCACAAACAATGCTCGGGCCTAATTGGCCGAATTAACCAAGTCTTGTCTCTCGTCGCCATACTGATTAGCAAAGCTCAGCTGGGACGGTTGGAGGGGCTGGGGAGCCGGGGGGAGGATTGTGGGATTTGTGATGGGAGGGGGGGGCAGGTGAAGCAGCGTTTGCCCATGAAAGAGACGCGATCCTGGATAGAGTCCCAGCTGGGCCGTCTGTCTCAGAGTGCCAGGAAGATCACGGTGAGCAGTGAGGGGGGGATTTGTTGTGTTTTGTGTCTCTTCTGACAATGAATCTTATAGATGCTTGCATCTGCTTTGTCCTAAAATACACATGAGAATTTATTGTATACTATACTCATACTATAACATTTTTTGTTAACAAATACAAATTAATAGTTTAACTATATAATACAAATGAATTAATACTATAATAAAATACTATATATAATATAATACTGTAAAAATACTTTTTACAAATAGTACTTTAAAAAAGCTACACACAAAATGTTTGCTTTGCATTTTGCAAAAAAAAGGTAATATTATTTGATTATATTATTAATTTATTGTACTTCTTGATATATATATATATATATATATATATATATATATATATATATACTATGCTATAATATACTATATTTATGGTCCTAATTAAAAAGCTAATATAAATTAATAGTATAAAAATAAATATATTATTTAATACTATTTCTAATACAGTATATCTATAATTATACTCTAATAAAATATCATTCTAAAATATAAAATACACAATTTTTGTTAATTAATACAAATGAATATTATAATTACAAAAAAGTAATACTATAATAATAGTATAATAAAAATGATATTATATATGATAATAATGCTATAGTAAAATATAATAACAATAATACTATAAAATATATGAATAAAAGAAAACTTGTCATTATGGTGTTGAATAAGAGTGAATCACTCATTATCTTTGGAAAGTGTAAAAAATAATAAATTAAATAATTATAAATAAATAAAATATGTATTGAAAAAAAAAAATTGTTGTCCAATTAATTAAAGCTTTTTTTTTGGTTAAGATACTGATGCAATGGTTCAGTCTTAAACTTACCTAAAGCACTAGTTTTGCTGATTTGAATTTCCTTTGAAAATGCTAATCTAGTTTTGAGTTATCACTCCTAATATCCTACTAGATTGATGCAAAGTATTTTCACAAAAAAATGACCATTCCTACATTCATCATGAATCTAATATTAATATAAAGGATCTGTATGACACTTCTAAATTTATCATGGCAATTTTAAGAATCATTTCAGACCAATAAATCAAATCTAAACCACATAAAAGTTATCTGGAAGGCTCAGATCTCTATTTAGTTTTTTTTTCTTCTGCTGATCATGTGGTGTATTTTTGGGAAGCCTTTTAACCCGCCGGTGCTCCGGGGAGATATTAAAAAATGAGTCTCTAGTATCAGGTAGTAGATTAAACCTCGGCTCCAACAAAAAGAGGAATAGAGAACAAACCTTTCCCTCTGTAATTTTTCCCAGGTGACTTAACCAAGGGAATATGTGTTCAAGGTTGTGGGACAAGGTCCTGATAGTGACAAAGCACAAAGACAGGAGTTTATTCCACCTCAATATGGTGTGTGATCTCAGAGGAGATCTCGCAGCTGTCCAATAGCTCGCCGTTGACTCCTCTACCGGAGTCCCATGTTACGCTCCTAAGATCAATCTCGGCATCTCTTCCTCTTTTAAGACACGACTATAGCAGTCGGAAGCACATTAAGTATTTTCCTCTCCACCGCGCTCCCACAAGGCCACAAACAACAAACTCCCAGAGTTGGGATGACGTTCGGGGAGGAGGCAGATATTCCAGCTGTACTCAAGCGCTGGTAGTTAATTCTTCACTCGCCCAGAGCCATATGACTACCCCACCAACCACGCTCCTGATGTACTTCTGCACGATTAAAACACATTTCTGATACAGTTAAGTTTCAGACGCCTGTCATTAATTATATTTTACTTAATTCCCAAGCCTTCTCCCTCTGTTCCTTTTCATTTATACTCTTTTTTTTTTTCTTAACCCGTCTTGTGTTTTGGGAGCGTCCAACGCCGTCCTACTTAGCTTTCCTTTGTCTTGCGTGTGATCTTCAAATGGGAGGCATCACCACTGATCAATCGTCCATGTTTCTCGCAGCACCTCTGTTTAAACCTGGGAAATCACTCGTCACTGGTGGAAAAAAGTCATTCTATTCCCTGTAGAGCGGCTCGGTGCGTGTGATCAGGATCTGTCTGGAGATGTGGCGTTGAGAAAACTGATCTGATGGTGTTCTGATCTACTCTGCTTCTCGGAGGTTTTTACCCGTTTTGGTTTTGTTTCTCAACAGCACAAACAGATGCAAAGTGGAACTTAAATTACTTGTACTTTGTCAAAACTTTGCAAACTTTTCTTTCATTCTTTTTTTAAATCCAGTATCATCATTCCTTGAGTATAGTTTATGCTAAGACTTTGCATTCTCGTGCAAATGTCTCATCAAAACTTTTTAAGAGATTTTATCTGCACTGTAAATAATAACAATAATATCAAATTACAATGATCACTGTCATTTTTCTTGCTATATTTTAGGGATTAGCACACTAAAAATGAAAATTCTGTCCTTATTTATTCTGTCAACTATATGACCTAAATATGAACTATATGAACTCTAATGTCAGTGGGAGAAGTGAAAAAAAGTAAAAAATATATATATACATTTTGAACAACATGATAACACAAATTTAAGTGCAAATTATAACCTTATGAACAATTTTTTTTTTCATTCATTAAATTTCATTATTTCTCAGGTATAAGTTTTATGCTGACCATTGGTGCATTGCCATGCAAATGTACATAATATGCACATTTACATGAGTACAAGTAAGTTAATAATAAATGTGCATTAATAATTTTTTGAGTTAGGATAACCATTGCTTTTTAACTACATTGCTCATAATAATTCCAAATAAAATAGTGATTATTCCAAATGTTCTTGCTATATTATAAGGACTGGTTCACAAAAAAATAAAAAATAAATAAGATATATATATATATATATATATATATATGTCCTTATTTATACTAACCTGTATGATTTTCTTTCTTCTGTGAAAGACAAAAGGAGAAATATTGAAAACCTTTACTGATTATTCCATGCAATTAGAATAAATGGAGGCCTCAAAAAGGGTGATTTTTTTTTTTATAAAATTAGTCCGTATGACAATCATTGTTTGGAATCTGAATCATTCAATAAATAACACTTTAGTATAGGGACCAATTCTCACTATTAACTAGTTGTTTATTAGCATGCCTATTGCCTATATTGGCTGTTTATTAGTACTTATAAAGCACATATTAATGCTTTATTCTGCATGACCATATTCTACATCCATTAATCCTAAACTTATTTTAACTACCTTTGTAATATCAGCAAATCAGGAGTTTATTGAGGCAAAAGTAATAGCTAATAGTTAGGTAAAAGTGAGAATTGGTCCCCAAACTAAAGTGTGACCATAACGGGTTCACTAACTAGTTCATTCATGAAGTGAACTGACTCAGTGATTCAGTTGCAGAGTGTAACAACTAACTGAAAGGTTATACAGGTTGTGAACATTATAAAAATAATAACAACAACACAAATTTAGATGCAAAGTATAGCTTCACAAGTTTTATGAAATGCAATGTATCATTATTCCTCACAGACCACCTCACCTCTGCCTCTCTCACTTTCTCTTTCTCTTTCACACACACACACACACACACACACACACACACACCTCTTGTGCCCTGGAGCCTCATGGTCTGACTAAAGTGACACGGGGGGCTGCAGTGTTGCCGCGGGATACGCAGGGCTCAAGGTGACCAGTGGGTTCTTTCATCAGCATCATGGATCGATACGGATTCGAACAGAGAGTCATTCCGTGTCCCCGAGGACCAGTCTAGAGCGTCCAGCTGGGGGCGAGCCCTGAGCCAGGCAGCTTACGCTGGAATCACACATACAGAGAAGATAATCAGACACTCGCTATGATGACCACCACTATTAAAGCTATAATTCACTTCAAAATGAACATCATTTACCGTTGCAAATGCCGTTCCTTTTGATTTGACACATGTGCATGCTGTTATTGTTTATATTCTTTTCCATACAGTTCATAGTGACATCTGGAGGACCAAAAAAAAAAAACATGAAATCATAAAAGTTTTTGACTGTATATGGACTCACATGATAGTCAAGCAATTAATTTAAGTAATAAATTATATTTAAAAATTTTTTTTTAGAATGAAACCTTTTTGAATCAGAACATAAACACATACAAGATTTCTATGAAAGCTTGTTTCCACCACAGAATAAAAAATATATAAAAATTGTGACTTTGTGTCTACAATTCTTACATTTTTCTCACAATTCTGAGAACTGTGAGATATAAACTCACAATTGCAATTAAGATAAAAAGTTGCAATGACAAGCTTGTTTCCGCCATGGAAAATAAATGAATAAAATAAAATAAAGGTAATTGTTACTTTTTTATCTTGCAATTCTTAGTTTATATCTTACTTTCTATTTCCCCCCCACAATTCTTAGAACAAAAGTCTAAGAAAAAAAGCTTGTTTTTGCCATGTAATGAAACATAAAAGGTAATTGTGACTTTTTATTTTGCAATTCAGACTTTTTTCTCAGAATTGTGAATCGCAATTATTATTTAAATTCTTTAAATATATATATTATTAATATTAAATACGCTTCCATAGATTAGAGAAAATAACTGGTAAAAAATAACATGAATTGTCATTTGAAATGCCATGAGGGTGAGTAAATACTTTTGTATAAACTTTTTTTTTTGACTATTCATTTAAAATTGTTTAAACTAAATGTTAAAACATTAAGATTGAGCTTGCATATTAATATTTGAGGTTGGACATTATTTGACCTGATCATGTTTACAGGTATCCCAAGATGCACCACTGCAGATATTTTTATCCTTGGCGTCCCATAATCCCAGACCAGGATGTTCCTATAAAAGATTTCCAGCTGTGCACAATGATCATACATTTATAAATGCAGATCCTAATTAGTGATGGGTTGCCGTCTGCGCTAAACATGTTGCTGTTAAGAGCAACAGAGTTTTCCCTCAAATTGATCACTTGAGGAAATCAGGCTCTACCCCCTTCCCCGTGCCATCCGCACCCCGTCGCCCCCCTGAATCCCACCCTTTCGCTTTCCGACGGCATACAAGACAATTACGGGCAGCGACATTGTGCGACGCCGCGTTCGGGTTGCAGCTGGACAGATATTTGAAACAAGTCAGTGTTTAATTAGGTTACACAGTCATTTCCTCCCCTGCAAATTAAAGCCCCAGAACCTCACACAATTAATCTGCGTCTGCAGGTCCCGTGCGGTTCCCCTGGAGAACCCGCTCCGGTTCTTCAGATCTGACCCTCTGGGCCCTCGCTGCCACGGGGAGAAAAGCAATTATAAAAACAGCCCTCACTCTAATCGGCACAAACTCTTGCACATGCACAGTTATTGATATTCTGGAAAAAAGGGAAGTTAATTTAGCTCCTGATTTTTAATTGCTAAAACTGTTTTGTTATGTGTTACAGTACCAAATACAACCTTGACAACATAATACTCCCGTGTATTTAACAGCAGCTATTAGGGTGATATACTGTAAAGCTAGAGATATCATGCCCAAATAACATTTTTGTGTGAGCCAAAAACAAAAATAGTAATTAAAATGTCCTTCACATGTTAAACAGTCTTAGCCCACTTTCAAAACTCCCAAAGCAACCATTGCACCCTGGACACCGAAAGCTGCGACTGCCCATAAAAGATATAACCAAATCAGCAATGTTGTACATTAGTAGCCTTAGTGTAATTAAATGGCACATCCTGAGTATTATTGTTTTGTGCATCAGCCTGTAATTAAACTACATTTTTACTGCAATTTTAATTAGTGGTGTTTGCTAAGGCGAGCATCACTATTACTTAGAGTCACAGTTGGCGATTTGAACAAACCCCAACACTAAGTATTGCACTTCTGTTCGGTATATAATTTTATCTATGCACACGCACACACACACACACACACACAAAACACTCTAGCAACCATGAACAACACTGCAGCATTTACCTTACAAATACATAGTTATACCCTAGCAACCACCCACATCATCGTAGCACATACCTTGAAAATGCCTAGCAACACCCAAGCAACCACCCACAAAATCTTTGCATCCATCTTTTAAACTGGATAGCAAAACCCTAGCATCCACTTAGCAACTGCATAGCAACACCTTAGCAACCACCCTCATCATCCTAGCAGCCACGTTGCAACTGCATAGCAACACCCTCACAACCACCCACATCTTAGCATCTAATTAAAAAATGCATAGCAACACCCTAGCAACAACCCACATCACTCTAGTATCCATCTAGCAACTGCATAGCAACACCTTAGGACCATCCTCATCATTCTAGCAGCCACCTTGCAACTGCATATCAACACCCTAACAACCACCCACAACATCTTAGTATATACTTCGAAAATGCATAGCAACACCCAAACAACTGCACCCACAAAATTCTAGCATCCACCTAGAATCTAGATAGCAAAACCCTAGCAACCACCTACCCAAAACATTCAAGCTTCCACCTTACAACTGCATAGCAAAACCCTAACAACCAACCACAAAATCTTAGCATCTACTTCGAAAATGCATAGCAACACGCAAGCAACAACCCACAAAATTCTAGCATCCAACTAACAACTAGATAGCAACAACCTAGCAACCACCCATCCAAAACATTCTAGCTTCTACCTTGCAACTGCATATATACATTGTAGCACTGACCCTGCAACTGCATAGCAACACCCTAGCAACAACTCACATCATCTAGCATCCATCTACCAACTGCATAGCAACACCCTAACAACCACCCACCCAAAACATTCTATCTTCCATTTTGCAACTGCATAGCAACACCCTAGCAACAACCCACATCATCTAGCATCCATCTACCAATTGCATAGCAACACCCTAACAACCACCCACCCAAAACATTATATCTTCCACTTTACAACTGCATAACAACACCCTAACAACAACTCACATCATCCTAGCATCCATCTACCAACTGCATTGCAACACCTTAGCAACCACCCTCGTCATCCAAGCAGCCTCCTAGCAAATGCATAGCAACACCCTAGCAACCACCCACTCAAAACATTCTAGCTTCTCCCTTGCAACTGCATATATACAATGTAGCATTCACCTTGCAACTGTAGTGACACCCTAGCAACAACCCACATCATCCTAGTATCCAACTGCATAGCGATACCCTAGCAACCACCTAGCAAGCACCGCTCATAATTTCTTCAGAAAATCTAAGATGTAGTTCACTATATCGGTACATAATATGTGTTGTGATGAAATCAGTGGATTTCATGCAGCAGGGCTTGAAAAGGCGGTCAGGTGGGATGCTTTTTCCTTCTTTTTTTTTTAAACAGAAAGTCTTTGTGTGACAAAGTGGTACACAAGAAGAACACGGAACGAGAACAAGGAAAAGCCATTTGACCACACGCCATGCCCATGGCCCATTTCTGTAGATAATTTCCCCCAGAGTCACATTTAATTGCTGCTTGAGTGCCCTCAATCTTTAAACATTCTCCATCATTCTCTGCGTCATTTATTTTTCAGGATGACAAAGGAAGGGCTAAAAAAAGGCACGCAAACAGAAAATACCTCCGCTTTAACGAGCGGCCCGGCGTGACAGGTAACGACACATTTAAAGAGCCGTTTAAGAAGGCCGGTCTTCATTGCTTTTAGCACATTAAAAGCGAGCTTAGGGCAGCAGAAGGGGGATTTGCATTCTTCTCAGAAGCTGACTTTGCAAGTGTGTTTGTCTACAAAGCAGTTTAAAATGAAGCTATACATGATTCATGTTTGCTGCTTTCAAGTTGCTCCTCGCTCAAGAACAGGACTTCACATTACTGTAGGCTAATTATTTGAAGCTGACTTGGGCAGGAGAGACAGGTTGTCTGGGATGGAAAACATGTGAAAGTGGAGGGAATACTAAATAAGAATACAGCAAATGACCAGCAAAGGCAAAAAATATTGGGAAAGATTATATATGTATTCATTTTACTGAATATATTTACATTTTTAAGCAATAAGCTTTATTGATTGATTGATTGATTTCAAAATCATGTGTCTGTCTCTTCAACTTCTGGCACTTTTATGTACCAGTGTTTTTTTTTTTGTTGTTGTTTTTTTTAGTTATATAAGGTCACATTGAAAATATCTGGGAAATTACTTAATTTTAATTACTTACATTTATAAATTTTTAATACATTTGAATAGTATTATCCTTGTCCTAGACTCTTTACAACAAAACAACAACAACAACAATAATCATATTAAAAATATGATTGACATTTTTAAACTATTAACATTAACCCTCTGTGGTCGACAAACGCGGATATGCGCTTTGTGGAATCTTCTCCTGATAATGCTGAAAATAACTTAAATTACACTTTCAGTTTTGATCGTACAGATAAAAGCAATACATCAATCGAATCTGTGAAGGGTCTACTTGTATTTGTATACACACATAACAACAAAACTTTGTGCATTTATAAAATAAAGAAAACAAACAGGGTGCGCTGTCTGCCGCCTTGGTCTGCGTGATCTTCATTTAGAAACGCGTCATTAAAATGAACAGAAACTCAGCAAATACTCCACAAAGAAACATGAGAGATACACTATATAGACAAAAGTATTGGGTTGCCCCGTTCTAATGAACAGGTTTGACTACTTTAGTAATTTCTATGAGTACAAATCTTAATGTTAAAGCATATAATGATATTCTAGAAAATTGTGTGCTTCTAATATTATAGCAACAGTTTGGACACTTTTCTATTCTAACATGACAATGTCTCTGTGTATAAGACAAGGTTCAAAAAGAAAATGATTGATTCAGTCAGTGTGGAAGAACTTGACTGGTCTGCATAAAACCAAGTCCTAATCCCAGTTTAACACCTCTGGTGTGACTGTAAATGACCTTGAGCCAAAAATAAATCGAGCCGTCATCTGATGAAATCAAATAGACATAACAAAGACAATAGCTGTGCTGTGATTTCAGCTATACTTGCATGTAAAATTAGAGAAGCAACATGGGATCTGTTTTAACTGAAAGCGATGCTCCTCTCCTCCGCGCGCTGAACAGCTGCACGCTGCATTAATCACGCGTTAATAAAATTAGTGCCGTTAAAATGAGTTTGCGTTAATGCTTTAATGTTGACAGCCCTAATTGTATTGTATTTATTAATTTGTGCGTTTCACTCAGCAATCTTACATTCACTGAATAAACACCTGTCGAGTAAAGCTGACAAGAATCTTTCGTTAAAATTAAGTTGATCACACGTATGCACTGAATAACATCAACAAGAGAGGATTCAGTCAAACCGACAACAGTGAAAGCTCATTTCTTGGTGCTAAGAAAAAGTAACATGATACTCCGCCTATAAACTAACAATGTAACAACTTTTTTAAAGATGTAATCCAAGCAATCATCTCAGGGAAGCTTCGCGTCCACGCAAGACTACATCAGAATCACAGGTGCTACAGAAATCACACAATGGTTGGGGAATATCTGTCATTTGCCTCCATCAAAGCACCTGAGTTTCACGGCATCACACTGGATGCTCGGGTTTTGCTCATCACTTTGATTGTTTTCCTCGGACCACGTGGGATTTGAGCTGAAGTCGGCTTTGAGACGCAGAAAACATCTGAGCAGCAGAGGCTCGTCCTCGTTGAGCAAATTAAAAATGTATCGGCGCCCCTCCTCCCCGCTGACTTCCGATCACATGTGCCCACGGAAAATAATAATAATAAATATATATCTATCTATATGTTTGATAGTCAGAAGAAGACTTTTCTTACTCGCTCATCAAGTGGAAAAATACATCAGCGACGTGTCCCGTCCTTGTTTTGATGTTCCGTCACCTTTGTTCTTGAGATGATGAGGTTAAGTTTCGGAGAGGAACTCTCCACGCTCTGCCTTCAGTCTTTCCATTTGTCTTTCATTTTGATTTTGTGACAGAACGGCACACCGAGGGCATTGTTAGGGTACGGGGGATTCACAGACAGGAACTAAATATATTTTTGTTTTCATAATTAATTTAAAGTTTCGATGCAAGTTTGTCATGAATAAAGGAGAAGAAACAGCAAAGCGATTCGGGGGTTTTTGAGAGCGAAGGCTGGAAAATGAAAGCTTTGTGGCGGAGAGGGGCTGAATAATTCATGCTTTGACAAGACAATGACATTATATTGTCCCACATTTCTTTTAAAGGAGCAAAACTGTATGCATGTGAAACAGCCTTAGCTCGATACTTCTTTCAGTGGAGACAGAATCACACAGAAGACTAAGGCCTGCTGCTTCCCTCACAAAGCCACTGCAACACGAGTCAAGGTCACAAAGTCAGAAAGATTGATTAAATGACATTCCAGAGCCAGACCATTAATCGCAAGTCGTTCCAGATGCATTGAATAATTGTAAGAAAGTGGATCTTGCTTTATCGCTACACGGTACCGGCACTGAACTCACTGTCACTAGAGCTTCTGGTGCAGATCTGGGTTCGGTTTGCTTGATTGGTATGAGAAGTGTTTTCTGAACTCGGGTCTGCAGGTCATGCAATATCAGAAATGGTTCTTTCCACATAAACTGCCTTCAAAGAGCAACTCTTGAACACTCTTCACATCTCTGTGATATTGTACAGCTAAGGCAAAAAAGAAAAAGAAAATTGTAGTTTAATGTGTAGTTCAAAGTCGTTCAAAATCGCATCCAAAATAAAAGTTTTTGTTTTTAATATGGTTTTATGTGTGTGTACTGTGTATATTTATTATGTATATATAAAGAGACACTTACAGTATATATTTTGAAAATATTTACATGTATATACATTTATATATTTATATTATTATATTTTATATTATATATAAATATATTTAATATTTAAACATAAAATATTTTTCTTAAATATATACATGCATGTGTTTGTATTTATTTATACATAATAAATATACACAGTACACACACATATATTATGTAAACATAAACTTTTATTTTGGATGTGATTAATCGCGATTAATCGTTTGACAGCACTAATATATATATATATATATAAAAACTTTTATTTTGTCAAGTCAAGTCACTTTTGTGCGTCCAAAAGTCAACTTTTGGATGCGATTAATCATTGCCCAGCACTAAAATATTTATTTTTCTAAATTTATATGTAATTTAAAATATATATTATTATGTAATTATTATATCAAAATTTGTAACAAAAATGATACTTTTTTTTTAATTAAATTATCTTGAAATTGGAATCTGTGTAACTCAGATTTTTTATTTTATAGTTTTTATTAATATTCTGAATTCAATTTTATTTTTATATTTTCCATTTTCATTTTTAAGTTATTTTTGTGCATTTTTTTCATTTTAGTAGTTTTTGTTTATTTTATATATGTCTACATATATTTTATTCATTTTTATTTCAGTTTTAGTTTTAGTTATTTTAGTATCTCAAGTTAAACTTAAATTAGACATTACATTCAATTAAAATCAGAAATGCTGCCTTGGCAACTGGTTAAAATAAAAAAAAGTTAAATTATGATATACTTAATTTATATATAATTTCAGTTTATAGAACACATTTTATTTGAAGTAATGAAAATGTTTTTTCAATTTCTGATTCACCTAATTTTCATGACTTTTTGTAAGTCAGCTAATCAAATCTGACACTGGCAAAAAAAAAAAAAAAACCTGGTTAAAAAGCAGGTTATAGCAGTTTTTGGAAACATAAGTAGCAAACTGCATGTTTGTAAAGTGTATTTGTGATGAAGCATGCCATTGAGCGTGTAGTTGTTGAGGCCGTGTTCAGTATGCATGTCCCGGCGGTGAGGGGGGCATCCGTGCCCTGTGGACAGATTAAGAAGTGATTGTACACGAGGGAATAAGACAAGGACACCAGACCGGCAACTTTGACTCAGCAGTGACAAGAGCTCAGCGTGTCAAACAGCCATCAGCCACACTTTGATTTAAGACTGTGCTGCCTGCGAGTGAGACTGGATGGGACGGGACAGGACGGGAGGTGTGTGCGTGTGTGTGTGTTTGTGTGATGGGGTTAGCAGACTTTCACACGATAAAGCATGAAGGTGAGGCAGGAGGGCGCCTGGAAGCCCCAAGCGTCCCTCCATCACATCTTTACCTCTGTTTGTTAAGAGTTTTAAGCAAAAGTCCCAGCGGCTGTAAAGTCCAGACCCATCAGGAAGAGACCCGAGACCCTGTGGATGCAGAAAAACCACAACGCATCTTTAATGCAAATACCAAATGTCAAAGCCTGGCATTTGACAAAGAGTTTTGAACATAATGTGAAAGCACTAGGTTTAGTTCTAAAGTTCAATGCAACAATCATGCAGATTCTAAAATACATAGTTCTCTAAATTCTGATTAGATGAGCCACAAGAAGCCACTGCAAAATAGCACAAGCTGAATTCTACATTAATATGCCAAGTCGTCTACATTAACATTAATGAACTTTATATTACTATATACGTATATAAAACTATTTGGAAACAATGTTATAGCAGAATGTTAAAGTGACAAAAAAATATTTTAATTGTTCATAAATTTTCATAAATAAATAAAACTATTTATTAAACATTGGTGTATTTTACCATATTGCTTTTGCCATTATGTTATAAAATGATTGAGAGTGTCTAAAATCTTCCCTGACCAATGTTGAAATCACATAAATAATATGTAAATATTCTATAATATATTTTTTGAATAATGCTTACAGTTGAAGATTGCATGAGGATCACATGGACTTTGTTGCAATCAATTTTAGAGGACAATATTGTTAGTTTTGTTAATGTTTAAGGTAATTGCTGCACCATTAGCATCAAACGAAATTGCAAAAATAAATATCATTTTCAAAAATCTTTCTCAAACATTTCCTGTCACTGGTTAAACACAACTGGTTAAGCCAATAGCAGTGAAACTTGCATCTTTGAAAACAGCAGTAAAAATGATGTATTTATGATGATATAAGCTAGTATTTGGTAAAAACAGGATTCATCTTCACATTGATGGTTCATGGACTTGCGTGTGCAAAAAGAGGAGGAAATCCGTGGGCTAGTTGGGGTTTCTTAAATGTTTTTATAGCGCCACAGAGTTTACACATTGTGGTGAAATCAATCTAAAATGGTTTACTTATAGTTGTCTCCGCATATTAAGTTTGGATATGAAAATATATTTGAAATTTTAAGGTTCAACATCTGAGTTGAAAGCAACAAAAGCTGTCACTGGCGCAGTGCCTTTTCAAAAGGTACACTTTTATATCTTATTTACCCCTAAAAGTTGCATATTAGTACCTTAAAGGTGCATATTAATACCTAAATGTTACATATTAGTACCTTTTGAAAGCATACCACCCCAGTGACAGATTGTGTACCTCTTTTTTCTGCGAGTGTGGCTGTTTCTCAATCAGTCTAATGTTGGATTTCAGATGTCATGACTGTGTCGTATCAAACACACACACTCGCTGCCCACCAGTGTCCCCCCGCTAAGCTCTTTCTAGTCTAATTAATTTGCTCTTATTAGCTAAATATGCTTTTGAAGGGCCAGTCTCTGTGTTGTGACACTATTTGCCCAGTGGAGCTCCTGTAATAAAGTGTACAAATTCACCAGATAATTGTGCGCTGATACTGGCGGTGCCCCTCAAGTGCGTACACTTGAACCCGCGGCGCTCCAGGCCCTGCCGCCCGCGTGTGTGTGTGTGTGTGTGTGTGTGTGTGTGTGTGTGTGTGTGTGTGTGTGTGTGTGTGTGGGGGTTGGTCGGACTGCATTATTCATCACTGCTGAGTTTGAGGGTGGCGATGGGGGAACGGCGTCCCTCCCCGACTGCGTCTGAGCTCAAGGAGAGGCAGAAAATTAACAGGCCAGACCTGTTCACATGAACTAATAGCTCAAAGCCACTCTCAAAGACAGATAAATAGATATTCAAATTGCATTTAGTTTGGAAATTCAACTGAGATAGTTTTCATTAGACATGTAATCACCGGCTGAATGCAAACGGAGTGATGTCGCCTTGCTTAAGATGGAAGAAATAAAACCCGATTCGTACTTTGCTCTTAAGACTAATGACATGTTCCTGCCATACTGATGTTACTATTAAAATGATAATTTAAGGTGACAGGTTTAAGTAATAATCAAATATGCACTCAGATATATAAAATGAAAGCTGTCAGTTAGGAAAAAGAATACAGCAGATAAAGCTGGAAAAATATCCTTATTAACCTGAAACACTTACATGGGTCAAAACACTCATCTTTTCCTATATTTGTCTTTTCAATTCATATTTCAGACGCTCCTCAATTAAAGTGTCTGATTTATTTTACTATTTTTTAATATTTAAAGGGATAGAAATATTAGAAAACATAAGCTTTTTGTGGAATTAAAAACTAAAATGAATAAATAAATTTAAAAAAGGATTATAAATGACCTATTGATATAAAGTTTAAAAAGTTAAAAAATTAAAAAAGAAAAAAAATTAAATGAATACATTTACAACAATTTCAAAATTGTAAAACCTTTTTCAGGTATAGAAATAGTAGAAAATATAAGCATTACTTAAGTTATTTAACTAACTAAATAATAAATAACTAAATAAAGGTTGCAAATTATATGGAATAGAAAAAAATTATAAAAAGGGATATAAATATTAGAAAATTAATAAATAAACAAACAAACAAACAAACAAATAAATGCAAAAAAATGTGGAATAGAAATTGATAAAAGAGATAAAAAATAGAAAATGTAATCATAAAACAAACAAACAAATAAATAAATGCTGCAAAAATATTGAATAGAAATTAAACAAAATGACAAAAAGGGATATAAATATTAGAAAAACACAAACATTAAATAAATAAATAAAGCAAAAATGTGGAATAGAAATGGATAAAAGAGATCAAAAGTGATATAAACTGTAGAAAAATTACGCAAAAAACAAACAATTAAAAACAAGCAAACAAACAAACAAATAAATAAATGGAAAAAAATGGAATAGAAATAGACAAGAAATAAGATATAAATATTAGAAAACTTAAACATGAAATAAATAAATAAATGTTGTAAAAATATGCATGCAAATCTGTCCATGTGTTCTAATTGGCAAGAAATCAAAGTAACAAAACAGATATAAATAGTATAAAATAAATAAGTACCAAACAAACAGAAAGGTAGAAAAGTTGTCAGTTGCTCAAAAACAGCGGGCGAAGCAAAACTCCTCACAATACAAGAGTAACAGCTCCCAATGGCAGAGGAAACAGAGAAACGGAACATCTCCCTCCTCCTTTGATTCGTCCCTTGCCGTTTTTGCAGATCGGTTTGCCCGCACCGCTCGCGTCTGGGCCGCATTCCGCCCACCCCGCGGGAGCTCGCACTGTCCGTCTGAAATTCAGCCGGAATAAAAATTTCATTGGCATTCCCCTTCATACTCCAATAAAAGAAGATACATGGACTTATCGGAGGTGGGGAGATTCCATCCGGCACAAAGCCTCGCCTGCTAGAATCATTCTTAGGGGCCGTAAAAAGTGTGCATGTCAAACGAGCCCCAGGGACGGCCCCTCAGCTGAGGTGATCTGCAGGTTTAGCAAAGTGAATTGACTGGACGCCGTCAGTTAATTAGGCATTTCAATACACCATTTCTCAGACAGGCTTTTCTAGGCGAGCGTGGGTACCTGAATATATTTCTTCTCTTTCAAGCTTTACGGCCCAGCTCTATATCAAAAGCTTTGCGCCGCCGAAAGATGGGGATGCTGTCTTTAACTGGGATTGACAGAGGCTCGCTCCTGAAACGCATCACCAGAATTGGAGAATAGGTAAATTTGTCAGGAGACAAAGGCCTGCCAGAGTTTGAGGCAATACGTGCTGTATATTTTTCAGATAATAAGGCATTAAATAGATCTGAACAGCTCAAAGAGGGATCTGGGCGGTTATTGCAGAAGCGCGGCAGGCAGAAATCCCTGACAATACCCTGTTCAGACAGTTTTACATTGTTTCAACACACATTTATCATCTTTCTACGTCCAAATGTGATCACTCAGTGCACTCTACAGAACATCATATATTACATTATTCCAGGAGGGCAAAGATTCCCGCGCCTGCTGAGAAATAGACCCCGGCACGCGCTCTTCTTCTCTCTTCCTCGACGTAAATGACGGCGCTGTCTTACGGTCTTCTGCCAATTTAAACTAACAGTCTATAAATCTCAGCAGCTATGCTGCACGTGCTGCTTTACGAAAGCTTTAACTCAAATAATACGTGTAACAAGTCGATTTTTACATTTTCTGAGGGCTGCATGAACATGCAAAACTGTTGTGAGTGGTTGTCAAGGTGTTGCTATGTGGTTGCAAAGATGTTCTGCATGGTTTTAGTGCTGGTTTAAGTAGAAAAAGCTCATCCTCAGGATCCTAGAAACATCTACGGTCCCTTGCAAGAGCATGGGATTTGTCCATTTGCCAGGAAAATTCAGTGTTGCTAAGATGTACTTAGGGGTTTTAGTGCATTGCTTTGCGGTTGTTAAACAGCCTAAGTTAGAAAAGACCATCCTCAGGACTTTACAAACAAGATGCATGGAATTTTTCCATTTGCTGGGCAAAAATGGGAAGTCTGAATGCCTCTCTTCAACATGCACAAACATTGTGGGATGAGTTACTTGCCAAAAAGTTTGATGAGCAATAATAATAGTGATGCTTTGCCTTCGAACAAATCACCGTATAATTAAAAGTGTGATCTGCAGCAAGGCTGCAACAGATTTTAATTCTTAGAGTCAATTTTGCCAGTTAAAGCATATCAGAATTTGCTAAAAGATGGGGAAAGAAAACAATATGAACTTGCATAGTGTATGTTGAAATGAAATGGAAATGTATCTATTTTCTAAATTCACCTGATAAAAATTTGACTCAAAATGTAGTAACTCAATCTTTTGGTGAAACCACTTCTCTCTGGTGACTTCTCCAATCATGAAATCTGCTTAAACCCCATCTCTTTCTTATAAAATCAGCCATTAAGATCTGCTTTTATTCAAAACACAACCTAAAGATAGAAGCAAGTGTACATCACAATATGGAAAGAAAGATCTGCCACTACCTTCATTTTATTGCAACTTCATGAAATGCCATTTCATGTTGACCTTGAGGCCCAAAAACCCATTTTTCTTACACAATCAGACATATTTCCAAGTAAAACTGGGTAATAAGAAAAAAGTAGGGCATTTAACTTTATAAAATGATAACTAATTGGATCCTAAAAGTGGCCACTGAATGGAGGCAGGTAGCTGAAGTGGAGTGGTTGAAAAATGTAGGGATTTGTAACAACGGTCTTTTAAAGGCCAGCCATTTTTGACTGGGAAGACAACAACTGTAACAAGGTGGGGAAAATAGTAAAAAAAAAAAAAAAAAAAGGGAGGTTGTTATTCCCTGTGTGAGCAAAGTCAGTACGTTTTAGTCTAAATAATCAGAACACAACATAAGGGATAGTTCACCCAAAAAATGAAAATTCTATCATTACACAAATGTGACCCTGGACCACAAACCAGTCAAAAGGGTCAATTTTTTTTGTAATTTAGATTTATACATCATCTGACAGCTGAATAAATAAGCTTTCCATTGATGTATGGTTTGTTAGGACAGGACAATATTTGGCCGAGATTTAGTGCTGTCAAACAATTAATCGCATCCAAAATAAAAGTTTTTGTTTACATAATATATGCGTGTGTGCTGTGTATATTTATTATGCATATATAAATACACACACATGCGTGTATATATTTCAGATAAATAGGTTATGTTTATATATTAAATATATTTATTTATAATATAAATTATATGAATATAAATGTCGACATACAAAAAAATTCAAAATATATACTATATGTATGTGTATTTATATATACATAATAAATATACACAGAACACATATATTATGCAAAGAAAAACTTTTATTTTGGATGCGATTAATCATGATTAATTGTTTGACAGCAATACAACTATTTGAAAATCTGGAATCTGAGGCTGCAAAAAAAATAAATCTAAATATTGAGAAAATCGCTTTAAAGTCCTTAGCAATACATTTTACTAATCAAAAATTAAGTTTTGATATATTTACGGTAGGAAATTTACAAAATATCTTCATGGAACATGATCTTTACTTAATATCCTAATGATTTTTGGCATAAAAGAAAAATTGATCATTTTGACCCATACAATGTATTGTTAGCTATTGCTACAAATATACCTGTGCTACTTATGACTGCTTTTGTGGTCAAGAGTCACAAATTAAGATACATTTTGATGAAATCCGAGAGCTTTCTGACCCTGCATAGACAGCAATGCAACTGAAACATTCCTAGGCCCAGAGACGCAGTACGGACATCTATATAACACTCCATGTGACATCAGGAGTTCAACCGTAATTTTATGAAGCTACGAGAACACTTTTTAAACGCAAAGAAAACAAGGAAACATATTCCTCTCTTTCTTGCCACCGTCCGCCACCATTCACGAGACATGAGGGTGAGTAATTAACGACATCATTTTCATTTTTGGGTGAACTATCCCTTTAAATCTGTACTAATCTGCAATGCTGAATCATGCACAATATGAGCAGGAATGTAAACAGGGTTCATTTCCTCTCTGTTGACTTTAATCTCTGCTTGTTGAGCAGAAACAACCGTTGCACTGACACAGCGTTTCAGCTCGTGCTTGTGTTCCTCAACTGACATCGACGGAGGTGTCCTGGACGAACAGAACAACAGCGTGAGTGACGGAGGGAAATCAGACGACTGTCAACAACACACGGGAGGAAGCGGCCTCAACACGGCCCTGTTTGGTTCCATGTCACGGCTGTTTGACTCAGACAGAGGTGGATATGGTAATGTTTGTTGAGTCGGGTGGGTTCGTGTTTATTTCTATCTTAACAAGCTGAGAGAGGGAGGACGAGAGCGTGTTCGCGTAACTTTTGGCAGCGGTGGTGTGAGATGGGGGTTGGCTGACAGGGCTTCCCGCTAGAGGCTTTCAGGTCTCTTTACACTGGCTTCTGAGGACTTTTCATGTTCTTATGGAAAATATCCCTTTGAAATCCCTGCGCTGCACATTTTAATCTCATTTGTGGGGGAGAATGATGCTGAGACAGGCCTGGGGAGAGCACAAGCGTTTCTCTAGCTCTTGAGCTCCCTCCTTTTTCTTAGCATAATTTCATTCATCAGAAGAATCCCTAGGCTGACATCGCTGGAGTGATTTAATTGATTTTAATCATCCACCTGAGAGAGGGAATTTGTGCCCTCTGTCCTGGAAGATAATGCCGGCGTCTTGGAGGATATCTCACTCCTCGTTAATGCTCTTCCATCTCCTGTCACGTAATGAAAGGAAACTTTTGGAAATCACAGCTAGACATTTGCATAACTAATTGTGGCGATGTGTGCCGTTTCCCCTCACGGCGGAGTCAGACCGCTTGATTTTTTAAACTCTTTGTGGATGCAGTTTAGTGTGAATTCGTTTGAGCTTCATGTAGCAGCATCAGAATGTACTGTAGTGACTTAAGACGTTTGTTTAGGCCAATGGAACCATGATTCGTTGGTTTAACCGATTAGAATGGTTTAGTCCTCTTGGTTCTGTATGCTAACTACACCATTGTTGGGGCAAAAAGCGCATTTCTTCATTGATCACCATTCAAAAGTACCTTTGTCTTCTGACTATTTTTTTAGGCTAAACTTTCATTAGATATTAGTAGACACAGGTGTTTCACCTGATGTTAAATAAACTTAGATTTGTCAGATTGTTTGGATCATGAAATGGACAATCATGGTGTTCAGCATTATTAGTCATTACAACTTCAGTTATTACACACATATAGTTAGGTGATTGACTACTAGCTATCCTGAATGCCACAAGTCACTTTGCAAAACAAAAAATATTCCTGGATGCCACAGGTTAATTTCACTTCACAAAACACACACACACACACACACACACACACACACACACACACACACACACACACACACACACACACACACACATAAAATAAAATAAAATAATCATCTCCTAAAAATTACAACACATTTATAACAGATGTATAATACTTACAACATATAATACTTTGCAAACCAAATTAATAAAATTAAATAAAATAATCAATTATCTCCTAAAAATCACATCACATTTATAACAGAGGATTAAATATTAAATAAAAATCACATTAATACTCCTGGATGCCAATGTTTTTTTGCTTGTTTGTATGTTTTTTGTTTTTTTACTTTGCAAACCAAATGAATAAACAAATAAAAATAATAAAATAAATAAATAAATAAATAAAAACATTTATAACACAAGTATCAAATTAATTATAAATCACATTAATACTCTGTTGATGTTATTACTGGTTTATTTTACTTTGCAAAACCAATGTATACAATATAATATAAAATAAAATCATAATAATAAAAAAATCACATTAATAAAATATCAGAAAATTGTACTTAAAGCTAATTTAATAAATACCATGGCATTATTATGATTTGGGTATATTTTAAGGTTAACATCATCATATTGAGCGTAATCGGAAATGCACAGTAATAATAACATTATAACATGATATTATAAAGAACGTTTTTATAAGTCAAATTTTCATTCTTATCTGATCTGAACTGAGCACAAAAACCATAATTACTGCCGCTTCACCTCGAGACAATCGCTCTCGTTCTCTGACTCTCTGTAGATTTGGTCAGACAGTATCATGCCCCCGTAATGAGCAGACGTCTGGTGAAGTCTGGTGTCTATCAAAGCCACTGATAATAACTAATGCATAGAATTGATTTGAAAGTTCACTACAGATTCACAAATTCCCTTGTGCTGATACTCAGCTCACATGCTTTCACACTGACACTGCTGAGACCTTCCCTTTCTCTCAAGAGTTCCACCTCCTTCTGAGACATTTGGAAAGAACGTATTGGCCATTGCTGATTCATAAAAAAATATTCCATATTTTCACTCCAGGAAAGAAGCATAGAAAGGTATATATCTGTAGTATTAAGGGAATAAAATCAATAAAATGCTAGATTTGGACTTTATATATTTAATCATTGATGAATGATTGAAACCTGTCAAGATCATGTCCAGGTCATATTTCACCTCAAAATAAAATAAAGAATTTGAAAATAAAAAAATATAACTGTAGTTTGAAGTAGAATAACAGAAACAGTGCTTTTGTAAGAAGTACAAAATATTTATTTATTTATTTAGTTAAATCATTGTTAATTTAACTACAAAATTACAAAAGGCTCATACAACTGTGACAAATAAAGATTGATATTCCTTTTAAATAGTTCTGATAACAGTTAATGCAAGAACGACTTTCCCTTCACAACTAAAAAGGTATTTTTTAGGACAAAAAACCATTCTCTTTCAAATGAGTCTTTGGCCTAAAACGTCTCTTCTCACTGAAATGATTTGCCCCTATTTGCATGAGCCATCTTATGAGCTTAGAAAGTTATTAATAATTTCTCAATGATTCCAATACATATAATTAAAGATGAAGTTTGTTTACATTCATAAATTATAAATGTGTTTTAGCTACTGTAAATCCTATAATGGTCTGCAGCTTTTAGGATATGACATGAATGAATGCTTAAACCAAATATAAATATTTTTTTAGACAAATAATTATTCACATTTGAGATAAAAAAAATGCATAGCCACATTCAAATCAAATAATCAAATGAGAGATTTGAGGTGGAAGTCAATGGGTTTCTCCTCTAATATCAGCCATGCGCGCAGACGGCTACGTGCCTCAATAAACACTCAAATTTTTCCGGCGTTCCTGATCGCTTAAGGGTGAATGTTCACGAAATGACGTGTTCCTCAGAAAGTTTCAATTTCCTTTCTCTTCTCCCTTTAGAGTTCCACTGCAATTTGTTTTATAAAGAAATCTGGAGGAAAAGCAAATGGAATGCAAAACCAAGCTGTAACAAGCCATTAGTTTGAAAATGGGATGGTGAATATTATAGTACACAAGAATAGCAAAACATGCTGGAAAAAAAACTGCCTGGGGAAGGAATTTAAATATGTAGTTTACTAATATTTAATTTATTGGCTTCCAAGGGAACCGAGCATTTAGCAGCCGCATTTTTAGATCAGAAACAGAAAAATACAGTGATTAATGTTTCCTCAGACTGACCACAAAGTATTTTGAATGCTCTAAAGTCAAACTCAACCACACTTCCCAGAGAAAACATGCCACTGTCCTTAGCCAACACTCAAGACTTTCCTTTGACGTTCTTATTGTGCAATTGCATTTGAAATATAATGGTAATCCATTTTTAAGGAAAAACATCAAGCCTCTCAATCTTTCATCAACATTTAATATTTTACTCTTCTTTTCAACTGACATCATGTATTCTTTCTTCACCTCCATTCTGGTGCGTAACGCCCACTTTTTCATGTTTCATGCCGTTTAATGCAGACTCAGGCTTAATAAAATCATTAATTTTGCTGCGCTAAATGCATCTTCAGTGCTGTTCGAGTTTAAAGACCTGAAATGGATGCTCACCTGGGTTAAATTTACTTTCCTTCACATGTTCACCCCTCTATCCGTGGTGATATTCTCACTGTACCCAGCTGTTTAACTGCCTTTGCTTTAGATCTATCAGATCCATCTATCTGGAGGAAACGTCTTAGAAACACTAACTTTGCATTATGCATCTGCACTGGGGAAAGAGTGGCCCTCTTGCCCTGAAGATCTCTACCTCTTTCTCACCATCTCTCTCTCCCTCTTTCTTCATACTGGTCATCTCGCTTCACGCTGCTTCCCGTTAGACCAACTTAGCTTTGTAAATACTTTTTTTTTTATTCTCTCGTATGAAAATATGCTGGTGTGTGTTTCTCGCTGTGCTGAGTAAACAGCAAATGTTGCTTTGTTCTGATTTTCTAGTGCAATCTTAATTGCAAAAACACAATCAGCTGTTTGTAGGGAGGGTGTTTAATCTTTGAGTTTAATGATTTGAGGGAGTGCACGCCAGAAGAATCATTTTATTGCTTCCCAAAGGTCTTTTCTTTCTCTCTCTCTTCTTTTTCCTTCTCTCCAACCCTTTTCCAAGGTAGGCAGAAACATATACTGCAATTTCTAAGGGGCTGTTAACACAGGATGAGTTGTTGCATTAATATAATAAAATATATTATAAAATAAAATGTGTGTATATACACACACGCACACATACATACATACATATTACTCGCAATTGTAAGTTTGTCACAGTTTTGACTTTTTCTCGCAATTCAGACTTTCCCCCAGAATTGCAAAAAACAAGTCAAAACTGTGAGATATAAACTAAGAATTACAAGAAAAATAAAAAATAAAATGTACGTATATACACTGCCCTCCAAAAGTATGGAAACGCCCTAGAAAAGTGGGGTTTTGGACAATATTGGCATGAATCCTTTTTAATTTGTGATAATTTTGCACTGATAAGGGACAACACAAACTACGAAAACATATTTTATTACATAAACAGTTTATACATAGAAATTTTTTTTTTTTTTAATTTAATATTTGTAAACTATCTGACCTAAATTGTGTTCTAATTGGTTCATTGTATTCTAAACTTAATTGACAGTCAATTGTTGAAGCTACAGTATTAAGATGTGCTGACCCAAAACTCTTTTAAAAACCTGGACCAAGTTTAAACCAGTAACCAGGCATCACAGCTGGCAAAGGGGCATGTCTGACTTTGACATGTATATATTGACATTATTATGTAATCAAAATGAAAATTATTATTGCTGGTCTTCAATGATAATGTCAAGTTACTTTAATGTATTTGCACCAAAAAAAATATAAGGATTTATGCTGATATAGTCCAAAACCACACTTTGCCAGGGGTGTTTCCGAAATTTGGAGGGCAGTGTATATACTGATATATATATATATATATATATAAATCTGAATTGTGAGATAAAATCTTGCAATTACCTTTTTAATTTTTTGTTAATTTATTTTCTTTATTATTATTATTAAACATCCGATGGCAGAAACGGGCTTCCATGCAGGTCAATACAGAAAAATATTGATGAAAGTAATTTAATGGTAATTAAAAATGGACTATTTCACTCAAAGGTAGATGGATAGATGGATAGATGGATAGACGGACGGACGGACAGACAGACAGACAGACGGATAGACGACAGACAGACAGACAGACAGACAGACAGACAGACAGACAGACAGACAGACAGACAGACAGACAGACAGACAGACAGACAGATAGATAGATAGATGTAGTTAGTGTAGTTACAGGGACTAAAGAGAGCATGTTAACCAGCTGATATTCGGTCTATAGCAGATCTGAATTCTTTGTGAAATCTATCCCAGCCATCCTCTGTTTTTTAACATCTAGCTGCATGCAGGATGGTGAACGGCAGAGATATGAACATGGTTTCATAAGGACTTCACCCGAGTACTGATGTGAATTTCTCATCCCAGCTGCAGGGGAAATGACATCAGCACACGGAGTGCCTGGGGAAAGAGGAGCGGTAGAGCTCAACATGAGTGTGTTTGAGAGAGAGCCACTCATCTACAACACTACAGCACCGTAGCTCTGAACACACTCACACTGCTGGAGAAACACTGATGGAGATGTCCTGTCTCTAGTGAAAGATACTCTACAGCTCTTTCCTGCAGGATATACTTGCACCATTTTCCTGACATGCTTGATTTTTACAGATAAAGAAAAGTTTAGGTGTCATTCATGTCTATGAGAGCCAGAAGAAAATTAATGTCTATGTCTATTAATGTCTATGTTCATGTCTATGAGCCATAAGAAAATGAATAAGACAAGGGCTGTTTCCAGAACAGCAGACTATTAACATATTTACTCATAATATTTATTTTACTGTATACTCTGTGCAGTATGTGAACTTTCAGTACTAACATAAATACCTGACCTATTACACTTTACAAATTGTGTTTCGATAATGCAATGCATTTGTCTTGACTCTCTGTTTCTAGTATATCAAATGAACCAGAAAATTAGAAATGTTGACTTGGCAACTAAATGAAATAAAACAAGTTTAAGCTCAAGTACTAAAATTACTAAAAACAAAAACAAAACACCTTAAACAAAACAAACAAACAAACAATTGAAATGAACAATAACAAACAATAATAAAATAAACAATGTTACTTGAAATAAAATAAATAGTTAAATTAAATTAAATATTTAACAAAGAAATCATTTATTTCAGCTTGTTGTGAAGGCAACATTTAATGTAGTTTAACTTGAAGTACTAAAATAAACTCAAATTTAAATACAATTAATAAGAACTATATACACATATATAAAAACAAAAACTACTAAAAATGACTACTAAACTACTAAAACAAAGTAACTTGAATTCAAATGGAAAATGTAAAAATAAAAAATATGTAAAATATAAATAACAATTCTAATATCTCAATGACAAAAAAAGCATATGACACAATTTACTCAAATTTAAATTTAAATGAAAACTGAAAATATAAAAACAAAAAACAATTCAAAATATGAATAATTAACATTAATTAATAAATAGTATATAAATAATACTAAAATTAAAATTAAAATCAAATGACAAATTGACTGTTGAGTGAATTGACTATTGTATATTCTTACTGTGCTTAGCAACATGCTACCAAAAAAAATAAAAAATAAAACAACTTTACTATAAACAATTGTGAGTTCATATGAGAGATGTCAGAGTTCCAAGTAGGCCTATGCATTGCATTCTCAACATTTCCACAAGAGGCACTATAATGTATATTAATAACATGTCTCCTTCTATGACCAGTTTTCCCTTCCAGATCAATTGCTGTTTGGAAGGAGCAACAGTTTGAAGATAATCTTGCTTAACAAGTTCAAATTTAAAGTCAGATGCCTGAATAAAAACACATCCAATTAAATGCACTGGCCAAGCATTTGCATTTGTGTTTACACACAAGCTTGAAGGCCTTAGAAATCAGCTGCGCACATGTACGTGAAACGCCAGCTCACTAGATTTTAGAGCAGGGCTATTATCTTTTTTTACCACGTTTTTACAGTTGAACATACCATTAGTTCTGTCGATCCCGAAACCTCCTCACTGCGCAAAAATCCCACAAGCGTGTTAAACTGTGCGGCGCTAGGCCTTGTTTAATTCAGCGAATTCAAATTCTGATCACTCTCGCCGTCTCTCCTATACAGCTACTTTTACAGAGCTTCATTAATCTTCATTGAATACAATGACATACATCTTTAATGTGCTTGCTGTCAAGTCGCATTTCAGTTAGAGTGCAGCAAAGTGAATGACAGCAAGCAATATTAATAAATTTAACATGGACTGTATAAATTTTTAACAGAACAAGAATGGGAGGCCGGGCTGATCTACCCCTCCCTCCTTCCCTCCCTCCCTCTGTGTTTTCAAACCGACGGATTTTACGGCGAACGGGACAGGCGCGCTTTCTCAAAGTTGAGGCCCTCAGTATAAATAGATTTACATGTCATTAATAAGTAAATTAGGAAAACGCCTTTCAAGTGAAGACAAGTACATAAGCATAATCTCCATATTAAAGGAGTATCCTTTGAAAAGCCACAGAGGAATTTGAGGAGTCAGGCGATATGTCATGCCGCTCTCGTCTGCTTTCTCTACACCTTTAATTATGGAGGAGTTTGATTATGGATCCAGCGTCTCTCCACCACCGAGGTGCCAGGAAACGAGCTGCATGCAGAGCCACCTATGATCATTTCTTACACGCCGAGGCCTGCTTTCCTGAGTTGAATTAGTGACAGCTCTCCTCGTTTCTTACTGCAGTAATAATATTAAAATATTAAGATTAATTCCATCAAAGCTCACTCGGAGAAAAAAAAAAGAATCCAAAAATGACGATTAAGGATGCTATTTCAAATTAAAAAAAATTACTGCTGTGATTTTTGGCTTTCCCTCCAGGTCCCAGCAGAGATAATTTGCTGTACGTTTAAACCCGATGAGAACCCAGTCTGTCTGTGTTAAATAAGAAAGTTACGCTTGATATGAGACATGTTTTCGCAGTAGCTTTAGCGATTATAGGAAATCATATGCAAAGCCGGAGTCCTGATCCGAAGTTAATTTATAATTGTGTAGAAGTTATTAATTAGCCGACGTGTTATTAGGAGAGCATGCACTACAAAGGATTTATTTTACGCACAACAACGCGGGATGGAAGCACTTCCGTAGTCCCTTTTTTCTCCCTCGCTCTCTTTTCCCTTTCTCCCAGGATGTTTATTTATTTATTTTTTTATTTGGATAAAACCTTTCAAGAGGAACACAAGTTTGAACCCCTGCCAGGATAGGTGTTCGCTCAAAGCCGCCGCACGCTTGCAAGGTTACGACTGTTGTTTTTAGAAAAGGACGTATGTGTTTGTCAATCGCATGGTTGAAATAATATGGATGCATGTAGAGAATGTTCTGCAAAGCGTTTAAAAATCCAAAAATGTAGACGTGTAATCCATGTGACCCAAATATCTGAAGTCTGTCTCACCCTCCAGTGAATGCCACATTGAAACACCCTGGAAATACCATATTGGATCCAATTTTCCATCACAGGCTGGCTGCCAAACTAATTAATTTAGTGTGGAATGGGCAGTTAGCTCGCACTGTGCCGACAGCAGAACACATAAATAAAGATCATGACGATAGCACGTATCCCGATGAGCAGATTGGACACATATGCACACTTACTGTCAATCAAAGTTATGTCCGTGATGGGCTGCCTGCCTCTCCGCAATATGGCGCAGTTAGCGGCGCATGCTGCGGAGGAAGAGGCAGATATTCAGCACGAGCGAGTCGCATTTGCCTGATGCACGCATGATGGCATCACTAAAGAATATGGTGATGAATTAGCGTCAGTTGCTAAAAGAAGCAGTGTCGGGGAAGTGATTTTGAAAGGGGAGCTTTGCAAGCTACTTGTAAAATGAGTGACACTTCTAAAAATGCAGTCTGCTACACTACAAGCAAACCAGCAAGCTACACTGATATCATATTTTATAACCATCAGATGAAGTATGCAATTTTCACATTCATATTTATCTGGCACAAAAATCTCAAATACAGTGACAGCAACTGGGAAATGTACACAAACTGCGACTAAAAATACTAGAAGTCTCATTAATATAAACTCACTTGAATTGAAATGAGTGTAAACCATGACAAACAGTAGCATTTAACTAAATATTTCACAAAGATGTCTGTTCAGTGACTCATGATTCAGTGAATCATTTTCCAAATGAACCAATTCACTAAAATGGAACAGATTTCCCAATGCCACATAAGAGAGACTTTCGAAGGAAAAATGATTTTATCCAATAATCTTCATTTCCAACTTGGAAAAAACAGTTGAGCTACTGTCACAATACTGAAAAATGTTCAATACTGTCAGTAATAAGAAACATGTATAAAATGTTAAAACATTTATTTTAAATCTTTGATGTACTGTACTTTGATGTTTCTTTTAAACAAATCTGTTTTGCTCAAAATAGCAATATTAGCCAAACAACAATCATTACAGTTCAAATTGTGCCAGTTTACCATAGACTGACGTCGATCTGAGGTTCACTTTCAAACGACTGATTCTGGTCAGTACGCACGTATCTGTGTACTGTGGCTTAAATTATTGTGGAGTGGTCCGTGTACCAGAAAAACACTTTGGATATGCTCAAAAGGAACCCCATCTCAAAGGAAGTGCATCCTCAAAGAAATGGAGTATATCTGAAATTCTTTTTAATGTCTGGATAGGCAGCAGAGTGAAGCCGCGGCCTACTGGTGACTCTACCATTAACGAATGGCCTAGATTCATACGACCCCGTCTCTCTCTCTCTCTCATTCACTGATGCAACACATCTGCTTATTAGAGGTGCAAAACTATAAAACTACACACAACATACAACATATGGGTCATTCTATTCAAATATTTTTTCTTACTCAATTGGCTTTTTTTTCTTTTTTCTTTTTGCATTAATCCCAATAGATAAGATAAACAAACAAACAAACACACATTGCCAAGAAAGCATTTATGTTTTGTTTGAAACATTTTGGGGAAAAAAAGAAAAAACAAAACTGGAATATTTCTTAATAAAAAATCAGCAAGTAACATTGAATGAAATGAGAAATTTTAAAGCAGAAAGACTGAAATCGTAATTCCTCGTAAAACATACCCTAAAAATCTTTAATATTTAATAACATTTACAATTTTTTTTTTTTACAGTGTATGTTCAAACAAAATAGTTCGATTTTCTGTTTAAAAGTGTAAGTATAATAATATGTTTTCTAATGTATGATGGAGACTTGAATATACTACGCAATAGCAACGACCTCTATAGCATATCATAAAATAACACGGGCCAAGGGTTTGTATGGGTCAGCGTTTGATCATTATCAGTGAAAATATCTGCAGCTTGACAGTTTTAACCCTGTACACATCATCTGACATATGAGTCCACCCTATGACACGAGTTTGACATATTGCCAAAGACTTACAAAGTCTACACTTCTAATTGCAGACAAAACTAGGACAGCTATCCACCGCGTAGTTCACAGCCCTGGAGCCAAACGGCCCGCTCTCTGAAATGAGTTTCTGTTAGCGTTAGCACAGAGCGCTAAACCCGTGACCTTTCCAGCCACAGCCAAGCGACTCCTCGCGTCCAAGTTCTCTCTGTTTCCTCCCTCCCATTAGCTCCCTTTGCTCTCCGGGCTACGGCAGTTTATCAGGCAGCCAGATAAAATTGGTATTGGGATAAAGCTCACAATCTCCTCGCGTAATCCTATTTTTCCAGCGCTACCATGTATAATGGGCAGATAGACTGGAACTCGCCAATGAGGAAATCTGAACCTGACAAGGGGGAGACGCAGACAGGAAACGCCTCGCAGGCTTGTTTGAAGTCTTATTTTGAGGTGTCAGAAAATGATCCATGACACGAAGCTTCATAATGTGAAGAAAATTGTTTTTCACAGATGGAATGGAGTGCTTTTGGACGCTTACCAAAGCATTGTTTCAGATGAAATGTAATATTTACAGACCCCGCCCCCCTATAAAACAAGAATAAATGAACAAAGTGATGAGATAAACATGAATAATCACCCTGGAATAACAATGATTCAATAAATTAACGTTTTGTGTCTTTCCAGTTTAAAGCATGTTCAGTCATATTTACTGCACAACAAAAATGCCATTTTTTTATTCTGTATTTTGTATCGTATTCCTTGTTTTTTTTAACCATCTTTAAAGATAAATAGTAACACTTTACAATAAGGTAACATTAATTAACATGAACTAACAATGAAAAATACTTGTAATGCATTGTATTAATAAAAATTGTTGTTCATTTCGACAATGCTATCTAATGTGAACTTGTGAAGTAAAGTGTTACCGATAAATTTCATTGAGAAGCAAAATTATAACATAAAACAAGTTTATTTTTCTTACTCTAAATTATTGTTAAAGTTGTTATGTACATACGTATGTATGTAATTTATTTATGTATCTGAAAAAAAAATGATTGCCAATTGAGTAAAAAACAATTATTAATTATTTACTAGTATACTAATTATTTTCAAACAATATTGATTACGTTTATTTATTAAAATTTAAAGTGAATTTTAATAATTAAAAAATAATTAAGAAAGAATAAATAATAAAAAATAAATTGCCAACTGAGTAAGAACAAATTATTATCAAACAATTTTGCTTAAATATATTTATAAAAATTTAAAGTAAACTTTTAGTTAAAAAGTATTGCCAAATAGTAAGAATATATATATATATATATAATATATATATATATATATATATATATATATATATATATATATATATATAACACATACATACATACATATATATATTTTTTTAATAATTAAAAAATAATTAAGAAATAAGTAAGAATAATAAAAAATAAATTGCCAACTGAGTAAGAACAAATTATTATCAAACAATTTTGCTTAAATATATTTATAAAAAATTAAAGTAAACTTTTAGTTAAAAAGTATAAATTATATATATATATATATATATATTATATATATATATATACATACATACATATATATATTTTTTTAATAATTAAAAATAATTAAGAAATAAGTAAGAATAAAATAATAAAAAATAAATTGCCAACTGAGTAAGAACAAATTATTATCAAACAATTTTGCTTAAATATATTTATAAAAATTTAAAGTAAACTTTTAGTTAAAAAGTATTGCCAAATGAGTAAGAATATATATATATATATATATATATATATATATATATATATATACACACATACATACATACATATATTATTTTTTTGTATGTCAATTGAGAAAGAAAATAACTAAATATTTTCAATGTTGCTTAAATGTATTAAAAAAAAATTAAGTGAATTTATAATAATAAAATAACAATTAAAAATAATTGCCAAATGAGTAAGAATAAAATAAACTTTAAAAACTGCTAACTGAGGAAGAAAATAACTCATTAAAACACAGACATAATCTCTGAAAAAGAGTTTTATTATTTTCAAATAATGCTTAAATTGATTTAAATATACATTTATTTATAAAAATATAAAGTGATTTATATTGTTTAGGAAAACAATGTTATATACAGGTGTTTCTAGGAGATTTCTGAAAACCAGCGTTAGAAAATAAAATACTAATTAAGAAAAATATTATTTTGCAGTACGAGCATAAAATCTGCATGGGAAAAAAATCCTGTCTCAAGTCAACAGTAAATTTCATAGCAAACTTTGCATGGGTCAAAAATAGGGTTTTATTGAGTTCGGAGCCCATGGTCATTAGTCTCACTTTTCTGTCTGCTTCTGCGGTCTCAGGTGGCACATGTACCTCTTCGCCTCACCCATCTCTTAAAAACATGTCGGCCCGTGCTCACGGAGGGATGGCAAAGGCATGTTTCACTGTCACCAAATCCCCTGTAAATAACCTCAACGGGAGCCTATGAATGTCACCGGCCCTCTCAAGAGATGACACAATAGCAGCGAGTCCCAATAAACTTCAGCTGAGCTTCTGAGGGGCTGGTGGGCCGATCGGCGCTTTGGAAACAAGAGGAAATCATCGCTTTCCCTCCCCATCCCGCCTCCCTCTGCAGATCAACATCTATTTAAAGATTTCTCACACTGCTTGAGTCATGACGAATGTTGTTTGGTAACAATACGACGTTCATTCATCATGAGATGATGAGGCATGAGAGCGAGAGCAGAGGTGCAGACGCGTCAGGTGCCTTTCTGCTCGCCGCTATTGTTTGGCTTTAATTCATGTCAGGCGGAGAGAAAAAACACTTTTAAGATCCTTTATGCCAAATTAAGCACTTCTAAATAGGGCGTTCTGGGGGCCATTAGTTCTGTTAAGCACACCAGCAATCAAAGCTAGTTTTTGCTCTTTTGTCACTGATGGAGCTGGAATCCATAATGACACATAAATGTTGTGTGTCTTTATTCCATTCCTCACATACCCAAAGTCTCATACGAATAACGTTCCAGGAAAAGATAAATTATGTCAAGTGGGCTTAAACATAGTCATTAGTCATGTTAATATGCAATGACATCATGCCATTATGATGGCAGGGGAAATGTGAAAAGCTCAGTTTCTGCAGTTCAAATATTGACATCTGCGAATAATGGCTTATTACTTGCTGAATTTCCTATGTGTTAAGTGGAGTTGCATCCAAATGACAGTGAGACATTTTTGCAATCTTATATATCCATGTTCTAGTCTATTTATTATATTTTTTTCCTATTCAATGGATAGTTCAGCTTGATATGAAAATTCAGACATAATTTACTCAGCCTCATTTCATTGCAAACCTGTTCAACATTCTTTCTTCTGTAAACCACAAAAGAAGATAATTTGAAGAACAATGGGCCCCATTGAATTTGGCCCCATATATATTTATATATTGATTTGTGCAGAAGAAAGTCAGTCAAGCTCATTTGGGTTTGGAGCAACAAGAAGGTGTGAAAATAATGACATGATCCTTTTAATTTTGTGCTACGAACATAAACGATACCTCAAATCATGCAGTTTGTTGAGAAGAAGTGCTATTTCTTCTTTAATCAATCAAATTTAACATTAAAATTGACTTCGGTAGACATTAAAATGGATGAAAAATGTACACTGGTTTACAATGAAGGCCACATCTAGGAACTAGAATATTATAGAGACTTGGGAGTGGCCTTTGACTAGCAACCATCAAGCAACTATAGAATAAAACTTACTCTGAACACTTTAGAAACTGTACAGCAACAACCTGGAAAACACTTAAAGTAACACATTCTCATGGCAATTCATGATTATTTTATTTTTGACGAAATAGTGGCTAATTTGTATGAATTTGCACAATGTCATTTGTACGTTTTCGTACAATATGCTTACGCCGCCCTGACGGTAAGGTTTAGGGCGTGGACCTTCATGCTTTTTTCCTAAAAATCATATGTTTCCCTATGAATTACATCTTACAAATTCGTAAGAAATGCCTACTTCGTAATAGTTCCGTTTTGTTATGAAATCTGGTTGCTCAAAACATCCAAAGAATGAGATTTCCACAGAAAACCAGCATAAAACATGTGCAAATATATATATAAAAACAAATACAAATCTAGCTGTTCTTTGCAGTTTATCTAGAAAAACACTCAGATACTGACATTCAAACTTTGTTGTGTAGATCATTTCAGCCTTAGGTATGCTCTCTATATTGGGTTTTTGTAAACTTTATGCCAAAGCCTAAAACAACCCTAGGCGTACTTAAATGCTAACACTGTTCCATTGCTTCTAACAAGCGCTGGTATTTCCTTCAGGAAATGCAAATCTAGTTTTTACCCCATTATACCACGATTGCTGTTTCCTGTACGTCAAAATCCATTCCTGCAATGTGGCTTTAACTGCTTAGCCGTAAAGAGAAATATCACCTCACCCAATTATTCCACGTGTGGCCGAAATACTATAAACTACACCTGCGCTGCTTTATAGAAAACCTGTTATGTGATACAGTGTCACAGCTCAAAGCCACACAATGAAGTTACTATGCTTTTACATACTTTTAAATTACCTCCAGATCCAAAGTTACTCCGTAGATCGAATTACTCACACGTTTTCCCCCAACTGATACAGTAATACAGCAGGGAGAGTTTCATACTGATTTTGGCTGCGCCGCTTCAGTGTAGAAAATGGAATATTTTAGTCAGGGTAACCAATCCTCTTGAAGTTCGAACATATCAACTTTTCCGAGAACTAACTTTTGAAGCGCACTCATAAAGGTCACGGAGAGAGAAGTTTAACTAGGTGCCATAATGTGGCGAGAGAATAAAAAATAATGAGTGAGATAAATTATCATTAGATGGGCAAGGCCTTGATTTATCGTGATATTCTACAAATTTTGAAGGCATTAAGAGTGCCCTAAAAGAGCACATTAACAAGTCACATAAAAAGGTGAATTAAAAATCCCGGCTCTTTATGTGAGCGAGGTGAAGAGTCGTGCGAGAGATACAGTAAATCGTCCGAGAACGATAGTGTTTAACTTTCTCTCTGATGATATGCCTCGATGGGCGGTTCCTGTTTAAGTTTTGCCGCACCGGGTCATTTTTGGAAGCTCATTAAAGACACCTGCTAACAGGCCTCATAAAATATGAACAGAAATTAGCGGCCGTAATTTGACAGAAGAACTAAGGCAACAATAATGACGGGAAATAAGGTGACAGAGACACGATAACGCTAATGCCTCCCTCCATTAGGGCTCCACTAGAGCAAATGTCATTCATATTTTAGCGAGCGAACTCCGCTAATTGGCTCAAGCTCTCATCCCCTGAATTAAATCTCCAGATTTCTCCCCTCACCTTTAAAGCCGAATCATTTGAATTCAAAAGGAAGCGCAAGTGACAGGGAATGAGTGTGGGAGAGGCGAGGATTGACGAGAGGGGTGGAAAAAAGAAACGGCTCTTTTTAATGAGATAAAAATCTTGCTTCTCCCCATTTCCCAGCTATAATTGCTGATTATGTTGTTATAGACTCTCAACTTCTCCGTCTTTCTTCTGGATCAGGATAATTTGGGGTGGCGTGACAAGGCTTCAAAGGCAGCCGGGAGCTCGCCGAGGCTCATTTAGGCTCCCCTACGCCAGGCCACAGGTACGGGAGAAAGGTAAACACCGCTTGCTTATAGGTAATTACCCCCTCGGCCCGAGCCGGTCTGATCAGTGCTAGCTGACCCCTCTCGTAATAACCCTTAAGGGCAAATTGTATTTCTTTTGACAGTTTAATTAGATATTCAGCAGTAGGGGCACAAAGCAAGCTAGGCCATGAATATTTAAATAGAGTGACACCAAAAGAGGCTGAAAAAAAATCATGAAAGAAGCCTCAGCGTACTGAATGACAGACAAGGGGCTATTAAGCAAGTGATTCTAATCAATAATCTCTTGATCTCCTACATATTAATACACTGCCTGCTGGTGTTAGGCTCATAACAAGAGGGGTAGCGGGGCAGGAGGAACGGGGCGAGGACAGGCTGACAGTAGGAAACAGAGACAGAAGTGCTGCTCTGTGGGGGCGCCGCCGTTGTCCCGAGCCCCCCGGAGGGCACGCTAACCAACCAGAACAAGCCAACCCTCAGCCCTCTTCGATCTAATCCAATCTGCGAGATTGGCAGCTCTGGGCGTCTCCAGACTAGACCGTTATCTGATCAGACAATGTGGAGACATTTGCATGCAAATGAGGGACACGGACCACCTAGGGCCAATCAGGGCTGAGACAGGGTGGGCATCCACCAATCAGATCCCCCCGAGATCTCCGGACATGTCACTCACTTGTGGAGCGAACTTTACTGGTTCCCGGTCGACGGGGGTCACACGGGCAGCCGATAAGGGGATAAACAGTGCAGCGTTAACGTCCTGGAGAAGCGCTGATCTATAAACATACATAATTTACCATAGCGAGGATTCCGGAGTGAAGATGCTCATGTGTATTAGAAAGAGTGAGGGGAAGGAGAGATGATAGATTAATTACGGCTTAATCCACTGGAGTTGGTTTGCTCTGCCGTACCGAGGGACGCAGCATCCGGTTCATTTATAAAACCCGTGGCAGTGGCACCTTATTAGAGCTGATGGGTCTCCACGCTGCTGCTGTGTGTTATAAGAGGCAGGACATGTTTTATGAATTAATGTTCCTCATGTTCGCCTACAGTTCTGTAGACATGCCAGGGTTTTTATAATCCCGCTCGGAGCTTCACATCTGCGTAATGAGACGTGTGAGAGAAGAAGACCGGCTCTCCTGTTGAAATCCGGCTACTGTAGGAGAGGGGTCAGCGTCCCGTCCTCCTTGGGAACTGCATCGTAAGACATAAGCACACATACATATTCATACGGCAACTGCAAGGTCAACGGGCAACGCTAATATTGCTGCATTCGTTTATAGTGTGCGCCAGGAACTGACACTGAAACGCTAATGGGAAATGAGTCTAAGGATGTACTAGTTTGCAGCTGTTGGTGAAACTGAAATTAATTTAAAGTTAAGCTTGTCCCGAAACCAAGTGAACATAATATAAGATGGCACTGCATGTATCCTTTATGAAGAACACAATCCCAGAAAGCATTACATCAGCTACTGTAAGTATATAAAAAAATCATTAAAAAAAAGAAAAAAAAAAAAAGATTGTAATAAGAATAAACAAACGATATAGGTAATATATAAATGTATTTATAAAAAATAAGAAAATAAATAAATAAATGAAAGTATCAATAAAACTACATTGATAATAAAAACAAAGCACTTTGATTTATTTTTAAAATGTTTTATATAAATATAAAATAAAAACTTAAATAAATGAAAGTATATACAACTAGATCAAACTAATAAAACATGGCACTGCTTGTAATTTATACTTTATGAAGAACAAACCAAGAATAGTAGGTATATATAAAAATAAATATAAAATAAAATAAAATAATTCATATTAAAATTAATTAAATAATAATAAATAATCAAATATTAAAAATAATTGTAATAAAAAGAAACTAAAATAGTTTTATAATATCCCCCCACCCTCTCTAACCATTAAACAACGTAGATCTAATTCTTAAAAAAACAACAAAAAAAAAAACACTATTTTAGCGCAATATTTGTGTGAGGTAGTTTTTAAAGTTTAGGTATTGGGTAGGATAAGGGATGTAGAATATGCTCATGCAGAATATGTGCTTTATAAGTACTAATAAACAGCCAATATGTTGATATCAGGCATGCTAATAAGCTACTAGTTAATAGTGAGAATTGGTCCCTATACTAAAGTGTTACTGACAATAGATTACTAGGTTTTGGGAAAGCCTTAATAATGAATAAATATAATGTTCAGTTTAGGGTAGATTGGTGGATAGAAACTAGATACTAATGCTGTCATTCCAATTTAAGCATCATGTGATAAATGGAAGATGTCAAAGTTGAGGTTACCATCATCCCATGACTATGCATGTCCAAATGTCAGAATAACAGAGCCCTCCTTCCCTCCACAGCGAGCTGTAATCCCTGCTCTACTCTCCCAGGCATGGTTAACATGAAAACAAATGACTGCGGTCGGCCGGAGGATGTTTGACAAGCAGCAGTGAATAACCACAGCAAGGCTGGAGATATTCTTGGCCGCCTGCATCGTGAGAAAATGTGGCTTCGCTCAGGAATATTCTGGGGGATGACCAAAATCTGGAAGCAATTACGAAAGACTCAAAACAAGTAAATTCCATATTAGTTCGGTGGACGTCGTAGAAGGGTGGCTGGCGAGATGTATTTTGGTGAGGTTTACTTTCTGGAGCTTAGCAACATAAATTTGTTGTCACCGAACTATTAAACACAGCGGACACATGTTGGCGGAGTTCGAAGGAAAGGTGCATGAAACTGATCATAGGATAGCCCATGTAATAATAAGGGAAATGGGCCCGCTGTTGGACTTTAATATCCCCCGACGACACTCAGCTGTCAATGGCCTCCACCATCGCCAGGATGCATGGCGGCTTCTGCCAGAAACACTGGATTTATCCTCCTTCACATGGAGCCAGTGAGAGGAAATGCCTACAGTCGGTGGGAATCCATAAAGGAGGGACGGGAGAGAGAGAAAAAAGAAGATTAAGGGTACGAGAACGAGTGGAAACGGAAAAAGTCGTGGGAGGAAGGCATGGGATGAGATACAGGTATCCTCTGCACTCTTAAAAATATAACTAACATCCTTCAGCTGATGATAGAAGAGACAAAGGCTATCTGGGAATTTCACTTCTCAACTTTGGACCTGGAACGATGATTTAAAACCGGGTCGGATTTCATACAATAACATGCACACACCTGGTTAACACGTTAGCTGATACTTAACAGTTGTAAATCTGCAGTTTAATAGATACATGGCAAGGTTATTTACTACCATTTTCCGTCAATAGGGACAGCACAAAAGATATGAAACACTGTGTAAGCCTTCAGAAAAACCATATGTTCCCTTTTTTGTGCATTTTGAGCGAGTCTGAGAGAGTGCTTGGTAACTTGATATTCCCCCCTACCTATGGGAGAGAAAACTCAGAGACAAAAAGATCAAATGATGAATTTCCTGCTCTCTTTTTTTGGCTTTTTCCTTCAAGCTCTCCAAAGTCACTCAGCTGTGGCTCATGTTTGAGCAATAAATGCTCGTGGTTCTAATCCTACCCCAACATAAACACTGTGTACGTTTACAATTGACTTGAACTTGAGCATTAGCTGCAATAAATCAGCGCAGTTATGCAACCATACGCATACTGCAGCGCCAAGCTCTCAGCACTGGCGTAGTAAGAATAAAGTTTGTTATACATAACATCTTTTGACCGTGGTAAATCCACTGTAACATAAGCCTCTTGTGGCTTATTGGTAATGTAAAATGGACTGCAATAGCAATATGATAAAATGTTACTACATTTGTACTTTTTCTGAAGAAAATTAGAGTGACACTTACTCATGGAAAAGTTCCAGCCATAATGTAATGTCAGTGCATTGCTGAGTAGCATCTTTCTGGAAGAGCCCATGTGTATTTTTTTCACCTGTTTTACCATCTACCAGACAAAAAGCATAAACTGAGAAATGTCTGCAGCAAATCTAAAAAAAAAAAATAAATAAAGAATAAAAAATAAATAAATAAATATTGATCAAACATGAGAGTAAATACATTTATGTTTATAGAATACAAAAAAAATCTAATCAGCATATTACAATGATTTTTGAAGGATCATGTGACACAGATCACACAAGATCATGTGACTTGATGCTAAATGATGCTGCAAATTCAGCTATGCATCACAGAAATATATATATTTTAAATATATTACAACATAAATCAGTAATTGTAAATTGTAATAATATTTTACAATATTACTGTTTTTATTGTATTTTAGATCAAATAAATGCAGCCTTGGTGGGCAGAAGAGACTTCTTTCAAAAACATTTAAAAATTGAACCAACCCTAAAATCTTGAATAGTACCGTAGTGCATTTTCATAATAACATGACTGCACCATTAAAAAGCCTGTTGTTTTATATATCACAATTTCTCTGTGTAAAGAAATGGAAATGCTACTATAAACGGCAGCAATCGCATGAGGCCGTTTCAAGGCGTGTTTACCGTCGTTACGTCTGTAATCAGAAAGCGAATAGCTGTAAAGCGTGTTAGTGCGGGTGTGATAGTCACTCATCAGCACTTGTTGCTGAGCATTTCACGCCAAGTGCCACAGCAATATGGCTGACAATTCTCTTGACAGAGGGAATGAGGGGATGCGTGACACATGTAAATACGAGTATCACTCTCACACGCACATTACACCAAACACACGAGTCCCCCGGGAGCACGTAATAACCGGGCACGTTTATTCTTCAGTTTTTTTTCTTCTACACCCCATTACTGCCGTATCACAGACTCAGTTCTCCTGTAATATGACAGTTTGAAAAGAAACAGAGCAGGGAAGGGGAAAAAAAATCATAAATAAAACACATATAGCGTATTTCTGTTTGTCAATCATCAAAGTAAGGTTCAGCTGAAAGCAACACAGAATTGACTGCAAGTATTAATAAAAAAATCCAGAATCATTTAGATTATTGGAGTGGAAACATACAGGGGCAAAAGATTCACGGGGAGAATTGGAATCAATTAAGACAGCGAACCTGAATGACGTTTTTAATATAAATAAATGGGCCATCAGGGAACGCTCCCCATTACGTGTCAGGAAAAGTTAGATTAGGAGGGTTGTGTTGCAGGTTTCCCCGCTGATATCAGACTGTCTCGGGCGGAGCTATTCCCTGAAGCGAGGTCTCCCCAGCAGGCTTCATACGGCTGCAAAAAGGCCCTCTGGCTGTGAGCTGCATTTTTAATGGGGATTATATACAAGACTGTGATATCCTGAAGAGCATTATGCAGGTTAATATTTCTCTCACATTCCACTGAAGGTCTGACCGGTTGTATGGGCTGGGAAATATCGGTGTATGTGTTTTTGTTATTTTTGCACTTTAAAGTCCCATAAGAGACTTCAAGTTTCATGAAGACGTGTATATTTTATACATCTGCATTTAATTAGTCAAACTTTAAAGTCTAACTTCAAATCATGAACATGAAATTCATGCACACAAAAAAAAAGAATTGTGACATCAATTACATTGCACAGAATATTGAATAATGTTAAAAAAAATCACCTAATAACTATTTAGCAAATTCGCAGTCAAGTCTGGCTCTGACATACTTTTCATGATCTAATCAAATTTAAACAATCAAAATGAATGTATATTAAATACAAAATTACAATTAATATGTTTATTATATATATATATGATATGATTATTATACATATCTCATATATTATAATTTAATATTACCAATTTAAATGTATATATAGAAAAACTTATTTTCCATAACCTGGAGAACAAATTATATCATAATATATATATATATATATATATATACAGTGGTGTGAAAAAGTGTTGGCCCCCTTCCTGATTTTTTATTTTTTTGCATGTTTGTCACACTTTAATGTTTCAGATCATTAAACAAATTTAAATATTAATCAAAGATAACACAAGTAAACACAACATGCAGTTTTTGAATGAAGTTTTTTTATTATGAAGGGAAAACAAAATCCAAACCCACATGGCCCTGTGTGAAAAAGTATTGCCCCCTAAACCTAATAACTGGTTGTAGAAGCCACCCTTAGCAGCAACAACTGCCATCAAGCGTTTGCGATAACTTGCAATGAGTCTGTTACAGCGCTGTGGAGGAATTTTGGCCCATTCCTCATCTTGCAGAATTGTTCCAGTAATTCAGCCACATTGGAGGGTTTTCGAGCATGAACCACCTTTTTAAGGTCATGCCACAGCATCTCAATAGGATTCAGGTCAGGACTTTGACTAGGCCACTCCAAGAAAGTCTTCATTTAGTTTTTCTTCAGCCACTCCTTCAGAGGTGGATTTGCTGGTGTGTTTTGGATCATTGTCCTGCTGCAGAACACAAGTTTGCTTCAGCCCAGTTGAGGTCACGAGCACTCTGGAGATGGCCGGACATTGTCCTTCAGGATTCCCTTACTTGTAGACAGCAGAATTCATGGTTCCATTTATCACAGCACCAGTCTTCCTCAGGTCCTGAAGCAGCTGAAAAACAGCCCCAGACCATCACATGACTACCACCACCATATTTTACTGTTGGTATGATGTTCTTTTTGGACAGGTGATGAATGCTGTGTTACTTTTACGCCAGATGTAATGGGACACACACCTTCCAAAAAGTTCAACTTTTGTCTCGTCAGTCCACAGAGTATTTTCCCAAAAGTATTGGGGATCATCAAGATGTTTTCTGGCAAACTCCACTGAGACGAGCTTTTATGTGTCTTTTTGCTCTGAGCAGCGGTTTTAGTCTTGGAACTCTGCCATGCAGGCCATTTTTGCCCAGTCTCTTTCTTATGGTGGAGTCATGAACACTGACCTTAACTCCCGAGGCAATCTCTGAGCTCAGCCTGCAGTTCTTTAGATGTTGTTGTGGGGTCTTTTGTGACCTCTTGGATGAGTCGTCGCTGCAAGGCTCTTCCCCCGAGGTAGCTCATTTTGGTCGGCCGGCCACTCCTGGGAAGGTTCACCACTGTCGTCCAAACGTTTTCACCATTTGTGGATAATGGTCTCTCACTGTGGTTCGCTGGAGTCCCAAGTGCAGCTTTAGAAATGGCTTTATAACCTTTTCCAGACTGATAGATGCCTGCCACAATTACTTTCTTTGAGCTCATTTCAGGCAGTTCCTGAATTTCTTTGAATCTCAACATGATGTGTAGCTTTTGAGGATCTTTTGGTCTACTTCACTTTGTCAGGCAGGTCCTATTTAAGTTATTTCTTGATTGCGAACAGGTGTGGCAGTAATCAGGCCTGGATGTGGCTAGAGAAACTGAACTCAGGTGTCAGAAGATAATGGACCACAGTTAAATTATGTTTTAGTGTCACAGGGGGTGGGGGGCAAACACTTTTTCACACAGGGCCATGTGGGATATTTGGTTTTTGTTTTCCCTTCATAAAAAAACCTTCATTTAAAAACTGCATGTTGTGTTTACTTGTGTCAATATGGGTCTTTGATTACATATTTAAATTTGTTTGATGAAAAAAATCTGAAACATTAAAGTGTGATTTTACAAATGGCATGCAAAAAAAAAAAAAATTCAGGAAGGGAGCCCTTTTTCACACCACTGTATATATATAATAAATTATCATAATTAACTGAGATTTGTACTGCAGTACTGTTTACATCAAATCTAAGGCATCTGCAAAAACAGCCATGGCAACAATATCTGCCCCCTAAAAACATATATATTATTAGTGACACATCTATAATGTTCAGTGACTTGATTTCAAGGTTTTAAGAATTAAGTTGTTTTTTGTCATGTTGAGTCAAGTGAACCCAACATGATGCTGTACTCTTAAAAGTGCAATATATCATCATAAAAAGAAAAAAAGTTTTGATATCATATCTCATTAAGATATTATATGCTTCTCTTTTCCTCTTTTTGTCTAATTACGTGTCGACGCTCGTGTGGTACCTGGGGACGGAAGGCGAGCTACAGTTGTGGCAGCGCTGCACACACTACAGATGACCTCTTTTCTCATTAAGAGCCCGAGCCTCACCATTTATCTTCCCCATCAGAGCTGCTTCACACGGACCGCACCGACAGACACTGCTTCGTAATTATGCCAAATATAAATTTACAATGAATAATGAATACAGCTGCATTAACGCTGTCCTTACTGCTGTGAATCACACCTGCTAAAGACAAGCCGCTTTCAGAGAGAGTTGCTGCTTTATGCCCAGATCTTTCACAGCATCCCTCAGACTGAGGTAAGGACATCTGTATTTACAGCAGCGGTTCTGAACTGGTGGGTCACGACCTGAAATGAGGCAAAAACAAAAACATGCAATCATGCATATGTAGGACAGCAAAGTAAATAAGCTTATCAGTGCCTCACATTTCATTTGTTATGACCATGGAAGGTCATGCATTTATACTCAAAGATAGTTTTGTGGAAACTCTTCTGCCACTTAGGCTATGTAATTAGGCAGAAACCAAAGTTAAATAAACGCAAACGGTAAATACATTAAGGTGCCCCTATTATGGATTTTTGAAAATGAGCTTTCATGCAGTGTGTAACACAGCTCTAAGTGAATGAAAACATCCTGCAAAGTTTTAAATCTGAAAGTGCACCGTATATAAAGTTATTTGTCTCTCAAAAGAAAGAGTCGACTCTGAATCATTGAAACAAGTGTTTTTAAAACGAATCCCAAGCCGTTTCATGTTGACAGTCAACATGAAATATTAGCATATTGCCCGCCCACTTGTTGCTCTTTTCGTGTTGGTCTGAATGAAAATGCAAATTCATTCTTTGCCACTAGGTGCTGCTTTTAGAGCAAATAGCCGTTTCCCCGGTAACACTGTACACAAAGCAGCACTGTGCTCACAAACACTACTTTATCAGGCATTACAGGCGAGATGAAATGAAAATGAGACCAATCGGACCAATCACCGCAGATTAGTGTCATGCAAAGGAGGGGTTTGGAAAAATGAATTGTTGAGCGAATCGTTTGGGAGTCGTTGAGCAAGTAAGCTTAAAATAAATGCATATTATAAGACAATGAAAGTGTTTTTTGACCTTGCATGCATGTCAACCTGTTGCTGGAGACTCCCAAAACCAAAATATGAACCTTTCATAACCCATAATAGGGGCATTTTAAACAAAAACACTAAACATGATCTGTGCTAACTATTGTTGTTCAGTGAATTATTGGCTTCTGGGGGCATGAAACCAACGAGTTTAAAATACATTTAGATGCCTATGTCAGGTTTATCATTTTGCACAGTTTTTATATTTTTCATAATTTTACATATATAACCAAACATATATGTTTTGGATTATATATAATAATTCCATGAACTATTAAGGATATTTTTAAACTTTTAAATTATAAAATAGTGTTTCTATGGCTCAAACAGTCGAGCATATGTAAAGACTATTGTCAAAAAAATGCATGAGCTGATAAAATGTATACCTTCAATGCAGTTTAAGTCAGGTTGAAAAAAAAAAAGAAAAAATATATTTTAGGTTGGTAGTTGATGTAGAGCCTTATGAAATGTATTTTCCTAAAAAAAAAAAACAAATGCAAAAAAAACACTTTTGATATAAAAGTGGCTGTCAAATTCAAACAATGAATTTAAACAGACAAACAAACACTATTGTGGATTGATAGCTGATACAGGGCCTTATAAAAATTCTAAATATATATTTTTTTTTCTAAAAAGAAAAAAAAGCTATTTAAGTCATTTTGGAAAAAAAAAAGTGGAATTCATGAAAAAAATCATGAAATAATAATAATAATAATACATAAATTTAATGGTTTAACTTAATTTTGATAATCAAAAAAAGATGGAAAATCAATTGAATTTATAAAACTTTAACCATTTAATAATTTAATAACATTTTAGTGATAATAGTTAAATGTTATGGTAACACTTTAGAATAGGGAACACTTATTCACTATTAACTATGACTTTTCCCTAATTTGCTGCTTATTAATAGTTAGTAAGGTAGTTGTTAAGTTTAGGTATTGGGTAGGATTAGGGATGAAGAATAAGGTCATGTAGAATAAGGCATTAATATGTGCTTAATTACTACTAATAAATGGCTAATATTCTAGTAATATGCATGCTAATAAGCAACTAGTTAAGAGACCCTAAAATAAAGTGTTACCAATGTTATGTAGTGGATGAAACTGCCACTCATTCACACAGGCACGCAGACTTCATATTTAAGTAGCAGTCTTTCTATTCACAGACACTAGTCCATATCACAATTTTAATTTCATCCAAATTCCATGACATTCCGCGTTATACAGTAAATTTCTATTTTCATGACACGTCTGTCCATGTTGTCCGCATTGCAGAAATCACAGGGCCCCAGTGCAAAATCTGGGTTATACAGCAAGACCAGTTGAGAAACACTACTTGAATCTGATTATTTCTATAAGTGAATCCATGAGTGGCCATCTCAGGTTAAAGATCTGAGGTGCTCCATCTGCGAAAGGTGATCCGTCCGAAGATAAAGGAGCCAACGCTAAGAATAATCTCCTTAACCCAGAAAACTACACCACATCACTGCTTAGAATGTAACATTGCTTCAGGCATCATTTTCCATTCTTCTGGCTTTCTCTCTGTCTGTGTCTTTCTCTCAGGCCCAGAGGCTGTGGTAGACCCCGTTCCTCACAGGTTCAGGAGTTCACAGCGGGGTCTGTAGGAAGAGGAACAGACCGTCTGCCAGTCCTGGCATGTGCGGCTCTAATTGCACATCATTGGCATAATGCTATGCAGAAGCATGCTGACTCGAGATGTAAAGGAAGTGCATGCACTCTCAAACAAACAATTAGCAGGGTCTTGCATCCATGCTAAATATGCATTGAATATAATTCACAGGTGCATATTCATATTTAGGTTTGTCATTGCCGGAATAATACATTTTATGCAAAGCAGGTGGGTTTCTTCAACTATGGGCTCCCTTAAAACACACACTACTTTATTTGATTGTACTTCTAATAATGTCCAATAGTGTATTTATATACATCACAGGAGAACTGTGATGGAAATTATGACATTATGTATTTGAATAATAATAATTATTTAATAATAATTTAAATTAAATATAACAATTAAATGTATATATATATATATTAAATATTAAAAACTAGCTGAACTAAAAACTTTATTTTTTATTCAAATATAAACTTTATTTTATTTCAGTTAAGGTTCATTATTCTCATTATTATTATTAAGTAACAATATGGTGTAATGGAGCAATGTTGTCTGTAATGGAATAAGGGATGCAATTGAGGGATGCAATTTGAGTAAAAATGGATAATTTTCCACATAATAGATATTGAAACTCTGTTTATTTCTGTCTTTATTTAAATTATCATAGTTTTCAAATGTAACAATATGCTGATATTGACTTTCATTTAAAATATTCAAACTCTGTGTCTGGCAAGGTATAACAAAATCCATACATAAATGGCACTTTAAAATCAGAAAATTGGTCTAGGATTTACTTTGAAACAATTGCAAGAAATTTAATGTCTTTATAATGCATTTTTCTTTATTTATGTATTTATTTAATGTAGAAAGTCTGAAATATTATTTTTAATTATCTTGTAAACCATAATCCAATAATCTATGGATTATTGGATTATTAATTAACCGTTTTATTCACACCTTTGACCGTTTTTATTTTGTTTTATTTATGTACGTATGTGCGTACGTACTTATTTGTTTAGGCATGTTAAAAACGTCCAAGAAAGGTTTAATGTGACCTTTATATAACTGAAAAATAAATAAAGTTTTTGGATTTAGTCAAAATCTCCCCTGGGCCTGCAGTTGAAGAAATGTGCTAAAACACATCCAGGTCACGTAACTTATTCTTCAGTGACAAAGTGATTTGTAAGTAAACTTTTCAAGCACTCCAGTCAAACGTCTTTTACTTTTCCTTCTTCATTCTAGCACGATATGCCTTAATAATAACATTTCAACTCCGCTCGAGTCGAAAATCCTATTATCAATTACGGATGTCACCACGGGATGGAGCGGCGGCCCAGCTACGAGGCGCGTGCGCGCGGTGAAAATTAGCTTGGGCTCTTCCTCTCCGCCTGGAGGTGCGGAGCAGGGGGTTTATCTGTAATCCCCGAACCTCCTCTCACTTACCCACATCACTCCCTCTACAGCCAGGGCAAATTGTTTTCACGCTCCGGCCCCGCGCTCGCTGCTAAAGACCTGCCTTTTCATCCAATAACATCAAAACAAAAGGCGGAGGAAAGGCTAGCATCTGCCATTAGCGGCAAATTGTCTCCAGCATTTCTCTGGGACCCGCTGCTGTCTTTCATTTTCCTTCTCCCCCTCTGATGGAAGTTACGTGCCACTTTTTAGTCTTGAAAGAAAAGGAGGGAGGAAAACAGCAGATTATTGATTCGCCTCTGACGAGGAGACCAACCTAAAAGCCCCAATGAATTGTCACTCATTATTGAAATTACTGAACACTAATTAAACTGGCAGCTGAACTCCCAGCAGGCCTGGCTCATCTGAAGCTAGAATTCAGCTCCGTGGACAGAGAGAGAAACACGGATGTTAATGAGCTCGGCTCGCTCCCCCCAACGCTCTTTCTCCTTGAATCGCTCCCTCTTTATATGCGCTGGAGTGTGCGTTTGTAAGCTTGAAGGGAAGGTAGCGGCGCTCTTTGAATGGACCTGTGCGTTCGCAGAGAATGCTCGCCTTTCAAAGGCCGCCATTAACCTACTTCATCAGCGAGGCACAATAAAGCAGGGTGTGGAGGCGAAAGCAATACGTGCCGTGGCATTGCGTGCCGGTTTAACGCGCACAATTGTGAAGTGTGAAAAGCAGAGCGGAAATCTGATGGGGAGGTGTGTGCCGTATACTGAAGCGTTTAACACACAGAAGCCATGAGAACTCCCACACTACTAATGCTGGAATGGAGACGGCTGGGAAATTTCATTCACTTCACAGCTCGAAACAAATGGTTTACCTGATGCTGCTGACACGTGTGTTAAACAGAGACATTTGTTAACCCTAAAATGCATAAATGAAATGAAGCCTATTTTAAAATGTTTTGCCACGTTATATTATTTTCACGGCAATAAATCAACTAACCATAACACATTCAGTTTGTAATTCTCATTATTGCTGCTTATGATTCGCTTTATTATACTAGTAAGTGACTTTACTTATGCAATAATACGATTTTTTTAAATTAATAACAGCTTAGATTGAAGGCTTATACTTTATTATAAGCCTATTATACTTATGTATATATAAACCTATATATATACTGCTATTATACTTTACATATTTAATGATTTTTTTTTTTTGCTTTACAGTACAGAGTAATTGTAGTCATATTACATTAATACAATATGCTTAATCAAAGAAATGATGTCACAATTATTGATAAATAAGGTGTAAGATTTACTTGGATACAATTTTCACTCAGAAATTGTTGGTACATTTCACAAATAATTATAATGAAAGGACAAATTAAAAAGAATATTGAATTAAGAATGATATTTTGTAAGCAGAAAGACCAACATTTTATTTTTTTATTGTTGTTTGTAAAACATACTCCAATAATCTGTTTTATTTACAACTTTGATGCATGATAAAAAGTTTCCAAAACAGTTTTAATGTGACCTTTCTATAACAAAAATAAATAAAAGTATAAACATATATGTTATATAGGCCTATATTATATATGAATTAAATAAATACATAAATATATACATTATATATATAGTAAAGGTCATTTCACATAGCTTGGAGAAATATTTAATAATATTATTATTATTAAATAGCAAAAACAATTAAAATATTTTTATAAAATATATAAAAAATGTATATATTTGAAAATATTTTTAATGCAAAAACAGCATTGAATATTTTAATTCATTAAGTTGGCTTGTAAAAGTTAATATGATAACTTTGACAGCCTTTATATCTTATTTTGTAAATATTTAGCTTTCATTTCACACAGACATCCTAGCATCCCCTTGGGGTCCACAGAGCCCTGTTAGAAACCCCCTGGTTTAGATCATATGGAGCTGTACAGTTATTCATGTGCAGACAAGAGCAGAAACGCCGTCAGAACTCTTGCTGGAAGGAATAAGATGAAGACAATGTGAGCAGATCATCTGTGATCCAGGGCAAGAATGAACCACATACAACAACTACAATAACCAGCTAGTTCAGCTGTGTGAACATGTCACCTGTGCTCTCGCTCTCTTTCTCTCTCTCTCTCTCTCATTCTCTATTTTCCCGGGCCGAGATGATGAGGCTTTCCTCAGCATCCGCACACATCGCCCTGCATCCCTGCAGGAAAATGCCCTTTAGAATAAACGCATCCTTTACGCTGCTATTTGAAGCTTGCTTTCCTGAGAGATTCCTTTCCAGCGCAATTCTCCAGAAATGTAGCTCCTTCACCCCGGTAAATAGCACTACACTCGAGCTCTCTGGCAGCACTCCATGTTTATTAGGAATTTTGACTTTTGGGGTGTTTTCTCTGCCTTTTTTCCCCTTTTTGAAAAGGCCTTGTTTTGAAAATCAACAAACAGAAACCTGGCAATGTGTGCCTCATTTTATCAAATGGTACACAGCTTGGTAATGGTCTCCCCTGACGATTCCAGCTAATCTATGCTGATGACCACAGGGACAGCGATGATTGTCATGTTAGTAGAAAAAAAAAATCAGAACAATCATGTTGCGTCAGTTCTACCATTAAAAGACTTGCTTCTCTGCAAATTTCTGCACGCAGTAATTAATACTCTGGGGCTTGCCTTCACCAGACTGGTACTCCAGGCAACGAGATGCCACTCACCTGATAATTATTTTAGGAAACCATGCACAACTGAATGTGATTGACAAATGCAACATTGCTGTAATTGCCTCAAGCATACAGCGAGGGAGAGAGAGAGCGGGAAGAGAGAGAGAGAGGAACAAGGAGTTAATGCCGCACTGTCAAATGAAAGGGAAACTAAAGAGGAAGTCCTACAGAAATCTTGTCATTCTCTACAACAAAGGTGGACACTTACAGGTGTAAGGTCAGACGTATTTGCTGAGTGCCACTTCTGATCGCATCTGGCTCTGCTAGCAGACGTGCATGGGAACCGGCGTTAGAAATTACTTTGAAACTGCAGGCTGCCAAGCTACAAGGTGCTCTATATTATTTGAAGTAGTTCAACTACAGTCAAGGCATTGCTTTGAAAAAGTAGGTTGCACTACAAGTTTGTTAAAAGAAGTAGCTGTTAAGGGGGTAATATGTTTTGTAACCTTCTAATGTATGTTGGACAGATCTTTAAATGGCATCCAAACCACAGCTAAACCTCACAATAATTCCATATGACTGTCCTTTTCATGCCAATATATAATAAATAAATATATAGTATATACGTATTGTTACATCATAATTATGTAAACATAATCGAGGGGATGTTAGCATAATTTATTTTTATATACACAAAAATGGTGTATAAACAATTTTCATAGAGAAATTCCTAGTAAATTTCCCAATGAATTGCATAGAAATATCAAGTAACACTGGATTATTAAACTTAAAACTATTAAAAAGAAAGACTGAAAAAGTATTTTCTTGTAAAACTTTAATATTTTTTTCTGTTAACAACTACAAAAAATACAGAATATGTATTATTTTTTAACCTTTACCTTCTATTGTAATTGCACAAAAAAATATTATCCATTTGTAATAAAAAAGATTCAAATAAATAAATAAATTATTTTTCTTTGTGGTTTAATAATTAAAGCATCAGATAAATATTTTATTTATTTGATTATTAGGGCAATTGCATAAAATTTACTGTAAAACATACACGTAAAACTACAAAATACAGTCATTCATAAAATGAATTCATATGCTTCTGTATATCACTATACTGAACTATTGACTATACGAACACAAAAAAGTAAACACGGACATGGACTCAATGATTCAGAGAATCATATTTTTTTTACCTGAACAAAATGATTCACTAAAATGAAATGGACAGAGAATATAAGGAGAGCGTGCTTGATAATTCCTTCAGTTTGCTTGGGTCTAAAATGGTGCAATACTAACTAACTAACTACATTTTTGATATTCATAAAAAAAAGTAAACCTTGCTGAAAAGCTACTGTTGTTTGAAAACAGCTACACTGAAAAAATGCAGTAAAGTTAGTAGCATCTCCCCTTTTTGATTGTTACTCCTCAACACTGATGGGACACAGTGGTTGTATGGAAAGAGAATATATGTTTGAACTTATGGAGCTGCTCCCTGCGTCCCTGAGAGTTTGAAGTCTGGCTTCAGATTCCTAACAAGCGAGGAACGCCAGACCAGTCGTGCCTCTTAATTTGGGACTGGATATCCCCAGGCCCCAGTCAATGTGGGCTTCAGAATTGGGAGCAGAGCGATTGAAATGTGGTGGAAGGGAAGCCTGGTCTATCCACAGAATCTAAAACATCCAGGACTGAGCCAGAAAACTGGGCTACCTACATCCAGTGCATCAGGGATCACGTCCAATTCCAAAGTGCATAAATTCATTTTAATGATGGCTTTGCTGGGAAGTGATTTGATCATGACATGCATATTTTGGAGGTAAGGCCACATGGCATGAACCGGATTAAGGGAGAGTTTTGTGGTCTATTACTACAAAAGCAGCAAAGCAGATTAGAGGATATAAACATATCCTTCATAAAATATAATAAAGATGATTTAGACAAGTTATTTAACCTGCTGATCCCAAGAATATTGGAAATAACCTGCTCAAAATAAAATGGTCGAGTTCATGAACTCCTTGTTCTACACAATACTCATCTTTTTTTGAACGCAGATATTTATTCAGAATTATTAACTTCAAATAAATAAATAAACTAACTTAAAGGGATAGTTCACCCAAAAATGAAAATTCTGTCATCATTTATTCACCCTCAAGTAGTTCCAAACCTGTATGAATGTCTTTGTTCTGCTGAACACAAAGGAAGATATTTTGAAGAAAGTTTGTAACCAGGCTGTTTTGGGGCACCATTGACTTCCATAGTAGGAAAAAAAATACTATGGAAGTCAATGGTGCCCCAGAACTGCTCTGTTTCCCACATTCTTCAGAATATCTTCCTTTGTGTTCAGCAGAACAAAGACATTCATACAGGTTTGGAACTACTTGAGGATGAATAAATGATGACAGCATTTTCATTTTTGGGTGAACTATCCCTTTAAGTTCTAGCCAATGCTTTATTTTTTTTTTTTTAGGTAATTCTGAAGATGCATAAAAAGGAAGAAAAACTTACAATCTTTTTTATATATTTAATATCTTAGTTATTTCTTGTAGGTGACAATGACATTAAATGGATATTAAACTGAGAAGTATCCTTTAAAAATAATTTTAATAAAATAAAATAAAATATAAAAGAATAAAATAAAATACATTTCATCTAGAGTTTCAGAAGAGATGTCTTAAACTGGGGACAGATTAAACAAGATATAAAGTCTGCAATAAATAAAAATACAAATAAAAATAATAATAAAATAAAAAATAAATAAATTTTATCAAATGATCTGACCCACTATAAACATTAATTTTATACCTATAAACTCGTCCTGTATGTCAGAAATTGTCTCAAAATATTTCAGGAATTTAGGAGAAACATCTGAGATAATGTTTGAATAATATATAACAGAAACAAATAAATCCTTGACTTTTCAAAGAACCAACAGGAACATCTCATTAATGTCTCATTTGCTTTTCAGATGGAAAACAGTTCCCCTGAAAATGCCAGAAAGACACCAAAGTCCACAATCAAAACCACAAAAATATCAATATGAACTATTTTATTTCCCCCTAATACCTAAATGAAAGTTAATAGTTACTACCTAAATGAAATACAGCTACAAGCTTCAGTAGGTTTCCTGAGCCTTGAAAGAGCAGCGTCTGAGAAATAAAGCTTTCCTTCATCTGTCCGTCTCACTCTTTCTCAGACGCTCTGTTTCTCCTCAGAAGCGTTCGTCTAATTTCTCCTTACCATTGTACACTGAGTTTAAAAAGTTCAGACTTCAAAAGCACGAAGGCAGGGGCCTGTCACGGCGGAAAGAATTAGCGAGGAAATTGTGAGAATTTGGAGGAGGAGAAACGTAATTGGCAGGTTTTTACCTCCTTGACTTGCTAGCAAGTATCAGACGGACGGTCTGGATGAAAAGAAGCCTTGTAATAAGTAATGCTGATGTTCGGATGGTCTCTCATCTTTGTGATTAAACACAGGCACAGGAGTGTGTGTGAGAGAAGCGCTCATTAACTGACAGGTTTAAAGACACACACCTCACACACACTAAAACATGCAAAAGAAGCAGTAATGAGGAGCTCTTGATGAAATACAGCCAGGAACAAATCTTCAGCCCGACGTGGGTGACATGCCATTGCCACCCTCAGTTAGCTTCATACGTCATCTATAGCTTGAAGTATGGTGAGCGCTGTATGTTGAGTTATCACTGCTACCATGCTATACAATTATGATATTTTGACAGTGATATAAAACTATGATGTAAGATTTTCATCATACTTCTCATTCCTTTTTGATACATCACGAAAAATCTTCTTTAAATATTGGACTGAAAAATGTTATTAGATTTTGACTTTACTATCAAATCATGTTCCGTTGCTGAAGAACCTTGTAAACTGTCTTTGTAACTTTCGAAACTCAAACTCATAAATTACTTGTTCAATAAACTGAATTAAGGTTTGTACAACAAGACTAGAAAAAGTCCATTCAAGCAAACAATGTTTGTTGAACAAAGTTCTTGAAACCTATGGAAACTTATTTCTGCCATGGAATAAAAAGAAAGCAATCAATATAATATAATATGATATGATATACGATATAATAAATTGTGTTTTTTTTCAATTCTGACTTTTTTCTAAGAATTGTGATTTTTACATCCCCACTGAATTCTAAGATTTCTTTTCTGCCATGGAATAATAAACATAATAATAATAATAAAATAAAAAAGGTAATTGTGACTTTTCTCCTACAATTCTAAATTAGTTTTCTCACAACTGTAAGTTTATATCTCACAATTTCAAGTTCATATCTTGCAATTCTGAGATATAGTTTTAAAGTCAGAATTGTGAGGGGGGGGGAATCAGAATTGCAAGATATAATTAAATCGCACAGGTGCTGGTCATATAATTAGAATATCATCAAAAAGTTGATTTATTTCACTAAATTCAAAAGGTGAAACTTGTATATTATATTCATTCATTACACACAGACTGATATATTTCAAATGTTTGTTTCTTTTAATTTTGATGATTATAACTGACAACTAAGGAGTATCTCAGGAAATTAGAATATCGTGAAAAGGTTCAATATTGAAGACACCTAGTGCCACACTCTAATCAGCTAATTAACTCAAAACACCTGCAAACTTTAAATGGTCTCTCAGTCTAGTTCTGTAGGCTACACAATCATGGGAAGACTGCTGACTTGACAGTTGTCCAAAAGACGACCATTGACACCTTGTCATTGCAAAAGAGGCTGGTTGTTCACAGAGCTCTGTGTCCAAGCACATTAATAGAGAGGCCAAGCAATAGGGATAACCGCACCCTGGAGAGGATTGTGTGTGGGGCAGATTCACAAAGAGTGGACTGCAGCTGGAGTCAGTGCTTCAAGAACCACTACGCACAGACGTATGCAAGACTCAGCTGTCGCATTCCTTGTGTCTTGAACAACAGACAGCGTCAGAAGCGTCTCGCCTGGGCTAAAGACAAAAAGGAGACTGCTGCTGAGTGGTCCAAAGTTATGTTCTCTGATGAAAGTAAATTTTGCATTTCCTTTGGAAATCATCCCAGAGTCTGGAGGAAGAGAGGAGAGGCACATAATCCACGTTGCTTGAGGTCCAGTGTAAAGTTTCCACAGTCAGTGATGGTTTGGGGTGCCGTGTCATCCACTGTGTTTTCTGACAAGGTCAACGCAGCCGTATACCAGGAATAGAGCACTTCATGCTTCCTGCTGCTGACCAACTTTATGGAGATGCAGATTTCATTTTCCAACAGGACTTGGCACCTGCACACAGTGCCAAAGCAACCAGTATCTGGTTTCATGGTATCCCTGTTCTTAATTGGCCAGCAAACTCGCCTGACCTTAACCCCATAGAAAATCTATGCCAGACCCAACAATGCAGAAGAGCTGAAGGCCACTATCAGAGCAACCTGGGCTCTCATAACACCTGAGCAGTGCCACAGACTGATCGACTCCATGCCACGCCGCATTGCTGCAGTAATTTAAGTATTGAGTGCTGTACATGCTCATACTTTTCATGTTCATACTTTTCAGTTGGCCAAGATTTCTAAAAATCCTTTCTTTGTATTGGTCTTAAGTAACATTCTAATTTTCTGAGATACTGAATTTGGGATTTTCCTTAGTTGTTAGTTATAATCATCAAAATTAAAAGAAATAAACATTTGAAATATATCAGTCTGTGTGCAATGAATGAATATAATATACAAGTTTCACTTTTTGAATGGAATTAGTGAAATAAATCAACTTTTTGATGATATTCTAATTATATGACCAGCACCTGTATATTATCGTAACCAAAAGTAAACCAAAAGTTAGTGTAACCAAAAGTAAACGTTTTGGTTACACTTTATTTCGATAGTCCACTTTAGACATTCTATAAGTAACTTTGTAACTACATGTCAACTAATTCTCATTAATTTGCAACTACATGTCTACTAACTCTCAGTAGGGTAGGTTTAGGGTTAGTAGAATAAGTTGACATATACTTGCAAAGTTTCTCATAGTCAGTATGTTGTGGACCCATCAAAATAAATTGCTAGAATATATTAAGCAGACGGTCTACTAATACTCTAACGACTGCTAGTTGACATGTAGTTGCAAAGTTGTAATCTCTAAAGTGGACTATTGAAATAAAGTGTTACCAAGGTTTTTTTATTATTATTATTTTAGTTTCAGTTTTACTAGTCACCCTGATTCAAGTCAAAATGATATCACTTACTATGACTGAATAAACCTGACTACAGTAAATTGTAAAGAAAAAAAAAAGAATAAATTACATTATTAAATTATATTAACAATGTATGTTCATAATATCAATATTTTTAATTATATTAATAAAATATACTATTTCAGTGTTTCAACATAAAATTTCACATTTAATTCAATGTTACTTGCCAGTTATTTGTTAAATTTGCTAGCAATTTCTTAGTGAAAAGTGTTTCCACACCATTTTTTTCAGCATGCATTAGGTTGAATAAAAGCTCCAGATCATGTAGGAGTTGCTCCATAAGTTATCAACAGTACACGTTCAATGCATTCAGTGCACAAGCAACCAAAAAGGTAAAGGGAAGTGATTTAGGAAATGCTCAACAAATCATGTTCCTCTATGGTCTCCATTCAGCTGAAATAGAGATGGGAGTTGTGGTATCATTGTAATTCTGCACTCAATATAAAAACGCTTGCTTTTCGACTGCACTGCAGATTTGAGTTATCCATCAGGCCTCAAAAAGGCACAAACTCCCTGTCACAACACTTCCCAATGAGGGACTCTGACCGCTGCGGTCAGGTTTTTTCTGTGACGTGCTGAGTTATGATTGTTCTCAACAAGCCATTTTTCTCTCCTGCGTTCCACCGCAACCATCACAAACTACCCGCCGCGTCACCGTCGACAACAAAGCTCGGGGAAGGAATGATGTGTAGCTATTTGTTTTGCAAGGAAATGAAATATTTATCGTCAGCGAACACCTACCAGGAACAGAGAATGGACGGGCAAAGGCTCATCTCTGGACCCTGTGGCAGTACGTCTCCTCTGGGGCAGAGAGATGGGCCGTGTTCCTGCTGGGATCCACCTCCATTTCGGAGTCTGGATTTCAAAGCCTCCAAAAACCGCAAAGGAAAAGTTCTGATGTCCCAGGAAGAGAAATAGAACGAGACGCAGGGGTCGGCTCAGTGGTTCTGGTGTCGAGTCAATTACCATCTGGGCCGAACGGATGATCTCTGCTCAACATCAGCACCTCATAACAGTTCTAGTGCGATGTGCTGTGACCCACATTCACTCATGCATTGCCAATTCATTGCATGCAGGGATTTAGCAATTCTAATACTATAACGATTCTCTGAGCACTTTTGAGGGAGTCCTTGGTCCTTATTTTTTATATATATATAAGCTAAGGGCCTAGAGTTTTGTATTTGAATAAAAAAACGTCTCTTCTGTTCACCGAAGCTGCATTTAATTGATCAAAAGTACAGTAAAAAAAACAGGCATATTGTGAAAAAATATTACTATTTAAATTAACATTATTCTCTTTAAATATATTTTAACATGTAATTTATTCCTGCGATGCAATGCTGAATTTTCACCATCATTATTCCAGTCTCCAGTGTCACATGAGCCTTCACAAACCATTCTAATATGCTATTATTATCAATGTTAAAATTAGTTGTGCTGCTTAATATTTTTGCTTATGTATTGCTTTTTTTTTATTATTTTTACATTAATTATTACATTTATGTTTGTTTCTTTTTTTAAATTAAAGTGCCATTTATTAACAGAGGCAAATGTCATTATTGCTCAGTTATAAGTTGCTTTTTGTTGTTTGTTTGGAGTGCTTCTGAATCACCAATTCCCAAACTTACTTGTGCAAACTTTAAGTTTATGCATAAAAAAAAAAAAAAAAGACAGCAATGTGATATAACTGCATTAAAAAAACAAAGAAAGCACACAAAAAATACAATGTAAAATGCTTCATATGACTGTAAACAGAAAAAAAACCTATGCTTTGCATTTTTTACAACATGAAGATATGCCTTCTGCTGTTATAATGTGACAGTGCAACCTGAGGGAATAGGCTTCAAATATTTAAAAACATTTTATTTTAAGAAAAGAAAAAAGGAAAGGCAAGACTGATGTGGCATGTGAAAACGACTGTGAATATCTCAAGGAGAGAAGATGAACTGGAGTATTTTGAATTTGACATGAGGAAACCACAAACACGCTTTTGTGGATTTACTGACGGTGTCATGAGATGCTAGTGTAATAGTCTGCAGAAGCAAACATGAATCTTTTAAAACCATCTAGACAAAATGATCCAAGGCAAATACACCATTATTAATGTTTAAGACTGTCACCGGATCCATCTTTCAGCATGACGGGCAAGCATCAGCGCAGATACGGCCTTCAAAAAATACAGCATTAATCCATATTTTGATTTGGTTTTGGGCTCTCAGAAGGTCTGGGTCAGGCCAATGTAAGCAGCTCTGGGTAAATCTGTATGTCAGAGCGGCCGTGTAAGTCCAAGGCCACAGAACTGACATTTGACGAACGTTCAGAGATTTGTACGGGCTTCTGGTCCGTGGAGGTGTGGCCCGGGACTGCCTCCCATCGGTGGCCTGACCTGCTGCTCTGCCTGCTGTTAAGACATGAACCAGAGTTTGGGGTCTGGACCCCTGAGTGTCAGACGAACCCCCCAACGCCTCAGCGCTTACACACACACACACACACCTCGGCAGGAAAGTGTGTTAGCATACATATAAATCATTCAGAATATCAGTCTTGAGGTGTTGAATAAGAGATTTCAACTTTCCTCATGTAAATGACGACCTTAGAATAGACTATATTTCTGAAACATTACACAATATTTCTCATTTTAATAATTATAAGAATAATAATTATATAAATCTAATTTGTCAAAAATGTATACAAATAAATAGAAAAACAATTCATAAAGTGAAATAATTTGTATTTATAATTTATAATTATAAATGTATTTATTATATATATATATAGTTTTTATATAGTACTTTTCAGGACCTCGATGTCACTTTATAAAGAATAGTAAAGGAATATGAGAAAAGGAAAACAACAGCCTGTATTATCTATTTACTTATTTATTTGCAATAAAACAGATGTATGGACTGTTTTACAAGAAAAAAATACAAATACAAGAAAAATATATTTATAAATAAATATTAAAATTTTACATTTAAATTATTTCTTTGTAGCATTTCTTAATTTCTTTGTAATTACTTGTGAAATTTACTAGCAATTACTGAGTGAAAACTGTTTCTATATGGGGTTTTTTTCATGTAGAAATGGGACAAAAGTGTAAACAGAGGTAAGAAACAACACCAACAAAAATACAGTGAGCATGTATAAAATCCAATCAATAAAACAAAACACAGAAGTTATACAATGGCAGAAACAGACCTCATGAGAAAAACAAAAACTTGACTTTTTACACTACTAGACTTTTTGGCAAAAGTAACTCCAATATTATGTAGCTATAATCATTACGACTTTTAATTTACAAATGATTACTTTTACAATGTTACCACCAACACCGGATGCTCCCGATCACAGGATGATTAAATAAATATGATAACGTAATCACACCTGTCAAAATCCAAGTAATGAACTATTACATGGATTCCCAAAAGAGTTGAACTGAAAGGGTTGCAGTTTTACAGCCGTTCTGACCATGTCGTTGTCCCCTCATTAATGGCCAGTGTTTCAATGAGGCATCTAGAGCCGTCTGGTTCTGGTTAGACAAATTCATTGTCCAGCGAGGATCGTGAAAGTTGGAGCAGAAGTGGGCGTCGGGTAAAAAGCAGCTGCTCTCCCCAGACCTACAGGAAACGTCTGTGGGTGTTAACCTTGTCAGAAAGTGTTGGCCTGCATGCCGTCTCTCCAACCTCTGCCAAACAGCAGGTAGAGGAGAGAACTGTAAAAGTCATTCTGCTCTCAGAGATGGTCTCAGTGCCTCTAATAGGCCAGAATAAAACATAAGCACCTTATTAAGACCAGCTTCATTACATAGGCCTGCTTTTTATGGCTGGACTGATGTGATCGCAATTACTGCTCGAATCTGAGAACACCTGGAAGCGTCGGGTTGGAGGAGGGCGAAGCAGCGCTTAGAGCTTTCCGAGGCTTGTTTAGTTTCAGTTTTATGGCTTTTAAAGAGAGCAGACCTGACGTTAACCTCTAGCAAGTACATGCTATTGATCTGAAGCAGCTTGGAGAAGCCACACAAGAAATGTGTGAAAACTCACATTTCTCACTTTCCGAATTACCCTGACCCAAGAAAGGTAGTCCTTTCAAGACTAAACCACAGATGAAAGCCTGGCTAATTAATATCTTTTCACTTATCATTACATTTATGCTGAATGATCATACGTTTAAGAGGACATAAGAATGTCATACTAGCTGGAACCTCAAGATTTTCTTTGATTATGATCTAAAGGCATCAGTTTAAGAATAAAATAGCCAATAGCTAATTTGTATGGATTTGAAATGCTTACAAACAATTACAACTAGTTTTGTTATTAAAAACTAAAACTAAATATTTATTTATTTTTATTTATTTATTTATTTTTTGTTAAATAGAAAAATAGAGCTGAAATAAAATATAAATATTAGATTAAAATGTGAAACTTTAAACTTTAGAAAAATTAGAAATGTTGCCTTGGCACCTAACTGAAATGAACATGTTGATGGTGAAGTATTAAAATGACTTCATTATAACTATAAATATTAGATTAAATGCAAATATAATGTAAAACTAACTAACTTAAAAACTAAAAAAAAAAAAAAAAAAAAAAAAAAAAAAAAAAAAAAAAAAAAATATATATATATATATATATATATATATATATATATATATATATACACTTTTACACGTATATATATATATATATATATATATATAATAAAAATAAATACAATTATACATTAATAAATAAAAAAATTCTAAATGTAATAAATAATACTAAATGAACACTGACTACAACCAATTACAATAAGCAGTGGAAAATTTGGTTCATTTATTGAATCTGTTTGCTTGTTTTAAAAATAGATGATTCACCAATTTGACTGAAAATAGTGTGGAATTTTTTTGTCTTTTTTTTAAAGAAAAATATTTAGCTAAACCAAAGAAATATTGTACTGATGAAATAATCATATAATCTGATGGTTGTATATTATCTTGGTGTTGCTCTGCTAGTCAAGCAATTAATCATTGCAATAAATAAATAAATAAATAAATAACATGACCAAAAAAATGTAAAAGGTATCAGATCCTTAGATGTCTAAAAAGTAAACCTCACTGTACAAGTTCAAGGGCAAAGAAACTACAAAAACAAATTATGATGAAGAGGTGTAGAGTGTGTGTGTGTGTGTGTGTGTGTGTGTGCGTTTGAGTAAAAATAGTGAATAAACAACATGCCTGTACTCTATTCGAACTGTTTAAGCCATTATAAAGCATGAATGCTAAACCCATTAGAGAGAGAGAGTCAGAAGAGAATAATAGTACTTCTATTCAGGCCGTGATGGTTCGTCCCCCTCCAACATCAAAGCGATCGTGATTGAGTCAGTCTCATCGTGGCGTTTTTTCCCCCTGTCGATAAATCTACCTGGAGAAATTCTTTTGAATGCGCGTTCATTTGATCTCGTATGCAGGCGACACATGTCACAGTAGGTTTCTCCCATAGTTCATAGTCTTTCATAGCCTGCCATGTGGGCAAAACTTGATTTCTTTTGGCACCAGGGCAAAACAGCTAGTGTGGATTTCAATAGCGGTGTATCTTAGCATGCAGCGTAGCTGCTGGAAACCCCATTTGTTGTTCAGGACAACTGTACAGTAATCCAAACAGACTCCCTCTCAGCACAATACGAGCAGCCGTCCCGCGGCGCTCAAAGCCCCATCACGCAGACATGCAGACACTGTTAAGTGCAGCATTTTTTTAACTTATTAGTGTTTCATATGAATTTGTCTTTGTGTTTTATATAAAGACCTTCTGATGGCATCAGAATAAAGATGCTAAAAGGGAATTCTCTTTGAAAATATAAGCAGAATGTATTTTTACATAACATTAGAGTGCTTTTACTAAATATTTAGAGTACACAGAAGTTTGTTATGCTCATTGCTAATATATTAAAATAATTAATATATTGCATATTTTATATGCAATTATTGCATTGCAAATATTGCATTATTTGAAAATGTACTCACCTTCAGGCCATCTAAGATGTAGATTCGAGTTTGTTTCCTTATCAGAACTGATTTGGAGAAATGTAGCATTACATCACTTGCTCACCAATGGATCCTCTGCAGTGAATGGGTGCCGTCAGAATGAGAGTCTAAACAGCTGATAAAAACATCACAATAATCCAGAAGTAATCCACACTACTCCAGTACATCAATTAACATCTGTGTGTTTGTAAGAAACAAATCCATCATTAAAGTATTGTGATTTTAAACCATCACTTCTAGCCAAAATATGAGTCCATAATCCATAATAACGCTTCCTGGAGTGAAAAAGTCCATTCCCTGATGTCCTCTGACATCAAAATCCACCCACATATTTGTTTACAGCAGTTTTGGCTTGTGCTTGATCTGTGCATATTTCTCTCCTGATTCAGATAAGACTACTTTTTCACTGGAAGAAGTGTTTTTTTGGATTATGATCTCATATTTTAGCCGGAAGCAATGGTTTAAAGTTAAAAAAGGCCTCATTAATAGATTTGTTTTTCAGAAACATGCAATTTTTCACTTAAAAAAAGCAAACAAACAAACAACAACAACAAAAAAAAACATTAATTGATGGCCTGGAGTCATGTAGATTACTTGTGGATTATTGTGATGTTTTTATCAACTGTTTGGACTCTCATTCTGACGGCACCCATTCACTGCAGAGGATCCATTGGTGAGCAAGTGTCGTAATGCTACATTTCTCCAAATCTGTTCTGATGAAGAAACAAACTCATCTACATCTTGGATGATCTGAGGGCGAGTAAATTTTCAGCAAATTTTCATTTTTGTGTGAACTATTCCTTTAATATTTGTTTAGAGACTTGATCACACACATCTGTATTTTGTATTCATGTGTAAATTAATTATGCTGCAGAGAGACTCTAAATCAAACCTCCATCACAATTCATCGAGCACAACAGCAGTCTGCTTATGTGGACTGTCACACGGGTGACAGCACGTCAGGATAGATTGACAGCTATAATTACACATATCACTCAAGCCACAACACCTGAAATTAATCAGACACTCAGTAATGGGCAATCTGGACCTGATCCTGTTCCGACAATTCATTTCGCTGCTGTGGCAGTTTTAACCAAAGGGGAAAAAGGGTTATTCAATGCAAAACTAACAATTATCAAACATTCAGAGCAGCTTTGAGGAACAATAAAACATCATAAATGACAAAAAATTAATTTATGCTAATTGCTTATTTCTTGTAACAAGTAATTATTTTATTCAGCAAGAATGGATTAAATTGATCAAAAGTGAAAGTAAATACATTTGTTACAAAGATTTTTTTGTTTTGTTTTAAATACACATGCTTTTTTTACTTATTCATCAAATAATGTAAAAATAAAAGGAAAAAAATATAATGGTTTCCACAAAAATATGAAGCAGCAACACTGATAATATTCAGAAATGAGCATCAAATCAGTATATTAGAATGATTTCTGAAGGATCATGTGACACTGAAGACTGGAGTAATGATGCAGAAAATTCAGCTTTGATCACAGGAATAAATTACATTTTAAAATATATTAAAATATAATAAACTTTCAAAATATTACTGTTTTACTGTATTTTAATCAAATAATTACAGGTGGGTTTTTTTACATTTTTATTTTTATTTATTTATTTTTGGGGGAGAAGTGTTTACTGTAGGAAAAGATTGGTTTAAACAAACAGCAAAAAAGTACTCAGCATGTCAGCTTTGCCCTTTTAACAAATCCAATATATTTAAATATGTTAAAAAGGTCCCTAACAGGAACCTCCAATAGGTCAGTGTCCCTACTCAAGACAGAATATATAAGAAAAAATTATTCAAGAAAGCCGGGGGATATTCACACAGACAGAATCGGGGTCAGGGGAAACAGAGAAAGCTGCAGTTCTGGGCTCAAGTTCTCTAAGCTCACTCTACTGCTGGGTATTAACCAATCAAAGATCGTTTTTCTCTTCCTCTTCTGTCTCTCCTTACCACTTTTGGCCCGAAAAGGCTGCAGGCTCGAAAATAATCGTAATGAACAATTCAAAAAGAACAATAATGAGCCTTTTATATTCTCTGGCTAAAAAGATTGTAATAATCAGGATAATTATGTTATATTTCTCCAGGTCATCCCTCATTAAGATCAGAGGCGCGGGCTGTGAAACAGCTCGGTGTTAATTTGGTGTCCTCTTTGTAAGAACAAAGTCGTCCTGCGGTCAGGTTAGTCAGAGGACAATCAAACCCGGGCGATGATGTGGTGAAACCATCCCTGTAGGCGGACACCATCAGGAGCCATGACAGAGAACCAGAAAAAAGAGACACATCGAATGAGAACCGGCTGTGAAACTCAAGTGAAGAGCCCAGCGATCTGTCAGAGAGGCAGTGCTAGAGATAACACAACATAATCACTTGTGTCTTTATAACCAACAAAGTCACGTCAGAAGCTGCCACACAATTAGTAATGACAGAGAAACAGTGGCGGTTATGCAATGCTTTTTATGTAAGATTACATGCTGATGGATGAACTGATCCAGCTCCAGACAGTGAAACTAATTGCTGTGAAATTTTAAATCCTTCTGATTATAATGAACTGCTTTTTTTGTCCTATTACTATTATTATTATTTTGAATGATTAATTAGTGTTGTTTGCGAAGCCAAGCATTACATTTACATTAGAGGAACCCAAACCAGGAGGAGACTAGAATATCATAGAGGAGAGGATAGACTCTTTTGCCTTAGGCCAGTCTGCAACTAAGCACTAGCAACTCAGTAATGGGCAATCTGGACCTGATCCTGTTCTGACAATTCATGATCCTGATCCTGTTCTGACAATGACATCATAACCACACATAATACCCTAGCAACAGCATAAACATTAAAAAGCACCTTCGCGGCTCCATAGCAACTCCTTGGCAACCTCCTAGAACACCCTGACTTACTCAGCAACATCCTAGTAATGACATAGCAACATTAAACATTCAGAGCACTTAAGGACCCACATAGTACACCCTGGCAACCACCCAGAACACCTTAACCCACTTAGAAACACCCTATAACCACATAGCAACATATTAAACATTCAGAACACTTAAGGACCCACATAGCAACACCCTGGAAACCTTCCAGAACACCCAAATCCACTTAGCAACACCTTAGCAACCACATAGCAATGTGATAACATTTACATTTACATTTATGCATTTAGCAGACGCTTTTATCCAAAGCGACTTACAGTGCATTCAAGTTACAGTTTTACATTTTATCAGCTCTTGCTTTCCCTGGGAATCGAACCCATGATCTTGGCGTTGCTAGCGCCATGCTCTACCATTTGAGCTACAGGAAAGCTATAGCTGATAAACATTCAGCACACTTTAACAACTGCAAAGAAACACCCTGACAACCACCCAGAACATCATAACCCACTTAGGCAGTGAAGAAAATGCACAGTCAATTTTCAAAGTTTTATATTTGCGCTAGGGATGCATGATATTATCGGACCGATATCGGAATCGGCCAATAATGGCTTTAAATGTAAATATCGACATCGGCCTGATATGAAAAATTATGCCGATATGTCTTGCCGATAAGATGAATACATTAACTCACATGTGCTCAGGGTGTGCTAGCGATTAGATCACTTCAGCAGTGTGACTCATTCTTGAAGCAAAGTTTTGCCTGAATGATGATTAGATTCACTGATTTAGATCGCTGCATTTAAACTGAGAATGCATGACGCATTCGGTGTGTGATAGAGTAAACAGTAATAGCACGTGCAGTGGCAGCAGCGGTCCTAATGCCCGTTTGGTAAGGAGTTTTAATTCCGTAGGGGGCGCTGTTGGCCTACTTCTAATAAAATGAAAGTAAAATACACAGATTACATTTAGACTGCGTTTCTGATTAAATAAAGCAGTGATGTCATAAAATCATGAGTATGTTTTGATTTAAAGGTCAGAAGCTATATATAGCTTACATGAAAAAAAAAAAAAAATCACAAACATGACACTTGTAAATTAAATAATTCTATATATACTGATTTATTCATTAATGTGTAATATGTCATATTTTTAAACAAATTATGAGCTCTAAAATATTTTCTGAATTTTTACAACTCTTTTGCTTTAGACCATCTACAAATGTTAAATCTTAAAATAAAATTTTAAGGTTAATATTGCATCTTTCTGGAAAAAAAAATGCAGGATTGATATATAGTTATTTTCAAAGCTTCAATGTACTGCCATTATAAAATAACTTCATTGTTGTTTATTTCATTCTAACAAATAAGTTATTGTTAAAAACAAACCAAAATTAAAAATTAGCTTATAATTTCCACACAGGAGAGACTTGGTGTTGTTTCCAAACCAAAGGAAATATATTGGTATCGGCATCGGCTATCGGCCAAAATGAGTTGAAACATATCGGCAAAAATCCAATATTGTGCATCCCTAATTTGTTCTATGTAAATATATAAATTAATAAAACACTGTTAATTTTCCATAAAAAAAACTTACAAGGAAAGGCATACTGTTGTCATTGTCAACTCCTCAATAAAATGTGATTTTCTTTCCTAGGTTTTTTTTTTTTTTTTTTAATACACTAACTTTTAATCTATCATTTGTGCTTAAAGAAACATTTGAAAAACCATTGGAAAGCTAAACATATTTACTCACCCTCATATTGTTCCAAAAGGCAATTTTTATAAGCAGCTCTTGCCATACAGCAGCAGCTTGTAGTAACCAGGGTTTGTCAAGCTCCTGAAAGGGGGGTGAAAACACCATAAAACTATTAGTGAATTATTTTTTTGAAAATATATGTACTTTTAAAATGCCCCAAATTCTTTGTTTTGTCTGCTTTGTGAAGGTTCAAGCTTTAATTAGGGAGGTCAGACCCCCTAAAACCCCCATAATTCACACCCTCGTCAAGAGAATGGATGGGAATTTTCTGAAAACATTGCAATTCGAAAGGCATGACGAAATTCATTGCTGAAGGCAGGGGCGAAAAAGAGAGCGATATCTGACCAAAACTGACCTCTGTCAGGGCCTGGCAAGACTTCAGCCTCTACCCGGCAGGGCTTCAGATACGGCTGACCCCTGAATTAATCTCTGTTCTGCTTCCATCACACGCACAGCACAACATCCTACTGATGCAATGAAAGCACTTTCTAATAATAAACTGCCTACAAAAAGAAAAAATACATTGGAGGGCCATGAGTCCAGGCCTTAGATACCAAACCTTTTGACCAGCAAAATACAAACCATCTGGAAATCACACACAAAAAAAAGCCACAAGACAGTGGATGAGTGATGAGATACACAGGGAAATGATTTGTTACCATGTTCGTTCTCCAGATTGAGGATAATATTAAAATGTTGCATTTTGGGAATTTAGTTTCAGTCAGATAATTCACAGGCATTTGCATACAATTGTTATTTTATTATTAGTTAAATACTATTAGTATTTATTATTATTTTAAATAATCTTTTTTTTCAGTTTTAAATAGATTTGGTTATCTGCTTTTGTCATTATTTTATAATTATGTATTAAAATGTATATAAACCATTTATTACTAAAATTATTTCAAGTTTGTATTTTTTTCATGATGTGTACATTTGATTTTAACTACAGAAAACATTTTTTAATAGTTTTAGTTAACAATAACTATACTGTTTTACAAATGTCATACATCATATGCAAATTTAATCTCAAAATAAATATTAATTTCACATTCGCTGTACAAAATGTGCAGGGTCAAATCTTGCTGCCAAAATGCTGGTTGCCAGGGCATTTTTATGCAGTTGTTAAGTTATTCTGAATGATTTTAGCATGTTGTAATGTGGTTTCTTACTCAAACGAGTCCCTCTCAAGTGTCTATGATATTCTGGTTGCTAGATATGGCTTGGATCCCTCCTTCAGTGTAAGTCTTAAGAGATCTTTTGGCACATTGACAGTTATAAACCCACAGAAAAGTAATGTCACACCTCTCCTCAATAAACCAGCCAATTGTGGATAAAATCTATATCCATAGTACTCAAAGTTTGCATGTCGAAGTTTGATACTTATTGTTCAAATCCCTAACCCCAATTATGAACATTAGTAATTAGCTTCTACTCTGTAATTGTGATTTCTAGAGGATTGCTTGGTGGTTCTATGTATGACTTTGTCCCAAAAATCTGTTCATAGACATACTTGGGGGAAAAAACGGGGGAAAGGATTGTACATTCTGTCCAAATCCATACACCCCTGCAGGTCTAAGAGTCATTTGTTACGGCGCTTCCTCTTGGAAGACAAAGAGAATTCAAGCGCTCAGGAGCTCAACGCAGCCAACGCTTCAGAGCGGTCCAGAGGGACCGAAAGGGAGGTGAGGAGGACGAGAGTTAGCCACGGGCCTGTCCAAATCCCCCCCTCCACTCTTTACCCCCCCCCACACACACATATGTCCCTTTCTGCCCCCCACCACCGGCTTTATCATGGAACCAAGCGAAGTACCGGCTTGCCAAAATGGGAAGCTGATCATGAGGTATGCCAGATCCTCTGCCACCTCGCCTCCACTGCTCCAAGACTCCGACTTGCTTAATTATGATTAATTGCTGCCTGGATAATCAGATACAGACTCAAAAGGTTGGAGATGACAGTCCAAGGACACGCCGAGAAAGGCAAGGTATGTGTTCATTAGGAAAGAAGCGGATACCTCCACCACATAGCCTCACCTTACTTATTTTAAGTATTCCAAATAGAATTAATTCTAAGATTATGTGAGAAGACTCCCCAGGGAGGACAGAGACTCCAGTGTGTGTATTTCCAGCCCAAACACACTTCCTCTCTCTATTTAGCTCTTTCTCAGGCTCACACCTCTTGCAGCGCTGTCAGTTTGATGATTGGGGCTGCCTTCGGAATGACTGACGGCAATAACATTCTCTTCATTCTCTGCCGTTACTCGTTGGGTGGCACAAAGAAAGAGAGAGGTTGTTTCATGACATTTCTCTCAACTTTGCTTCTCAATTAAAGGCCATTAATATATAAACAGAGAAATTTTGAAGAATCTTTTTCAATACAAGGAGTGTTCATAGTCACCACATCAAAAACAAGCCCCACCAAAGTAGAAACAACCTGATCTTACAGTATGGGAAAATGTAACTATTTTATTAGGTGGCAATGAATTTGTATGATGCATTTGTAAAATTTTAAGGAAAAAGCACAAACATCCACGCCAAACATAACCATCATTGGGGGATTAGCAGATTGTTCGAAAACGTACAAATTAATATGAATTAGCCACCAATTCGCCAAAACGTAAAATAGTTACGAACTGCCAGGATATTGTGTTGGTCTACATGACTCGTGTGCTAAATTTAGAATTATCCAAAGACATATGATAGCTTTGTATAAGCTTTGTATACTTTGAAATATCATTTGCGTTCATGTTCCTTCATGGTGCATTGATGCATTGCGCCACGCTAGACATAATTGGCACCAAACACCGTTGTTTATTGCGTATACATAGTAACTGACTGTGATGAAATCACAACAGCCCAAGAATCTTCTTTTTATTTAGGAAATTTATAAAGGTCGGGTAAAAACTACTCAAGTTAATATATCTCTAACAAAAACATTACAGGGAAAAGTATTGCTTTGGGATTCCTGAGATTTGTGTGTTCAGGCCTGGAAGTAATTGTGTTTGTTTTATAGGGCATTGGGCTATTTTACAAGCAATATTGTTCTCCCTCCGAGCCATTTAATGTGCAATTGCATTGAAACATCTGCATATCAAATTTAAACATTACAAAAATAGCTATTCAGTTGGATTCGAGTTATTTGTCATATCCTGTCAAGGTTTTGCTGTTCTACTAGAAGTGCATAGTAATAATTCAGAATTTTTGTAATGAATGCCACAAACAAAGTCCTGCCTGCTGAAGCGTTTAAGGTGCTGGTTGAAAATCTGATGAGTCAAGATTTGGAAGTTATTTGAGCACAGCCACAAGAGACTGACTAAAAGCAAAGCCTAAATCTTTTCCATATGCAAAATTTAAAACTCCTAACCAGTGTCATGAGATCAAGACCGCATTTATAAGAGTGTAATCCTGTCCGGATCTCAGCCCACTGGACTTCCATTGAAGCAGAAATAATACTGGCATTCTGAAACTCAGAGGGGTTAATAATCCAGTCCCCACAATGATCAGGTATGTTTAGGGTTGGTCTACATCGGTGCACTTTGAAAGAACTGCATAAGCTTTCCTTAAAGGGACAGTTCAGCCCAAAAATAACATGTTGGCAATATTTATTCTCAAACCCCTATTATTATGTTTTTTTTTTGTGAGGGTGAGTAAATAATGACATCATTGTTAATTTTTTTTACATTTTTGATGAACTCTTCCTTTCAATTCTAAACCAAATTCAAAGGAATAGAGAAAACCCTCAGTTTGCTCAAGATCCCTTGGGAAAGCCCTGGCCATCTCATCCTGTAGTGATGGTGGGACGCACATCCATTAATTCTCTATGTACCGCTGTATAATGTATGTAATATCATTTCTACTTGGTTACACTCACAGCCTAATGTTCAGAATCTAGGAAAAAAAATCCATAATTCACTTGCGTTAATGGGCTATGTGGAGTAAAAGCATTTTTACTCATAAGTGCATGGAGATTACTTTTAAAACATCTATTGAAAATTTTCTCCAACCATATCTGATGAAATATTCAAGCCCTTGACCACACGTTATTCTATGTCATATTACCAGAAATATTGATCAGCGAAATTATTTAGTGCTCAAACAGTGATCCAAGACTATATTTTTCAGGTACATTAAGCATTGGAGAAGTTCGAATAAATAATGAATCTCTTGATGGACTGTAGTGCATTGGTAGTTTACAGTGGGAACAGACTGTTCAGCGACAATTTCTCTAATGCTGAATTCAGATAAACCAGCTGACTGACCAAAACTTCACCAAAAACTGACCAAACTTGTCAGTTTTTTTAATTTTGCCTAATTAAAACACTTTAATATAACTAAATAGGATAATTTATTGCCATGTGACAAGGCTGGGGGAATTGCACAATATAATTGTATAATAAAACATACAATATATTACAATAAAGCAATAGAGTTTGCATTTACAGTGATTTTGCCATAGGTAAGTTACAGACTATCATAGATTATTGCTGTTATAAGAAACAATTGCAACAGCCAAATGATACTAAATATACTACTTTTATAAAAATGAATTATCTAAATAAATAATTATTCTGCCTAATAGTACAGTTCATGGGAACTCCAGATGCCTGGTGTATAAATTAAAAAAAGTGTGCAATATATTTATGTATTAATAATTTATTGTAAAAATAATATAAGCACTTTTATATTTTTATATTGTATGCGCCTTACAATGCTGGACCTCAGTTTCAATTTGTACCATTACATCCTAGTGTTTTTTCACCTGGAAACACTTTTAACTGTTACTCAAGACTAAATGTATTTTGCAGGCCTCTGCTGGCTTCCATATTACATACGAATATAAATACTAAGTGAATTAAATCAAAGAATTCAGACAAAAATGATGAACAGGGCTATTCATTGGACACCCTGCCAGAGCTTCATGGGATACTCGCAGGAATTTTCCCAGCGGTTTTAAACTAAAGCCTCCGCTGGTTTATATAAGCTAAAGCGAAACCGCAATAAATACCTTGAAACATTGACGGATGGGCTTATTCATTATTTAGCATGTAGAAGAATGGGGACAGTCAGGCCCGATAAAATGAACTATTTGTACAATCCACAATCAATATGTGGCCCTTCTCCCACAGTGCAATGCCACAACAATTATTCTGAAACAGCCACACATATACGTACACATCCAAGCACTCTGTTACTCAAACGAATGAAATCTTTTTTTTTGCGTGAGGTCATTTCATACAGTAAGAGAAACTGAAAGCATTTCATTAGCATAAAAGGAACGTGTCAATTGGATCCAAATGAGAAAAGCAGAGAAATTGTGTTAGATGTTCATGCACAGTAAATCTTGTACATTTGTCTGTGGAGTATTAGCACTCTCTTGGGGAAAGCGTCGCTTCTAAAGACTCCTTCACCCAGACGGGCTTTGAATCTGTAATCCTTTGTTGACATTTATCATATAGAACCAGAGAGACGGATTTAAAGATCAGAATTATGCACTTTGGCTATCAATCCAGTCAGGAATGCTACAAAACAGCTGCTAACGTCTGGTTATCCATTGTTGCCAAATCAGGTAAGGGTCTTTTTCATGCACTTTGTTTATAGGCTGCATCTGTTCAATTTTACCGATTTTTAAAATGTGAACAGATAGTTCCTCCTCAAACTCACACCGTTGGTTGAGTCATAATACTGTACGTTCACATGCACTAAACTTCAACCCGAAGGAATCCAATCAGATTTCAGATTTTGAAAGTTCTGCTTATATAAATGTTGCAAGTATCAAGAATCAAGTAAGTGTCATTTTTGCCATTTGAGATGACTTTCACAGGATGACATCCAGGGGTAGTTCTGTTTCAATCAAAAGAGTCACATTTTCTGAGCCATAATGCAACATTTGAGCTGGGAAAGGCGGCATTTCCAACTTAATACTTGGAAGTGCAATAAAAAGCCAGTGAGACTTCCAACTTGGAAACTAGCAACTCTGATTTCACCATGATGCAGGAGAATGACATCACGCGAACATGGTGGCAACCAGGAAGACATAGAAAGTCAATGAAAAAATAATAATTTTCAGCATAAAAACTGCACCAATGAGTCAAGATTCTGAAAACTCTGTATATATGAACCCTACACTCTTAAAAATAAAGGTGCTTCACGATGCCATAGAATAACCTTTTTGTCTAAATGGTTCCATAAAGAACCTTTAACATCTGAAGAACCTTTCTGCTTCACAAAAGGCTCTTTGTGGCGAAAGAAGGTTCTTCTATCTAAAAAGAAAGCTGACAAATGTTCCTTTTTGGAATATATTTAATAAATTTCACAAGACATTTTGTACGACATGAAATGTAAAAAGCATACACACATCTGTAAGGTGTAAAGCAAGGTATTTTAGAACCTGATTGAGTAAATAGTCAAATTTAAGTGTTTAAATGCTTAATTTTTCCAGTTGATTGTATTATTTCAGGTCTACACCACTCCTTTCAGTCCAGTCGAAATGTAATTCTGATCAAGCTCGGTCAAATTGAGGAGTTTAAACGAAGGCTTTTCAGTCTGACTGATCCATCAATCTCAAATAATAAACAGATTATGCATACATATGCAATAAATCATAACTACTGTTGCTATGCAGGGTTGCCCAAACAAATATTGAACACGCCACTGTTTTTAGACTTTTTTGGGGAAATAGTTACAAATAGTTCATAGCTGTCTCTGTAAATTATAAGAGAACATATTTTAACATTGAAAATATTACACATCACCTTTAAAGTTTAATAGCTGGCTAATATTTCCTGTGTGATCGCAGTATAATTTTTCCAGACACGTTTAAGTTGACGTAACATCGTGGTATATTACTGCAAAGCGCTTTATAAGAAAATCTAACAATCAGACAATTCATTCTCTCTGCATCCATTTAATAATCCAACCTGCACAATGTACACTTTTATGCGACCCATTTTAAAGAGACAAATTAGTCTCGTAGGAAATGACAGAGTGAGTGTTGAGAATGTCGTGATAATGGTCTAGTAATACTCTAGTACTCTGACTTCATATTAAACCCTGGAGCTAATTTCCCCACAGAATGCACAAGAGGGCACTCACATTACTTTTTAATGCATATTCACTGGACTCTTTTGGGTTTCCGCTTATTTATTTCTCAAGTGCTGCCAATGAAAACCATGTTTCCCAGAGCAAACCTGTATATTCGCTCAAGCCCCCAAACACACCGCGTAGCTCTCCACTTCTGAGAAACATCAGTGTGTGTTTAAGGGAGTGAATACTGTGGTTTTTAAACTCACCGTATGTGTGTGTAGAGGTTAAATGAACTTTAATGGAAATAGGAAGAGTGTTCCTGCACGTCGGTTCGGCGTGGGCGTTCGGGAGGGAGCGGAGATCCATCCAGATGCCATTCCCATTAAAGCCATGACTCAAAAGTTGGAAGCCACCTACAGCGCAGCAGAGAAATGAAGGGAAAATGGGCTGTTGTCATGCTGCGAGGATTAGGCCACTCTACTGTAGAGATGACTTTCACATGATGGAAAATTAACTTCATCCAGGTGTAGTTCTGTTTTGATCAAAAGAGTCACATTTATTTTCTGAGCCACAATGCAAGATTTGGACTTAGAAAGACAACGTTTCCAACTTCCTACTTGGAAGTGCAATAAAAAGCCAGTGAGACTTTTAACTTGGAAACTAGGAACTCTGATTTCACCATGATGAAGTATGATGTCACACAAACATGGTGGCACACAGAAAGATCTACAAATTAATTATAAACATGAACTTTTAAGCATAAAAATTGCATCAATGATTCAAAATGTATCAGATTTAACACCAAGCCAATAAGGTGTGATCATACCTTCTGAGGGTTAACCTTCAGAAGGCATCACACCTTATTGACTTGTGACATCAAAAGTAACCTTAAATATCAGATCAGAGAGAAACAACTCCTTACGTAAAGTAACAAGTGCACACTTTTATATTTTATATAGGCTGCAGGTCAAATGGTTCATAATTCAGTCACTAATTTCATTATTTCCTCTCTTGGCTTGCTTTGAAGTACTGGGAATGTGCTGAAAGCATTAAAATCGATTCATTTGCAGTTTGTATCAGCATGCATGCCATGAACGCAAATTGAACTTGTGCTTGATGTCAAAGTTTGTTTGGAGGTCTAAAGTCCACCTTCGGTTCATAAATAGCGTTTCGTTACAACAGATGAAAGACTCAAAAGGGCTTTTCACACTTGAAATTGTTAACCCTGGGTCATCCTAAACCCCGGATAAACGGAATCCTGGGTTATCTGTAATCACGTTTCACACTGCTCATACTATACCTGGGGTTAACTGTTAACCCTGGGTATTCATTAACAGTCGTTTCACACTGTACATTCCCAAACCCCGGGTTAACGTTCTTATTTGCATATTTGCGGTGTCACTGTCACTGATTGGACGAACAGCAGGCAACCTGTTTAACACGGCTTTTCCCGCGTCTTGCCAGTTATTAAAAACAATGTCTCTGCTTATGTCTTTAGATCAGCGAAGATTGAGGAACAGCTGATCATAGCTGTACAGGCAGGGATAGCCATTTTTAAATACATTTAGTAGCAGAGCTACTGCAAGCGATTTAGTGCTGGAAATCCATTTATCCTTTGCTGAAACTTTGCGTCTTCATGAAGAGCGCAGGTCATGGTTGCTTAGCAACGGCAGACGCCATGGGAGCGCAAGCTTAAACGCGTTTTTAGGCGCGACATGTGAACGGCCTCATGAGAAGCAGAAAGGCAAGAAAACAAAGACAAAAGTACAAAAGAAAGAAAACAAGGAGCAAAGTATGTGAATATTTCTTTGAATTTCTTTTAAGTGTGGAGAGACTAACGTTAGTGTTTACTTGTACAGTAGCGTAAGAATAATACCGTCTCCTACTCACTCCTGTTCACACGCTTTCCGTCTTTTGATATTTATTCTCACCGGCTGCAGTTTACACGACGCGCGTTTCCTGTTACTGACGTGACATGAGCCTCACTGCTCAATTTCTGATTGGCTGTTTGTTGCCAAGCCTCCAGCAGCAACAAGCAAACACCGCTCAGTTTCACACTGAACAAACTTAGCACCGCAATGCGGGGATAACACCACAAATGCGGTGCTAACCCTGCTCCGGAGCAGGGTTTCATAACCCCGGGTAAAATGCGGTGCTAACACCGCTTTCAAATTACAGGTGTGAAACGTGTCTTTACCCGGGGTTAAAAGCGGTGTTTAGAACGACGATAACCCGGGGTTAAGCGCAGTGTGAAAAGCCCTAATGTCAGTCAGTTACATATGCAAGGTCTTTTTAAAGTCTCTGTAAAAATTGATTAGTATCAAACTGTGAAAGTAAAATGTGGTCATTTTCACCAGATAATAAAGCAATGAGTGCTGTTGTGTCCTTCCAAATATCCTCAAAACTACAGCACAATTATGTGATATTGTTTTATACAACACTTTAATAAACAAGAAGTTAATGTTGAGTAACTTACATTTCTGAAGTGATATTGCCAGTTACTTCTTCCATTTTTGCTCCACAAACAAAAATAATTAGACTCCTTCAAGGACCACGCTGTAGGGTTTAACGGTTCCTATACGAATCAGTTTGAACAAGTGAATCATTTGAGTGAATGATTCAATGACTCGCTCAACTTGTTTCGTTCCTGGATACGATTGAATCGGTTGAATGAATGGTTCACTGACTCACGCATAAACACGGTTACTTCTCGCCACCTAGTGAGGAATCGATGAAACATGCAGAAAGTCGTTACCAGATGAGGTGCAGACTTTCAGAGAACATAGCTACATGCCATCATATACAACTTTTTTTGTAAGTACAAATAATCAACAACATTGTTTATTAACACAAATAGATCCCCACTTGGTCTCCATTTAATTTATGAAAATCAACCAATATGACTAAAATAAAATAAAATAAAATAAATAAAAAATAAAATAAAATATCAGTTTATTTCAAAATCTGTTCATGTTGCATGTATTGTATAATACTGGGGAAAATGGCAATTTTTTTCAGTTGGTTTTGAATTGTATGTACCACTGAAGCACATTAAAAATGAGATGTAAAAATACATTTACCCAAATTAAATCTTTTAATTGCTGTATTAAGAACATGAAACACAAAATACATGAAGGTTTTTAATGACATACCATGTGATAAGGAACTTACCTTGACTGAAGTTCTCTCTGAAACTTCATTATAGTTCAAATGGGCTGCACTGTTTAGAATTATGTGTAATAATGGCTCTCACAGCATGGTGCAAACTGCAGTACTTTCTCTCTTTCTGGGCTTAAAGATTCATTATTTCTCCTCCAAGATGAAGAGAGCTAAGGCCTTGAAGAGCTGCTCAGCCCTTTATAAATAACACAGCACTCAGCCTCAGTGTCACTGTATTTTGTAAAACAACACTTAAACGCACATTAACGTCACACACAAACCCGGGTCCATACACACATCAGACATATGTTCCACATGCCGGCTTGTTGTAAACAAAAGAATAAACACGCTTGAAACGTGGCGTTCAGAAAGAGGCTTAGAAGGAAGCTGTCGGCTGCACCTCATTGTCTGCAAGAGATGAGAAAAAAGCTGCCCTCCATTCGAAGTGTTTTCAGCGTAAAGCATTAACATAATTTTTTCGACTGCGGTTCTCCCAGGACCTGCTGATGAAGGCTCTACCCATAATTCTAATTGCATGGACTGCATTCTTAATTAAAAGCAGTACAAATGGATTTTATGCCATGCCAAATTAAATCTAAATTCATTAGATATAAACCCCTTTTAAAAATTGATGCAAATATTTGAATTTTTCAAAAGTTTGAGCTCACGCTCTCCATTTTAGATGAGCGCGCCATTATACAGGAGGAAAATGAATGTCTTTTTGTAAATTAATTATCTAGTTATTATGAAATATTTAACAAACCTTGGACGTTGTGTCCTTTATTTGGCCTGTCTTTCATATCCCTATGCCTTCAATATATTACTGTCTACACTGACAGATAAAAGAGAATGCCAGAAAACTCATTTGATGCTCTAGAAACAATTAAGAGCTTTATATCAATGCAAACATGGATTTCAGCCTGATGTCTTCAACCATCTCACAATAACATCAAATTAGAAAGAGACAGAGCATCCATAAAAATGCATCATTCATTCTATTAAACGAGCTAAGATAAGGCCCAGGAGGCTGTCAGAAGATAGAGATGATAAAATAAAATAAATGACCCATATATAAGATAACATTTCATCTCACTGAACTTCTAAACACCTGTCCTTAACAATTTGAAATCAAAATTGACACTGTTTACTTTTTTTTCTTATCTGGTCTTATTTTGCTACATTTTTTAAGTACAGAATTGTGATATAAACTGTATTCCATTAGTCATATTTTGATAATATTTTTATTTGTATTTTTTTAAAGCCTGCAAATATTTGATCCAAAATACATTAAAATCTGTATTATGGTGAGATATTATAATTAAAAATGACAGTATTATATTTGAATATATTTTAAAATGCAGCTTATTCCTGTTATTGCAAAGCTGAATTTGCATCAGCCATTTTCATTCTCAAATGGTTTTACTGTCACATTTAATCAATTTAATGTATCCTTGCTGAATAAAAATATTAATTTCTTTCAAAAAATACTTGTTCAGCAAAGAAATCTCACTCGCTATTTTGCTAAAAGTTGGAGTGATTTTAGCTTCATATATATATATATATATATATATATATATATAATAAATAAAAAGTTAAATTGTAGAATTAGAGATGTTACTTTAACCATGGAAACAACAAAAGCATACAGAATTATGCAATTTAATCTCTCAATTACTTCTACACATATTTCTATATTTTTGATATACTGTATTTTTAGGATTTTGCAATAAACTTCAAAACATTAAATTGATTAAATATTTATACAATGTTGCTTATTTGCATAAAGTTTCTCAACTTTGTGGCATTTTTGTGACAAACACATATGCACATCATAAACCATCACTATCACTTATGTCTCTAAAAATCACCAACTCCTGTTTAAAATCAATGGCTCTTGGTTGTTTTGCTGCTGCAGATCCCTGCATGTGTGAACGGCCCTTTAGACTCAAGTATGGAGGGATGTGGGATGAAGGCAGAGTGTTAGCGAGAGAACGAGGGAGGAGGTGTGTGGAAAATATGTTTCCACCAGAGGCCAAAGATTTATGGATGCTTCTCTGTGTCTTCTGTACTCTGCAGGGCTGCAGTCTCACAGTAATGGATAAAACAGATGTTTGACACACCAGCACCTCTTCATGGGTCTGCTGCTCTCAGAAAGGCTTTTTTTACAGCAGCTACAGCTTGGTGCAGGACTGAGCGGGGCAGCGAGGGGCCGAACGGAACTGGAGGTCATTGTGAAACATGAGGCCTGGGATAAGAGTCTCTTCAGTCATGTGTGCCACAGCTGGACCTGAATTCCCACACATACACACACCCCTCATGGAAAAGTCATATTTTATGTCTTTCAATGCTTTTCTTACCCTGACTAGTTAGCACTTTCTCACCGGCTCTCTGTTTCTCCATCCCTCTCGCCTTTCACCATGCCCTTTCACTACTCTTTGGGATAAATGTTTTATTCATTTATTATTCTAGAGTGTGTGTTTGACAACAGTTTAGTTCCTGTTTAAATGTAATTTCCACTATAATGAAATATATTTTTAACTAAACTAGTTTTGTGGGTATTTTATGCTTCTTGCAGTGTATATATATATATATATATATATATATATAGTATAGATAGATAGATAGATAGATAGATAGATAGAGAGAGAGAGAGAGAGAGAGAGAGAGAGAGATTTTTTCATTTAAGATATATCTAAGATATTCTTAAACTTTCAGATTATTTCACTTTACATAAATTAAGATTAAATTTAAAGTTCCCTATTGACATATTTTGTTGACATTTTTGACCAAAATATTTACGCCATTATTCATTATTATTAATAATAATAATAATCAAATAATTTATTAATAATAACATTATTATTTAGTAACACCGTTAGTTATTACCATTAGTAATAAACTTTGATATTATTTTCAAAGATATTTTTAATATATAAACTTTTTTGTTATAAAAAATCTAATTTATTATTTAATTTAATTTAATTTATTTTAATGTTATTTTTTATTTCACTTCAAGAAATTTATGATTTAAGTGAAAATTCTCCATTGACTTACACTTTGTTTTAACCAAAATCTGCAACTATTATTTTGTGACACCATTTTTTGCTTCATATAACTTAAAAAAAAAAAAAAAATTAAAAAGAAAGATATTTTAAAATATACATTTTATTATTTAGTATTTCACATAAGATTACGATTAAAGTTCCCCATTGACTTATTTATTTATAATAAGCAAAGTCTTTAACACTATTATTTTGCAACACCATTATTTGCTTTTGGAAATGTATATTTACTTAAAATACTCACTTTTTTTTGGTTTTTGATTTTTGTTTAAATAGCATAATGCAAGCAATGTCAACCAAGGTCATGGGTTTGATTCCCAGGAAATGCAAAGAATGCCAAACTTTTACCTCAAATATAGTTGATTTGGATAAAAGTTTCTGCAAAATGCATAAATGCAAATGCAAATACACAGGATTATTTAAAGAATGAATGTTAGGAAGATTTTGAAAACCTGAAAGGACAGAGAGGAAGGATGTGGTCAACCACACCACTCTATCCTGCCCTCACTCCCAATCCATCTTTTTCTCAATCATTCAGGACTTGAGGATGTGTGGGCGTGTCTGTTTTCCTGTCCTCACCTCAGCTCTTCCTGTTTCATTCATTTCCAGAGGGGTGAGACAGCGCTGGAGGGGGAGGGAGACAGATCTGGGTCTGCGCTCAGCACCTGAGGTGCCCTGGTGTCATGAGAACTCAACACAGCCCTGTTCATTTGTGGAACATCTGTAGCACACAGACAAAATTATTAATAACTCTGCGTTCTCATCTGCCAGAAAGGGTGATGAAGTGGTGATATAGTCCAGCAGCTAAACCTGAGAAAGGAGAGAGAGAGAGAGGGAAGGAAGAGAGGTATTTAGTGCTATAGCTGAGAGAAGATGGATACAGATACATAGCAAAGTTCTTTGACTTGGTGTCAACACTGTGGAAGGTTTATGGTTATGCTGTCTCTAACAATACAGTTCATATTATGGTGCAATTTCATGAGAATGAACTGAATGTGATGCTAAGGATAGACTCTGCAAAGAGTTTTCACAAAGAAGATAAAAATCATGGATTGTTTTTAATATCTCAAAGAGATTAATTGCTAATCACAGAAAACCCAAATCCACTTAGCAACACCCTAGAAACCACACAACAATGTTCTAAATAATCAGAACATTTTAGCTGATACAATATTGTCAAAATTAATTGTTTAAAATAAGTGCATTGTAAAACATGATTTTTCAAAGTTGTAATATATATATATTGGACTACATTTATAATAATATAATAATATTATAATATATTATTCATCGTTCTACTTCAAAATTTCAAAAGCAAAAATTGTTTCAAGGTACATGAACAGCATACAAAAAATCTATTTTTGAGTGAATATGAAGTCAAATATTTATTATATGCTGTATGATTACTACCTTCATTCTGTACTCTTATACACTAAGAACTTTTAGGAGAAACATATGAGACAACATTAGCTATGAAAAACCAAGCTTTGAGCAACAATATGTATTTATAATAATAAAAATGTATAGTTTTTTTGCATCATATGCACCTTATTTTCCATTGCATTTCTAAAAAACTGATCTAAATAGACTCAAGTTAGACTAAAAAAACAACTCAAAAGATCCCTCAGCTGTTGTCTTTTGACCCCACATGGTATGAAAACAAGAGGCGGGGTGTAAAAATAGGGTGGATGTGATTGGCTGTCGTGTTTGAGACCCCTGATGATTGGGAGTTGTTCCCGGGGGGCGGCAGACAGGCGTTTGTGCGATGAGGAGCCCTCGGGGACCGCTTTGCTTTTTTACAAGCAAAACAACTTTGTGCCCGAGTATACCCCACGGGGTTATCGTGTAGGTATTAGGGAACAGTCAAACACAGAGAGCAGGATTTGCTGACTTCCTTTTCTACATTACATTTGGATGGAGAAGCTAAACTCTCCTTTGGCAGCTTCTGAGAGCGCTTGTGGCAGGGTGAACATTTGCATTCTAGACATTATCCACCAAAGACATTTGTAATTTAGTGTTTATTATTTAAATATTTTTAAACAAACAAAATATTTTTACAAACAGATAAATAATACATTTTTGCATTTATTCACTATTCATTTAAAATTATTACATTTTGATTATTTTGACCTTAGCCAGTAAGGAACCACCCAGAACACCCTAACTCACTTAACAACACCCCTGCAACCAACGTGCTAAATATTCAGAATACTTTAACAACTGCACAGCAACACCCTGGCAACCACTCAGAACAACATAACCCACTTAGCAACACCCTAGTAACCGTACAGCAACATCCTAAACATTCATAATACTTTAGTAACTGCATAGCAACACCCTAGCAACCACCCAGAACACCCTAACCCACTTAGCAACACCCTAGTAACCATACAGCAATTTCCTAAACATTCATAATACTTTAGTAACTGCATAGCAACACCCTAGCAACCACACAACAACATCCTAAACATTCAGAACAATTTAGCAACCACATAGCAACACCATGACAACCACCCAGAACACCCTAACCCACTTAGCAACACTGTAGTAACAACAAAGCAACATCCTAAACATTCAGAACACTTTAGAGACCGCATAGCAACACACTGGTAACCGCCCAGAACAACATAACCCACTTAGCAACACCCTAGTAACCACACAATAACATCCCAAACATTCATTTATTTTAGCAACCACATTGCAACACCCTGGCAACCACTCAGAACAATCTAATCCACTTAGCCACACCCTAGTAACCACACAGCAGTGTTCTAAACATTAACACATTAACAATTGCATAGCAACAACCTGGCAAACAACCAGAACACCCTAACCCACTTAGCAACAGGCTATCAACAACATAGCAACATCTAAACATTCAGAACCCTTTGGCAACCTCATAGGAATACCTTGGCAACCACACAGAACACCTTAACCCACTTTGCAAAATCTTAGCAACCATACAGCAATGTCCCAAACATTCAGAACAGCTTAAAAACTGCATAGCAACACACCAACAACCACCCAGAACACCCTAACCAACTTAGCAACACCCTAGTAACCATACAGCAATGTCCTAAACATTCAGAACCCTTTAGCAACCACTTACCAACACCCTAGCAACCACCCAGAACACCCTAACCCACTTAGCAACACCCTAGCAACCACAATCACGTTGAACACTTAAGCAGCTGCATAGCAACACCCAGGCATGTACCCAAAACAAAAAATTTAAAAATGATCTTTTATACCTCTTTTTTTTTCACCACACAAAATAAAATAGATTAAACCCAAATCAAAATTTCATGGCCATATATTATTTTATTTGGTAAGTAGTAAGCAAGATAGCAGCAATAAGCAAAATTATGTTCACTCAGCTAGTTCCAATTCCAATTCACTCTTCCAATTCCATAACCTACCTTGTTGTACTCATTTTAATTTACAATACACAATAAAATGTAGTTCACACTGAGACCTAAATACAATATTAGAAGAAGTGAAAACTCAAAAGACCACCACATCAGTGTAGCATGCCGCTAACGAAGGCTCGCTGTGCCAGCAGTGTGACTGACAGCGAGAGCCACTGGACGGATTAATTAGCATATAATGCTATTTAAGGCCCAAGCATCTGTGCCTCTGCAAGTTAGCACACATCCAGCGCCACAGCTATCACCACCATCCGCTCGCGGCCACAGAGATCTGGAGGAGTCCTTCCAGTCAGACAGCTGCTAATCACCCGCTCTCATAATTGAAATGGAGGTGTAAGATTGCGCAGGTGGTTGCGTGTGTTTGCGAGTTTGTGGAATGACTGAACTTGGTGATGCAAAGCTGCTACTGAGGCCATTTTATTCTGAAACATCTGTCTGTTTTGGATCCTTAAAGAAAAACTTGCCCAAGGCGTTTCTTTTAAGAAAAAGTAACTCAGCATGTTGGACATCTTTTTTGATCTAAGAAAGAGAGAACGCTGTGATCTTCCTTTGGATCTGGTGGTTTTTCCCCGGCCGTGTCGTTTTCCAAAGAGCCACTTATAACCATAACTCTATACGATTCGCATAGATACAGAGAGAGCTCCAAAAGACAGAAAACACATTGAATTGGATGTGTTTTTCAATCTTGACATATGCAATGCATGCATCTGAATATTTCATGTCATTATTTTATTGCACTTTTATTTTATTTTATTATTTTCATGTATGCAACTGTATATTTAACTTCATCGATTTATTTTATTTTATATTTTTTATTTCTTATGCAACTGGATATTTCACTTTTTATTTTATTTTATTATTTTAATGTATGCAACTGTATGTGTAACTTCATTGTTTTGCTTTATTGTTTTTTTATTTTATTTTATATTATTTTATTTAATTTCTTATGAAACTGGACATTGCACTTTTTATTTTATTTTAATTTCTTATTTTAATGCATGCAACTGTATATTTAACATCATTGTTTTATTTTATTTTATATTTTCTTTTATTTTAAACTGACTTTCTATATGTAGGAATTAAGAACAGAGCACTTCATTTCACCTCATTTCTACATATGGCAAATAACTTGACATGGTTTATGTAAATCATTAAGGTTTTAAAGTCACGTTTACATAGCAGACTCTTTAATTTAATAACTTCTTGACCAGCTGCTTGATTCATTGAGGTTTTGTTCAGGAGCATCTGTGGCCATTACTGTTAAGAACATATTACCTTTCATACTGCAAAGCTTTTCACTCTTCCTGAATGAATAAAGCTGCCTGACCCATATTTGTCAATCTCATTTGCAGGAAAGCACAAGGTAACCTTAATAATAAAGTGCTCGCTGAGAACAATGTGAAGCCTGGAACCCAAACTCTCAGGGCGACACACACTCACAGGGTTGTTGAATTTCTTTCCTAATGACTATGCAGTCTGAGTTATGGCCAAGGTCCCATCAACTTCCCCGGGAAAGGAAAAAAAAAAACTAAATACACTATTAGACGTCCATCTGGAAATGTAATGCGTTGGACTTCTGTGCAGTTCTTGGTGAATTACCCCTTAAACCATTATGGTTTACCATAATTCTTGCCAAATACAAGACTGCTGCTGTGTTCTTTTTAAACTGATATATTATAGCACTGAAAAATCTTATTTTGCAGCAGCCATTCTGTAGTATTGTGAAATAAAAAGTTATGTCAAGTCAAGCGCAAACTGTTACTAGGATAAAAGAGCCCTTTCATTATTTATGGCAGCACAAATGCAAAATGGTTGTTAAAAATGTAAATATTTAGATTTTAGAATACGTACTAAAAGTCTACAATTATTATTTTTATTTGGAAAGAAATTAATACTTTTATTCAGCAAGGATGCATTTGGAAGCAACCAACCAAAAGTGACAGTTAATATAAAAAAAATCTTACCGACCTCAAACAATAATGTAAATATGGTTTATATAAATAGCTGCTAATGTTTTGATAATGATACATAAATAACAATAATAATATTAATATATATATATATATATATATAATATTATATTATACTTAAAGATATAATTAATATTTTTAAATGTATAATATTATTTTATTATTATATATTATTTTGCAACACCATTATTTGCTTCAGGAAAATTAAATCTATATATTTATATTTTAAAATATATATATTTATATAATATTATGTTGAAATATATGCTTAAGTGCATTTTAAATTTCTTTCCATTAAAATTAATTCAAAATTTCCAAGTTTAATTAGAAAAAAATCCCACATTTTCAGTGTTTTCTCAGATGTTTTGGCCCTAATGTACATTACAGCACTATACTGAGAACTGCTCCAGAATAAGAGTCCAATATTTATACTCTTGATTTTCGCTCCGTTTTCTCAAGGTGTAAATACAGATGTTCAAGGCGCTTAATTGAAAACAGGCATGTTGTTTAGACTTGTAGATCATGTATGTAAACATCATTAGCTTTTTGAACTTGTTCAGTGAAGTAAAACTGCCAGGCTAATTAAAGGCCGTGGAATCGGCTCTGGCTCCGACGGCGGTGTGTTTTCCTGAGCGCGAGGTAGGGTTCTAAACGCGTGGGGCCGCAACTTATCATTTGCCTGTCAGGGGAGGTAAATTGAACCCTTGGTGGGGCATGGCGATGGGTCAACAGGCACAATTCGTCCACCATCAACCACTTTCAAGTTGGATCCGGCGAGCGAGCGAGGGGAGAGAGCTACTGTCAATCAAACAGTGTGACGATCATTACTGGTTTGCAGCGAAGCAGAAAAACACGGTAATAAACAGGTCAGGCTGACTCCATCAGACCGCTCGCGCTGCTCAACGAGGGCACAGCCCTGTGGCCTCACCGGGCATCAAATCCCCGTCTTCCTGTTTGACCCCATTACTAGAGCATGATGGGCCTGCCTGTCACGCGCCGAATGCAACAGTCCGACGCGCCGAATCACTCTTCCCGACAGGTAAGCCGCGGCATCATTTATTTCAGCCGCCAGCTACGCTCGACTTCCTGTGGCGACGGGGCATCTTTAACGCCACAGAAGTACAGAAACCCTCCATTGTTGCCTCCGCAGACACTCTCGCCGGAAGATGACAGGAAACTGTGATCTGGAACGACAGAGCATTGGGGAAAAAAAGTTGCGTCAGGTGCTTATGCTAGCGGTGATTCGATGAAGGTGGGCCTCATTTGCTTTCCAGCGAGGTGTGAATTTGCTGTCTATTCAGAAGACACCTGCATAGACACCTAATGCTCCCTGTCAGACACACTTTGCATGGCATACATGAACAGAATGATACCAGCCATGATTAAACCACCAAACCGTACTTAATGGACAGTGCTGGGAGAGGGGAATGTTCGCACTAGCTGGAATTATTCTTGCATACATGCCAGAGTTGAGCTTTTTTTTTTTTTTTTTTTTAATTTAATTAAATTTTTATTTAATATTTTAATACAAAGATATTCAATTCTGGATATTTAAATATTTAAATAAATACTTTTATGCAGCAAGGATTCATTAAATTGATAAAAAGTGACAGTAAAGTTCTATATAATATTTTATTTAAAAAAAGTTATATTTCAAATAAATGCTGTTATTTTGACCTTTCTATTCATCAAAGAATGCTGGGGGGAAAAAAAATCTTTCTTGAGTATCAAATCAGTATATTCTAATGATTTCTGAAGGATCATGTGACACTGAAGACTGGAGTAATGATGCTGAAAATTCAGCTTTGCATCAAACGAAATAGATTACATTTTAACATATATTCAAATATAAGACAGTTATTTCAAATTGTAATAATATTTCAGAAAATTATTGTTTTTACTCTATTTCTGAACAAATATATATATACACACACACACACACACACACACACACACACACATACAGACACAAACTTTGCGCTTTTAGCTTTTTTTATATAGATATAAAATTCTTCCCTTTAAAATGTAGTATTTTCTCCTGCTTCAAGCACTCATTAAAGAGAAATTCATTAAGATCAATTACCCACAGCTCCTTCATCTATACAGACATGGCATTTAATGTATTATGAACACAAACAATGCATGCTGCTGTACGCCTCTGTGCTGTGTCTGTTTTTATTTGAATTTGCCTTTGGTCTCAGCCTCGCCTTTGAGGATTAGAGGCGGACGGAAGAAGAGGCAGGTTTGTTGCTGCACTAGTGCATAATAAGAGTCGCGTCTGTGGCCTCCAACTCTACAAAGGCTCCAGATCTAAATGCTATGCAGTATATATGCATTCCTAGTACAAACACAGGCAGAGACTAGAGCCCAGGCGTTTGATCCTGAACCGCTGTGTTCCCTTTCATCTAGTTCAAGCTTTCCAAAACTGTCCCCGTGACTTTCCTCACAGAGAAGGTCTGATTACGACTCGTGATGCTTCTCCAGCCACAGGTGCACGAGATCCATTCGCCTCATCCTAATATTCAAAGCCTTTGTTGTTGGGTCATTAAGTTTGCTGGTGGTACTCTCAAAAGGTTTCAGTTGTTTCGAGGCACGGTTGGTGCTTTACAGTTATATCTCACACTTAAAGAGAAATAGAAATTCTCATTATTTACTCACCCTCATGTCAGCTCAAACCCAAATGCTGTTGTTTTCTGTCAAACGTAAGAGGAGAATTTAAAGGAGCTCAATTTTCATGTTTGAAGTAGCTGTTTAAATATATTGCAATGCAATTCAATGGAAAATACAGTTAACTAAACATGCATTTTTGCCTATAAACAAGTTTTTATTTTTTAGTTAATCCTTAGCAAACAATTCCCTGATAATGCAAAAACAATGTCCTCCAAACTATCGACTATTTAAAATGGCCAAAGGTCACATAACCTGATTATTAGCTCGTTCAAGTACAGAGGTAGTCAAGCATGTGAACTTGCCCTTTTGATGTCATGTTAATCAAACCAGACTACAACAGCTCTTTTCAATAAAATTCATTAATTTGACATCAAACTAATGCTGGTGACCTGATCAATCCACACCTTTTCAAACTCTTACTCAAAAATAAATATATAAGTTGCATAACTGTGATCTAATCATGGGACCGTGAAATAAATGTGACCTCTTGTCAAGTGGACAATTAATCAATGTTTTAGAAAGTCAACTTATACAATCACGCGAATAGATTTTTACAACAACATGCCATTTTGCTAATTTAATACTCCTTTAGAAATGATTTATATTGAAAATGCATTTGTTGAACTGGTTGAACAACCCCTCGTACAGGAATGAGTGCCATCAGATGGACTCAGTTAAATTAAAAGAGGTTTTCTTTAAGTGTTCAAAAACAATCATTAGTGGAGATTTTCAGATTATATGATTATGTTGGTAGGTGGCAACAAGTGACCTTCATTATGAATGAGTCTTAATGAGTGAGTGACTGATTCATTAACTCAGTCGCTTTTGTCAACAACATTGATTCATTCAGGTATAAAACAGTGACTTCCTTTATGAGTGAATTCATTACATCTTTCATGAAATCGAATTGATTTGTTCAAAAACATGAATTCATTTATGAACAAAACAAGTGACTGTGTTTATAAGTGAATCAGTGAATCATTCCCACAACAGAATCAGTTCGTATCAGAATCAAATCGCAGAATCAAATCGCATACGTTTGGTGAAGAACTTATTACGTGATAGACGAAACAAATAAAACAAGCGAATCACTTATCATCATTCGCAAAACTCAATTGTTTCTTTAAACAACATAGTTTCATTCAGGAACAAAACAAGCAAATTCCTTTATGAGTGAAATTAATCATTTACGATTCGTTCAAAAATACGCATTTAGGAATGAAACAAGTGACTGTTTTTGTGAGTGAATCACTGAATCATTCCAGAAACTTAATTGGTTGGTTCAAAAAAGTTGATTTAGGGTGAATCCCATTTCTCTGTCTTACCCCTTCCCCTTACCCCTTCCCCTTAGTTGTGCGCGTTCACGTGAGAGTAAGGGCTGTCCCAATTCTCGTTTTGATCGAGGGGTAGGGCTAAGGGGAAGTGGTAGATACCCCTTAAAACCAAGCATTTTCACGAGCTTACTTGAAACCAAGGGGTACCCAGAACACACTGCGCAACCGGCAACAATGGCGGCCAGATCATCCAGAGAGTCCCATAAATGTATTTTCGGCTTAAATAATTGATTTAAAAATTATGACAGTTTTGTTTTGTGCTTTACACAGTCCTGTACATATATATTTGCAACCATGTTCTTAATTGAAACGTTTTAAAAAAATCGCTAGTTTGTTGCAGACAATCGCAAAAACATCACTAAAACCAATGCGATCGACATTCACACACTTGCAGACGGCATCTTGGAAGTTTGTGATCAACACTTGTCACCTCTGGTGACGAAGCAGCCAGCTAGCGATGACGTAACCGTAACCAAGAGGTGTCTCATTTCATAGGGGTATGTTTTCACCCCTAGCGCTTACCACTCGGTTTTGAGGGACAAGGGCTAGGGGTAAGATGAAGGGGTAGGGGAAGGGGAAGGGGTAAGACAGAGAAATGGGATTCGCCCTTAGGAAGAGTAAAAGTGAGTCACTAGCTATGTTTCCATCACCCTCTTTTTATGTGCATTTTGAAGTATCGGATCAGAAACGAGTGATGGAAACGGCAAATTTCGAAAAGAAAAGGCTTAATTCGCAAAAAAGTTTTTACGCTCGCTTGAGGTGGTTTTTGACTTGTGCGAAAAAGGCTTAATGCGAATAATGGGAGATGGAAACGAATAAACTAATAAATCCCGCACGAGTGTTTAAAAAAACATCATGTGACTTTGCGCTATGGGACGGCATAACCTGACTAACCAGCAGACTGATTTTGTTGCACAGCATCTGAAATGTTGTTTTGGTCATTCTGTAGTGCCCGAGCAAAGTCTGTCGTCAAAGTATTTCTGTATAATTGCCTCCCAGAACGGTCTGCCACGACTGCGTTCCCAAACAGCTGACATTCACCTCCGAAAGCAAGACCGCATTTATTGTGATTCATCTGCTCTCTCGAAGTGCAAGTAATTTATTATATTTGAGAATTATTATAATCAGTGGCTTCTCCTACTTTTCTTAGTGATATTTAGTGCCAGTTTATCAGGAAGTGACGATTTTGTTCTCTCTAACTCGTTGGATGGAAATGGTGCTTATTCGCAAATGTTTTATGCGATATTCAAATTTTGCGCATAAATTAAATTTGCAACTTAGGATGGAAACCCGGCTAAGAGGGGAAGTCGTGGCCTAATGGTTAGAGAGTTGGACTCGTAATCCAAAGGTTGCGAGTTCGAGTCTCGGGCCGGCAGGGATTGTAGGTGGGGGGAGTGAATGTACAGTGCTCTCTCCATCCTCAATACCACGACTGGGTGCCCTTGAGCAAGGCACCGAACCCCCAACTGCTCCCCGAGCGCCGCAGCATAAATGGCTGCCCACTGCTCCGGGTGTGTGTTCATGGTGTGTGTGTGTTCACTGCTGTGTGTGTGCACTTTGGATGGGTTAAATGCAGATCACAAATTCCGAGTATGGGTTACCATACTTGGCCGTATGTCACGTCACTTTCACTTTCACTTTCACATTTGGTGAAGAACTTACTTTGGACCGAGAAATGACCCAAGAACTCCAGTCACCATTCTATAAAGCTCCACCGTTAGGCCACGCTTCTGACAACACTAAATAATTTTAAAGCAGGTTTAATGTGTTTCTAAGTGCAAAAAAACACATGACTTTAAAAGTCACCCCATTCATCGCCATTTAAACATGCTTTCCCGTAGTCCTCGGTTAAGGTCCTCAAAATCCAATCAACGTGTCAGTGAAATGGCTCTTCATCTGCGGAGATTAAGAGCGCCTCTATTACCTCCGTTTTAGCCGTAGACCCGGCACACATTTCCGCACAGCTATTAGTAACACCTGGAGTCTTTCACATTAGTTGAGGATCTGGCATCATAAATTCCGGCCTATTAATGATTATTCTGACTTCTTGGGATAAATGGCTCAATGTTTTTGATAATGAAAATATACACTCTGCTCCGAGAGCCCGTTCCTGCACTCACATTACCTTTGTAATGTACTTCATGGTTGATCATATCAGACGACGTCATAACTTTTACCAAGACGGACTTATTAACTCAGAAATGCATTTCAGAGAGTCTGAGATTCTTCAAGCTTAAAGTCCCTGATTTAATGAAAGGTACTTACTGTCTCTGTACTTTATTTGAAGTGATTCTCTGCCGCTTTTAAATTAGAAAAACGTCAGAAGGTTTCATTGTGGAGTCGAACACGTGAAATACGGCCTCTTCTATGTGTAGTTAATTTTGGAAGCTCAATTACAGTGTCATTTATGATCAAATCTTCATATTGGATCTCATGTTAGAATATGCTACAGCTGTGAACAAGAATCATGGATGAGGATTTATGTGAAACCAGACATTTTTATAGTTGAGTTAGGCTGACCAGCTAAACCAGAGGTCACCAATTAGCAAACCGCCTTCTGGATCCAGACCCAAGACTGGTTCCACAAGGACCATGAATCATTTATCATAAATTAATATTATTTTTCACCACACAGAGAAAAGGAGCATCCGAAACAGCATATATACAGTGCTAAATAGATTACTTACACATTCTAGTCTGTTACTGACTCCAAATTACATGACAAAAAAAGTAGTTATTAACGTAATCCATTACATTACACATTTTAGGCAATACTTTTGATTACTTTTTACATAACGTGTTTATAACATTGATTTAAATAGGAAAATCTTGTATCATATTGATATTAAAGTACAAACATAAAGAAAATGTTGTTATTAACAACCTGTAGTACATTAAACATTACATTATATCAAGGTTTCCCCAAACTGGGGTTCATGAAGGAACTGCATGGGGTTTGAGAGTTTAATGAAAAGCTAATAAATTAAATCATACAAATGTAAAATTAAAACAATTTTTTAAAAAAGTGATTTTTTTTTGTTTACCTGCATGTCATTTGACCATTAACTAATGTCAGAGAATCGCAAACATGCAAATTTGTTACTTAATTATTAACTTATTACTTGGAAAAATCTCAGGGGGATTAGGTGAAAGAGGTTCGGATGACAAAAACAGTTTGAGAATCTCTGCATTACATGTAAATAAGAAATAATGTGAATTTGTGCTGCTGAAAGACTAAAGCCTTCCAAATTTAAAAGGTGAAAAAAGAATCAATCAGAGAATTAATCAATTATGAAAAATGTATTGCTTTGTTGTGAATATGAAGTAATCATGTATTAAAAAAAGTAACTGTAGTCTGATTACGTATTTTAAAATGTAATATAATACAATTGCAAGTACTTAATCTTTGGAATCTGATTATGTAATCCAGATTACATGTAATCAGTTACTACAAGCACTTCATAAATGGCAATAAAAATAAAAAAATACTTTACTTTTTTTTTACACCACCCTTTTCTATCATTCTGATCTCTCTAAAACTGCAATTAATACAATTACACTGTGAAGTAATACATAATACGTTTGAATGGAATTTAATTATTTGCATTCCTCTGCTGGACAATTCAGCAATCCTGGAAAGATTATTTTGACTATTTAATATTTAGAATTTCTTACATGTTTATAATCATACAACATACTGGCAAAGACTTAAAAACTTGAGTAAAATAGAGTTAATGGAGAAAACAATGGAAAAATCAATGAACTTAGATACTCCCTTTATCTAAACTTCTTAAAGGGAGCAGAAAGAAAATAAGGAAAACATGTCATTTTGCTAGCTGCATATTTTCTGCATATTTAAAATCTAGTCCATAAACTGCCAGTAAATGGTTGCGAACTGGCAAAAAAGTGAAAAGCAAATAAACAAACTAATAAACAAAACACATTTTTTTAGGTACAAGCCCATGAACTCAATAGGAGCTTTTTGTATTGCATTATGGGCAGAGCCAAACTAAACGTACTAGTGATTTTATATTACAGTGGAACAGAATCTGAAACACCACTGTGGAAAATAACCACACTTTGGTTCTATCCCATGACTGGCAGCGGTGTGCAAGAGGGACTCCAACAGTTTCCAGAATTATATGTGGCTCGTATCATGAAAATTGATTAGTTCAGGGAAAAATGTGACACCAGTTAATCGAGACCTTAAATAAAAGATATAATTCACAGGGCATGCTGAAAATTGTCACTCTCAGCACTTTTATGACTGTGCCAGCCTTTATGACTTCAAAGAAAATGTCACTGGCAGCAAATGACGTGCTACTGAATAACGTCGTTACAGAGAGGAAGACATTTAAAACTTGACGGTCTCTACAATGGAGGGAGTACTTCTGCTGAACATACATTTTCTCCAGCCGAAGAGGCTAGACAAAGATACCCAGACCCTCGTCTTCTGTCACGATCACATTTCAAATGAGCTTCTGTTGGGTAATTTCTACCTTCCAGAGCTTATCAGCCAGGTCCTCCTAAATTAAGAAGCCATTGGCTCTGGAAGCCGAGATGACCATGTCATTTACAAAGTGTCATGCAGGGCTCTGTAGACTTTACCCAGCTTAAACCAGCCTAAGATGTCCAAGCTACAGTAGTTATGTTGGTCCATTTAATGGCTGTAGAGGGTTTTTAGGCAAATGTCAACTGATCAGACTGAAAGACTTACTTAAACAACTTAAACCACCTAGACCAGCAAGACTTCACTATAAAAAAATCTATGACTAATGTACAATCATGGGTTCTTATGCAGATAGAAATAAATCAAAATAAAATGTAATTAAGTGGGCTTTGCAATCAATCAATCAATCAATCAATCAATCAATCAATCAATCAATCAATCAATCAATCAAATCAATCAATCAATCAATCAATCAATCAATCAATCAATCAATCAATCAATCAATCAATCAATCAATCAATCAATCAACATCAATCAACATCAATCAATCAATCAATCAATCAATCAAAATCAATCAATCAAAATCAATCAATCTATCAATCAATCAATAAATAAATACAATACATCTTAGTTTAACAAGCACAGACAAGCAGCAATATGAATTGCATTCGCTTTTACTATAATTCTAGTAAAATATATGTACATTATTAATAGAGGTTCTTTAATAGATCATCTTTATACTTCAAAATTTCCCGTTTAATTCAATAGGTTATTTACTGTTTGTTTTTTTTGGAAATTATTTGTGAAATTTACTAGCAATTTGAGAGTGATTTTTTTTTTTTTTTTAGTGCAGCTACATTATTTGATAAAATTCTGTTACTGTATTAAAATGTTACACCAATAACAACTTTGCTTCTGCTAAAGTATACATTATATTCCGAGTATTTGAGAACTGTACTTCAAGAATAGAGAATAATTTTAATGTATGTATGTATGTATGTATGTATGTATATATATATATATATATATATATATATATGTAACTCTATTTATAGGGAATATATACATATATAGTATATATATACACACATACATACAGTACATACATTACTAAGAGTTGTTCACTTCACTTCCGCACTTGCTGGAATATGTTGGAAAACATATTTCACATAATCTAAATGTTGAATTAAAAAGAATATTAAAATCATTTTAACCAAGAATTGAATGTCAAGACAAACTTTGAATGTGTGATAGCCGTGGTTTAAAGTTTTTTTTACAAAAGCAAACAAACAAAAATGTTTGAAGTGTCCAAAAAAGTACACTTAATTTTCTAGAACATAATTTTCTATTGAACTGCAATCAATTAAATTCTACTTCCTGTCATGCCAATTTGATTCAAATACGAACTCAAGAAGTTTCATGTTTCAGTTGCTCCTCTGAATTTATATAACTCCTCATTTCTGTTTTCTGTTTTATATACTGGAAATTGATGCGGAGTACTGTTCTATTGTTTAAATTATTCCAGGATATAATTAAGTGCAAGATGTTGTACTCTACAATGCTGACAAACACCAGAATAATAAGTGAACTAACTCCTTGATTATCTTCCGTATTAGTCCGCAATTTGAATCTGAAACTTTTCCTCTTTAAATGCTAATCTTTCCCTCCGAATCTCTGCCTAATCTTCTACATCTAATTACTATGATACAGTTGATAAAATACTACTGCTAGGTTTCCATCTGAAGCTTGTACACAATTAGTGTAGACACAGAAAATAAATCAATATTCCCAATTCAACTGTAAAAAACAATTAAGGAAAGCGGCCTGGCTGCGAAAATAACAGTGAATAATAGTTATTAACCACTTCACAATTCACCACGGAGAGCCGTACCCAGAATGCACCCTGCTCAAGTGCATGACTGCAGCTAATACCAGACGCATGACAGAGGTGACAGATGCCAATAATGCCGTTCAGAAACATGTGTGTGGAATTGAGAGATTTAATGAAAAACAAAGCGAGAGTCTCGGCCGAACCTGAGCATGGAACGTTGGGTGAGGTCTTACGGATGTGGCACATACGAAACAAGCCACGTACAAGGTCATGCTTATTCTCTTGAATTTCCTGAGTCTGGATCAAAATGCTCGCCCTCTATTGTTTTACTAGATTCTTTTCACATTTCTATACCGGCCGTTCACTCATCAACTTGTGGGGAGAAGAATTACACTGGAGTTATGTTTCAAACAAAACAATATGTTTTATAAGGTCAGAGGAGAAACCCTGGAATACAAATAATTGAACACTTCCTTGCTTTAAGCAAATTTGTACCTGCAATAACATGATACTAAAGTTTAAAAGCAAATGCAAGAAGAAAACCTAACTAAAGTTGCCATTAGTTTTGAAAATAGCAACATTTACACTTTCACTAGAATGTCTTAAAACAACAACATCATTTCATAATTTACTTTCTCATTTACTCTCTATAAAAAAACCTGTAAGACTATAATTCAATACTTCATACATTAGAATATATATATGGCACTTTTCAAAGAAACATTTCTACTACGTCCTGGCAGAAACGCTCCTCTTCCTTTCGGGTAGAGAGGATCTGTTTTTCTTCTGTACACTAGTGAAAGATGAGACTGGATATAGAGGCAGGAATGTAATAAATGTTCATCCTCTCATATCATAAAATCTCGTCGTCAGTCTCTGCTTGTGAACGGTGACGGACACACAAAGAAGAGCAAAGTGAGTCTATTAATAGGAAAACTACCCTCATTAAAGGTTCCGGCTTATTTTAGGAGCAGGATGAAGACCCATAAACCTCTTCATGATTATCATGGTATTTATTTCAATGTTAGTGCCTTCTGAAATAAAAAAGAGGGGGAAAATGTCTTAAAGGAGATACAAATAAGTGTATAAATTTGCTTGAACCTCACAAAACCTTTGACTTGAACATGACTTCATGATTTGAACTGATTTCACACCAAAATAATGAAATAAATACATTAAAAATAGAAGTAGAAGTCTATATAGTAGTAGAATGTTTTATATATAATTTAGATTTATATAATTTATAATAAAAAAAGTTATTAGTATATAAATATTAAATAAAATACTGTAATATTTTATTATTTTCTTGTTTATAGAAAAAAAATGTTTGGTCGAATTTCACCTTCTAAATTAATAAATAAATTAAAATATATATATATTATAGGGCAAGTTTTTACCTTAGAATGAATACATAATTTTAACTAAATAACTAAATGCAAGTCTAAAGCTAGTCAAAAAAAAAGAAAAGTTTTAAAATTATACACATCATTTTCTTCTGCATTCATAATACATTATTTAAAAAATATAATAAATACAGCATTCATGATATCATTTTTCTATTTTCTTAATTTTGACTTTTGAGGGACAAATATAACCAGTTTACGAGTCATGTAAACAATTGAAAACTCACAGCACCTCTAAACTGAGGTTTTCTGAAGTGACTGAGTTGATTGTACCTGTAAGTGAGATTTATCGTGACCCTTGGCTACTGTGGGGTAACCACCGTCTGGGATCTCCTCACCAGCCCTGCAAACACACTCAATGTTGGTATTACTTTGATGCCAGAACTCCAACTTTTATTGGCCAAAAACCTGCATTACTGGATGGCCACACTGCATGACACACACCACAGTTTTTGCTCCGAGACTATATGAATATTTCAGCGTGTCAATTAGCCAACGGATCATTTGGCTTTCCAGAGAAAGTAAACAGACATAACATCGTACACAAACATGGTTTTACAGGCTCCGAAACGCAAACGCAGCCTGTGGAAATACACGGCATTGACACGATCATCAGGCCATGATGTCAATAAAAACTCCTTCGTATAAACATTACTTTTGGACTGTGAGAGAAAGACGGACAAGGGAATATTTAGTAATACGCTTGGATCTGGTGACATTGCTAGCACTGAAACAAAAAGGTATATTTAGTCATAAATGGCCAGACAAATATCTTAAATATTTCCAGTCATGTACGGTTTTAAGCGTGCTTTTTCACAAAACATTAGCAGATTATTTATGTCTCATGCACCGCTAGGCTAAGCGATCGCTTCAGTTGTGTTCCAGTCTGTTTCTGAGAGTGTAACTTTAGCTAAAGAGTGGTTTGCCAGAGGAATATGTTGAACATGGCTCATGCTGTATATCAATATTCCTCTTAATGCCACAGGTCTTCTCTCCCAAACCCCGCCCTCCAAAGACTTGTCAGCCAATGAGAACAAGCAAATTAGCTGACAGGTGTCTCAAAGCTTTCTGATTGGCTAACCATCTGTATTTCTTTATTTTGACTTATTCTATTACATTTTTACAAACAAAAAATGTTTGTTCAAAAATGCTAAAATCAAAAGTGTGTTTTTACAGACAATCAAAATAGACAATTAAGACCTAAATGTCCTACAGTAATGGCAATCTAATGAGATTTACTTATTACTCACGTCATGACACTTTTTAACTCAGTAAATAAAGAACAAACAGTACAGATGCATGAGGCCTGGATACAGGATCACTTCATCTGACAGGTGGTTTTCTCATTCTCTCTCCAGCTCTTCTGAATCTTTTGTTAATATTATTCTCATCCGGACTTTTCCCCCACCCACACTTTAAACTCATCTTCCGTTTTATTTCTCTCTCTCTCTCTCTCTGGTAATAGATTTGCTGTGTAAGAGTGAGGTGGCGATCAGACTCCGCTGGGTGCTTCGTTAGTTAAAGGAATCCAGCAAATGGATTTCCATAATTCAGAAGAATCATGAAAAATTCAAAAAGTAAAGTTTGTTCAAAAGTGCTAAAATCTTCTCTTGGGTACGTTGACTTATTTATTCGACATTTCCACATCTCTCATTTTTACTTGTTTTAGACATGCAGAATAGACAAATAAGACCTAAATGTCTAACAGTAATTATAATCTAATGCGAATAACCATTTATAAAAAAAAAAAGTAAAACATTCAGATGCATTTCAATAATGAGAAAACAAACTTGTTAATGTTATGAAATTGTTACAATGTCACAATGGAAAATCCTTAATAGTCTTAAATTAGGCTTTACTTTTTGTGAAATATAAATTTCTTATTTTCTTAATAAGATTTAGAGCAGGGGTCATCAAACTTGATCCTGGAGGGCCGGTGTCCTGCAGAGTTTAGCTCCAACTTGCCTCAACACACCTGCCTGGAAGTTTCAAGTATACCTAGTAAGACCTTGATTAGCTGCTTCAGGTGTGTGATTAGGGTTGGAGCTAAACTCTGCAGGACACCGGCCCTCCAGGACCGAACTTGGTGACCCCTGATTTAGAGCAACATATTTACTTTTTCATCCAATACCAACTGTCATAGCCAATTTTAATGGCATTTAAATGCAAATACCTGTAATAAATTAGATTTATGTGGAAAAATGGGTAACTATACCAATATAAAGGTACATTATTAACAATAGTCCTAAATTGTAAATCATTACATTCCTTTAAAGTTTTCCATTGGAAATTATAAACATGATCAATCAACTTCTTTAGTTTCCAGTCATTTCAAACACCAAAAAACTATTATAAATATAAATAATAAATGTCTAAAATAAATGTAACATTTTCATGTACTTAGTAAAGTGAAATAACTAGGTTTTAGTTTTAACTAAAACTAAAACTAAAAAAAAAAAAAAACTTTACATTTTTCTAGAAAGTTGGTTGAACTACCAAAATTACTAAAACCAAAACATAATGCTAAATATTATTTAATTTAAAAATATATATATATATGTTTTAATGTTTTTAAAGATTTAAATAAATAAATAAATAACAAACATTTGAAAATAAAAGCTACTTTATTCCTAAAGCTATTCCTAAATACTATAACAGTACATAAATAATACTAAAATACCACTGATCACCATTTCAGTGGAAAAGAGGTATGAGAAACTGAGAGAGGGGGAGAGAGTTCACACATTATTCAGAGCAGGTATTTAGAGGTCAGAGCCCCTCAGCTGCTGTCCTGTCACTGCCTCTTTGTGTCTCATGCAGCTAAACCGACTGTCATCATTTCAAACAGGATTTACAGCAGTCAGACCGCAAAACATGAGCTCTAACCCGATCCAGACCTGCAAACGATCACCAGAAACTTAGCACAGGGAGAAAATCCCCAAACAAACGCTTGTATTAATGTCATCCAGCGCTCTGCTGGAGTTTTCGGTTCCTGGGAGAACATAAGTCTGATTTTGTGACGCGTACTTGATTCCTTCCAAGTGGCAGACACATGGGCTGCTTAAATGTTTTACCGTTCACTTCTACATAGAAAATGACCTTTCAGAGTAAATCAGTCAAACATCGGATGGTTATAGACCTATAAAGAATATCAAATTTATTGGCAAATTATGAAACACATATTTTATTGAAACTTGGGGGCAAGTTTCGGGGAGGCGCCAGAACATTTTTCCAGTGACAACGCTCTCTGTCGAGTTTTAATGCATTTTAAAGGAGCTTAACGATGACGTAAAGTCATTTTTTCTCTGTCCCCTCTCTCTCAATTGTGTTCCGTTGCCGAAAGCGTCTAATGAATCAAGTGACTTAAATGGGCCGCAGTGTTCACAGCGTTTACAGTTCTACAGGTGTGTGACTGGGTCAGAGTTTCTGCAGTTCAATACACAGAACACAGTCACACAACGTGGGGTTTGTTGGGTAACCCCATTACAGTCTGAAACTATTTATTGGGACTGAACTATGTTTGCTTGAGTCTTATGCAAGCAATAAAAAAACTCAACCAATGGCATGAGTTTAGGGCGGGGCTATCTGTTTGTCTGACTGATGAAGGCTAGAAACAACTGGAAAAGAGAGTGGGAAATGGGATCGGGAAAAGACAAAAAAACAAACAAACCTGCACAGCAATAAAAATAAAACAAAATAAAAATCAATGTCTGCATATCAATAACAAAATAATAAAATAAATTAACAAATGAATAAATAAAAAACCCAAAGTCTACATATCATAAATAAATGAATGAATGAAGGAATGAGTGAGTGAGTGAGGCCTACAAGGTCTACATATCAAGGAAAATAAATAAATAAATAAAATAAATAAATAAATACACACACCCCAGGTCATACATATATACATATAATAAATAAATACACAAACCCACGTTTACGTATTAATAAAAAAAGAAAAGAAAATAATTAAAAGAAAAATCAAATTCTGCATATCAATAATAATAATAATAATAATTGTAAAAAAAATTGTCAAGGTCTAAATATCCATGGAAAATTAAATTGAATTAAATTAAATTAAATTAAATTAAAAAACTTTCAAGTTCTGCATTTTATCCATTCATGTTTTCCCTGAGTAATTTCTAACACCACGCTCTGTTGTTTGAGCAACAGGAACACACATGTTTGCAATTCATATTAGTGCCACAAGTGGCTCAAAAATTACACACTTCACCTTTAAATGATCAGTTGACACAACGGTCTAATTAGTGAAAATTGATGTCATAGTGTTCTATCTTTCACACAGCCTGTTTACACAAGCGGTATTGTTCGCACGATACTAGCGTTTACTAAACCCAGCCTGAGGCCGTCATTATGCATGGAAAATCATTCCTTTTGGACAAATTCACACTCATCTGTATGGCTGTAATCACATTTAAACAATTGGACATGCTGAGATTCTTCTTTCAAACAACGTAAAGCTCTTGTTTGGCTTTAACATCAGTCGTATCACATGCCCTGGAAACACGGTTGTTTGGTGACCCATCTTAATGCATTTATAGTTCCATTTGAAAACTGCTTTTACTAATGTGGGTAATTGTAGCTTTAAATGAGACATACTTTTTTACTCTTTGACAAGGTGACAGCGTTCGATGATGGCACACAATGGCAGCTAATGACTCCTTTGTTCCAGTAAATTGCGGGAATACTCATTACAGCTATTTTAAATGCGCCCAGTCTTAGAGCTTAAATTGGGCAGTACTTAACCTACTTAAACATAATAAAACGTCCCAGCTGCTGCGGTCCTTGGCAAACTTAGGCAAAGATGCACAACTTTGATCTCAGAAGTCAATTAAACACTTACTAAGATTTTAAAACTAGAGCAGAATCATTTTGCAGGATTCATATGCATTTGTTTAAAAACTAAGAGCAGTTTGATTTAAGGGTGACGTGACATTTCTGCAGCACTTAAATAAAATGACTGCTTTCAAACAAGTTTCTGCAGATGTTTATCCTCATGCACTTACAATGCAAGTCTATGGAGCATAAATAAACGTTAAAATGAAATCCATGCTTCAAAAGTATAATGTAACTCAAACCTTACATGCATTACCATGAAATAAACAAATTGCTTACCAGCCTTGATAAGTTATATCCAATATCTGCCAGTTGTTGTTTTTTAGGTGGTAGAAGTTCATCCATCTAGAAATGGATGATCTAAATAACTTTTTAAATGAAATAGCATACCTTTTGCACAGGAAAATGTGAGTGCTTCAACAAATATACAAGTTACACTTCCAAAGAAATAATTACATCAGATGCCAAGAAGGGATGTGATATAATTCACAAGGTCAAGCACATTTTTTTCCTGAAAAAAGCACAACTTTTGCTATAGTACCTACAAAAATGATCCAATGTCAAAAGACTGATTTACACAACTATACAGCTTGAATATTATTTTTCAAAGAATTTATGTAAATGATTTACCTAAAACAACACAAGCTAAACAGTTCTGCTTTTAAACAGTCAGGTCAACATCTCCCAAACTTCACCATGTAAATATATTATTATATATGTGATTTTACAAACTTGGGGACAAAATCTAAATGATTTGGTAATCGACAGCAGAGCACAGAACATTCATTTAATATCTAATGTTTGCCACATGTAAAAAAAAAAAAAAAAATCAGATCTGTGCATTAGGCCTAAATAATGTAGCTTAATAGACCTGCCACACATGGTTAATATTAATCAAACAACAATACTGCAAAAAAGAAAAATGCATTTTTAAATTTGCAATTAATTTTGTACTTATTTAGGTAGAAATTGAAATATGAAAAACTAAAGAAAATACAACATTAATTTCAAATGAAAATTATTATTAAATAAAGAAAACAGTATTTAGTTTTAAATATTTAATTAACCAATTATGTACTTGAAATTGAGCAATAAATGGCTAAATTATATATACATATAATTGGCTTTGAAATTGGTGCAAGTGTGTGAAATATCACTGGTATTAGTATTGATTATTAATAGGTAGAATTAGGTAGAAATTGAAATATGAAAGGCTAAATAAGTAAAAAAAAATATTATTATTGAATAAAGAAAAAATACTTTATTTTTGATGACTTTATTTAACTAATTAGGTATTGGAAATGGCTTTATCTATCTATCTACACACACACACACACACGATACATATATATATAACCTAATTTTAAGAAAGCATGACACTATAAACAAGCAGTTAATGTCAAACGGATGTGTAACTGTAATAATAACAGGAAGCTGTCAATCAAATGAGTGAGAACATTTAAACATCAGCAGGGAAGGATGACATCACCGATCTCTCAAAACATTACATTCACGTGCAAGTTTGTGTGTTGCTGTAGTTTGTAAGTGACTAAGGTGTTCATCTTCTCTTCTCCCCCTTTAAAACACGGCAGATGCCAGGCGAAGTACCAAGATGCCACAGGCATTCACAAACACACACGCTGCCGGTGAGAGTGGGTAGGTGGGTGAGGACGGGAGAGGATGAGAACCTCCCGCGGGGCAAGTCTGAGAGAGCAGGAGGGAGGGAGGGAGACGGGGATGACAGTGGAAGAGACTGAATATGACTGTGTAATATTCGCCGTGGGCCTCAGAGGCAGAGTCCTTATAACTGCCTGTAAAAGATGCAAATTTGGTGAAATTATCAGCTGTAGAGCCGCGGGCTGTTTTCCAGCGGCCCTCTCCCGGCCCCCCGGCCCCCGCGCTGGAGGAAGTATTAGAGCGAGGAGCAGAAAGAGGCAAAGTTCAGTTAGCTTGGGGCGAGCCCCTAACCAAACTCCTCCAATTGGGGACATATGAAGACTCCTTTTAGTTGAAAGACCTCTTACGGCCCTCCACCGCTCAAACCAAACACAAGCAAATAGGAAATAGAGATGCAAAGAGCGGAGGAGAGAGCAAGTGCCAAGGAGAAGCAACTGGAAAGGAACCTTCAGGCGGGTTACAGGGTCTCACAAAGCAATAAAAATACACATAGATATAAGCCTGGGCGGGAGAAATATTCATATGGCTGCAAGTTTGCATGGCTGTTTTACATGCTAGAGATACAGAGCGGGACGTGTCCTATACAAGGATGGGGTGTTTCAAAGTCGAGATGAACTCAAATTCACTTTTTTAATGCAAGTTTTTGGTGCACAAAAAGGTAATCAAAATTACTTGTGAAACAATTTTAACAGTTTAAGTCCCAATCTCAGAAACGTCAGATTCTGAAAGTAAAATGGGTTGCAAACGGGTTTGTGTTGATTTAAACATGAGGCATCTCAACTTGCCATGCTAGTGAAGTGTTACTGTTTTGGATAAAAATAACTATATTGCATATACTCTTGACTGTATTGTGGGTGTTTCTAAAGTCAAGATTAAATCAAAATTCATCTTTTTAATGCTGGCTTGTCTTGAACAAAATCACCTCCAAAACGATTCACAAATTTTTTAAAAATTTTAACATGCAACAATCTAATCCTGATAGATAAAACGAAGTCTTGACTATTTTTTTCCTTTGTTTCATTTAGAAATGTACCAGATTTTTAATGCATGTTTTTGTACATTTCTAACAGTTCAAAGCAAGTCCCATCGTCCACTTTTTTTCCACTCAGAAACATGTCAGATAATGGAAGTAAAATGAGTTGCAAAAGGGTTTCATGTTGACTTAAAATGTTAAAACACAAAGCCAACACAAAGCCATGCTTAAATACAGAGCAGGACGTGTCCTAAACAAGGAAGGGTGTTTTAAAGTCGAGATGAAATAAAAATGTACCTTTTAAATGTGTTTTTGGCACACAAAAAGCTTGTCTTAATCAAAACCACCACCAAAACGATTCACAAATCCCTTTTAAACTATTTTAGCATGCCATACAATCAAATCTATTCCTAATGGATAAAATCAAGTTCAATCGCCTATTTTTTACCTCATTGAATATCTTGTTTCACTCAGAAACATGTCATATTTTGGAAGTAAAATGGGTTGCAAACAGGTTTCATGTTGCCTTTAAGCTCTCATTGTCATGCAACATAACAGTTGAGAGTCAAAACCATTTTTTCATACAAGTTTAATGTAAAAATAACTGAATTATCATGCTATGAAATGACTTTTTCTGTGACGTAAAAGTTTGGTATTACTGTCCACCTCTATATTACATAGACATAAAGAGTTCAGAATGGATCATTATTTAAGCAAAGGTACATGTTACAGATGTGCTCGTCAACAAAGAGCCTCTTTTTCCTGAAAGTACCAACTAGGAAATACAAGTCCACATCCAGGACTGTAAACATGAGCTAATCTTTTCCTAAAAGAGGGGGAAAGGAAGTTTGTGATTGGAGATGAAGTCCATTATGTGAAGAGCTGCTCTCTGAAGGTGATTGGTGGATCTGAGGGTGGAATCGCTGCATTGAATGATGATTGGCGTTTATTGCAGCCCAGCCTCGGCAGGTTGAGTCTCGGGTCTCAGAGGGGTAACCAGCGTGGAGTGGCGGGGTGGTCTGCTTCTGTGCCGTCCCTGATGCCTGATTAAAATCTCAGTCATATTATCAAAAGCTAGAGGGCGCAATCAGATGATAAGAGTGACAAATGATTTTAAAATGATGGTGGTTCTGAAACAAAGAAGGTGTGGCTATGCAAAAATAATATTATATTTTTGATCCCAATCCTACCGAGCCACCTTGCTGCCTATATAGGTAGCTGCCTTCCAAGGCAGCATCCTAACCGAAATGGAACCTCATTAGTGACTGATTTGGAACACTCTACAAAGGCATCTCGGCACAACACAATTAGCACTTTTCACAGAAGTCACGATTTATTCCAAGTCTGAAATGATCATGTTGCTAAGATATAATTTAATAAGGATTAAAATAACAATAAGCTGTAATATAATAAGGATAATAATAATAATAATAATAAAATTATAATTTGTTATAATTTAAAATATTTTTACATTTTTGATGGCTAATGACTGCAAGAAGCATAAATATGTAGCATACACTTTTTTTTAGACTTCTAAAAATAATTTGTTAAAATGAATTAATATCACTAAGCTTGCATGATAGTCTAAATATCATTAAGAAAAAGATAAAACATATAACTAACAAAACATGAAAAATTATAAAATATTTTTAAAATAATTTTATACATTATACACACACACACACACACACACACACACACACATATATATATATATATATATATATATATATATATAGCAGCAATAATCATAAAAATACATAGCACATAATTTTTTTTTTTACTTTAATTAGACTGTTCAATTCAGTGCTTTATGCTAGGATCAGCATCAGATGACAAAAACTTAAGTACTGTTAATATTTTAGATTTCCAGATCTTTTAGATTTCCACATCACAAAAAAAAAAAAGTTTTTTTTTTTTAAAAAGTTGCCAGTTGCTACTCAAAATATTGGTTGTGACTCAAAAAAGTTACCTATAAAAAAAATAATAATAAAACACCCTTATAAAAAGACAAAGGTGATGTTGTGCTGAATACAGAGAAAACTGTTGCATAAAGAAAGGCCACGCCACCAAGCACATCTAAGCCACATTTAGCCGGAGGTGGATGGTGTCGGTGGCCACCCTGCGAGTGCGATAGGGACTTAAACGTTTCACCTTTAACTAATTGTGTTTTTTAAGCTCGGGTTCCTGTAATTCTGCAGGACGAGGTGATCCTGGGAGGAAACATATGGTGTGGGACTTCTAAAGCTCTTAGCTGAGGCCCATCACACGGAGACGTCTCCGCAAACGGCGAATGTCACGAGCAGGCGGTGCGCGAGCTCTCCACTCACCCATTAAAGCGGAGGAGAGGACAAGAGGAGAGAAATATCCAAGGCTGCGCCATTTTAGCTGTAAAGAAGTTAGCGGTTCAAATAATGCCAGAGTCTCGCTCCCCCCGGTAAGCTGCGTGTGATCTGCTGGGACCGAGTGATCTGAGATTGCTTTTCCCACCAATCTCTTCCAAATGTCAGACTTTTTTCTTCTTTCTAGAGGAAGAAGGATGAGAGAAGGCATACAGCAATATACGAGAGCACGACACACAGGTGGAGATGAACGCCGATGCAGGGATAGAAGCGGCCAGGACATGAGTGGAAGCACCCTCTTGAGACAGCACAGGTTGGGCTGTAAAAATCCCAGGGTCCCACACACGCACACTTGTGTGTAATATAACAGTAGTAGGGACAAAAGTGTCTGCATCATATCAGCAACGTACGAAATTAATGTTCATTTTCAAGCCCACAGAATCTACTGATTTGAAATTGAGGAAAACCTGTAGAAAGGAATGGAGAAATGAAGCTGAGAGTACTTCACTCTCACTGAAAATCATTATTAAATTAGTCAAACTAATTAAACGCATGAGTTCTGCAAAACTAGCGTCACCAAATTAATTGCAAAAATAATGACTGTTTTCAGACAGGTTTCCAGAAGTAGATAGTCCTGATCTGAATGTCTATATTGTGCTGGTCGAGATGCTCAAACAAAAACAAACAAACAAAAAAAGGTAAAATAACAGAATTCAAAATTGAATATAATTAAATATCAGTTTAAATGTAATTATAAATAAGAAACACAATTAAATATCCGGTTCAAGTTTTAATAGGAAAAATGTAACATTTTAATTTAATTTAAAAATGACAATGTTTATGATTGCTCACTTTGTTTTGAAGAACATCTTTGCTAATCATATTTATTAGATGAACACATGAAAAATACAACAAAGGGAAACTAAAACCCTGAATTTCCAAGTTGGGGGCAACATGATAGTATAATAAGCATTTAAAAACAAGAAAAACAATGAAATATATAAGTAATAAATGTAAGTATATATATATATATACATAACATATATATATATACACACACACACACACACACACACACACACTTACATTTACAAGATGAGAACACAGGAAAAGTACAACAATAAGAAACTCGGTTTTTCTTTTAAACCCTGACTGTCCGTTTTGGCAGCGTGTCTAAAGAATCATGAAAGCACTATAGGATGGATCATAATTAAGGATATTAACTGTACAAATTATTGTGCATGCATATTGTACAATGTTTATGAAAAAAAAAACGTCTAGTTGCATGTCAAAACTGTACATAATTTCCCTGTGGCAGAACGAGAAGTCTAAACTGCTTAGATAAAGCATTGATTAAACACCTAATGCACATGCTTTGCTCTTCACTTTGTTGCTATAGCACAAAAAACTCCTCTTTATCAGTAACTGAAAAAGACTAGAAGACATCTAAATCTGTTCAATGTATTCACATGATAATTATGACTTCTGAGCTTGCGAAAAGGAACTTTCCAGGAGGGTTAGAAGGCAGCGATAGATGCATTTGATGCAGAACTGTACAACTGACCGAGGGAGAGAGAAAGAGAGAGCGAGGAAGAGAGAAAGCATGTAACTGCGGTTTGAGTAATCCAGTGTGTATACCACAGGGAGGAGCTGTGGTTCTGCCTCCATCAAACACACTGAATTAAGTCTCTCTCTCTCTCTGAGAGCTGAATGGAGTATGTCTTGGCTCTGTGCCTCTCTATGAGAAGTCAGAGTGGTTTTGAAAGGCTTTCTGAAGACTAAAAACTCCTAAGTCTTTCCTGTTAGCGTGGACCGGAGAGACTGACGAAAAATAATAATCCATTAAGTAATCTTATTTGCAAAGGGTTACTTTGCATTTTAGAGAAAATTTCAATAATAAATAAAATACATAAGTTGATATGAAAATAATTTGTTCATTTTTTTATCCTTTAAAAATCGATGCATCACAATTCAATCGAGTAACTGACAGTAAATGCACTTTCGTGTTTGTCTTCCGTGTTCGTTTTGCTCTCTAAATCGTTTGAAAATACTTGATAGATCACAAGATCAACAAGTCAAATATTTTTGAATGAAAAGTTAACATCCTGCTTCAATGAAACGTTTCATTCATTTCCAGTGGATTTATTTTTCTTCGCTTTAAACATGTCATCATAATAAACCCTCTCGATCCCTTCCTGTTGTTTTAACCCCTGAAAGTATGCGAGCTTGTTTTGAGATGCATAAAGCAGTCAGACGGCACACGGGGAGCTCTGCGAAGAACTCTCTGGCCACATGTTTCACAATCTCCAGTCCCCCGATGAGAGAACTCGATCAGTAAGATGCCATTCCCAAAGAGTATCCGTTCTCCTCGGAGACGTGTCAAAGTCACTATTTCAAGCTCTCAACGCCTGATCCGAACCGCAAGGTGGTTCCTATTTGTGCTCGTGTTCTGTTATTGTGGGGTTTCGCTGGAACGTGTGGTTTAAACGAAGCCTGCTGAAATATGTCGAGGTGAAACGCTCGCTGTTGTGTTGTTTATTTAGCCCAATGTGGAGCATTAAATAACCCAGGAGAAAGTTTTATTGAGCAGAGGTTGCTCAGGAGACTTTTCAGATATCAGATGTCTCAACTTTATCTCAGAAGTTCCTCCTAAAATACCTAGGGAGACATTTTTGACAAATGAGAAAATTGTTGACATGCTGTGCAATGAAAGTATAGAGCAACAAAACTCCAAAAATTCAAAATGTAAAAAACAAATACTTCAAACTTTCACTTTAATTCAGTATTACTTGCCATTCCTTCGTAATTAATTGTGAATTTCTGTCATTTCTGAGTGGAAATTGTTTCTATACCACATTTTTTCAGCATAGAAAATGATTTGCACTAGAAATAATTTGATGAGAAATATTTGCGTTCATATTAAGACTTTGGATTTCAGACTTGAGATTTTTTCAGAAACTCCAGCAGAAACAAAAACTGAAAAACCAAAGATTTAAGTAAAAATTCCCATTTTCTCTTCATTTAATTACATTGCTGTCTAGGAGAAAGAATTGTTTTTGCAGCATTTCAGGTTATAAAATAAGCTTAAATTATTTGCTTTTGCAAAATTTGATGAGAAATGTTTGAGATCCTATTGAAATCTCTAACCTTTGATTATACACTTTGGTATCGGTTTGACCTCTTTTCCTGAAACTCAAACTGAGAAGCAAAAGTCTTAAGCAAAACTTTCCACTCTCTCTCCATTTAATTACATTGCAGTCTAGGGGAGAAACAATTGAGATATTATACAAATCTCATTTGAGGTTTTCTCTATCCTGCGGGAACTTGTATCTCAAAGTAGAGTTAAGGGAATGAGCACACTAGTTAATTCTCCATCAGAAAAGTATCATAAAATCGTTTTTTATTTTTTAATTTCTTTCCAAATCAATTGACCCCGCTCTTTGGGTCAGTCCTGTTCTGTTGAGATGTGTTCGGGGTTGTTGCATTATTTCTCTTGATTAATAGGAGCCCTTGGATGCAGCGCTCTGACCTCACATCAGTAAACGTGCTCCGAACACAAGCCGACGGTGTCGGTACATCTGCGAGCGTTGTGAAGATGGCATATTTACTGCCCCTGCCAGCGGGGTCAAGCCTCGGGCCTGTTAAACGTAGTGGAGGATGTAAAAAGCAATTATTCATCAACGTGTGACCTTTAAAGCCGCCATCGCCGGCTCCTATCTGCTCTTCATTATCATAGGTGATGATCTCCTACTTGTTCTGTGAGTTCAGCATACACCGTACGTCCCACTCAGAAGAACGGTACCTACAGCAGCGAGCGTTTACTGGATGATACAGATGTATTTGGTCATTTTGAGCGCATGGGTCCTCAAGGACAAAGGGGTGAGATTGAGTTCAGTGTACAGGATTTTTAATTGTTAATTTACTTATTTATGCGCAAGACAGACGGTTTTGGCCATTACCTCTTTTTAAGATAATGTTTCAAGAAATAAAATTTACTCACCTTCATGTTGTTCCAAAACTTTTTTTTTTTGCAAAACATAAATGCAGATATTTTGAAGAACCATAAGTTTTTGCCCATGCAGTGAAAGTCAATGGGGTCAAAAACAATATTGGACCCCATTTATGTTCATTACATGGGCAAACAAACAAACATATATATATATATGTTGCACAGAAAAAAAGAAATGCAAACAGGTTTGGAACAAAAAGAAGTTGAGTAAATGATGACAGAATTTACATTTTTTGCATAAACTAAGGAGAACATCAAATTTCGGAAATAGAATCACTAAATGGAATTGCAAAAATTATTTCTATTCTCAAACAGGTTTTCCTGAACTTTTCCCCCGACTTCCATTGATCAGCCAAACAATTCTGGTCCCAAATTTATAAAATTTGAGCCAATGTTGCTGTGTTGAGATGCTTAAAATCAGAACAATATTTTAATTCTTATTTAGTATTTATTATATTTTATTTATTTATATTATATATATATATATATATATATATATATATATATATATATCATATTTATATAATTATTTTTATTATTATTTATACCTTTCAGGGGAATTAACCTAGAATGTTACAGATGCCTCTGCGTATTAAATTGGTTTTGAAGAAAGCTTTGTAATAGAAAAAATAAGACAAATCACTTTTGTTAAACTTAAAAAAATACATCTCATAATAACCTACCAAGCAATAATACATTTAGTGTAAATCCTATAATTACCATGTACAGTATGTGAATACTGTGCCAACTCTAACCAATCAGATGCTAGTTACCACTCAAAAACACCACAGAAACCAATCATAAAATTAAGTCATGCAACTGTTCATTGTTGCAATTTCTAAACTACCAATACCCATCCATTCTGTATAACCCCAGAATCCCAAACTACACAGGGCTCTCAAGAAATTAGGAAGGTTTTTTGATGTGGGTCGGGGGTTTTTGAGATTAAGAGAGGATAGCAGAGAATGTCAAGTTCTTCAGTCATCCTAATAAAAACACAGCAAATAAGATGTCGTCCTGTTTGTATTCATTATCAGTTCTTACATGCACACACTCTTGCATTAAACATTAGACAGCCTCTGATGTCTGCTTAACAGTTTAATCCCCCCCTTCACCATTCAGCCTGTCATAATAAAACCAGCCAAGCACACAAAGTCAAATATAAGCACCGAGAGGGAGGGCGTGCATGCGTTCTTTCGTTCGGCGCGTCGCTTCGTTCGCGCGAGTCGGAGAAGAAGCGTTGTGATCTCCCCTCTTCACCTCGCACTCACGCAGGGCCGATCGCACCGTACGCCTCAAGTGTGACACTTCAATTCAATCTTCCCAGCGTGCCGAGGCCGGCCTATCAGCTGGCTGCAGGACGAGCGTGGCATGCATGCGGTGGGACGATAGCAGGTCCTTCAAAAGACCCCCTCCTCTGGAGCCCCTACAATGGAGCCCACTTCTGTCAACAAAGCACTGAACGAAGGAACCCACATATCTACTCTATGGAAAAGATTAACTGTAGCAAATCCCTTTAGCCTGCCCTCAACACCCCCTTCCTCGACAACACAGCCCTTCTTCCTCTTCTGGTTTTGTTTTTTCTATACATGCAAGTCATTTTCCGGATGCTGATCTGGAAGGAGAGTGTTAAAAATGAGGAGAAGGGTTTAAAAGCGACTGATGAAACTAATAGGAAAGACAAAATGAGAATCTCTTAATCGTGTTGGTTGTTCGACATGACAGCGATAAGAGCAAATGGAAAGACTTTTGCTTTTTCCTAGGAAAAATACATATTAATCTCACCCATGTCTCTTCTGGAGCCCCAAGAAAGGGACTTTTCTCAAACTGCTCAGAATTGCTAATATTCCCAGGATAAGACAGAAGCAAGATGTCTCAATGTGAACTCAAAAAATTCTCATCAAAAACGCCCTACACCTGCTATGCTATTCACATATTCTCTATTTTTAGAACTTCAAGATGTTTTAGGAGAAACATCGAAGACAATGGTGAGTTTCAGAAGAGATCTCAGCAATGTCTCAAACGATGAACTCAAATGTTTCTCATAAAAAAATCCTTAAACCAGTTATGCTATTCACATATTTTATTTTTACAATATTCCATAAAAAGATATTCCGTAAAAAGATACTCAGACATTCTGTATTTTATTTTTAAGGCATTTAGGAGAAACATCTGAGACCTCATCTATAGGTTCAAAAGAGATCTCAACAATATCTCAATATGAACTCAATGTTACCAACTCCTTAAACAAGCTATGATGTCCACATATTTTTTAGCTGTTGACATTTTATTTCTCCAAAGGAATTTTAGGAGAAACATCTGAGACAATGGTGATTCTTAAATGTAACATACCTGAAGCCTCCATTATGTAAATAATAATAATAAATACACCTTCCTGATCAATCCATTTCTAATGTAGAATCTATAGAAAAAACACATAGAAGATCTCATTAATATCTCAGATTATTCTCCTAAACAGCAATGAGATCGCAAGGAGATTTTTCACCTGAGAGACCCCATCAGTCTTCACAAGATCTCATGTTTGTCAAATATTTCTCATCAACACTATTTTTCTGATTCTGAATGTCGTGAAAATAATTTACTTCCAGTATGTTTTTTTAATACTCAGGCCCTAATTGTTGTACAACATATTAATTGTAAGGAATTTTAGGAGAATCGTCTAAAACAACTGTGATATTAAAATAAACAAAGCTGAGACCTCATTAAGTCTCCCGAGCTATAAAAGAGCAATTCTTCTTCCTCTGGGAAGTGAAAGAGTTGGACAATAGGAAAGAAGGGAAAAGCAGTGTAGCTGAATGCTTGAAGAGTGAAGCACTGAAGCTCTCCGAAAACTACTTCACAATGGCAGTGATCCATTGCAAATACAGTTTAATATAGAGAGAGCACATCCAACGGCTCGCGCGCCGCGTGGGTTGAAACCACATGGCCATTTCTCCATTAATTCCGGAGAGGAAGAGAAAGAGAGAGAGAGAGAGAAGAGAGAGCAGGGAAATACGAAGTGACTTGCATGTCACCAGTGCGAGGTGGAAAAGCTCTACAAACAGTTCAATACCGCTGCCACTGTCCAAACAGCCCGCTCCACTCATTAATTTTAAAAAGTTGTGTGAATCTGCCTTGAACAGTAAATATTTAACCAGCACTTTGCATCGGCTGGCCCTCGTAAGCTCAACTTTAAACACACACACACACACATGCAGGCGCTCAGACACGCATGCACCGAGAGCGGCTGAAAACTAATTACCAGAGGCAGAGCCACTTGTCGGCCGCCATAAGAAATAGAAGGTCAAGAGAGTCAGTTCGGCTCTGACAAACAGTCATGCTACTGAATGATACAAATTAGCCATAGGGCAACTCTCTCGCTCTGCCATTACGCGCCAGGAGAGAAGAGAGCGGCGTTATCCATACATCAGCGCGTGATCGTTAAGATGCTCGAAAAGGGAATGCTATGAATACAAGAGTCGCTGGAATGAGGCGGACTTTCTTACAGGGGACTTAATGATGTGTTTCTCGAGCCCTTTAACCATATACTGTGAATATTCCAGCAGCTCCTTCAAACTTTGTTTCATTATTGACCTCTGGCCCGAGGAGGATCTGGCAAAGCAGATGCGGAGCGATGCAGTAACGCTGCATATGAAATGTTCTGGTGCAAAGTCGAGCGTTGGCTTGATGGATTTCTGGGTTCGGCTCGACGATTTAGCAGCCGTGCCTCTTGGACTTTAAATGACAGGAAATATTTTACCTCCTCTTGTGACGGCGTGAAACGTATCAATCTGACCGGACGGAGAGGGGAGGGAGGGTCATTTTGGGGAAATGAGAGCTGGTTTGCGGATGGAGCGATTGATAGTTCAGAGAGAGAAAAATGCTACTGGGAGAGCGGGAGTCTCTGGTGATCGCCGCAGACTGATGGATGACCAATGGGGTGTGATTTGCAGGGATGACTTGATAAAGAAGATGAGTGAACATCAGTGAGAGTTTAAAAATGAGTAGTGAAAAAAAAAGAGTCAAGTATGAGGGAAAGTCACATTGTAAACTTCACTTCTTGAAGTTGTACTGCAGCAGAAGTGATATTAAAAGATGAAATGGTTGGGGTTGTGGCTTGGTGGTTGTGGCACATCATGTGTTCGAATTTGGCCAATACGGAGTAGTTATTGCTTGGAGATGAACAACGATTAATTCTGCTTTGAATTAATTTGAAACTACTTTCATTGGCGAAAATAGACAAAATTGTATAAATGTAAGCTACTCAATATTAAATTATAAACATTCAGATTCTGCAGAAATGTAGAAATATTGCACTATGAAACTTTTGTTAGCGAACGCAAAGTTTCTCAAGGGAACGCAATGCATTTGTGAGAGAACACAAATGTTTTGCAAGAGAACGTAAAGTTTCTTGAGGGAATGCTATGGTTTTGCAAGAGAACAAAAATGTTTTGCAAGAGAACCTTTCTCGAGGGAACGCAATACTTTTGCAAGACAATGCAAATCTTTTGCAAGAGAACGCAAAGCTTCTCAAGGGAATGCAATACATTTGAGAGAGAACGCAAATGTTTTGGAAGAGAATGCAATGTTTCTTGAGGAAACGCAAAACTTTTGTGAGAGAACGCAAACGTTTTGCAAAAGATTTCAAAGTTTCTCAAGGGAACGCTAAACTTTTGTGAGAGAATGCAAATGTTTTGCAAGAGAACACAAAGTTTCTTGAGGGAACGCAATACTTTTGCAAGAGTATGCAAATATTTTACGAGTAAACGCAAATATTCTCAAGGGAATGCAATACTTTTGAGAAAGAACACAAATGTTTTGCAAGAGAATGCAAATAATTGTGAGAGAACGTAGCATTTCTTAGGGAACGCAGAGAACGCAGTTTCTCAAGGTAACGCAATGTTTTTGCAAGTGAATGCAAATGTTTTGCAAGAGAACGCAAAGTTTCCCAGGGGAACGCAGTACTTTTGCAAGAGAACACATTTTTTTTATGAGCAAACACAAAGATTCTCAAGGAAATGCGATACGTTTTTTGAGAGAATGCAACAATTCCAGGGAATCACAATACTTTTGCGAGAAAAACATTTTACAAAGGAATACAAAAGCTTAAAATATTTTTTTCTCATCTCTTATTTTTTTCAATCACCATGATATGTAGGGGCTCTGTATATTTGCAATGAGCCTGGGTTGCCATGCTAATCACAATTTTGTAGTATAGTTACTACAGATAACTACAGATGTCACTCCTTTACTTACAGTTTCAGTAATATTCAGAGTCTCTAAATCTGTTTTTTTTTTTTACACTAACATTATGACTAACGTCAGGATACCACATGTTGTTGCATATTAAAAGGTATATGGCAGAAGCAATGGCTACAATGGGAATTTTCATACAGAACTGCAAAAATTCAGAATATGCTGTAAGCAAGCGTCCATAACCTCAACATGTGATTCTGGGGAGTTTCTGGTGTCAGCACGTCTTCACAGTTTGGCTAATGTCTGACCTGGTGCTCACAGTCATGAAGTAATGGCCTGATCGTATAGGCCACCTGGTGTTCATTTAAACTATAGGAAATATCCCACACACACAAATTCACGCATGAATACCAGCACCGAGCACTCCCACAGCCAGCTGCAGACCACTATTTGATGGAGAAAGCGTGTTTCTGGTTAGCACGGCCGCAGGAGTGAAATCCTGAAAATCCCAAAGTCAGATCCTCACCATTAACCAAATTCAATTTGTCATTTGAGTAATTATCCATGATGGTAAGAGCCCAGCGATCATTCCTGATGAAGGGGGAAAATAGAGGATGAAAGACAGAAAGGGAGAGAAGGAACGTGAAGAAAATAAAGGTGGAAGACATCAGAAATTATTCCTCAGCTGGTTGCAGTGATGTGGTGAGCGGGAGGACACACACACACACACACACACACACACACACACACAAACAAACGTAGTGTTTGTGCCAGTATGGACGGCTGTGTGAAGCTGTCCTGGGACTGGTGGGAGAGAGAAAGGCTCGCTAGTTCTTGGCAGAGCGGCTGAACATCTGCATTTGGGCGTCACAAGGGGAAAACCACGTTCTTCAGAGAACCGGCCTCGCGAGCTCCGGGTAGAATACATTTGGAGGTCAGCGTGTGTGGAACAGGAATTATCAAAGAGAAAAAAAGTCAAATGAAAGGAAAAGAAAGTGTCCAAACATGCAGAACGGACCACGGAGTCACGACCCGAACACAAAGCGAGAGACAAAACGCCTGTAAATGTCAGGGCTGCAAACGCTGAATATTTGCACACTTATCTAACCAGCTCTGAGAATTCACCATAAGCTGTTTACATACATCTTTAATCGGCTCAATATCAACATTTCAAAGAACGCCTGAACATGCTCGAGTGCTGAAATGCAAAGGCGATCCAAACTCATGCGGTTTCCTTTTGCTTGGGTTGGATGGTCAAACATGGACATGTGTTGTCTAAATTAGTACTAACTTTCTTAATCATCACTTTTGTCTCGCGCACAGATAATCACACGTGCCTGCTGTCTTCCAGCTTCGGCAGAAACGTTAATTACGAATGATTAAATATCTCACTCCCGCTTGGAGACGGAGGTATATCTCTGGCTCGCTGTCAATCAAACACAACATACGCACACCAAAACCTTTCCACTGCATCACAGAGCAGTATGTTCTCAAAAACTTCTTATGTTTCTTTCCCACATTTCCAAACAGAGCCGAGCAGAGGAGTTATCTGAATGCATAAACTTCAGGTGTCAACAGCGGTGGGACGAGAATAAAGCAAAAATCAATCAATAAATCAATAAAAATAACTTGTCTTTCTAGGGCACATCATTTCTGGGTCTGGAGAATGAGATTATGCCCATGCCTGGTTTTGCTAATTATGTAAGGGAATACTCGGATCCTTGAGCTGTCTATCAGAGCGCTACCCCAGGTGATCCAGAAATGAATGTTTATCTTGGACCTTCAAAAGGAAATGACATCATGAAGGCGTCCAGAAAACAGGAAGGAAAGATGCTGCTGGCAATTATAGTCTGTGAGAAGAAGAGGGAAGAGAGTTGAGCTACAATATAAAGATAAATATTAAGTATATTATTAATATCATGTTTTATTTTATTGAAAATCTTGTTTTTATGCTATCATTTTATTAGTTTTTTTTGTTTTTGCTTTGTTAACTAATTATTTTAATAAAATAATAATGTATACTTTAATAATAATTTACACTTTAACAACAACAATATATAATAATAATAATAATGTTTATTATTATTATTGTTTTTGTTGTTGATGTTGTTGTTGTTAAAGTATTAAAAAAAGCTACTTGAATTAAAAAATGATGAACTTCAGAATAAAATGTTTTTTGTTTTTTTAAATCCCAAATTGTAAGACTTGTTGGTATTAAAGGTGCAATAATTTCAGATTTATCCAGGTGAACTGGACAATATTATTGGGAAGATCCTGCCAAATGTGATGCCACTGGGAATTTTTTTCATTCATCTGACAAGTGTGCTTCTGCTTTATCAAACACTGGAAAAATTAAAGACATTTTATGAATTTCCTGTGAAGCAAATTATTTAGTTTGGGATTTAAAAAAAAGAGCTGAATGAATGAATAAATTAATGAATGAATGAATGAATACATAAATGAATGAATAAATACATAAATACATACATACATAAATGGATGGATGGAATATTAACACATGCAAAGGTTAGAAAAAAGGTAATATTCCATTAATATATTTACGTCTGTAAAGTTGTATGTATGTAAATTGGTTTACATTTTACAAGCTATCCATACATTCATAATTTTCATGTGAATGTCTATCCAAAAGACAAAAGCAAGCTGTGCACAGGCACAAACGCCCCAGCAGGCATGGTTGTGAAGGACAGGTGATGATTTGTGCGGTTATAAGCACTAAGAGCCGCAGGACTGTATTTCCAGTCACTAGACTGTGGTTTACTCTTCTGTGAGATGTGCTCAGATAATACAGACCTATTTCACTCCACACAATCACGTGTCTGTCACTCAAAGCATTTTAAGAGAATTTTATTAGCGCCTCGTATGTGGCTAATTTATGATCCACTAGCAAAGACTGACATGAACTAAAAAATGAAACAATGTTTTATTATTTTGAATCAAATATCACCTTGCCTTATTCTCAAAGTACCTAGGGAGGAAATATATCTGTTCACAATGAGCTTGAGGCCATCGTTTATGCACCAGACACAAGCAGATATGTATTTGTACAAGTATACAGGAAGAAATGGCTTTAGGGCTGCATGATATTTCTGTGATATACATTAAAAGAAAATCACATTTGTTAAAAAGGACTATAAAACTTACTAATCATACCTGAAAGGTTTTAACTTTAGAGGGTCTCTAAAAAGCATATTTAGCCGGCAAGAGTTATATCCTTTATTTCCACGTTTCACTTAAAACAGGACTGCTGCGGAACAATTATCCAGTGATGGTATCAGAATATAATAATAAATGCATTATATATAATGTATATGTGGAATGAATAAATCAATTATTATAATTTATTTATAATTTATTATAAATTATTACACACATACATATACATACATACACAAACATATCAGTAAATAAAAAATAAACATTGGTGTAAATAAAATAATAACTAATACTTAATTATAATTATTATTATATATATATATATACAGTATATATATACACACACACACACACATATATATATATATATATATATATATATATATATATATATATATATATATATATATATATATATATATATATATATATATAAAGACTGACTGTATATTATACATTACATGAGTAAATGATGTACTGTGAGGTACTGTATGTACTGTAAGGTGATACCATGGTATTATCATCAGGCTACTGTCTAAATACCTATGGTATTACCCTGGTTTCCCATGGTATATTTTTAAGGGTTATTATAAGTTTCTCTCTCTCTTCCTTTCCCTCTCGCTCTCTCTCTTTTCATATTTAATGCATCCCCCGTTTCTCTCTCGCCATCTGCCCTCCCCCCTCTAACATTCTGGAATTTTCATGAGACAGGACAAAAATGGGCATTTCCCTTATTACCATCTCACAGTGGAAATCAAATATGCAAGGGAAGTAGTGTATACACTAATTAGTGCGGAATTCATAATTACTGTGCTCATTGATGGAGATACATTTGAATACGTTCGGGCCCTCGGGGACCCGCGCAGGCTGTCCAGAATAGGCAGAGAGAGAACGGGAAAAAAAAACTGCCCTCAGCCCCTTTTTCTTCTCGAAATTAGGGATCTATGGCATGCCGTAGCGCCGCGCGACGAAAGATCCAAAGTACCCACAATTTCTTTAAATATAATTAATCAAGTGGAGCGTGTAACCTAATGAATGTATTTGATAACAGGGCCTATTCAAATATGAGCTTTATCTGGCTGCTGTTGGGTTTGCTAAACGCGTCTGCAGTAGCAGGAAACGCAGCGCCGTGATGCTTCCTGTTCACGTCTCCTGCGTGTCAGCCGTCTACACGCTCGTCAACGAGAGGAGGGGAGACATGTGACAGCAAAGACGCTCACTTTAATTGCTGTAGATTAATAACAATTAGAGATGCTGGGTAGAGCAGAGAACTCGAGATGAGAAACATCACAGCCCTGGGATGACACACACAGACACGCGCGCACACACACGCTCACTCTCACACACACACACACACACACACACACACACACACACACACACGTCCAGCTTTCCTGAACTCGTATTATCTTGATGACATTCAAGATCTTCAGATCAATTAGGGACATGAATAAGACAATAAAACAGAACAAAGTACTGTTGTGTTACCATGGTGCAGTGATGGTACATGATATCATGCACTGGTACGTATATATAGGTATTATATATACATTGTGCTGAGTGATTACCATATCTCAAAAGAATTATGGTACCATGGTATATGCATGTGATATAATAATTTTATTGCCAGGGTATGCATGTATGTATGAATATATGAATGTATGCATGTATGTATGAATGTATTTATGTATGAATGTATGAATTGTATGAATGTATGAATGAATGTATGTATGTATTTATGTATGTATGTATGAATGTATGAATTGTATGAATGTATGAATGAATGTATGTATGTATGTATGTATGAATTAATGAATATGAATGAATATATGAATGAACGAATGAATGTATGTATGTATGAATGAATGCATACATACATATTTATATATATATATATATATATAAACTTTCTTTTAATAATCTTTAAATAATATTATATAGACATTTAAAAATAATAATAAAAAAATTACAAAAACACACCAATTGACTAAAAATATAACTTACTAAAATAAAAATGAAAATAAAAAATAACAAATTAATTCAAAATATTAATAAAATCTATAATTGTTTCACAATGATAGTAAACTGCATCACCATCATCATTTTAGGTTGAGGTTGTTTATTATAATTATTTATAATTATTATTATTCAGTGGGATATCTATTAATAGTTAATAGCCACTGTTAAATAAGTAAATAAATAAATGCATAAATATGTATGGTGTATGTATTTCATAACACTAACTAACAGTTACCAAAACTACCATGGTACATTTTTTTAATTTATTAATTTTAAGTGTTAAAAATGCAAATAAAAATCAGGATGAATCTATGTGCTGGTAAACAGACAGTTACTTGCCCCCAGTATGAAGTGCTGTACTGTGTTAATGTCCAGTTGGGGGTAAACTGCCCTGGCAGCCGCTGCTGGTCCAGCGCCCAGAATCTGAAAGGATGATGCCCATCGCCAAGCAGCGCCCAGCGGGTAACTGGAGACATGAGCCTGGAACTCTGGACAGACTGCAGCTAGGAGGAACATGCACTTATTAAACATACATTTGAGCAGTGTTTTTGTCTGAATTGATCTACTTTTTAATCTATCTGTGCACTATTTTTTACATTTTCTGCACTGACAGTTAGAGAAAATCCTAGAAATTTTTGGAATGGATTTAAATATAGTGAAATATAGAGAGCCGTGAACTGTGCTGAGAAAGTGCTTTAACCAGTTATTGTTTCATATGGTTCAACTGTCTCTCCCAGCACCTGTCTCCAGTGTGATAAGTCTGTCTGACATGATAGTATGTGTTTCATCTCCCCGCTGATGGTGTGACTGGAGCTCCTGGTGAACTCCACCTCTGCGCTAATGACGCGGCTGGGAAGTTTTCTGTAATGAGGCCCCACGCAGGAGCTCTTGCAGTTGGGATTGCACATGCAGCCATATGTGGGGCCATTGTTGCATGCATTAACATACGGCAGGTCAAGTTAACATATGCAGACTAAGAAATGACTAATGACTTATCACATGCATATTATTTTTGGACTTTCCTAAGAGCATGCAACCTTTCAGAGGAGCAAGTGAGAACGCGAGAAGAAAATAAATTAGTTTGTGCCTCCTCAACTGTCATGATTCCCATGAAGAAAGACAGGAGGAGGTAATGTTTAGAAAGGAGAAGAGCAAGTAGAAGCGGTTTGAGAATCTATCTATCTATCTATCTATCTATCTATCTATCTATCTATCTATCTATCTATCTCAAAGAGACAAATAAACCTTCAAACTTCAAACATTTGTCATGTCTTGTTTTTAACTTTTCTAGTAAAAAAATTGGTCATATAAATTTCAAAACATTTTAATTCTGCGTCATTACATTCAAATTTAAATAGTGATTAAATTAACTTCAGGAACTGAACTGGAAATTAAAATGCATTCTCAGCAGTTGCAGCATAATGTTGATAAAACCACAAAAACTAATTTCCACCTGCCCCTCCTTTTCTTAAAAAATAAATAAATAAATAGTAAATTTATATAAATTATATAATTATAAATTATATACACACACACACACACACACACACACACATATATATATATATATATATAAAAAATGTATAATTATATAATATTATATTATTATGCATTATATAATATAGCATATAATAATGTATGTATTATTATATTATATAGCATTTAAAAATATTTATTATTTTTTTTATAATAAATATATATTAAATATAAATAATTGTATTATTTTAGATCAAAATTGTTGTATTTGGTTGTTGTATATCATTTTTGGGAAGCCCGTTAAAACCCAGAAATCCTAAAACCTAAATGATTGTAGGAAAAATTATTATTTAAACAGCTTTACAAACCCAAATATGTGTTTTAGGAGAAGAAATAATGTAAGTGCTTTTATAAAACTATAAACTTCACATTTCTGTTTTAAATCCAGCAAAACTTGTCCCTATTCACTGGAATTGAGCTTAACTTGTATTTAACCCAGAATACACCCACACTAAACAGAAAATAAGGTGAAGAAACAATTCCTAGTAAATGATTACAAAGAAACGATAAGTGACACATTTAATTAAACATGAAATTCTGAAGTAAAAAAAAAAATGAAATGGTATTTTCTTGTATAATAATATTTGCTTAATGTACAGCTTCAATTTTTTTTTTTTACAGTGCAATATGCACTAATATGCTCCCTTTAGGGGTAGATAAGTGAGGGTCCTGTTACGGGTACAAGTTTTGCACATTTCTTTCTGAGAGTGTTGGATGTATTCGGTGTATGAGGTTTATTGCTTGTATTGAGTGTATTGGCGGTGAGGAGAAGCTTTCATTTGGCAGGTTGTAAAAATGTCTGTTTGTGTGTGTGTGTGTGTGTGTGTGTGTCAGGGCCTGAGTTTTTGTGATGGAGGAACCAGGTATTAGCTCAGAGACCTCGGTGGTCCCTGCTAGCCATTAGTTTCCCCTACAGCTGCAGTAAGATCCGCACAGTGAATCTGCCACACTGCCTCATTCATCAGCCACCCCATCCGCACCAGCACACACACATTCCAATAACACACACACACACACACACGTACAGCTCGCCGCTCACTAGAACTTCAGCACATCCACTGCAAAGTGTTCCAACACAGAGAGAGATGAGCAGAAAGGAAAACACGGTGTGATGAAAGCCGTTGTTTATTACTTACGATCGGCACGCTTGCAGTTCATTCATGCTCTCGACTGAAGCGTCTCCGGTCAACGGTGCAACTTCCTGCCGCCCGCCTGTCTTACAGGAAGTGTTTAAATGTTGGCAGGAGAGTTGTGGAATGGCCTGTGGAAACAGAGAGGACGGGGTCAGACTCGAGAGGTCAGCTGTCGAGACCCGCTGTATCTTTGTCTTTCTCCCTCACGGTCTTTCTGTGGGCCTGATGCTACATTATTTGCTAAAGCACATTTGTACTGTCAAATCAGTCGTCCTGCAGCCGGCTGCACAAAACTAAGTTAAGATAACTGGTTTATTTGTTTATTTATTTTCAGATTAAGGGGTTTTGTGCTTCTGAGTCATATTCAGTTTATGTGCTTAAACTTTAGTTGCAGTTTTCAGTGAAGAACATTTCACCTTCGAAGGGATCAAATAACATGAAAACTACTTGAAAATAATCTTTATATGAAAATAGACAAACTTTCACTTTAAAACATTATAAAGCATTGTTTCAAGATTAAATTTTGATTGGTTGTAACATTGTCTGGTGAACAATTTTAGAAGTGTATTGTTTTGTAAATCTGTCACAATAATGCAGTTTTTTCCCTTCTTTGTCGTATGTAATTTGAACATTAGTATTTGTGTGATTACAGATCGTTTCAACCAAAGAGGTCAATTTTTTTGTGATACAAGAGTTCATTACTACTTATATAAAATAAACAAAAGCTTGCACCCTCAAACACCATAAAGGATTACTGAATTCATTACAAAATGAAAACATACAGAAACTTTCACTTTTACTTTCACATTCAAAAGTATTATAAAAGATGATTGTTCAAACTAAATTCTGATTGGTTGCAACACTGTCTAGTAATCATAAACAGTCTATATTTGTCTTATGAACTATATTACTAAGCAGATTGTTTTGTGAATCTGTCACAGTATAATGCAACTTTGTAAAAATATATTTTTTTGTGCAACCAACTCATATTTCTGCTCTTGACCTCAAGAATCCACTTTATTGCAGAAAAACTACTTTAAAAAACGACTTCATTCTTCATATTTTGTGATAAAAGAGATCACTACTGTGTGAAAATATACTGAAACTTTCAATGTAAGACATCATAAAGCATTATAAAAAGAATTGTTCCCACTGGTTATGTCTGATAATCAATCTATAATTCTGCTCATGAACTACTAAGCTGGTTGTTTTGTGAATCTGTCACAGTTTAATGCAACTTTGCAAAGGCAATGTTTTTGTGCAGCAGGCCCTACTTCATCATATTTACGCTCTTAAACTTTAATATCCATTTGATTGCAGAACATTTCACTTTTAAAGGGGTCAAATCACATCAAAACTACTTTTTGCTAAATCTTTTGCAACAAAAGAGTTCATTGCAATGTGAAAATATACAGAAACTTTTGGTTTAATACAGATCTATAAAAAGGATTGTCCAACTCTAAATTCTGGTTGGTTGCAACATTTCTTGTCAACCGTAAACAGCCTACAATTCAGCTCATAAACTGTAAATGGATTGTTTTGTGAATCTGTCACAGTATAATGCAACTGTGCAAAGGAGCTCTACTTCTCTGTCATGTGCAGTTTATGCTCTTGAAATTTAGTATGCATTTAATTGCAGAACATTTCACTTTTAAAGGGGTCAAATTTACTTTTTCATTAATCTTTTGGGATAAAAGAGTTCACTGCGATATGAAAATATACAGAAACATACAGTTTAAAAACAGCATTATAAAAAAGGTTTGTTCCAACTGTAATTTCTGATTGATTGCAATATTGCCTGGCAATAGTGAACAGCCACAGTTCAGCTCATAAACTATTTTTCTATGCAGGTTATTTTGTGAATCTGTCACAGCATAATGCAACTTTGCAAAATAAACTTTTTTTTTCTTTTTGCAATTGGGTCCTACTTTTCTGTCATATGCAGTTTATGCTCTTGAACTTTAGTACCTATTTAACCACAGAACATTAAAGCGGTCAAACTACTTTTTCCTCAATCTTTTGAGATACAAGTATTCATTGCAATATGAAAATATGGAATCAAAAAACACAAACATTTAACTTTTAAATGGGTCAAAAAGTGTTCATTACAGTGTGAAAATACACAGAAATTGTCACCTTACAACATCATAAAGCATTATAGAAAGAATTGCTTCAACTCTAATCTGATTGGTTGTAATTGTGAACGGTTTACAATTTGGCTCATAAACTATATTACCAAGTGGATTGTTTTGAAAAATTGTCACAGTAAATTGCAATCTTGCAAAGGAGCTGTTTTTGAAAGGCAAAAAAAATGTTTTTTGAGGAGTGCAAACCATATTAGACCTGAAAACAAAGCATTCTTATTAATTCCACATGCAAAGTCAACATGAAATCAATGTTTACTCTTTATTTTCATAATGCATGTTTGGAATCATCAAATAATCCATGCATACTATTCTTAATATACATAAGTGTTACCTGTCGACTCTTCACGATCTAATCAATTCCCGATAAAATGATGTCCTGCCCCTTATTGAATGGAACATGTTCATGATACAGAAAGTAAAAAAATATCACATTACAGCAATATAATTGTGTAGCAAACACAGTTTCATATTGACTTTAAAGACACAGCAGTACAAAAATGCCTAGTTTAAGTGTCAGACAAAGGGTGGAAAACAGTCATTAAAAAATTAATTATGACTGCTTTGGTGCAGAAAAAACACTAACATTATAAGTGGACCTCAGGGGACAAAAATAAAACTATATATATATATATATATATGATATGACCCCTTTAATAAACTGCAGTGAGGTTACAATTACGAATAAAAGCATTTTTTTGATTTGTGCCAGGATAATTGCAGCTCTCACAAATAAAACACAAAGCCCTGGCCCTTAATTTTGATCCTGGAATGAGCATTTCTTTGTCACACTTCACAAACACCCAGATAAATTAAATAACCGTGTGTGCAGTAAAGGAAAATATGTGCATTCAAAGACGGCCTATACTGCCGCAGCAGTCTTATTTAAATTGGATGGGAAATTAGTGAAAAAGGCCTGGTCATTTCCGTGGAGAGAGCCGATCTGATGGCTGGGGTAATTATCCCACTAAAGCGGCTAACTGACATGTATGGTCACATAGGTCAGTTAGTGTAAGACAGATTTTCCCCTCTCCTCATTAAGTCCTTTAGACCAAACAGAGATAAAGAGTATTGTTAACATACAGAAGCTCTGGAAACTCACAGACTGTGGCGGAGAGAGAAAGCACGCCATCCGCACTGATTTGCTTTGTTTTTTTCCACAGAAAAAATATCTTGATGAGGCGATGAAATAAATCACAGGGGCTGAAATCCAGAGGTAACATCTTTTATGGACTTCTTCATGTCATCCATCTCCGGGCCAGGAGTGAATTATCAGAGCCACAAAAAAAGATCTATGTTTTCTGAGTTCCAATAATGGCTTGGGACAGAGATATATATTTATTTCCTCATAAGCTCGACAGGGCGACGGTGAGTGATAAGTATCATTATTGTTTGGCGAGATTGTAGTTTATGTCTCATCACCCGAGATGTTGGCACACGCGTTTTCAAAGAAGAAACAGATCAATTTCAGCCTGACATCCAGGAACATATGCAGAATGTAATGAGGAGACGATTACAGACCCCTGCATCTCACTGTAGCCTCACATATACCTCCATAAACTCACATATGGATGCAATTTCTCTCTTCGTTTCACATCTAGAGGAAGGCGGCGTAATATATCATGAACAAAAAGTCAATTTTGAAGTATAATCAGCCACTATATAAAGTATTCACTATCATATTCAATGTCACCTAAACAATCTAAAGAGTTTTATTTGTGTGTTTGTGTTTGGGCAGTTCACATGAGAGGTCATTTTAATGTCCGTAATATTATTATATTATATATTTTCATAATTTAGCTGGACAGTAAAAAAAACACAGATTTTGCCCATAAACACAAATGTTCATTTTCACACTTTTTAATTTCAATAAAATGTGTAAATTGTCCCCAACTTTGAAATACTGAAATGTACCAAAATTATATATATATATATACACACAGCATATATATATATATATATTATTTCTGTGTCTGATTTCAAAACTGACTGGTTATCAAATTACCTCAATTATTATTTTTTATTATTATTTTTATTCACTTCTTATTGGGCAGTCTTTTGGTGATCCTTCACAATGTTGCTACACCAAAATGAAGTAAATAAGACATTTTCAAGGTTATGTCCAGTATTTGTACATGGGAGAGTTTTGCCTCCTACTATGAATTACATTTGTAATGTTTATGACGTTTGTACATGGGAGAGTTTTGCCTCCTACTATGAATTACATTTGTAATGTTATGACGTTTGTTTATGAGATTTTCAGCAATGATAAGCATAAAATAAGCTAAAGCATATTTGTTTATTTATTATTTATATGAATGCATCATATATGTTTAACTTTTGCGAACTGTCAAAAAACAAATAAAATAAAATAAAAAATAAATATAAAATAATCCACCTGAAATAATGAATATATATATATATATATATATATAATATATATAGTAAAATAGCAGAGTGAAACGAATATTTTGTTGCCTGCAAACTGCCTGGTGCATCTTCATTATGGATTTAGGATGGCTAGCATCATATCAAATCTAAAAATTGACAGGAAAATGAAAATGAGTACCACATCACAATCTCATCCGAACCAGTAGATGAAATGACAGATGTCCTGTGTTAATAATTATAAATCAAACATCATTTAGTACACTAATCCCATCTGAATAGTGCTTTTGAACAGATGAAAAACAAGGAAGAGCACAAATCAAAGAATCAGACTCTGCCAACAACCCAAGATCTTGACTGCATGAACTTCCTTTAATTTAATTTCCTTCTACATACACACACTCACTTTCAGATCCAGACTCAAATTGAAAAGGTGAAGTGTGTTTTATTTCACGCTGACCCTGTCTGGATTAATACTGAGTATTCATGAATATAAACAGCGGCGCATTAGCGTGCATTAATGGCAATAATAAATGCATAACCTGCTGGTTTGTGGCCTTGACCGGTATGAGGAGCGCTTCTGAAGAGCGTCGCTCACCTCAGCGCTATCGTCTTTGCTCAAGGGGGGCTGCTCGGGGCAGGATTCTATTACCACAACTGACCCCTGTCTCTCCAAAATGCCCCCTTCCCTCTTACTCGGCTCCGTTCCCCCCTGAAGAGCATCTTGGCGGTCTCTGTCGCGCTTTGCTCCTCTTCACCTCACTGCTCCTGTAACTCTGAGCTCATTAACCGCGCGCTTCCAAACGGCTGCTGGCATACATTGGTGCCTTTATCTCCAGCAGCCCCTTCGGACGCAGGCATTGTCTCTTATTTTTAATTAGATTGGTTCATCAGCAAGCTGACGGGGATGTTTGTGCACTGGGCACTGGTACAACACTGAACACACTGATTTCTGTCTGCACAGTATATACAGGCCTATATAATTGTGCAATATGTTTGCAAATGTGTCATATTTGCCATGGGAGACAGGATAAAATATAAAAAAATAAAACATGTTTAGCTTTGATATTATGCCAAAATGAGAATGCACTAGGCAGTTTGTGGGCAACAAGAAAATTAGTTCTGATATTTTATAAAGTATATTTTTAATATTATATAGTATATATTGTTTTTCCAGCCCTTTTAGTCAACTTTTTAATGTCATTATTTTATTAGTTCTGCAGCGTGACAAATGTAATCTAGATTACAAATGTAATCTAAAAAAAAACAATCTATAAAATGTTAATATGAAAACACAGGTTATGTCAAGCATTTTTTTTTCCCTTTAATGACTATTTTATTGAAGGTGATTTTCCTGCTCAATTTGACTAAAATGAATAAAATGATGAAAAACGTAAAAAACTATTGGTGTTGAAATGAAAATGACTAAATGGCATCTGAAAATGTATCTTTTCCACACAGATTAATATTTTAACAGAAGATACTGTCAACTGTGCCTCAGTTTGTAAAAAAGTACTAAAAATGGATAGAAATGCACTTACAATGGAAATGCACGTACAACCGACTTGATTTGTAAGTGCAGAACTGCTTTTACACACCCGTACAAGTCCAAATTCTTTTACGTTAATGAAAGGACATTAAATGTAAAACAATGTATGCATTGTTGGCATACTGGCCCTTTTCTCTAAAACAAGAAAATCAAAATTGAACCTATTTAAATACACATTCATGGTCTTAAACTACTACTACTAATAATAATAATAAAAAACATGTTGGCATATCAAATATGTAATATTGTTGTGGAACAGCTTAAAATTAAACTCTTGTTATTTTTTCACTGCTGTTGCAATTACAATATTTGTAACACTAGCGGTGTAAAAGTGTTCCAAGATAAGCAAACATACAGGAAAGGTCTTTTATTCTAAGATCCTGTCATGTCACTTGTTTAACACTTGACCTGCTGACTCTCACATGCATAAATCATCAATGAATAAACATGAGGATTCATAATACGGTTGGCATGTGTGTTTATCCTTTGCCAAGTCTAGGTATTAATGAAATTAACTGAATTTAATTAAATATTACTGTATGTAAATTAGATTTTAGACATTTGCAAATTAGGACAGCCCAGGCTTGTTTTGTACATTATTATTCTATATATTTTAATTTATTTAACAAAAAAAAAAAAAAAAAAATACATTTAAATGTAATTTAATGGAATCAAATTCTTCACAAGAATATGCTATACAACGGTTTACAGAAGTTAACATGTTTCTCCACCGAAGAACAAACTTGTAAAAGACTCTGAATCTCTTTACCTGGATTCTCTGAAAGCTATCAAATATTAATCATCCCAAAGATGGCTCTTAAATTAGGGTAAATTCCTGAGAGAATGGGATCAGTCATTAAAACAACATCATTAGGATGTCAGCAGAGCCCCAAGGAGAGACCGGGCCCTGACTGCTGATCATTTCTGCTATATTTAATGAACAGTCAACGATACATAACTTCAATATTGGCAAAACATAATAATGAGGCAATTTCACGGAAAATATGTGCAACCCCCCTGTTTTGTCACACTTTGATAATACACTTGATTGCTTAATCACGCAACTTTGTGTCAACAAACAAGTCTTGGGATTTCAGGGTTGGCACATTTGTTCAGTCACTTCTTAAAAGGTACTTTTTTATCAATTAAACACATTGACTACAAATTAAACTTTTACAGTTGACTGACACTGATTTTGCGCTTCTGATTTAGCTCAGGCTTGTGACAGAAAAGGTAGAAAGATATATAATATACTCATATTTAAATCAAAATCATTAATGCATCGCTGACGAAACATATAAACGAAGTCTCAACAGCAACTGCATGAAAGTGTCTGTAAGGAGCCACACACGAAACACTCATTCATTTTTCATTCAATCTCTTGTCTTTTGCCTGAAGCACATTATAATTTGGCTGCAAATATTAAACTTCCTTTTAAAATCTTTTTTTTTTTTTTTCCTGAAGTATGTCTTTACAGTTATGATGTAAGTCTATAGCTCTACATAGCATTAAATAGTCTTTAATGGGCCGTGGCTAACTCCAGCGGTGTAAATTTCTCATAAAGTGACACTTTTATACCTTATTTAAGGAGGAGTAACCTGTCTTGTGCAATCCTTTCCAAAACAAGATCCAAAAACAACATCAGCGGGTCCATATTTCAGCCCAGCAGCTCAGAGGAAAAAAAAATAAAATATATATTTTCTGAATTACAAAGATGGATTAGAGCCACCTGAGAGGAATTTGGTGTGTGTCCGTTGACTAATAGATTTCAAAAGTTCAGCTGTATCTAAAACATATTTCATTACAAACCCAGAGAATGATTTGAACAGGTGTATCCGGCAACCCTTTGAGACCAATGTTAATTTGAGTAAAATTGATGAGAAATTAATTTAAGATGTTCATTTAAACTTAAAGGTGAAGCGTGTACTTTAAAATACTTTCTTCTATCTAAGCGTAATGTGCAGAGAGTAGAAAAATATAAAAAAGCTATTTTGCTGAGTGTGTCGTCACACTTATGCCATCATCTCCAAACTTATTTTACTTCTGTTATGTGTTATATTTTGGAATGAAACAAATGTAAAACGTAAAATGTTAGTCAAATGGCCAAAATATAAAATCAAATCATTTCTGATTATTCATTCTAAAAATAAAACTTTGTTTTTCTTTGGAATTACATGCATTGATAAATCATTAACAATAACAAAAGGGTCAAGTTTGATTTTTTTAGGAAGCAAATTGCATTAAAAAAATCTAATGAGATCCCAAATAAATAAATAAAATAGAGTTTAAAATTTCAAATGTTATTTATACATAAACACGTATATAAAGAGACTAATATAATAGGCTACTACTACAAATATGATTTATATAGTCAACTTAAAAATCAGAATTTATTTTATTTTGAAGGGATATTCTGATCTATTTGTGCCTTTTTATATAAAGAAATACAAATCATTAAGTATATATTTTTAAGAAGTTTTTTAATATACATTAAATAAATTATCTTGATGGTTAACGAATAATGCCAATTTTAATTTTAAGAATATTTATTTGAAGAAAGCAGGATCTGCACTCACTTGTAAACTTCTTAATGATTTGTAGATTTTTTTTATTATTATACAAAAACACAAATGGATCAGAATAAATTCCTTCAAAATAAAATAAATTCTGATTTTTAAGTTGACTAAGAAAAAAAATGCACTGGTTTTGAAGGCCTGTCTTTAGTTTTATCCACAATATGAATCAAATTGCATATGTCTTGAGGGGGAGCAAACAACAAAAAAATGTAAATTTAGGTGAAGCTTTACTTCAAAATAAAATACATTTTAATTTCATGTTGACTAAGAAAATAGAACGCGCTGGTTTTGAAGGCCTAGCTTTAGTTTCCTCCACAATGAATCAAAATACAAGCGTCAAGCTCCATGATGCCGAAACGAAGCCATGAAATATGTGCGGTTATTTATTATGTCGGACAAATGCAGTCATGCCAGGCCAACAATAAACATGTCTACCTTGTGTCAGGCTTGCGGAGTGATAAACGGAATTAAGCCATAACACTCCTGGTAACATAACCCCTTTACTTCTTGTAAATCCAGTCAAGTGTGAAAAATAATAAGTGACCAGAGGATGACCCACTCCTCAGTCTCACGGTGGATAGAACCTCCGCTGCTGGCTAATAAAACCACACACAGATCAAATGCAATAGAGTGGCATGACACATGAATCTGTTTGTGGCCTATTACCTGCGAGTCAGCATTTGTGTTTGTGTAATCAGCTTCAGAGAGAGAGACAGAGAGAGACAGTGTTAACAACCGCTATTATCAAAAGTGCTGATGGACAAACCAAAGAGAGACCTGTACGTGAGAGAAAGGACACATGCTGTAAACACTGCATTAATGCAGAATGTTTTAATAAGTTAACTAGCACATTGAAATCTGCTTAAACAGTTTACATGACAGTTTTGAAGCTTAAATTGTGCAGATGGAGATCTTAAATGAACCATTTACTCATTTCGTACAAATTTATTTTCTTCCATATCATCACAAATAAATTGGGACGGGGCTGTCCAGCTCAAAAATGACCGAATGATGCATAATTCTTTAAATTCTGAACACAAAGGTAAAGAATATAGAATATCAGAATGCAAAACTGTTAATCCAGTCAGTAAATAAATATATTTAAATATTATCGTGTTATTATATATTTTAATCATTATAAATAATACAATAATAATAAAATATTTCAAATAAATTAATATAAATCAATAATGAAATAATATTATAAATAATAAAATAAAATGTATGAAGCAAATTGCAGATTATATAAATTGTAATACTACAAATGTTTTAATTATAAATATTATGATATTATGTATTATTATTTTTGTAGTAGTGGTAGTAGTATATATAGACAGACATATGCAAATGTCATATGGATGGATGGATCAAATGACAAATAACAATAATAATCAGAATTAATTTTCAGGTGAATTATTCCTTTAACTCCACATTCTGAATTCTGCTTAAATTAGCCTGTAGAAAATATCTCATGTGACCTTTTTGAAGCTTAAATGTTGCAGATAAGAGAATTAAAGTCAGAAATAGCAGTGAAATTATTCATCTTTACCCTTACTGACGATGAGTTATGTCATATATGCCGAGTTTAACTATTCATATTATGGAACACGAGTGAAACATGGAACGCAAAGGCCACAAGATGTTTGTCTGACACCGAAAGAAGTCTCATCAAGCCTCCTCTACCTCCATTACAGATTATCATAAATGTTTCACATTCACCTTTACCGTGGTGGAGATATTAAATCAAAGCAGACTTTCCCTGTTCCTCTCAAGTCAGCATTGATTAAAGATCTCCCGATAAAGGGTAGGCAAATGTCAGCTTAGTAGTAATTGAAAGAGTGTGTGGAGTTCTGATGTGCTGACCTAGGAATACATCAGAAAGCTTTTCCTGAGGATGTGCGGATGGAGATACTGTACGTGTGTAAATGTTGAAGCTCTGTGTAGACCAGCGAACTGCTATTACACTCATTAACATAGAAACACATAGATAAAACTAATTATCACTTCATATGATATTAGTTTTTCACAGAATGTCACCTGTTGTGGGTGGTGGCATGGCTCAAAAAGGCACTTTTGTGCTACAGACATGAATAATAAAGGAAAAGTAAGCCATTAATAATTGGATTCGCCTGGTGGACCAATAAAATGGAATGAAGAGGTAAAATTATATTTGTATGGTGGTTTATGTTAAAAAGTGAGTTGATTAAGAATAGTTCATTCACTTTATATGCTTTAAACATGTAAAACATCTGCGTTTCACGTCATTATTAGGTGCTTTAATATTAGATTGTAATATTATTTAATGACCTGGTGAATCGATGATTTGATCCAGTTCATTGAAACGAATCGTCTCAAAAGAACCAATTCATGGAAAAGCACTGAATTTCCCTGTTTGCATAAAGCTATGGATTACAGGTTATAATGTTGTGAAAAATATTCAGTTTCTTGCACAGGCTGATCGTTTCGCTTCATAAGACCTCGATGTATCGTCAGGAGATATGGGTATTCATTTTGCTTTGCCTGCTATGTTTTTTTTTTGGTCTTTAAGTGCCAGTAGCTGCTGACTTGCATTTTATGAATCATTAAAAGCACAGTTTTAGCTAAAAAGATTCTTTATTGTTATAATGAGGGGGGAAAAAGTTACCTACATTTCAGATGGCCCGAGGGTGAGTACATTTACTGTACACTGCAAAAAAAATTAATAAATTCTTACTTGGTATTTTTGTCTTGTTTTCCATTACAAATATCTAAACATTCTTAAATCAAGATACATTTACTTGAGAAGCAAAATTACTTAAATATTAAGTGTTGTTTCCTGACAAAAATTATCAAAATGTTTTGGTTTTTGCTTAAAACAAGAAAAAATATCTGCCAAGATATTTGGTAAGAAAATACATTTGATTTGCCCTTGAAGTAAGGTTATTTTTCTTACCAGATTTTTTTTCTTGCTTTAAGAAAAATGTACAAAATGAATACATTTGCAGAAAACAAGACTTCATATAGTAAATAGTAAATGCAAGACTTAAAACAGTAAATGCATCTTTATTCAAGAATGTTTAGATATTTACACCAGAAAACAAGACAAAAATACTAGGAAAGAAAATCTTAGGTACGAAAGAAAAAGAGGTATAAAATGACCTTAACAATACAAAAAAAAAAAGAAATGTCTGACCAAACCATCATTAACCTCTGTGGTTGAACTACAATGATGTATCCGTACTGCATGGTGGGAAATCCAGACATCAGTGATGCAGATTATCCTGAACCGTCTCACACAAGCACACATGGTTTATACCCCAGGTGGTTGGGTGAGCAGCCCTGATCAATAGTCTTTTCCATATTTTTCGGAGTAAAAAAAGCGCTTGACTCAAGGTAACAGACATGCGATTGAGCTCTTCCATTGAAGTTCCATCTGCTTGCCTGACACACAGATTTGTTTGAATTCTCACAATTATGAGTGGCCTGTGAAGTGAGCAGCGTCCGTTTGTAGTGCCGTCTTTGAGAGGCAAACCTGCCGTATTAAGGACACTATGAAGGTGGGGTAGAGTAATGTCTTCTCTCCAGAGGAGGTCTTCTTTTTCAAAAATCATCCCTTTCTTTCGAATACCTTGACACATAACAAAGTCTGCTTCCCACCAACCCCCCCAAAAAAGGTAGAGAGAGGTAAAGGGTAAACTTGGTAAAGTTTTTTCTCAAAGTCATTTAGGTGTCACTTCTACAACATCAGTTTCATGCATATTTCATCATGTTCCTCACCAGCTCTGCAGAGTTAAACTACCGGCTGAAGTCTTACAGTGTTACGGCGAACACGGTGAGGACCGTCGGTGTGTATATATTGGATTTTGTGACTTGCTCGTTTCCTCACGAGAGAAATAACACAGCCACAAACGCGTCTCTGTGCCGAGCTGCACTTGTGCTTGTCAGGAACTCCATCAAGTTCATTGGTGTTATAGATTCACGGACGAATCAATACGTCTTTGCACAACAGAGAGTGAGAGTGAGTACGAGCAGGAACAATTGAGACAAAATAAACATTTATGTTTGAAAATGTGCACATGCATGCAAGATTTTTATTCAATTGGGTTGTCAACAGCACTTAGGCCAATGCAAAGTGATGCCCTCTCAAGAACCAGACGTAATATGGAGCAGCTCAACATGGGACTTTTTTTGGTGTGTTTGGTCAGCACAATATAACAGTTTTAACAGTTTTATCTTAAATAGGTTAAGAACCTATAAAATACAAATTAATCTGTTCTATGAGCATTGTATGCGCAGCAGGGATGGGAATCATAAGGAAAGTATCGATTCTAGTTCTGATTTCTTTACAACTACATTAACAATTCTTTTAAGAAGGAAGTATCCCTCCAAAAGTAATATTTTTTATATTTATGTATGTGTGCTTTTTTACATTTAAGTGCCACTTATTACATTAAAACTCAATGCTGAATTATCAGCCTTAACAATAAACGCTCTCTCTCTCTCTCTCTATATATATATATATATATATACACACACACACACACACACACACACACACATACATATATGTATATTTATATACACACACACACACACCTCTATTCTGAATGTGTATCTTTAACTAAGTCAACATATGAATACCTAGTGAAACCGACTAAACTGATGTATGTCTCACAAACATAACACAAATTTAAAGTTAGACATGACAAAAGTATCGACTTGTGGATCAGTAAAATAATCGTTATGACTGATTCCGTGGGTGACTCAGTAGAATTATTCAAATTGATAACTTGATAAGACTGACAGATAAGACTGACTCATTAAAAATAATTTACTAATAGGAGTCATGCAATCACGAGTCAAACTACACTGGTCGTGCTGTAAGTTTGTTCTTGAATGCAAACCAGTGGAAACAACACATTATTATTTTGAGGCACCCAGTATTTCTCTCTTCAAATTGAATTCAGACTGCAAGCTCACAACTCAGTTGAAGTATTATTTTGTTTGCCATAGATAAGCAGACCTAAACAACCATTATTCTGGCCAAGAACTGCATACTTAGACAATTAGAAACCATATGATTGACACGTAATGTGATCAATCATAGTGTGTTTAGAGGATGGACGGATGGATGGATGGATGGATGATGGATAGAGAGGTGGCAGTCACTATAAATAGATGTACATAAAACATCTTTTAAAAAAATGGAGCAACCACTTTCCTGTTCTTATTCCTGAAAGTCAGCCAATCAGATTAGAGCTTACTAGATCGAGAAAGTGATTTGTGTAAACTAAGCAAACACTTTTATAATATTTTAATACAATAGTACAGGAAGAATGCAGGCGTTTAAGAACCAATACTAAAATATTGGTTAAATGGTTGTTTTTTTTTACCAAAAAGGGAACCAGTTCTCTGGTGTGCACATATAAGTATCTCAAAAAGACCTATCATCTTGAAAAGAAATCATAAGGATATCTGTTTTCCTTCTCTGCATCTTTCTGACATGGCACATCACCTGTCACCATGAGCACATTCTGTTTGTTTAGTTGCTTTCTTCACAACTCCAGGAGGATGTTTTTCTTCCTAACACGTAAAACGCGCCTATAGTTGCTCTGTTTTCTGTTTTTTCAGACTTTTCACTTCCCAGAATCCTCTTGTGTCTCTTCTTGCATCCAACTCAATCAATACCTCACACTATGCCTGGGGCGCCATTCTGCAAAATACTACATCCAATTTACACAAAGAAATAAGCAACTTTCCAGCGGGTAGTACATAATCACACAAAACAAAAACAGCCAAGACACACTGGCCGCAGATTCTAAAGATGCCGCTGACCTCCATTTACATGGGAAAATCACACCTCAGCCTCTGTGCGGCTGGTGCCGGAGCCGCCCGCTCTCGTTTGGATAAAAGAGGCTGTTTTGGGTGTTGAGTCACACCTCGAAATGTTGCTCGGATGTGTTTGTGTCACGGTGGCGGAGCGGCTCGCTAGCGTGAACGTCGTCTTTATCCACCGTGTTCTCTGAGGACCGTACCTGAGCCCCTCGCTGAGAGGAGAGCGCGCTCGCTTTATCATCTCCTACACACGCCTGCACACACACATATAGATGCACGTGCTTGTGTTATGAGCTTGTTCAAAGTGGGTAAACAGAAAAGAAAGGTGGTTTGAGCAACAATAAGTTCCCTTTATGAAAACAAGAAAACGAAAACTGGAAAAAGATGCAAAACCAAGTCAAATTAATGAGGCACTCTTTTTAGAAACCAACATTATTTCATCGGAATGACTATAAATGTTACGAACTTTGTGAAAAAGATGAGTTTCGTATGAGTTCGTATGGTAAAAAAGTTGTTAACATTAAGGTCCCTTGCTAATTTTACACTAAAATACTGTTAAACATACAGTTTTTGGAGGTGAAAAAGAAGTCATCTTATAATTACTGTGGAAAAACTGAATTGACATTTGTGATACTTCAGATTTGATGGTTTTTGACTGAAATAAATGTTGCAGTTTTGCACATGAGGGTTACATCTTATGTTGTTAAGTTAATGTTTATTGCATTATTTAGTGTCTTCTGTGTTATGATGGTGCTTTGTATTTGAGTGTATCTTCTAGAGTATATAGTACTATTTTCTCTTCACCACCTGTGTTTCTAAGGAGGTTGTCAGTATATATAAAGATAAAAACAGATTTTACACTGCAAAAATGATTTTCTTCCTTAGTATTTTTGTCTTGTTTTCCAGTTCAAGTATCTAAACAATCTTCAATAGATACATTTACTTGAGAAGAGATATGATTTAAGACATTAAGTCTTGCTTTCTGAAAAATGCATCAAAATGAAGTGGGTTTTTGCTTAAAGCAAGAAAAAAATATCTGCCAGTGGGGTGAGCAAAATAAACTTAATTCAAAGAGAAAACAAGATTATTTTTCTCACCTCATTGGCAGATATTTTGTTTTGTTTTAAGCAAAAACTTCATTTTGAATAGTTTTTCAGAAAACAAGACTTAATATTTTAAGTCATTTTGCTTCAATGTTTAAATATTTATACTGGAAAACAAGAGTAAGAAAATAATTTTAGGCAGTGTAGTAATTCGGTATATTAACATTATTTCAGATAATATAATGTATATTTTTTACTGTAAATTTAATTTATATTTGTAAAATTTAAAATGATTCTACAGTATATTTTACAGTAAACTTCTGGCAACCACAGCTGCTGTTTTTCATCATAAATTTCTCTGATTTAATATATATATATTATATATATATATATTATTTTTTTATGAGTTTATTCACACCCACACTGTTGTTTCAAACCGCCTCATGCAGCTATTGGATGGATCGTGTGTGACTGTCAAATTGTGAATAACAATAATTTATTTGTGTGCGTATGTGACAAAGAAGAATGAATGGTCACCCCAAAATGCATTATTTATGGACCCCGAGTGTCAGACCAGACTGGTGAACTTGAACCGCCCCGTTTCTTCCCCTTAAATTGGTGAGATTTCATTTAGGACACTGCAAATGTGACGCGTTTCCCCGCCAAACATTCACAAAGACATGCATTACACATTTGATTTACATTACAGGCCCTCTTACTGCAATAGAATAAGCCGTCAAATTCAATGTAAGCTAATAAAACGGAACAACGGCCGAATAAAACGCATAAAAGTGCACCTCGAAACCCTGTGAAATAAAGTTAGCGCGAGCTTGACAACACAATGGTTCTCTCCTTGTGTGTACACATGTACCTCCTCTTGTCTCACCTCACGTCTGTGTCTAAATTTTCTTTGCATTGTGTTTACTGTATATGCCAATAGTGTAATATTAAACAAAACCAGTGTGTCCGGTGTCAGAATGATAGATTACGGCAGCCAGGCAAGGTCACCCCAGAGGGCCAAGGAGCCCTGTCTCACTCTTGCAGTTAACACTATATCCGTATTGTATGAGTGTCACGAGCAATCCAATGATTTATTGCTTGGAAGGGTCTGCTCAATTTTTTTCCCCCTCTCTCTCTTTCTGCCTCTCTTTTTCGTGCCTGACCAAATTGCACATTTTCTGGAGAAGGAGGCAAAAATATCCCAGCACATAGATTAGCCTGATCTTCTGCTTTGTTTGGATGGATTCGCCGTGTTGGGAGGAAAATTTAGACATGCTGATGTGTCTGGGCCGTTGTTAACAGTTTTTCATAGCTGATGTTTGCCAATGAGGAATCATTTGTATGGCAAAGATTCCTGAGTGAATTTCATGAAACTTGTCAACAACATGCCAGAGTCATATTTCACTCCTCAATAAAGCAAAATAAATAAAAATATATAGTTATATATATATATATATATAGTGTTCAATTTAGCAAAATAGATAAAATTATATATAATTATGAAAACATGTTTTCTTTAATATTTAAAATTACAGTAAAATGCGTATTAACATTATTAAAATGCAAATAAAATGCCACCATACTCGTAATCATATTAAATTCCTTTTTAAACTGTTAAGTATCTATATATCATGGTTTAAATAAATAAATAAATACATACCTTAATTATAATGATGATAATTTAATGAGGAAAAAATGTCAGTATATGTAAATAAAAACAAATTACAGTAATGAGAAAATTAGAGGGTAAATGCAGCTGTCATGAAAATGCATAAAACATAACGTCCTAAAACAAGTTTCATTTCCTTAAAAAAATATATAATTTCCTAATGATTTTTTTAGGGGGATTTTGAGGTGAAATGTCAAATTCCATTAAAAACCAACTAGATAAATGCATAAACACTCATAATTACATAACCATCATACTGCAAATGATCATCCAATGAAGAAAACATTAGCACTGACCTCAGAATGAGCGTTGTGTCACATTTCGGCGGCCCTGCACCAGGCCCATGATAAGATGAAGCGTCGTTGCCTCAAAGGGGTTTCAGGTGGCCTGGAAAAGAATGCTTTGCCACTTATCAAGCTGTAGTCACTCCTCACTTGCAAGCTCTTTTCCTACAATCAATAAAAACATGAGGCTCTGATGCAATTAAATTGATTGCATTTCTTCTTCTTCATCATCTTCTCTAGGACAGCAAACAACCGCTCTGCCAAACCGAATACGTTTAAGTACTTACAATTAGACACCCATATTTAACGTTTAACATTTAATTGCTTATTAATGACACTTTAACCAGATCATGGACTGAAAGTGTATGTCTGTGACTGACAGGATCTCTTCACTGAAGTTCACACATCTATTGAAGCTTGTTTCCATCACAGAATAAAACAGTTTAAAAAGGCAATTATGACTTTTTATCTCACAATTCTGATTTATCTCAGAATTCTAAGAAAACAGTCAAACTTTGTAGCAATTCTAAGTTTACATCTCACAGCATTATAAAATAAAATATATATATATATTATTGCAACTTTTTATCTCACAGTTCTGACTTGTTCTTGCAACCGCAGTTTATATCTTGCAATTCTGACTTATTTTATTAGAGTTTTTAATCTCAAAGTTCTAAGACTAAATCTGGCAAGTTTTTTTTGTTGTTCTTAGAATTGAGAGTAAAAGTCAGAATTATAAGATATGAAATAAAAATTGCGAGATATAAACTATAATTTAGTATTTATCCCGTTGCAAAAACAAGCTTCTGTGCAAATCTGTCTATTCAATATGCACTTTATTTCAATGTTCGCTTGTATGCAATACATCTGTTGGAAGTTTGAACATGAAAATGTTCAAATTAAAAATTTTCAATGTGAATTTCCTCCTTTTTTAGATGTTTTGTCCAGAATATGAAGGCAAACAGAACATGAAACTCTTTCTCTGCCCTGACCTTGGCTATATGCGTCTTTTACTTTCGGCCTGTAAATCTTGAATTTCCAGGCCCACGGTGACTATCTTACGATCCTTTTTCAGTTATCACTGTAACACACTGCAACGGACTTGGTCCACTTGGTATGTACCAGAATAAGAGGTGAAACCTTATTCTAAAAGCCCCTAAAAATCAAAACACACCTCTCATACCAACAATCAATAAGTAAATTGATCAATAATTAAATTTCCCCCTGAAGTCTGACTGAACATGAGGGTATTATAACCCCAGCTATAGTTAGACCAACATTTTCATAGGTTTTGCGCGTTTTAAAATCCTCTCTTTTTGAATAAATCCACCCAATGTGAAATCAAGATTCATGCTCACTTATTGAATTTCCAGCCATCTGCTCTGTTTAGATACTCGCAGCGTTTGGCCTTAATGAGTCCAATAGAGAGAACCTGTTGAATTATTAATCAAGATGAGCGAGAGATTAAAACAGCCTTCTTAACCACTCATCTTCAGATTAGTTACTGTAAAAACATACATGACGGTTATATAGGTGTTGCAGATCAGCTCAGCTTGCGCTAAACTTTAAAAACACAGTAGGCTATATTTTAAAGCAACTGCATGCAAGTTTTTACCTTGAAATATCAGTTTCAAAATCATTCTGATGGCACATTGACTTCTAATAAGGCGAATGGCTTCTGTTTTATTCCTACGCTTTCTTTCAAACGTCTGTTCTGGAAGTATGTAAGTTTGGTGAGCGGGTACGAAATTCCGTGAAATAAGCTAATTGCTTTACGGCAGCAACACATGCACATCGTTAACAGCTTCACGACAGTGATTTACCACAGGGTCTCTAAAGTCACAAAAATACACTAAACTACATACAGTTGCTTTAAAGGAATAGTTCAAGCAAAACACATAATACAGTATGTTGGACATCAGCATTTGTTGTTATTGATTCTCTGGTATCTAGTAACCAAATGACATCACACGTGCACCACATGCACTATATCTAAAAGAAAGAGAAGAAAATGACTTCAATTTTAGTCTTAGTTTTATAGTGCTTTTTGGGGCTGTATGAACAACATGGAGATTCTTCAGAACTCGCCTTTTGTTTTTAGTTTTTTTCTGAAAAAACTAACAGCATGCAGGTTGTAAACAACATAATATGGACTTTATGCAATGTGTCAGTTCAAGCACTTTCTTCTTGTGCATTGGCATCGTTTAATTAACTGCAAATGCACTTCCTGTATTGCACATGTTGGCGTCAGACGAGGTTTGACGCAAACAGAAAGTGGAAACAGTAGTTTTTGGGCTAAAGGGCAGATTTGTGTTGCCCTGATTTTCTAATTGAGATGAAATTATTCATTGAACGTTTGAAAATTACACCGCCCACTGTTCCCGCACAAACGCCTGAACTACCTAGGGCTTACAGAATTTAACATGTAAATTGCAGAAGAACATAGAAATCTCGCTCCAAGTCCCAGAAGATCGAGATTAAAATCGAACACACGGCAGCGGTTTCCTTTCCTCTCTGACATTGTTGTGTTGAAAAACTCTTCTGAAATGAGATGTAGGCAAGGTGAAGATGAGCCCTATAATGAGATTTTGAGAAGGAGAAAAAGCCGTCTGTCTTTATCTGTTTAACAGATTAACTAAAGATTTTCACACACTTCAGATGTCTTTTCTCCTGAAAGTCCGTGAGAATTAGCCAGTGTTTCATGCGGTTGAACACTTCAGATGTTGCTTTATGAGAATGAGAAAATACTGTTGTTAAGATAAACAAGAAAGATGCCAAACTTACACATGATGATGTTTACAGATGGATCCAGCTGCATGATGATAATAATAATAATGCGTACAGTTTTTTATTGTTGTTTTTTTGCCTTACCTGTAGATTTCACGAGTCATGATTGTGATCATCTTTTACAGTGGGACTATTAAATGTTCCCAAACAATAATCTGCGTGTTATGAATACAGAAAAGTATCTTAGCAGATAAATTGTCTCAAAAGTTCATACTTTTTACTTACAAGAGCCTAAAATACTTTAAAAAGATAAGTATACTATTCTTATTTAAATATATATTTTAGTAAAATATTGTATGAAAATCCGTACAATTACACAAAAATGCAATTTTTAAATACAACAAAAAACTACTTACAATTATACTGTATACTACTTATAATTATACTTCACTGCAAAATCAAAAGTAAAACATTATTTTATAATAAAGTGAATTATATGAACTGATATATAATATAATACAGTGAATTATTGTTCATTAAGGAATAAAAATAATGCAGTTTATTTTTTATTTTATATTATTTATTTTTTTTTGCACTGTGGCATTACTTTAAATATATCTAAGCACTTTTTTATTGTATTACCATAGAATCATCTGTTCTAAAATATTTCACAACTCAAATAATACATATTTTTCTGCATCCTAGGCATGTTATTGACATGTTTCGTGAGTTTCGACCTTTAATTGTTCTTTCTGAAGGGGTTAAAGCAGATAAAGACATTTCTCAAAGATAAGACCCTCGGTGCAAACACCTTGACATCGCTGCGAGTTCTTTTTGAGCAAATCAGATGCAGCGATATGCATTTTTCATGGTCACAAGGATGTCATACAGACCTGCTGTACGCCTTGCACTGAAACACGATGTTATCATACGCTCTCCGGAAGGACAGTACAAGCAGTCAGAAGACCCGACCAAAGTCTCGGCTCAATGCCACCACGGGCGGCACGTCCCGCGGGAGAGAGATGGAGAGGAGCATTAAACCTGATCAAGTTTCCTCATGTAAATATTTCAGAGCCTTTGCCTTTTATTCCACTCGGATGCTCGCACCAGTCTAAAAGTGAAATGCTAAATTTTAATATTGATCAATTTTTAATGGTTGATAAATTACAGGCTGCTAGAGTGGCAGGGTAAAGTAATTGTTAATAGATCAGTGGTATTTGCAGCAGAGGATGGGGATAAAGCATCCGACTGCTGTAAAGATGACACGCTTAAATAATGCAGGGGAGTCTGAGCCGTCAAATAATTGACCTAAAATATGTCGCCGGGCTGAATCTGCTGAAGCGTGAGAGTGGATCTCTTCACGTTAGCCGTGCTTGCTCACTGTCCTATTAACTTTAATGCTATTTTTTTTCTGATGTTTAAGATGTCTCAAACATGGGCTAAAGCTCACTTAATACATTCTCAAATTGACTCAATCTGTGTATTACCAAATAATTCTGTCTGCGTTCAACTTCCATTAGAGCTCGACACAGTTGCGCTGAATTTTGAATGAAGTCTGGAGCAGAAGCAGACGTGTGATGCTGAACGGAGCCCTTTCCCAATAACCACTACATCCCTGAGGTTTTGATTTGATCTATCAGCAGAAAATGGATTTGGGAGACTTTTCATTTTCTCCCGGCAATAATAATAAATCATTTGTTAGGTTGATCATGATGCTGAAATGAAATTGAATACATTGGATAGGAAGATAAAGTTGGTGAAAAGAGTTATACGCAGTTATCTTGGGATCAGAATATCCTTAAGATGTATTTGGATAAGTAAGCATCCATCCTAGCAACCACATAGTAGAATATGGCATTCATATTTGGAGTCGGTAAGATTTTTTTTATGTTCTTGAGAAAATTCCCACCAAGCCTGCATTTATTTGATAAAAAAAATACAATAAAATCAGAAATATTAGGTTACACTTTATTTTAAGGTGTCCTTGTTATATTATACATTTAAGTATTGAGTAATATTAATTAACTACATGTACTTACTATATGGTTAGAAATATTACTTGGTTACATAATTTACTTAATAGTTTTAAGGTGTATTACCAAATATTATTCAAATTTCAATGATTGTTATTTGAATATATGTTATCATTCTCATAAAAATTTGTATGTGAGTGCGACACCGTTTTATACCTTACTACGTTTCGCCGCAGTTTCAAAGAGAAATGTCCACTGAGTGGTGCTAAAACACAGGTTAAATACGTGAACCCTGGCACGTTTTTATTATGTTGATATAGGTACGTATCGCTGTGTTTTTATTATGTTGCTACAGGAACGTATTGCGGCGGTTAAGAATTCAAATATCCGGGGTCTGTCCCTAAAAGTTAATGCTCTATCGTGTTGGAAATATGCCCTACACCAAACCAACCCTAAACCTACCCGATAGTGTTAACAAATGCAAAACTGTTATAAAAACACATTTGCTTGCAGATTTGAACTGTTTTGTCGAATCGTAGTTACACGGGATTCGAACCGGAGGTCCTCTCCTCCTAAGTATGTCTCTGTACTCCGTGAGCTACCGAACAAACTTACCTGCTATGAAAACCCATACATATGATGCTAGATATGTGCGATGCTAACATTCAAAAGCATCAGTTTTCAAATCTCCCAGCATATTAATATTGTTTTGAAGTCGTAACATGATATTCTTAAAGTGACTGTGCGACAAATACGCTTTATTTAACTCTGTAAATTTCAACTGCTCTAGTGTTTGTTTCTTTTGGAAACTGAAACTACAGTAATATGTAGTTATTAGTACGTATTTCGTGTCTCGCTAAAAAGTGCACCCAGGTACGTAAATGCCATGAGACTAGGTTGGTTAAAATGTAATTTATTCCTGTGATGCAAAATATTTTTTAGCATAATTACTCCAGTCTTCAGGGTCATCATTATCTGATAAGAACATTTATTTAAAATGGGAATATTTGTAACATTTTATTATGGTTATTTTATTTTTATTTGTTATTTATTTACTTATTTATTTATTTTTTACTGTCACATTTGATCAGTTTTGATCAATTTAATGTACTAATAAATCATATTGACCCTAAACTTTGAATGGGTGTGTGTGTGTATATATATATATATTCATATCTTATATGTTCGCATTTCATACGCATTTCCTATTGATTTACAAATCTAACCAACAGTAATGATGTCACAGTGCTATTAGCATACTGAATTGTGATTGGTCTTCTTTCTTGCATTCATATGCATCTTTCCTCTTATCTGTTTAACCCTCTCTAGACACCTTAACACCTTTAAGACAGTCTCAGGTTATGCAACAGAAAACAATACGTACACTGAATAACATGCAAATCTGATGCAAAGCAACATTACACAAAAACACAGCTTACCTAAAACTTCACCGCTATTCTCTTGCCACTGCCAATTACTTTACAAAATGCCAATTTAAGTAAGTTAGCATTAGTGTTTACAAATAAAACATAAATCTCAACACAATGTGGAGCACTGGAGTAGAATAAGAATGAAATGCCGGGGTTATGCGGTGGTGAAGATGAGTTCAGCTGCTAGCAGGGGGCTGTGTAAAGGGGGTGCGGGGCTGGTTTAATGGTAGCTGTGTCCCCATGACCTCTGTGTCCACATTCATAAATTTTTCAGTGCATGAAATAGTCAGGCCACCCTGCTTAATGATGTCTGTTTTAGTGAGCACGGCAAGTCTCTCTCTCTTTCTCTCTCCCTGTTTTTCTTTCTCTCTTCCACAGATTGTCTTTGTGTAGAGTGATGAAACCAGTGCAATTCTTTCCTTGAAAGAAGTCAAATATAAGATGTACAGGGGCTAGAGTTATGTTATAAGTAACAATAAGGTTTCTTACCATGTTAACAATCCATTCTGCAGGTGGATCATTGCAACATATGCAAAAAAAAAAAAAGAATCCTGTAGATTCCATCTGGATCTGCTCATTAGTGACAGAAAGAGATGTAAATACAGAAAGAGAGAGAGAGAAAGAGGGAATGATGAATAATAGGAGGCACTCATATTTGTGTGTAATGAATTACAGAGCTCACACCCTAACCTGCCTAACATTTTACAGAGGTTGCGCTTCTCTCCACAGCAACCAATTATATCATCATCCTGGCATTTACCTGGACGTGATGATTCACGGCCTCGTCCCTTCTCTGGCATAATTCACCGGCAGCCAACGGACGGCCTAAAATAAAATATTCATTATTGGCTAACTTCTGTCCAGTAATTAAGACTTCTCTCACTGTTGTCCTTTAAATCCTGAGCAGCTGTCTCTATTAAGCACAGGGGAGTATGGGATAGCTGATTATTCTGCCATCACCAATGCCTGGCCTGGATTCATTTGGACCCGAGCTCTATTTTAAGACCTCCTGTTTGTCACTACAAATGCCATGTAATTTGTTACATGAAGAAATATGATGAATTTGGTTTTTGTTTTGCATGTTAATATTCACCTAACGTACTTTAAAATGACAGAGAAAAAAGAGAAAAAGGAGTGTGAGGTTATTTAGGGGCCACTTCTTTTTATTTTAGTTTATTCAGAGGCACTTTGACCTATTATTTCCTTCACAGGAACTCACAAACCTCTTTGTTACATCTCAAGACCTGCAGGATCCATGCGGTGCACGCCTCTCTGCTCTCCAACTTTCCCCTGTCTGCTTTTTTCTCCTCACGAGATGATTTTCTTCTCCAGTTATGCTAGTCCCAGATGCTTTACTGGATTGATTAAGACTGATGTGAATTCTTAGATGTTGTATGTTCGTGTTTGTGCTTCTGTATGACATGGATGTCTAATTAAAACTGTTCTCACATGCTTTTTCATTGTATAATCAAACTTTAGGAGTAATTTCAGTCCAAATACTTATGCAAATAGTTAAAAGTTATATCACTATTACTGTTTCTAATAAATGATAAAGAGTTTTTAAGCTAGAAAGAAAGCGCTCAGAACAGAAAGCGCTAGAACTGTATTGTACAAAATACATATACCTTTGACAATATCAGAAAACACATCAAGAAACAAGTATTACACAAATTAACAACTAAAGCACATTCTGATAACTTCATAAACAATATTTTTATATTACCTGAACAAAATTGGATGTTTGGACATTTCTAGGGTGTTCTGAGCGCTTTCTTTCTAGCTTAAAAACTCTTTATCATTTATTAGAAACAGTAATAGTGATGTAACTTTTAACTATTTGCATAAGTATTTGGACTGAAATTACTCCTAAAGTTTGATTATACAATGAAAAAGCATGTGAGAACAGTTTTAATTAGACATCCATGTCATACAGAAGCACAAACACGAACATACAACATCTAAGAATTCACATCAGTCAGAGTCTTATTCAATCCACTAAAGCATCTGGGACTAGCATAACTGGAGAAGAAAATCATCTCGTGAGGAGAAAAAAGCAGACAGGGGAAAGTTGGAGAGCAGAGAGGCGTGCACCGCATGGATCCTGCAGGTCTTGAGATGTAACAAAGAGGTTTGTGAGTTCCTGTGAAGGAAATAATAGGTCTAGCTGGAGACAGCAGCGCAGCAGTAACGACTTCACACTCCAGTCTGTTCAAGACGAGAATGACAAATAACTCTCTAATAAATGCTGACCCACATAACATCATTTGGTGACAGGAAAGGCTGCTTTCTGCCGGCACGGCCGACACCTCGTCTTCTTTCTGGGTCATGCGGTCCACACATACACACACTCGTGCACGCATAGGCAAACTAAGGTTAGCTCTCGGGCATCAATAACGCATGCAATTTCCACCATGACGGGATGAAACACAATTTTTACCACCCACAACAATACAGTCACGTGATTAGAAAGTACTTGCTATGATTTGTGTTTTTACTGTAGCAAATACACAGTAAAAAGTGTAAAGATGTAGTTCTTAGCTAAAGGAGCATTTTCTACTTGACATTATCGTAAGATAATGTAGTTAGCTTGATTCAGTCATATAAAATAATCCAAAAATCAAGACAACAGTAAAGCTTTAGAACTGCATTTATGAACAATTTAGTCTAACAATAATATAAATAGTATATAATATATATATATATATGCAAGCTAGTATAAATAAGCATTTATAAATAAGCATTAATAACCTTTATTCACCTTTAGCATTGTTGCTGTTTATATATATATATATATATGTGTATGTGTGTGTGTGTGTGTGTGTATATAATTGTAACATTTTATTATATATTTACACAATTGTCTGATTAAACTATTTTTGCATGCATAAAGTTATTCGCAGTAGTCTGTTTGTGATTACATATTGATGTGCATCACAAGTGTGGATTTATTGCATGTTTTCTATGTGTTGCATCTTATACTTTTCTGATACTATTTTTATATGTTACATGAAACATTTTTATAAATGACCTGACAAAACATCCAAAAGCTCCTATTTGATTCCAAAGATGTGATGTATGAACAAAGTGAAACGACAGGAGATATAAATGACAGCACAAACACTCTTGGCACCGACTGCGCATCAGAGCAGTCGTACAACAGCGTACGTAATGACTGTAGGCTACAGTGCGCAGATGCATTGCTGACGACCCGGGGTGCGACTGTACTGGCAGCTGCCTGGCAACCGCCGGGGCCCCCACATGAGGGAGAGGGGCCGAGCTCATTATGAAGGATGGCTCCTGCGCGCACAGGCCGGGGGGAGGCACTTTAAAACATATACCATATGCAGTCAGGATAGAACTCATTTATCAGGGTGGAAATACTATTTTTTGCACCTCAGGTCCCTCCTCTCCACTCGCTCACCCCCTCCTCTACCTCTCGCCTTCTCACCGGGAGATTTGACAGGTTTCAAGAGGCAAAAATTTCATCTCAAGTGCCGAGCGGCCCCTTCGAGTGCTCCATCTCTCGATAGTGGGCGACTCTGCGACAGGAAGATCGTAGTGCGCTTCCATGTAAATTAAGGTTCACCTGAAGAATGAGAGAGTGAACAGAGAGATCGTTCCCGCTCTAATGAGGTCCCACAACCAGGGATCGGGCCTCTGTTCCAAACACGAGGAGGGGAAAACACTCATAAAATCGTATCATTTGCAAGCGAGATGCTTCCGACAGTAAAATCTGGCTATTTGTTTTGGCACGTCAGAAATAATGCGCTTCGAAAATCGGCAACAGGCGCGTGGACCCGGTTCGGTCATCTGTTATTCCTAATGGTCTAATTGTTCTCTTGGCAGATATAAAAAATTAGAGCCACTTTATGTCATTTACCAAAATTCCTAATTAATTCAAAAGTATTACACAGAGGCGAGGCTGTAGAGGAGCGTTTGGCGGGGAAAGATGACGTCTGAAAAATGTCCTGCTCCCCTCGTGCTCCATTTGTCTGGAGCGCGGGGTGACGGTGGCTTTATCCTAAGCAGCGGGAGCTTTAATCAGGGTAAGTGGCAGGCAGTGTTTCTCCACAGGATGAAGGCCTCCAATATATCATGCCACTCTGCCCGGTGGTAACAGCATCACGCCAACACCAGCATACGCCGACTGTGCCGAGGGACGAGGGCCTGTTGGGATCAAACCCAACCGATTTCTACCGCTCCTCTGCAAAAATAGTGATTAATTTTATTTGTCACATACACAATTACATAGAGAAATTATGAAAACCTGAAGTGACTCTGATCGTTGCCTTTTTCTACACCCAAAAATCTTTTGCCGGTGATTCTCCTTACAACAGTCCATGCCGCTGCCCCTAAACACTTCAAGGGTCTCATTTGTTTACATCAGTTAAATCATTAACTATCATGAAATAGCAATGAACATGATATTTGCATAGCATATATTCTCCTTTGTTAATGTTAGCAAAAATACAGTAGTTCTTTGTTCATGTTAGTTCAGAGTGCATTACTGTTAACAGATACAACTATTGCTCTAAAAATATATTAGCAAACCTTGAAATTAACATTAAGTAAGATTAATAAATGCTGTACACTGTAGAAAAAAATCTCTGTTTTGAAGTAAATATGAGTATGTTTAACAAGAAAATATTACTACAGTCTTATTACCTCAATATTACCACTTTAATTCAATGTGTTACTTGCCAATTATTTGTGAAATTCTTAATGTAATTATAAGTAAGCCATTTTTGGGTGAATCAACCAAAATTTATTTATTTATTTTTGAACATTTCAACCAGCCTGATACAGCATCCAACCAATGGCATGACTTTGGAGGCAGAGCTATTAGTTTGTCTGACCAATGGCAGGGTGTCTGGGAAACCTGTTTGAAAACAGTCATTATTTTTGCAAATTCATTTGGAGATGCTACTAGGTCAGAAATTACACTTACAAATGTCTGAATATCACGGCATTATATAAACTATCAAACCAAGTGGGATCAGTTATACAGAAAGACTTCACAAACACACTTTTAAAAGAAAAAAATAATAGTTTGTTATGTTTTAGATGAAAACAAACTGTAGATATTGTGTTAAAGATAGCATTTGAACCCTTTGTGGTTGTCAAACACTGAAATGAATTTACACTTCAAACTCAATTCAAAGTTAAGATAAAACAAAGATTATTGGCGTACATTTTACAACAAAATACTATTTTACTATCTAAATTTTAGGTTTAATTGAATGTGTTACTTGCAAACTCTTTGTAATTATTTGTGAAACCGACTAGCAACTTATGAGTCTAACTAGTCCTTTTAATTCAAAATTTCACATTTCATTGAATGTGTTACTTATTAATTATTAGGGAAATTTACTAGCAATAAAATTGTTTAAAAGTAAATACTACATTATTTATTTATTTTAGCATATTTTCTTCATACATCCACTAAAATCACATGGAACCAGTTGGTTGCAAAAACTTTCAGAAACAAGCTTCAGCATTGTTTGTTTGCAAATGCCACATGCTTTTATATTTTATTATCTAATGCAATGACATTCAGACGTTTTTAAGTGCGTCTTAAGTGTACCAATATATTTTAGGGCCAAGGCAGAAGGTTATTTTTCAATTGTCAAGTCTCCCAGAACTCCTCCAAAATTGTATCTGAACCACTTTGCCAAGCATTTGAGTACTAATTTATTTCTGAAAGTGGCTCCTTTAAAGGCAAGTAATGGTTACATTTTTCTCTGTCCTTCCTGTAGCGCCTCAAGGCAGTTCCTCTCTCTCCGTCTGCCTTGCTTCTCTCATCCAACGACCTCAACCCCGGCACCTCCGTTACATAACACTCACGGCGTAAGAACGAGGCAGGACTGCAGACAAACTCCTTTTTGAAACGCGCTCCCCACCTTGGCCTTGTTCGCTTTCTCGCTGTTTACAGTTCCCAAACAGGAGGAGGCGGAAAATAGACCGTGCGACCACGCGGCAACAATGCGGCGATGTTAAAGGCCACTCTCCTGGAAACACACCTCCATCCCGGATTCAAAAAATGTATTTAATGCAATTAATAATTGAAGACGTGAGAGCACACGCTTGTCAAGATGATAGATGCATGCTCCGCCAACAATGCAGGGCTCTGCGGGAGCTACAGGACTCGGCGCGCTGACCTTGAGTGGCGGCGTACAGGAGCCAGGCCTTCTCTCTGCCTGCGCACGGGCCCCTCATCAGTAACTGCCCTTATCCCAATTAGAGAACTGTAAAAACATTCAAATTAATGCAGCCTTAACTCCAGGAGCAGGCCCCACTCTCTTAATTAGGGAATAATTATTCACATTTTGATTTCTAGGGGAGTGATCACACAGAAATTATTTCAGGCGCAGTAACAATGGCCTGGCACGGAAAAACTCCACTCCAAAAAACTCCATTAGCATAAGGAAGTGATTAACACTTAATTACAGTGGAAGCAGCATCACTATGAATGTTTGATAGCTGCTGTCAATCACTATAGGGCACTGGACTATGGACTACAGCTAAGAAGCTAAGGAAGAAGTCTCCAATCGACTTCAAATATGGACGCCGTTCGGCCAGGCTCACACAGTGGACACTTTGAAATGGTATTTCTTTCTTTTTTTCTTTGTCCTGATGTCTAGATTCAGTTTTGCTGACTCTGGAATTCAAATGAAACTTTGGAAAACTGGAAAAAGAACTGACAGTAAGGAAATAGAAATGTGAAATAAAAGAATGATTGTGTACCTTAAAAAAAAAATTTTTTTTTTAACAAACATCTCAGCTAATCATTTAAATAGGAATAAGACAATTTAATGTATAAATAAATACAATTACATTCAGACATTTTAAGTCATTTAAATTAAATTAAATTAAATGTTAAATATAAATCATCAATTGGTTGGAAGAACTACTGGTTAGTTGTTAATCAACTTGAGTAAAGTCTGCTTCATGTAAACAATGCTACGAACACTTATGTCACAAAATGAAAGTCTGGATATAACTTTACACAGACAAGGTCAAAAGTCATTCTATCTTACAGTCTCATGCTAACACATTTAAGTCTTACTTTAAAGCTATACTTAAAGAGTGTATGTTGGCCTCATGTGCTTCCGTTGTAAATGTCTTACTTTGACTAATATTTTAGAAGGATGAGTGAAAATTATTTCCAACAAACATTATGCTACAAATGCTGTCAATAGGCCTTCACTTACAAGCTATTTAACCCAGAATGTTCCTTCGACATTCTACCCAAAGCACATGTGTTTTCCTTCGTTCCTCCTGTAACCCCTAACCTCAACAGTTTCTACTGTACAGGCCATTTAAAGGACCATTTAGTGAGAGGGCCATATCCTCTGTATTTGAAGGGGCTCTCAAGGAAATGACCCCTACAGAGGCGCGCACACACGTACGCTCACACGTGCTCAGTTATCTCGCCAGCAGCTGGGCTTTGAACTTCTGACCCCTCCACTTTCAGGGTCAACAAATTAGCGCTCTGGTGCACTGACCCTCTGGAACGCAAGCGCTTTTCTTCTGCTGCCTGAATGTTGATACAAGCATAGAGCTTTAATAAGGCGATGTCATCCGGCTGGAGAGAAACGTGTCATTTTATCGGAGGTGAGCTAATGCAGAAACAATATTGACATTTTACGGCAAATCAAAACAACCGCGGCTCACGGAACAGTCAGAATGCATGGGAATGAGGTACATCCTCGTAAACCGCCTATGGCATTCACAGAGACATTCCTGCCTGTAAGGTAAGCGAGAGCTGCTGAGAGACACAGGGACATGCTTTGGTTTGCATCCAGCGGAAATTTAAATCCACATCAGAGATTTTGGGGCTCGCTGTCTGATGGAATAACACTTCACCATCGCACCGATTCCTCTGGTCCTGGTGCTGCAGAGGAACATCTGCTGAGCTCTGGGCAGATATAAGAGGTTTCTGTGCATAAAAAGCTTTTTCAGAAAGGTTAAAGGAGCTTTCGGCCTTTCTCTCAATTTGTTATTAGCCACAGCTGCTGCCCTTTGGAAAGGAAAATAATTAGTAATCTTCATAATAGTTGGAAAGAATGGTCAATAATAAGTTGAAGTAAGTCACCATCCACTTTCACTGTATGACAACCAAATACATCACATACACACACACACACACACACACACACTACAGAATTTTTTTTTTATTCTTCCCTTACTAAGACAAACAAACAAACAAACATGGTTTTAATTTTTTTATTTAAATTAACCCTCTCATGCTCATAAAAGCTGCATTTATTTGATTAAAAATACAGTAAAACACGTAATTTTGTGAAATATATATTTTTTTCAAATTTAAAATAACTTTTTTATTTGCAAAATATTTTAAAATGTAATTTATTTTTGTGAAGCAAAGCTGAATTTTCAGCATCATTACTCCAGTCTTCAGAGTCACATGATCCTGCAGAAATCATTCTAAAATATATATTTTAAAATACATTCATTACATGAATATATTCTACTTTCAAATAGAAAAAAGTTATTTTAAAATAAAAGTGAAAAGTGAAAAAAGTTGTAATAATGTAATACTATTTTGTAAATGTAATAATTCACAATAATAGTTTTTACTGAATTTTTGAACTGAACATTACAAAATTCTTATTAAAATCTTAAATATTCCAAACTTTTTACTGATATACTGTATTTTCATGAGTGACCACTAAATATGTGATGTAGGCATGTTTAACATTGTAAAATGTTGAGACAAGTTTGACTTTATGCAAATGAGCAGCAAGGACTATGAATGAACTAATAATTTCTCTGTATGTGTGAACGCTCCATTATTCAGAATGAACCATTCTTTGCCTAATCGTGTGAAAAACACAAAGCACAGAAAGCCTCATTTCTGAACAGTGGAAAATGAAAAGCTCATCCATGTCAATTAGGACGACATTTATAATTAATAACTGTAGAATTGGTCCATTCGCAGACATAATGGTGAATATGGCAGAACGGGTTATTTGATTATTCTGTGACATTTTTATTCTATATTATTATTTATTTATTTGAACTCCTAAGACAGACGGCATTAACCGCATTACAGTAATTCACTCCGTATTCTGAGAGGATTTTTATGAATCCTTCTAAAAGAGCTTATTAGAAAATGATTAAACGTATATCCATACACGCCGTACAGTTCATTCCAGAGAAATGTGCCACTTTGTCAAAAAATTACAATCAGGGCCATGAATATGGCATATCAAGGCAGATAAATTGCCTCACGCTTCCCTCTAATAAGGGAACAGGACGGTGCGAAATGTAAAAATCAATTAATGCACTTGGTCTGGCCATAAATTAGGGGAGCACTATTGTCAGATGTCTTTATCATAGAAACCACAGGGGGCGAAAAGTGCTCTTTAAATTAAGCCTGTACTTCTGTCACCTTTTTGCATCAGGCTACAGACGGAGCCCGCAGAGGCCAGAGTCACAGCTATTTTCATCGTCTAAAGCTCACCTAGTTAAACGACCGAGGCACGTTTGCCATAATAAAAGACGTGTGGACTTTATTTTACGAACGGCCTGCTGCCTGGTCCACTTGTTCTGTTATGTAAATCAAAATAAATCATCCCGTCTCTGAGGTGTTCAACTAATTAATCCTCCGAGGCCTCGATGTTGCAGGTTTTCATTATTCTGGAGTGCAGAGGTGGGACTGCAGGTAATAATGCCTTTCGCTGTGGTATGGATAGCTCCTTCTCGTCCTTGTGAAACACCATCTTAATGTCTGCAAAAACTCAGCTGAAACCACCCAAACTTTAATCTCAGGCATCTGTGAAATAATCAGTATTTGATCATAGAGTCTGCAAACATTACCAATAATGTCTTTGGACAACGTGCCACCCGAGCCTAAGGCCGAATCACCAAAGACAACATCACAGACCCCTGGTGTGAATGCTGGAAAGATAAGGAGGGGAATGTATTACAGTTCATCATATCAAAGGTGCGTTTTGCTGTCTAACGGAGACTCATTCAGGAGAAGAGAATCTCACAGCAGGAGAACAGGTCATGTGACCAGTCTCTCAACGCACAATAAAACCCAGCATATTTAGGCTTATTTCAAAAAAAAAAAAAAATAGCCACAATTTTGAATGGAGCACAACTTTTCAAAATTGATAATAATCAGAATTGTTTCTTGAGCAAATAAGCATATCTGAATAATTTCTGAAGGATCATGTGACACTGAAGACTGGAGTAATGATGCTGAAAATTCAGCTTTGATCACAGGAATAAATTACATTTTGAAATTTATTAAAATAGAAATTAGTTATTTTCAATTTTAAAAAATATTTCACAATATTTTTTATCCAATACATGCAGCCTTGATGAGCATAAGATACTTATTTTCAAAAAATATTGATGCTAATTCTTCCAAATCAATTATTTTGACCAGTAGTGTAAAAATGGACATGAACTACGGAATTAAAACTATTAGATTATAGCTTCCACTAACTAGCACTGAATTGTAAGAATTTTTTGCCTGGGACAAAAATAAAAATTGTGGTCATTATACAAAGATATTTGGAAAATAAAAATAGTCAATTGATCAATCAGAATCAGATATTCCAGACATTTGTGTATGAATGAATGAATGAATGAATGAATAACTGCAAGAGGACAAATAAGTTGAATTACACACATTTATATGCAGATAGCTGACATTAAATATTTTTGGAAAGTATTCTGTGAGATGAAAACTAAAGGCATCTAAAACTAAAAGCTAATTATTTTATACATAAAAAGCGTTCATAAAATGCATGAAGCTTTTATGAACATATACAAACTTTCTCCTACACATTCATAAACATGTGAACCTAAAATCTTTTAAATTGAATTTCTAATTTACAACCATTTATTCCTAAAAAGCACTAAAACAATCATTAAAGGAATTAAGAACCAGAATCATTAAATTCCTTATAATTTGGATTCCTAATTAAACGTATGTTTATTATGTTTTATTTTTTAATAACTGTTTGTGAAGCCTTTAAACTTGCAATGACATCCAGCTTTAATTCCCCAGACGCTTGCTTCATTTTGCATCACGCTGCTTATGCTTTTAAGTTCCCATTCCTGAAGTCAAAGTATCACTGCATCAAAAAAAAAGGCATGTATGAAATCTAAAGTACTGAAATAAATATTAAACAGATCAACGCCTACAGCACGCTGATTTAAACATACAAGTGTGTTAAAACCGTGACACGGTGCGCATGTACAAGTGTGTGAGTGTGTGTTTGACTTAAAAAGAGAAACCTTCAGAGTATCACATTCTCACCACACCTTCAGCCACTTCCTGCCCCGTCCTCCTCCAATAATCATGACGTCCTGTGAAGACACACAAACAGAGGGACTCGAAAAAAAAAAATTCTGCATAAGTGAGATGGTGAGCGACAGGACGGGTCAGCCTCTGTCTGCTTAATGACAGAACCCCTCACACGCTCCGGATTGTTTAAATACGACTCGCCAGTTTCAACAATCATCATATCTCTCACTTTCACCCTTCATACCCAGCAGCCAGCGAGCTGACACATAATTACACACTTGCTGATAGTAGAGCCGTGCCGATAATTAAAACTGCCACTGGAGGATTACTACCGCTAGTCTACAGCTGCGATGCTGTCAAGAGGTGGAAGTCGCAGTCGTTCCTGATGCTATTTCAGCGTGGTTTTAACGTTATATTAGCTCTCGCGTCGTATGACGCCGTCTGGCTTCCGCTCGGGCCGGTAATGGAAAGGTCTCGGCCGAGTGTTTGCGGTGTCTCGCACAAATGAGGAAAATCTATTAACAATTCTGCAAGTGACACGCAAACAGCGTCACCGGAGGGGTTGCACAACACCGCCACGGCCGTCTGTCCACCGATCAATCCCGTGCTATTACCTCAACACTCACAGATCTGATTTGGCAAGGTGTCGCTTTCCAAAAGGCGATTTTAGCACCATTAGAGCCCGGGCCACACACGTCTAACTGGAACAAAAGGGATGAACGGGGTGCATATGCACACACCTTTTAAACACCGGCTACCACCTGCATCAGCGCCATCTGCTCCATGTCAGAGAGGGCCTGATAATAATGCGATACATAAATATACTGCAGGTGAAATTCATATCAGGCGTGTGAAGCGGGCCCTCGCTCTGCCTCGTACCTGCAAACACATAGAAAATGCACAAGAAAAGCGTGCAAGGCTGTGCTATTTCGTGACTTTGTTAGGTAAGATGGAATGGATTCACAATACAGCACAGCCTTGAGTGTCCTGCGTTAGGACAAAATGAGAGACGCAAATGTTACCAGAAATAGTAGACATCTTAGGTAAACTATTATCTAGCAAAAAAATGATCTAGCATGAAAAGAACACATAAATGTCTGTATCCCACTCTGGAAATAAGAGGTCTTGACCGTTCTCATTTTTTTTACATAAATAGTAGCGTTGACAAGATTTCTCAAGATCAAACTTTCGACCCTGTTATCCAACCTTCGATAAAAACAAAACAAACTTTAATTTATATAAAAATATGTTAATCAATAATTATCCAAACCAAACCAGTAATTGATTTCAAACATATTGTGCATTTTGGGTGCAATGTACAGTATGCATTTTTCATAAAATTTTATAAATATAATTTGATGATTGTTTAATGCTGGGAAATGATCAAAAATCATACATATAAATATACAAATGCTGTCTTTTTTAAAGAAATAAATACTTTTATTAATCAACTACACATTAAATTAATTAAAAGTGACATTTAAAATGTTACAAAAGATTTTTATTTTTAATGTTGTTCTTTTGAACTTGTATTCGTCAAAGAATCCAGAAAAAGTATAAAGGTTTCCACAAAAATATTACGCAGCAGAACTGTTTTCAACATTGATGACAATAATGTTTTTTTGATCAGCAAATCAACATATTAGAATGATCTGAAGGATCATGTGACACTGAACACTGGAGTAATGATGCTGAAAATTCAGCTTTACATCTCAAGAATAAATTATATTTTAAAATATATTCAAATAGAAAACAGTTATTTTAAATTATAATAATATTTCACAATATTACTGTTTTTACTGAATTTTTGATCAAATGAATTCAACCTTGGTGAGCATAAAATATATATCCATAAACATTAAAAAAATCGTATCGACCTCAAAGTTTTCAACTGTAGTGTATATAGTCTACTTTGGCCTACTGTGGTTGTCTGTTAACATTTTTTGAAGGTTAAACACCTACTTTCACTGAAAAGTTTCATTTTTCAGACCCTACTTTGAGGTAAATTTAGTCTAATTTGCATGTAAAGTAAGGCGTATAGTCGAGCTCTATGGGCTGTGATATGGTGAACAGGTGTTTCACATCATAAATGTTGCTGTATTGTATATTTCAGCACAGCTAGAATGAACTACACAGCTACAATCATCATCAAGGAACTATCAATTTTATAATTTAGGTTATAATTTTGAAATTGCTATGGGTCTCTGGCATTTTCCACGAAACACATTGATGCATTTTCCTCCTTTTTCCCACCCTCACTCCCTCCGACTGCATCCAATATTGGAAAAGAGAGAAAGAAAGATCTCTTCAGTCTTGTAACGGAATGGAACAAGCAGCCAACTGTGCGAGTGTAATATCTTGTTTTATCCAAGTCTTTGTTCTGATTTCATAATTGCCTCCCGCAGTAAGGGCCTCCCCGGGGAACGGCTGATCGATAAAACGACAACCAAAAAAGTATTACAGAAAGTACCTTCATGTTTTATCAAAATCCTCACTCCAACATAATAGGAAAAAATTGACTGCGAACACAAATAGCTACCCGGAAAGACGAGCGTTCAAAATTTGGACTCAGGTGCACGTCGTCCCGCTTTCGGCAGCCTCAAGCCGTCAAGAAACAATTAAATGCAAATCAATTATTGCGAGGATATAAAGGGGCTTCGCAGCGTGGGGCTTATTTTATCTACGGTACGACATGAAAACCAAAACAGAAGAGAACACAGGCAGATAACGAACAGGACGGGGTGCCGTTTTAACACGCTACTGATCTCGCTGTGTTTACACCCGGTGGGTGAAGGTGGGAAGGAGGCCGTGGTGCAAAGAGTGGGGATTCGGTCGGTGAACATCTGAAGAGCCATCGCTACAGAGAAACTGCCACCCAACCTGACTCCACGCTCCATGTTTTCTCTTTTATCTCCCTATGAAAATACGTCCCGCTGTGAAAACAAATCATTCTTGCCGCCTTTCCCTTTCTACCTCATTCCCATTGGTGAATGCTAGCGCAACATTGCTAATCAGCTCCGGATATGCACATTTAACGTGCCGCCGCTGATCTGGACCTAAAAGAGTGAGGTTCTCGATCACGGTCCAGTCCACTAACGTCCCGATATACCTTTCAATTTATATTCATTCATGCCAACAACACTTGCCACCAGACAACTCAATTCCAGCCTCGCAATTCCAGTTATTACTTCTGCTTCCCTCTTCAGTTGAGGGCAATTTACTCACTAAAAATAAAAAGACAAATCAGGCTGGAATATGCAAAAGGTTATTCTATGTAAGAAGGCAGCATGCTAAAAGACTGGAAGGTGCAGAACGGTGTTTAATTCATGTCATGTCTTGCAGGTAAGTGTCACTTACACACAAATAACATGGGCTGTGACACCACAGAGCTTCATATTGAAGTATTCCCAGAGGACACCCTCCATCTAATGACTCTTTAATATCCCTGAACGAGCTGTAGGCTACAGAGAGGAGACTCACACACTGCCAAGATATGGGCCCTCGGAGACGCTTTTTAGATTATTTTATATTTATCTCTTTTTTTGATTGATTTTTTTTTTTTTTTTAAAGGAGGAAAGAAGGTAATCTTAAATTTGAAATATTGTAAACATTTATTCCTACAAAACATTATGCCACAGTACTGAATTATTGATGGTGACTACTTGACAAATGAGTTGTTGTTTTCTATAACTGCATAGCTATGAATTAGTTTGAATGTCATACAGCTCACTTCACCACAAATTCTTACAAAATTGCTACAACATTTTGGAGTAACTGAACCTTTAAAAGCCATACGGTCTACTTTAGATGCACTGTTTACTTTTAAAAAATATTTCAATTATGGGTCTCAAGATATAAACATACAATTCTGTCATCATTTACTCACCCTCTGGTATCACAAAACTGGTATGATTTGCATTTTCTTTTATAAAAAAGGAAACTTTTTAGATAATGCATTAGTCACTTTGCCACAATAAACAAGACAAGGTTTCTGCAAAATCTGCATAAAAGCATCATAAATGCAATCCATATGACAGCTTTGTGTGTAGAACAGACCCATATTAATTCACAGTTAACTGAACTTGACAACCAAATCAGTCAGATTCATGAATTAACAGTTTTGTAAACTGATTCATTGAACAGATTTCACTCAAAATAACAATTCATTCACAAATCAGACCAAGTCTTCAAAATCCTTCAGACTGGTTTAGTGAACTGGATCAACTGATTCATTGAACAGATTCGACTCAATTCATATCAGACATCGCTACTTATCTCATGAACATGCCATGACTAGATTATCATTTTGACTTAAAAAAGACTTGGAATAAAGCGAATAAGCCATATTGACTTTTTTTATACTTTATTTGTCATTGCGGAGCTTGACAGCCACAGTACTTCTTGACTTATATTATTTTGAAAAGAGCGGTCAGGATATTTTTCAAAAATTACTAGAAGTTTGGAACAACATGAAGCTAATCAATCTGATTTGTAAATGAATCATTCAGACTGGTTTAAAAAAATAATAATTGTGAATCACGCATTGCTACTTAACTCATGAATGTACCAAAGCAAAATTATAATTTTGATATAAAAATACTTGGAATAAAGTGCATGAGCCATATTGACTCATTTAGACTGGTTTTATGTACTGAATCAACTGATTAATTGAACGTATTTGACTCAAAAAGCAATTCATTTATGAATCACGCATTGCTACTTCACTTATGAACATGTCAAGGCGAGATTATCATTATGACTTGAAAAAAAAAAAAATTGAATAAAGTGCTATATTGACTTTTTTGGTAGTGCTTTTTTGTAACTGTAGAGCTTGACAGCCTCAGTTCTTCTTTATTCATATTGAAAAGAGTAGCCAGGATATTCTTAAAAACACAGGTCAGATTTAGTAAAAATGACAGAATCTGTGGTTTAACTTCCATATTGTTCACAAACCTCATGCGACGTTCATTGAGTGATGGCCTCCACAAATACACAAGCGCGCTGCGCCCAGTCCCAGCATGCCCTCTGTCTCTCGGCCCGGAGTCAGATGTGCCGACTGTCTGTCCAACCCGGCGACACGTCCTGGCCGCGGCATCGTCACAGACTCGTGGAGGCCAGGGTCACGTTGAGTAATGATGATAAAGTAAACAGCATGGCTGCTAAACGTGTCTTGGCTCAGGCTCCCGTCCTCATTAGAGTGGCTCGGCGAGGACCCGGCATGCACCCGGCGAGGGCCCGCAGGCTTTTCACTCCCGGGTTAGCGCCTCATTTCCCACTGACGGCTCTTTAGGGCGGGTGCTGATGGCTCCTGGAGGTGCGCGGAGTGGACAGGTGTCCACCGCAGAGAGCGTTTCACCGCAGCTGGTACCATCTGGCACGGGTTTGTGCCATTCAGCTCGCTGGCACCGCACCCCTCCGTCCCGCCGTCCATGGAGAAGGCATGTCAAGGGCAGGCACGGTACAAGCTTACTCACAGGGCAGACCGGACCCCCCTCGGGAGGGCCTACAGCCTGGGGTAGAGGCTAATTTAGCTTCCACACCCACTAACCGCACCACCTCCACAGGACTGGCAACAATGAGGCCCGACGGTGCCAAGTGTGGGCCGAGTCGCTCATTGTGTGTGCGTATGTGTGCGATTTGTATTTGAAAAGAAAGAGCGAACCGCAGTACCTATTCATTAAGAGCTGGGCGGCATCTCTCGTGTTCCTGTGAAAGCAAAACAAATAAAAAAAGTGCTTAATTACCTCTACTCTGGACTACATGTTTAACTCATGCATCTCCCTCTGCTGCTGTCCTTTTTTATGCTGTATTTACATCCGAGTCTCTGACTGACTGTTTACATGAACAATTTCCATCGATATTAATTAAATTCCATCCGACTACAGATTCTGAATGCGATGAACACAATGGTGGTTGGTCACTATAGATGTTGATTGCAATAGTTGCAATACGAAACAAACGCTATGCTGTCAGTCAAAAGACAGGCTTTATATATGCATTACATGCATTTCAAATAAAAATGCTATGCATGCAAAGAGCAGCACTTTCTAACAAAAATATACCAGGAAATCTTTATTTGCATGTTGCTAACTTTCCTTAAAGGGACAGATGGAAATGAAATGAATATTGCATTATTGTTCAAAAGGTTGGGGTCTGATGCATTTATTTGATCAAAAATACAGTGAAAACAGTATTATAATATAAATACTAAAAAATAATGACATTTTGAATAATAATTAAACTTTTGAATGGACCACCATTCAGTCTGCTTCAGCTGGATAGAAATTGTATCAGACTGAGGTGTTTACATCATGCCTTTTGATTATGATTAAGCTAAAAGTGACATTATTGTCAGATTATTAGGTTGCATGCAGTAAATGTAGCTGTTTTGTTCAAAACACTGAGGACCCAAATGGAAAAATGTACATTATATAAAAGGAGATTCTACTTACAGACAGTAATATCTGTCAAAGGCATCACACTTGAGGTAATAACTATAGATCGAGTGGGATATCCTCTCGTCTGAACAACAATAACTGATATGGAATGGAAATAAGCCTGTACACTCAACCGTATAGCACTGGAAGATAGTCCTATTTGTATGTGCCCACTTCTGACTTATATTCATAACAATTTCAGTGGATTGCCGTGAACAATGCCGGTCATAATTTGGCAGAGCCCTTCACAGCCAGCTTTGATAGACACTTATGAAACGCCTGCATTCGTTCAAATGCATCTGCATCCTTTCAAGTGTTTAAACTCCAGTTGTCTACTTCACCTGGTCGTGCAAAGGGAGAAATACCAATTGAAGCTATAGTGACGTTGAAATGTGAGACTCTTTCAGAATGATGAATGATTTTAACATTTCCTTTACTTGCACTGAACCATATTAGCCAGCACTGCTCAAAACCCTCAATTTCACATATAATTGTTCTACTATCCTTCCAAATCCTCTGAATGACATGGTGGCAGATTCAGGAAAAACAGCTCTTGTGATTGTTAACTGCTCTTGTAATGAAGCCTATGATCATCGCATTTCACACAGAATGCTTCTGTCAAAACGTCAGGCATTTGTGATGGTAGCTTTAGTCGATTAGCCATGCTCACACTAGTTGATATAAGAGTGCTGATCTCTTTAAAATGGAGGGCTTGTTTCTCGTATTGAAATTGGATTATCAACTTGAACAGAGACGTCGTTTTCTATAATTATGCAGCGTGCAATAAACAGATGTGAACAATCATACATGAGAATAATTGACAGCCATAAACGCTAATCCTGAAGAATCAATAAGGTATAAAAGCAATCAGATAGGCAGTCTTAGAGAAATCGATCAGCGTTTGTAGTGAGTGGGTAATGTGTTTCCCTGAGAGAAAAGCAGCTAATCACAGCAAAGAAGGCTGGGTTGTTTCAGCTGTGCAATACTAACACGATGCATAATGGGAGAGACCTATATGATGTTCAATGAGAATGCATGATTATAAAGAATAATCAAAAATATATATATATGAAGAAATGGGCAGGGTCTTGTACAGTGATACACTAGGGGTTTTCAATCATCACAGTTCCAGGGACTCGTTAATAATAATAATAGTAAACAAAATGTTAAATACACACACACAGAGACAGACACAGACACAGGCACACACACACACATATATATATATATATATATACTTCATTGTATATAATTAAAGAAACATACTATACGTATAACAATTCAAAAATATATTTGTTTTTATAATTTCTAATAAATATATTTTTTAATACAAACGTGTACTCTCTCTATATAAACTATGCATTATATTATTAAAGAAACATAATATATAAAAAAATAAAATAAAATAAAGAATATTATACATTTATGTATAATTTAGAATGAACAAAATGTGTACATAAAGATTTTTTTCAGTTATTATGAATGTATTAATTATTATGAATGTATTTCATTATTTTATTTTATTAATTATTTGATTCAATTATTTACTTATTTAAAAAAACAAACTAATTATAATGAATATAATTGAAAAAAAATATGTATATTGTAGTTGCATTTTTTCTTTTATATAATATTATTATAACCATTAAATTTACATTTATTCGTCTGGCAGATGCTTTAATCCAAAGCAATTAATAACACTTAAAGTGTGACCTAATAGTACGTCAGTAAGTTGTTAAGTTTAGGTATTGGGTAGGGGATGTAGAATGCAGATATGTGCTTTATAAGTACTAATAAACAGCCAATATGTTAATAATAGGCAAGCTAATAAGCAACTGGTTAATAGTGAGAATTGGTCCCTATACTAAAGTGTTACCATTTATACTCTATTATTATATAAAACTAAATCAAATTGAATCTAAAATTAAATAAATTAAATTTATTTAATTTCTGCCCAACTGGAAAGCAAGGCCAGAAGAACGGCACACAAATGGAACAGTGCAGGTTATGGTGAAGCTTCATCTGACCACAATAACAAGGGTTGAATCCCTAGCAAGGTCACCGCTGAGCTCTCACCTTCCCTGTGAAGTGTGAGGTCAGACAGCACAGCATTATAGGAGGGCATTCCCAATGATGTGTCACAAAGTGCCGTTTATTGAGGACCCTGACACCTCTCCCTCCTCTTTCCTGACTACTTCTCCTTCCATCTGCCTTCTCGTCTGTCTTTATCAATTTTAAAGCGAGCAGGAGATATATTTGCCGGTTGACTCTTGACCCTTGCCCAGGTCGCCGGTGACGTTTTCAGCAGGAGGTCTGGCCTGCCTTATCACACATTCTCCTTACACACGCTCAGCCACGTCAAGGCCGTTCTGATGGAGGCAAAAGCCAGACACCACTTTAAATTTCATAAGCCCCGGACACATGATTTGGAGTGGAAAAAAAGAAAGATAACAGACGAGGCCCGCCGTCCACATGCTGGCCTGCTCTCTCTCTCACACTCTCACTTTCTCTCCTGTCATTCATTACCGGCAGATTTCTGCGAGCCTTCACTAAGATGGTAATTTGATAAATGGGGCAGTCCTGCTCTCATGGTTATCACTTTAACAATCAAACAAGCAGGTTATTGTATTTCAAAACACTGGAAAGACCTTCAACCCAAAGTGGCCCAGGAAATGTTTAGTGCCGTCAGAGTGGGCTCGCAAAAACTCCACCTGAACAAGAGCTGTTTCTGATTAGAGAGAAAATGGTACGTCAAAACCTACGTGATGGGAAAGCCTATAGTATACACGGTGAGATTGTGTCCAAAAGCAAAACAATCAAATAATAAAAAATAATAATAAATGCAATACATACAAACTAAATGCATGTTGATCTGATTATAATTAGTATATTGATAATAAAATTAGTATAATTAGTGTATGGTGTATATAGCATATATGTACATATACAAATCAAATTAAATCTTAAATCTAACATTAAATAAATGAAATATATTTTAATTTGTGCAATTCATATCTACTAAATGCATATGTGATATGGCTTATTTATGAGATATATTTATATATGTATTTACATATGAGTTAGGACCTTAAAACAACAATTGCCTCAATCCAAACTAAATAAAATAAATGTATTTTATTAAAATTTTAATTTGTGTGTTTTGTGTGCATGTGTGTGTTATGTATACTGTATATATACTCTCTCTCTCTCTCTCTCTCTCTCTCTCTATATATATATATATATATATATATATTCAAAATAAAAAAAAATCTGTTTTCTCATTGTATAACACTTGAGTTATATCTCAAAGACTCAAAAACAGTGAAATTAATAAATAAAATTACCACATACAACTCTAAATGGAGGCCACAAATGAAACCACTGTAAAAGAGCCGATAAACACACACAAACACACAAAAATGACTGTACATCTATGTATATTATGGCAAATTGCAATGTAGCCATCTGTAAACAACTGAACTCATCTTGACCTGTTGACTTGTAAATAATGTAAAGTAGTTCTGGCCACTGGCTATAGTATAAAAAAGGTATAGCAAATTCTCCACCAGCTGACAACCTTCACAGTGCATTTTTGTTGCATCAGGCCACACACTTTACCATACAGTGTGTGTTTATAATTCCAGCTGCCTTGTGTGTCTCTCCCTCATATGTTCAGAGAGAGTGAGAGAGACGGATAATCACGTCTGGCTACACATTTTAATCAGTTCGCCCAATCAAAGAGATAATTGGATTGCATTGCCTGATTGCAAGACTCGCTGAAATTGGATCGCAAATAAATTGCCTCAAACTTGTGGAAAAAAGGGGAGGATTGGAAAACAAAGAGCCTTCTCCATAAACAAAGGGGTCTCACATGCACAAACATCCATTACCAAGTCTAACCGATCTCCTCGTCCGAAAGCCAAACTATTAGGTTGCACTTTTCTTTCTGGCCGAAGCGTTCACCTGACACAGATCCAAAGCAGCTCAGTAGACAATTAAAGGATCTGTGCTGAGCCAGTAATGACCTACTAACCCTATCCTGTGCTGTTCCCCCCCCGTCCGGCCCTCCTGGGACCGCCCTTGTCACAGAGTTATCAATGGCTTCCTCTCCAGTGGTGGAAATAAGCAAGAACGTATGGACTCCGGACCGACCAGAGACTCTCCACTGCAGGCTAAGAGAGAGTCACCTCAGATTTATATGTTTATACCGCATTAAAGCCAAGCCACCGGGCTAGACGACACCAGCGCTCGGTAATAAAGAGAGCGTGGGCGTGCGCGCGTGTGCATCCGAAATCCATCAACCTCTACCAAACAATAACAGCCCCAGCTCGGCCCCTCTGTCATCAGAGCTAATAAACTCGGCAGCACTCATTAGAGTGAACAAGACACACATTAGAACGGCATTATGTTCTGGGCAATGCACTATATTAATTTCACCACCATAATGTGTGTTTTATTGCATCCAATAAGCATTTTTAATAAGCAAAGTGATAAGTGCTTCCCTTGTAAAACATCGCCAATTAGAGCGGCGTCTCCAAATGCTCTCGCTCAACAAAGTTAGCGCTCCGGCTCGGCTAATGACCGCCTGCGCAACAACTTAGAGAGACAAAAGAAACTCGACGCAAGTAAATAGACGCAAATATACAGCCCAGCTCCAGAGAGAACAAAGGGAGCCCAGCGGCGAAGTGCACCGCGCGAAATTACGTCTTACATCATAGCGAACATGCGCCTTCCTCTCGGAACGTGAAAACGATACTCTCGCGAAGCCGCGGCCACGAAGACAAAGAGAAAAACCGCAAGGTTTCTCTTTCCCTGACAATTTTGAGATCTTGTAGGAGGCTTAATTGTGTAATTGGGTGTCTCAGCTGGCTGGTGCTTCCCCCGGCTGCTCGGCATCACTTTAATTAGCCGAGGCAGACAAAAGGGGTGATCTCTAAACACAAATAAACGGCGTACACCTAAGAACCATTGGAGAGGGGCCTTTTGTTGGAAAACTTTGCTTTTTTCCCTTTCAAATGACTCGGTCTACTGTGGGTTGTTATTCTTACAACTGCATGACAGCTTATTTTAATGGATGTTATGATGTCGCGGGGCAAAGCGCGTAGTCTGGCCTGGCCTGCCGCTAATGAGACGGTGAGATGGTTCTCCTGCTGTTATCGTTACCAGCACTGGCAGAAAGAGGGGCTCATCTTTAATCTCAGGCCCTTGTCCTTTGGGTCCAATGTTAAGGCATCTCCAAAATCATAACATACTAATTAATTTTATTTTTCAGGAGGGTTTCAATAAGCACGCCTGCCGCAGTACTTTGTGTGACTTACAAACACTGTTTGCTTTCAGAGAAGGGCAGCTAATTGCTTCCCGGCTTGACATCATTATATGGCTATGCAAGGGGATGTAGACTGTTTAATTAAGGTTGGATGCAAGTTCATTATTAGATTCACACAGAGTCTGTGTGCACAGGGTTCGTTCCTGCAAAGCCCCCACTGTAATTTAATACAAAGGGCCTTTTGATTTGCAGTTTTATTTTATTTTTCCAATATACGAGCCCCCTGCCGCCCACCCCCTTCGCAAAATGCCACACAGCGCCTCGCGCTGACTGTACTCTCCACTTGGATTTCCGTTTTAAGTGCGATGCCTTTAAACTCTACAAGTCCTTCTGCACCGTCCTCCCTCTGTGCGCGGTGACAAAAGATATTTATCAGCGAGTCCGAAATGCAAAATGATCGCTCTAATTGAAAAGTACACGGTTAACTAATGCTAATAGTCTTTAGATTAAGTCACTGCCTTACCGCGCTGGCTTTTAACCCTACAACGCGTTTCTCAGCTCATCTAGTTTTTCACCCAGACAGCCGGCCGCGGCGTGTCATTTGTCTCAATTACTGATTGTTAGATTAATTTGATGTTACCTTTCCACAAAGTGCTCCTCTTTAGATACGTGCGCCATGACAATGCAATTAGGTCATCGGAGGGCTAATCCAATTTAGCATGTTAGCGTCAGATGCGTAAGTGAAGACGTTAATATTTATTTATTCCTAATTGCACGCAACTGTCCGGGTGGCGTCCGCAGGCTAGCGGGGTTATCCATCCTGCGTTAGGAAGCCATTTTCACTCTGTCAGAAAAAATAAACTCCCTTATTAACAACTCACTCTGAATAATATCCTCTACGCCGCTTGAGTAATCGCCTACAAGAGTGGCCCTGCCTTTTACATTCGTGGGGCTCGCGAACGTGTCGCCTTGATCTAATGTGCGGCGGTACATCAGGGCGCAATCGCTGATCGCCGTAATCTAGCATCTCTGTTTTGAGAATACGCTGTTGTCTCCGCGCTGGCTCGAGGCACTGGTGCGATTCAAACAATTTATAATGAACGTGACACGGTGAGGTTAACAACTGCCTGGTGAAGATATTCACAAAGAAACATACAATATGAATATCGCTCAAAGCTGCAAATGTGGGTTGGTGGAGAGATGCATTCTTGATGAAACACAAAAGCAAAAATCATTAGAATATAAAGCGTAATACCTCAAGAGCAACGCAGCAGCTTCAAAGGCTGTTAGAATATAATTGACACTTTCAACTTTTAGTGTCCCGGAGTCATTTGCACCAGTGGAAAGAAACGAGCGCTAGTTTTGATTTCTTCCAAGACTACTTGATTTGCATTCATCTGGAAAAACACATGGCGATTTAAAACGAACACACGAACAGCCAGTTTTGACCCTATTTGCCTTTCACGCACTCCCGTTTTTGTGCATGCTAATTTGGTATCGTTATTCCAGCGGTTGTGTGTGTAATGTTAGTGAGAATACAGAATAAGCGTATGTGCCTCAGGGTGCTCGCACATGCATGCGTGCAAGTATGTATAGTATGTATGATGTGATGCAGTGCGGTGTATAAATAGCTGCTATGTGTTGGTCTTAATGACGGTGCAATGGCTTGCTGGTGCCCTAAGGGCCAGTGCGCTCAGAAGGAGCTTGTGTTCGGACTCACACACTTCTGCCAGTGTGTGTATGTGCTCAATGACTCCAGGCTTCCAGCTTCAGATGACCTTGTACGGGGTCCCACAAATGGTTTTTCAAGCTCACTGCTGTGGAGGGAAATTGATATGTTTACACAAGGCGCAATTATTTATATGACATTACACACTGCAGGTATGGATTCAATTTGGCTTGATTTGAACAGATCCTGACTGGAAAATTAGAAGTTAGCAGTGCCAAGGAGATGGAGGTATTTCACAGTTCTTAAGTTATGCAACACGTTTACCGTTAATGCAAATGTATACAAAAGCTAGTCAGTCATATAATACCTGGAGAAAGCTATCCGTAAGCAGTCCCATTCATCTCAATGACAGTCACTCATCTAGTATGTGACCTTCTCAGGATTATGCATCTTGTTTTCTGCCATCTGCACATGGGTGCTCAGTTCTGGGCATAGAAGTTTCTGAGCCAATCTCCGAAGTCAAAAATGCCATGTGACCATGTGACACTCTGGAACAACTGGAAATTGATTGGTTAATGGCAAAGCAAGAATGTGCACTCACTAGAAAATGTACTTCAAACACTAGCAAATTATCATTTAAAAAAAAAGAATACTAAAACTAAAATTATTACAACAATTTATGAAACAAAATAAAATTAAAGCCTAAATAAAATATTCAACTTTTAAACAAAAATTTAACTTATTTCTGTTAGTTGCCAAAGTAAAATGTCTAAAACTATATATATATACATATATACACACACATATATACAGTACATAAATGACAAAAACACAAAAAAAAGTAGTTTTAGCAAAACTACTAAAAATTAAAACATCAAAATACAATGAAAATATATAAACACAAGCTAATTAAAAATATTACTAAATACCAGTATATAAATAATACTAAGAAAAAACTATATTTGCACTTAATTTGTTGCTTGCAAAATGCAATACACAGTGACTTTTGGATGCATTTCAATGGAGAATTTTTTTTTTTTTAAATACTATAACAGTATACAAATAATACTAAAATAACACTATATATTTGCACTTAATATGTTGTTTGCAAACGCAATACACAGTAACCTATGAATACAGATCAATGGAGAAAAATAATTTTCAAAAAGCATGATGGTGTAGTTACGACATCTACAAGCAGTGGCTAACTGACCCATTTTAACTAGCCATAGCCAAACCTAAAAAGCACTGATCTGTCTGTCTTCTCCACTTGGAGTCAATTCCTGATTGGATGAGAATCCACGTTGCAACTTTTCCCTCCCCGCATCGCTCTCTTCTGCTTGTTTTCTTCATGCTCTCTTTAAAGCCCATTAAACTCTAATTGCATTCATTGATGCTGACTAACAATTTCAGCAAAACATTGCGGTTAGTGTAATACCATGCAAAAATAAATAACTACCAGCGATTCAGCCACATTATAAATCATTTGTGCTGTCTCTGCTTAGTCTAGCAATTAATTTTTAGGCTCTTGAGCATGTTGCTAAGAGGGTATAATAATACGAAGCACGTATTTATGCTTGCCATATTAACTTGTTAGCGTCATTGTCTACATATGGTGCGCCGGAGAAATCTGTCCCCACTACTTAGCAAACGATGAACGTCATGTTGCTGGAACACAAATGCATAAAGCAGGGCGTAGAGCATGTCAAAGCTAAGCTGCTGAAATGAAGCATTACACCAGTGTTTATACATGCTATTTAGCTCTGTTAGAACAGCATACTGGCATTCTGTAAATGCAAATATGCAAGTTTTTGTATGCATGGAATATGCAGATTTACTGCATTTGCCAAAATGTGCAAAGCACAATGCATGGACTATATCCCAAAGTCCAACACGTTTGAATGCAAATTGATGAGGCTGTGTGACAACAATGTGGGAAATGCTTATGCTTGCATGATGCATGCTTACTTTTCACTTACTATGTAAGTGAACACCGCACACCAGGTTTCCATTTCGAACAGAGCCATTTGTCCTTAAACGGATAAGTTGTTGTTTTCTAGCAGGCCAAGTCCCATGTCAATCTTATCTGTCAAATAAATACTCCTTTAAAGGGCGGCCGGGTTATCGTGTCGATCTGCCAGTAATGGTGGGATCCCTGGGCTAAACGTGTTTGGTTTAGCATGACACGTGTATTTGTCTGCTCCGGTTTCTCGGTGCGGAGTGTGAATTTGCGGTCGTTGTTATCTGCTCAGATTAAGGGCCAGCGGCGGCTTGTCCGCTGTGATTATCCTGACAGCCAGTCCACTGACCACCACTTCTCCTCTCTCGCTCGCCATCTAATTGAAATGTAAGGACTCGCCTAGCCGGTTATCCTCCCTTATGGAAAATAAATGGATTGAGGAATATTTATTCCATGCCCTGACTGCGAAATTAGGGCGGAATGTAAGTTTGACTAACTCAATCAATGAATTTAGTAAAGATGTATTTCAGAGCGGTATTTAAGGATTAGTCGCACCGTTCGGAATTGAAAGCGGGGGGTGGGTGGCTGACGTTTTGACAAATCTATCTGGGACAAGATCAACAACTTAATGTTTAAACCAATCACTCTAAGTATATATTTGAGCTCGGATATGCAGATGTGATGTTCAACTCCCTGAGGTTCAAATATACACTCGAAGGATCAACAGCACTCTCGATGGCCAAATTACCCAGAAATCCTTCGAATTTATCAAACATGAATATCAACAAGGAACCTCGTCTGAAGAAACACAAGAAGCGCCCATTAGCGCACATGGAAAATAAATGCCTTCAAGGTTTAACTACTTATTTTTGACATGCAATCAGCTTGACTGTGTTAATTTACATAGCCTGATAAATACCATCTGGACGGTTATGCGAAATAACTCAAGGTACGAAATTGAGCATTCGCCCCTGCAACTAATCAATGAAACTGCTATGGGCAGCCTCCTCCTCGGCCTGCCTAAATATGTTGAGGCATCTGATCTGAATTTTAATGATATAGCTGCGTCTTTCCATTATATCTGCACAGATGTGAAGCACAATGTTTTTCGCTGCTGTTTATTTTGTATTCTTTTCCTTAAAGGGTTAGCTCTCACCAAAGAAATGAAAATTCTGGCATTATTTACTCACCCTCATGTCGGTCCAACTCATTCAAAATAAATGCCGTTATTTATTTCCATGGAGCAGAAAATTATTTTGGAAGAATCCTCCATACAGTTCAGTTCATTCACCACAGCTGAAAAAAGGAAAAAGCATAAATGAAAATGCATGCACATTCTATCTATCTATCTATCCATACGGTGGCCGAGAAAGCTCAGCGCGCTGCAACTTCAGAAAACACATGCCAATAGAAAAAGCACCAGCAAATCAAGAAAACATCTTCATCAATTTGACAGCAGGTGCTGCAAATGCTCACAACACAAACAAATAAAGAAACGCATACTGCGTGCAAATTTGCAGCTCATTTGCATTTGCAAGCATTTTGTCAAATTGATGAAGTTATTTTCTTAATTTGCATTTTTTGTTTGCGCAGTCATTTGCTTTATTTGGTTGTGTTGTGAGCATTTGCAGCACGTGTGTTGTAAAATTGATTAAGTTGTTTTCTTAATTTGCAGGTGTTTTTTGTATTTGCAGCATGTTGAGCTCTCTCGGCCACCGTATATCCATATTATTATTGTATTGATATTAATACATATATACATATTTATAGAATTTATTTATAAACAATAAGTAAGTTGCAAATTAAGACCTGACCTTGTACTTGACAGGTTTTATGAGATTTTTTTTGTATAAATAAATAAAGATTTAAAAATCATTGGTGGTTTTCATTTGACTTTGAATATTCAGTTAATTTAGAATTTGATTTTCAGTTAATAACAACTTAAAGCTCTGTTTCTCACACAGAGCTAGCATATGACTTCAGAAAGCTTTGAATAAAGAAGAAGTAGTCTTTGAGTAAAGTCATTTTATGCTGCTTTTTGTTCATTTTGGAGCTTGACATCTGTGCTTGCTTCATACTGTCATTGCATGGAAAAAAAGACTCTTCATAAATTCTCCTTTTGTGTTCCACTGAAAGAAAAGACAGAACTTTCATTTTGGATGAACTATTCCTTTAAAGGGGTCATTGTGAATGGATCACAGAGCTGTACGCTTCCTCATGAATATCATACATTTTCTTATTTTGTTTGCAGAGCATCACATGACCTTGCTTTAGTTTAACTTGTCATGTTAGCCTGTCAGCGCTGCTTCCTGACGCTGTTTTGTTCTTGTCTGTTTGTGTCATTGCATATGTGTTTGTTTTTATGAAAACAAAGACCTTCCCAAAGTGTCAGTCACACGATGTTAAATGTGTATTATTGTGCGCCTCTGACTGAAATTTGAATATCCAATAAGCAGAGACAGAGGAGGTGAAACCCCGGGGAATACCCTCCACCCCCAACATACACCAGCGCAACATAAAAAGAGAGAAAAAACGACTGAGCGTGTTTGTTTCTCACCAAGATAAACAGATCAGAATTAGGAAGAAAAAACACCAACAATAGGCCTCCCTGCTACTGCAAGACTTTAACTTCAGAACTGGAACAACGCTGTGAGAGATGTATGGCCGGGCGTTCATTATGTCAGTCAGTTCTTAATGATGTAGGGAGATTGGCTAAAGTTCATCGTCGTCGCTAATCAACAAAGCTGAGCTTATCAAGCACACGTCCTGCTGTTACATCTTAATTGAATTATACCTTTAACCCAGCTTTAACACTTTCTTTAAAATGGGTAAAGTTTAGAAGGTCATTTACTTCTAATAACTTTCTTTTAGCTGGAAACGTCTCTAATGTCCTGCTATAATTAATATAACACTAAGGACTCTATAGGCTACTGGATTTGACATCTTCATAACAGTTTCAGGTGTAATATAATGAAAACTTCATGTTAGCTGGAGCCATGGTGGTTACCATTACAAAAAATTACTGTTGTACTGTATGTGTCAATATGTCCTTATTGCAATTATTTCAACTTGATTGAACCACATCAACACATTTTTAAATGGGGTTATGAAATGTTACACTAAAGTACTTCAATGGTGATATCACCATGGTATTATGTTTAACATGAGTTCATTTCCTGATCCTGTTCTCCCGTTCTATCCATAATTTCCAGCCCTCACTCTATACTATGGAGAACATAAAAGTGGCTAAAGACAATAAATGAATGAATGAATGAATGAAAATAAATAAATAAATAAAATAATGCCAGTCCATGCTAGGTTTAATAAAAAGGGTCGGTGGTATAAGTTTATATTTATCAATAAAAACAGTTTATGTCACAATATAGTTATTTTGTCTTGTAAATTCAATTAAAATGACTTATGCAAATGTGGCAATGCCTTTTTTTGATTATTTGGATAATATTAAGTATTTAAATACGTTACAAATGGCAGGTACAATACATCTCTCACATTATTTAATTTTGTCTTTTTATTTGAAACTTAAGTTTTCTATTTTATTTTTTTTACTAAAGAATCAAAACAGCAAAACTAATATTATTTAAAAAAAAAATATAGGAATAATTTTCACTCAGAAATTATTAATACATTTAACAATTAATTATAAAGAAACTATAATTAAAGTAAGTAAATAAATTATAACACCTTGTATTGTAACACCTTGAATTAAACACAAAACTTTTAAGTATAAAGACTGAAAAATCCATTTAAAAAAAAGTACCTTTTTCATTTACAAATTTGAAAAATCTTTTTTTACAGTGTTCCAGTTGATGCATTTCTACATTAACATACGATATACTGCCCAGCTCTAACTAGTAATGCCAATATGAAACTCAAAATGACTTTTTTCTCTCTGTTTAGACCTTAAAACTACAGGATACCCTCTGTTCAATACCATAGCATGTCTAGGTGTTCGTCTCAGCAGCTGTACCCACAGTAGTTTTGCACAGTCATATTTTATGGCATGTAGATCTAAAGCGTGCCACGTTTTTTCTTTCTCTGCCTGAGCAGATCCCACTTAAAGGCCTGAAGAGAAATCATGTTGTTGTCATGAGCAGGGCGACAGGCCAGTGGAGATGGATGATTCATTTCCATCCCCATTAATACTATGATTTGTTTACAGATGCATTGCTGGTCTGGAGAGAAGTACTCTCTTCTGCCTGAGAGTGAGAGATGATTTGTGTACCGCTGGCTTAGATTAGCTCCAGTCCCCATATTGGACATCATATTTCCCAAGGTATTTTTCCTGCAGGCCTAAGTGAAAACCAGATGTCACACACGTCAGCTGTGAGAGGGTATGAAGTATGCTTTTTTGTCACCATGATAGTCGAGACCATAAAAAATGCGGCGATATCTTCCCGACACCTATATATATCCTGTTCTCACCCCTCGGCCAGGCTCTGAATTAAACAAACCCATCACAGAGAGTTTAAACACAAATCACTGTCTGTCATGTTGTGTTATTGAGTCACAGCACTTTGCTGCACTAGGTTTGGCTACTCCACAACACTTAAAAGTATGTTTCTAGTGCATCTATTGGAATATCATGCATAGTCTTATGTCATGCTAATGTAGAGAGGCACAAATCCTTGTCCTGAAACAGTTGCTTATAGCCAAACAGAAAAATACACAAGTATGCTAACACTGATTTGAATGCTCTACCAATGCACTGCAAACATGTTGACCCATTGAACACACTTGACCTGCACTCTTGTATTGATGTGGCAGTAACAAACTCCAGAACTCAAGGGGGCGACAGAGTGACCTTCAAAAATTTGTGCTATTAAACCACGTGCCATTATCCAGGTAGCTAACTATAAACTGCTTCTGAGAGTTCATGCTGATTCCCACTTAGCAAAAACTTGCAGCAGTTCTGGAAATGTGTAATTAAGTTGCACTACAAATTAGTTTTGAACGCAACATTATGTAAAATAAAACTTGCATTGCTATGGGTTGTAACGTCATGTAGGATGACTTTTGCCTTTCAGCATTAAATATTGCTTGTTTTGCAGCTTATTCTGGCAACAAACCTGCTAAAACCAGCTAAAACCAGCCTAAGATAGCTGGTTTAGCAAGTTGGTTTTAAAAGGGTTTTGACCACTTCTTTAGCTGGTCAAGATGGGAGACCAGCTGACCACCTTAAACCAGCTAAGTCCTTTGTAAACCAGCTGAGACCAGCTAACCAGCATACAGATTTTTAATCTGTAAATAAAATAAATATTACTTGGGCAAGTTTTAAAAGAAAATACTATTTATTTTACTACTATTACTATTACATACTAATTTACTATACTATTTATTTATTTCCAAACTTCAAAATTTCACGTTTATTTCACGTTGGTGTTTCTTTGTAATTGTTTGTAAAATTTACAATCAGTTTACAGGTGAAAAAAAAAAACTATATATATATGTTTTTACACCAAAACATTTTTTTTTTTTTTAGCAGGGATCTACAGTAGACAAGAAAATATCTGATTGATATGAAAAGTGACCATTTCATTGTGAAGTTTAGGCAAAAATCCATTCAAATAATGGCAGTTCATAAACTAATGTAAAGAAAAATTAGGTAAAAAGTGTGTAAATTTGTGTTCGCAATTTTTGTCTGAACAAACAAAGCGGATGTCTACTTTACTTTCTAATAAGTGACTCAAACTAAACACTGATTATCTTTAAACGATCGGATGTGATCTGGTAACTTTAGTAAACTGATTGAATATTTCTTTCTAAAACCACAATTTTGTACCAGTGGATTGCTAAAAACGTGCACTGTGACTTGCGTTCGAATCCAGGCGTTTCGATTGGATTTCGCCATTTTTGCAAGCGCTTGCCAGGTTTGTGTGCATCAGACGGTCAGCGAACGGACTGTGGGCTGTCCGTGGGCGAGACTAGAGCACGGATAACCTTCAATCACGCTAGCATGTGACAAAGTTAAAGCACACTTCGGGTTTGAAGAGAATTACGGTCCCATAATGCCTGAGGGCTGAAATGAAGGTTGTGCATGCCAGTTAGCGTTCCTGTGTGGTTAAGGGTAACAGCTAAGCACGTGCCAAGGAATGGTGGTATACGACAGCAGTGGCCCGCGCGTGGGGGTGTGGCGTGGCACTCGGAGCGACACGGCGTCAGATGGAGGAGCCGCTCTCCATTAGACAAGAGCTCCCCGGGGATACGCCGCAGCTGACGAGCTGTAAGAAGTGTCTGCTAATTACGAAAGTCCAAATTCGAACCGCTTTGAAGATGGCGAGCTCGGAGAGTCTCAACAGGAGTCGTGCGCTAATCTTTCGTCTTGGTCGAAACGGGGGCCTTCTCTCGCTCTACACCCACCGACTCGTAAATCTACAGTCAGGAAGAGGTAACGGTCACGCAGAGTTCAGCCCGTGTTGTTTTTTCTTGCTCATGTATGTAATTTAATTTCATATAATTTTATTATCCCATGCTCACTCAAATTACACGCTACACACACTAAGGTACTGATAGACCGAAGGTCTGAGAGGAACACGCTAATGAGGTTGGGGAAAATATGCAGGTGGTCATTGTGCTAATGCATCGGGTTTATACAAGTGAAACTATGGAGCTTTTAGCTTTTATTTCCTCCTCATGTCAATAGATTGGAAGCAGCTGCATGTAATGAATGAGACTATTAAAAAAGCCCTCATCAGTTAATGCCTCACTCAGTAGGAATGCCGGTTTGAAATAATCCACATATTTCGACGTAAATCGAAGTCGACTGTGACTCGCCCCTGCGTAATTGTCCGAACGTAGCGTTTTTACAGTGTCACCATATTTCTGCGCCATTACAAATGAACAATCGTCTAGATTCAGCGTGCACGTGTTTTACACAGTTATCTGCGACCTCCCGGCTGATTAATCTTAAAGAAACAGAAGTGACCAGTTTTTACCCTCGGCATTAAGCACAACAGTATGTAGAGTGAACAGAGCGTAACAAAACTTTTTTTTTTTCAGTGGTTCAGTGTTCCAATGTGTCCCATGAGGCCTCCAGCAAATCACATAGCTCAGTAAAATCAGCACGAACCAGAGAAACTTCTGGAAATCTCATCAGCGAGGCGCACGACCGTCAATCAAATTCACAAATCGGAGGGGTTTGTGACCTTAGACTTGCGGGGAGTCGCTCCGGGCTGATCGAATTAGCTATCGGTCTATCGAAAGCAGGGATATTTTGGCATGTTTGAAAATCTTAGTACTTTATTGCTTTTGAGAGGAACAAACCCCCTGAACCTCATAGACATTTCATGCCTGATAGACGTAATACTCCAAAAGCTCTGTAATGTATTCCAGTGAAAACATACTGAAACCGCTGTGTTGTTTAAAACCAAAATGTGCGCAAAGACAGAGCGTAACTCCTATATATGTCCCATTTGCGGTGACTGAATGATGTGCGGGTTGTGTTTTCCTCTACACACACACACACACACACACTCTCATGGTTTTTTTCTCCCATGGGTGCAGGAATGGAGTCCCAACAGCATGGTTCTCATAATTGTTCACAATCTACCCTGAAATCATTTTAATCTAGGGCCACTTTCACACTCATACAAATCACACTCACACCCTTACTGTACATCATTTAGATGAGTAGAGATAGATTGATTCATCTGTATGATTTTGATTATTGTGGTAAATATATCCAGCTAACAGTGAACAGGATTTCCATCTTTGATTTTCTTGTGAGAATGATGAGGAAACATGAAGAAACGCTAAATTAAAGAGTGGGACATGCATCTAAAAAAAAATAAAAATAAACAAGACAGCGTGGCTCATTCAATCAGAATTCATTTAAAACAAACAAACAAATATAAGCTATTTTTGCAGTGATGTCAGACGTAGTTTGCTATGAATAATCTGATCTTTTAGTTTGACCCATTAAATAATCAGAAAATAAAAGAATAAAATAACATAATATACTTAAATATTTAATATTAATTAATATATTGTTTTAATATCCATTTAATATGTAAATAATTGGAATATCTCAATAGAATACATAAAATGATATTTATTTAATATACATTTAACATTTAAATGACTGGAATATTTCAATAGAACTTTTTTGCACCATTAAATAATCGGAAAACAAATAAAAATATGATATATTTATAATATGATATATTTATATGTAATAAATATGTAATATTACGTTACACTATAAAATATTATTATATATTTAAGTTACTGGATAAAACTATTTATTTAAGTTTCTTTCTTTCTTAATTTCATATATGTAGCAGCAATACTCATATCACTCATATATCATATAAAAATAGGTCATGCCGCCTAATTCAAAATATTTTAGTCCTTCTTGTTTGCCTGAAATATAGTTTCACCTCTTAAATAAATAAATTGAAATGATAAAAAATAATTACCAAAGCCATGAACTCAATACTTCAATCCATTATGTGTGGAAGAAAAGGTCAGTGTTCCCCGGTGGATGTTACAGAATAACACACAAATATAACTTAACATATAGATCCATAAACAAATGTGTCATTGGACCAAAGAGAAGTGTAAATGTGTGCTTGCACTTACTAATGTGTTGGTCATTCTGTCGAGGCCTTACAGGATGGATCATCCATGTCTATTTCCTGGAAACAATGTTACACTCACAATAATGTCTGTATTACTGTACTGTATGTTTCCAAGCATTCAAGCTACATACAGAACATTCTGTAAGAAATGTGCTTAAATAAAGTAACCTGGTAAAGTAAGCCTTGTGAAGGACCCCCTCTGGCCTGCTTTATCTTATACACCCCACATATCAAATCGCTCCGCCACTCTTCCTTGCACTCCACGGAGGAGGAAATTCCCTGGAAAATGAGACACATCCTTTCGGCTGGGATATCCTGGATCAGTTTCATCCTCATCTGAACCTGATACTGAACTTGTGCAAACTCTCCCACCGTGTGTGTTCATAACCCCGTGCTCCACTGCAGGAAAAAGAAAAAGGAGATTGAAGAGATTCAACAACAATTGCGTAAAAAGACATTTAGCATGTTTTTTGTAAATACAATATTGCACATGCATGCACATGTCACATATGCATCACATACAACAACAGTTTTGTGTCAGAACAGTATTAAAATGAAACAAAAATCTACTTAAAATGAAACAATGAAATGCATATTACAAATAATTGCAGAGGTCCAAAAATATGTAAAACTGCTAACATGTCAAAGGCTGAACAGGAAAATGTACAATTTTGTAACAATAATGCAAGTTGTAATTTATTTCACTTTGTGTAGTTTACATTTAAGCAGATGGATGGATGGATGGATGGATGGATGGATGGATGGATGGATTGATGGATTGATGGATTGATTGATTTGAAGTGGATGGTTTTAGGACAACTTTGATGAAAGGTCTTGATCCACTTCAAATGTTGACTAGTGTTGACTGTATATATATATATATATATATATATATATATATTGAATTACTAAATTTATTTAAAAAAATGAATGGAGGTTAATTGAATTATTGAATTATTTTTTTAAATGTCTGAAATTATTTTTTCTAGACAAATATAAATTGTGACTTTACAAAACTAGAATTCATAGATCTAGAATTAATTTTAAGAAAATAATTTTAAATGCATGGCTGTTATCAAGGAAAATAGTATATTTTGTGGCCACTACACATCCTTTTTGTGCAAATAAATAATTATTACTAAAATAAATTAACTAATAAAAATTATAAAAATTAAACAAAAGATTAATAATAATAAATCAATTAATAAAATTATAAAAAGTAAATAATAATAAAATGATTATACATTCAATAATAATAATAATTATTATTATTATTATTATTATGTATTTGGCAGTTTGAAGCATATTTTCTGCATGGCTGAACAGTCAGCAATGAAACAAGTGGTTTTCCCATCAAACCTGACCCATTATCACCTTGTTTTATTATCATTATTAACCAGCGCAAACACAACAACATGCTGACTGCACATTTGAATCTTCATTTTCACCGTGAACCAACACCGACAGGCGAAGAGTCTATAAAAATAATCAGAGTGTACGTGGAGGGTGAGAAGTCTGCTAATCAGAAGACGAGACCCCCGTCCTCCCCCACCACCTCCCTCCCTTCATTTTCCCTTCTAATTACTTTGTCTTCTGATAAAGGCATGGCTTTGGGATCATCAAAGGTCCTTGAAACAAAGAGCAATATATAGCAATTACTGAGTCTCTCATCTGCCGGGCTCAGATTAAAAAGAAGCACACAAGAACACTCCAAACTCTTGGCTCGTACGTTCAGAGCTGTCATAACATTGTGTCTGGAACGTTCTGTGGAATTCTGCAGTCCTCCGAAGGCAATTAGAAGGAACAATTAGCTCGTAATTGCTTAAGACTCGCTATGCACATCTTAACTTGAATTCATGTAAAATTACTTTATATGGACGTGTAAATCTGAGCATTGTGTTGTTTTGAAGAGGTTCCTTTTGAGGTCATGATATAATGAGGGCTTTTGTTTAGTTTGTGTCAACTATACTGGATACACATGTTGGCCTTCAAAGAACCAAAATAAATAAATAATATTATATATATATATATATCAATTCTATAAAAGTCATAAAAGTAGTTTACACTATATATTAATTTTATTTACGCTATAAGTCTTCTGAAGTAATGCAATACTTACTGTGAATAACAAAGTGAAACTTCAGGTGTTTTCACTGTTAACCTTACCTTCTGTCAAAATGCTCAAATATCATTTATGTTTGGAATGAAAATATCTTAAGCCATATCATACCATGTTTGATGGCAATTAAACTAAATACCATTAGTTTGAAACAATGTGTGCAAATAATAACAGAACTGTTTTACCTCCCGCTAAAATATTATGTTAAAGTCAACATAGAAAGACATTCACAACCCATTTTATTTCCAAAATGTGATTTCAGTGTGAAATAGTATTTTAAACAATTGTTTGTGAGCAACAAACATGATCATAAAATTACAGAATTTAATTTAATTTTTGTTAGAATATTCAAATAAAGTCCACATGAAAAGACATTCACAACCCATTTTATTTCCATGTGATTTTAGAGTTCATGGTTGGAATAAAAACGTTTTAAAAAATGTTTTTATAAAAGGCACATGTGAACAATAACAATAACATAATTTTATTTTAATTTATTTATTTGCTTGCTTGTTTAAAATATTCTGTAAAGTCTACATGTAAAAAAGTGCAACTCATTTTACTCCCACAATGTGATTTCAGAATGAAGTGGGATATTCAAGAAAAAACACATACAAGCAACATAAGTATTTACTAAGTATTCCCAGTCTTCTTAATCATGCAATAGTGTGCTGTGAACAACAGAATAACATTGAAGTTGTTATTCACTGTTAAACTTTCCATATTCTGTCAAAACTCTCAAATATGAATCATGTTTAAAAAATAAAAATAAAAAATGTAATCAAAAAGGCACACTGTGCCATGTTTGATGCCACTGATAATAAATGACATTTGTTTGAAACAACATGAGCAAAAAATAACACAATTTTATTTTTTTGCTAACATATTGTCAGTCAACTTGAAAATCATTCACAACCCATTTTACTTCCAGAATGTGATTTCAGATAACTGGATATTCAATGAGAGAGCGAAAAAAAAAAAAAAAAAAACATTGATTCTGTCCATCTGAAAGTTATTGGACTATCTGAAGTAGTCACTAAGTTAAAAGATCTTATAACTTGTACATAATAAGACCAGAAACATGCATTGGCAAAGCAAACAGGGTCAATTATCAATGTCATGTTGACTTTAAGTGGTAAAATTACAGTTTCATTAAAGGACGCTACATGCAATCACAGACAGGTTTGCCATGTAGATCAAACGTGATAACAAGAGCTACACGTAATCTGTCACCTAAATGTCTGTAACCTGAGCGCTGGTCTTATTAAGTCCTTATAGATGGAACCCAAGTGGTTAACATCTCTAATGAACAGGACTGTTCACAGCCCTGCCTGCACAGTGTGAACTTACATCGGAGTCATTAGCTGTTAAAAAGCTGATTATTGTGGAGGAAGTCTTTTCAAGGTTAAATACTGCAAGGTTCTGCTGTGAACACCCCTTAATTGCAATTATATTTGAAAATAGTTGAAACTCTTTTACGCCCGCACTTAGTGTGAACGGTGAAAGTGTTAAACATGAAAAAAAAAAGCACCATGCTTGTCAGAATTCAGTAGCCTTATTAAACATGATTAAGCAGCACATTTGTGTGATTTTCAGAATTTCTGTTCATGGACTATTTATAAAAACGTTTCATGTAGTGAGTGACGATGTACTGCAAGGAGAAAAAGTGGAGTAAATTCACCAATAATCTTTTCTTGCGGGATAGTTTTTGCTAGATTGTGATACTGTAACATCTGAATGTTAGTTTAAATACCTTGCATCTGACAACAGTTGATCATTTGATCATTATTTGATGAATTACTGTTGCCATGATTAGGCCTGTCACGATAACAACTTTTTGTTGTGCGATATATTGCCCCAGAAATAATTGCGATAAGCGATATTGTTGTCATATTAAAGACCATTTTATGCCACTGAATATATAATCATAATGTAACAGCATAATAATGCAAGAAGGCCTACACACTTCCAAATGACAACAAACTTTTAATTTTTAAGAATATTTAGATCATGGAAATGTATCAAAATATTTGTATCAAAATATTAGATACCTTAAACTTGAATAAATAGTAAATAAACATTTTCTAACAAAAAGTGCAAAGTAACAAGTATAAAAAAAGAAAAATGCACAAAGAACTTGTATTGAGATTTTTCCATCTACAGATTTTTCCCTGACCTTCTTTTCTCTGTAAATTAAGGGTGCACACTGTTGCTGAAAAACACAATCACTACTTAGCAGTCAGATGTCCGTATGCACAAAGACACCTAAACAAGACCATATCTGCAGATGAAACTTTGTTTGTGGAAGCATTTATTAAATTTGAACTAGCAACTCATGACTACACCACGTTATGTACAAGAAGCTGCAAAAGACACAGGCGCAAGTGGAATGTACAAAACATGGTGACATTAATTTCTAAGTAAATATAATGGGCGATATATTGCGTCACCAAAAATTATTGAGGTCATGTACATATATTGCACGATAAGTCGATATATTGATTATTGCGACAGGCCTAGCCATGATCTGCTAAAACAAGATAATTTGGAGAAATTTAGCATTGCATCACTTGCTCATCAGTGAACCCTCTGCAGTGAATGGGTGCCGTCAGAATGAGAGCTGATAAAAACATCACAATAACCCAGAAGTAATCCACACCACTCCAGTCCATTAATTAACGTCTCATGAAGCAAATAAGTATGTGTTTTTAAGAAACACATCCATCATTAAAGCGGTTTAACTTTAAACTGTCTCTTCTGGCCAAAATATGGGTCCATAATCCATAATAATGCTTCCTCCAGAGAAAAAGTCCATCTCCTGTTGTCCTCTCACATTAAAATTCACCCACATATTTGTTTTGGTCTGTTTTCACTTGTAAATGGTGCTTGAGCTGTAGAGGACTTGTATTTTAATTTCAGTTTGAAGCTAAAACCTCTTATTGATGGATTTGTTTCTCACAAACACAGCTTTTCACTTCACAAGACATTAATTGATGGACTGGTGTGGTGTGGATTGCTTGTGGATTATTGTGATTGTTTTTATCAGCTGTTTGGACTCTCATTCTGACGGCACCCATCCACTGCAGAGGGTCCATTGGTGAGCAAGTGATGCAATGCTAAATTTCTCCAAATCTGTTCCCATGAAGAAACAAACTCTTGGATGGCCTGAGGATGAGAAAATTGTCAGCTAATTTTTTTTTTTGGGTGAACTGTTTCTTTAAATCAGTGTGCTCCTTGCCAGTTCTTTGTAATTATTTGTGAAATATTTCTAAACCACTTTTTTTCTTCAGTTTAGTCCCTGGATTTTGCGCTGCAATAGAAGGTGCAACACTATGCTAAATCATTCACAGCAGTGTTTCCATCTCTCTGATCAGATCATGTGCGAATCTCGCGCACATCGCTTTGCTTCTGTATGTGGTGAAAAATGAGAAAGTGGGAGGACGGGAAACGCATCACCAGTCAGAGTCACAACTCCCTCCGAATTCCTCACAGTTCCTCGCACAATTACGTGGCGTGTGGAGCCGCTGCTTCCATGCACACACTCTTCTGATGACAGCCCATCTACAGGGACATGTAGAATCAACGGCCATAAGACAGTAGGTTACAGTTCAGAAGAATTTGCAAGTTAAGTAGGCAGTGAGTGGGGAGGACATGCAGATGAACGGGAAGCCACATCATGCCGTTGTTAGCTTCGCATGTAGGTTAATCATGTGACAAACGCATGGAGAACATTTACTCATCGGGCCTCCCCATTGGAAGAATCACGGAGACATGCAAATCCATGCAAACTTAACTACGGCGGAGAAGCCATCTAGAGGGATTTTAACTCCCGTGAAAAAGGTTTATGTACATTATACAATCACAAAGCAGAATATTACAGCTGCATATGTATTGTAGGATACCATATTCATATCATTAGCACAAAAATACTAGAAGGCCCAAGATAATACAGTGAAATTAAATTTAATTGAAATGCTATTAGTATACACTAAATAGAATAGCCTACGCTGACCTCAAAAAGCACTGGGAACACTGATAAGAAATGTTTCTTGAGAATCAAATCAACATATTAGAATGATTTCTGAAGGATCATGTGACACTGAAACAGGGTTATTATAATTAACTGGAACTAAAACCATAAAAACATTAAAGTAACTGAAATAAGATATAAGAAAGCAAACCTTTTTTTAAAAAAAAAAACCTCTCCCGACAACAGTTTTTTTTTTTTTGATCTAGTAAAATAACTAAAACTAAAGGGAAAAAAACTATTCTAAAACTTCTAGATCATGACAAAAACACACAATGAAATCACTAAAATCTAACTTTGATCATTATTATTTGATCATAAGTATTTGGCTATGTATGATATTGCATTAGATAATCATCAAACCAAGTGCCATTTGCAAACTTTTTTGCAAATTATGATTAATTATGATCTTTTGCTTATAATTAATTTCACTTATACTAACCAATACTTCTTATGTATGTATTATGTATGTATGTATTTATGTATATATATATATTTTTTTTTTATTGTCAACACTTAAGCATAATAAACTTATTTTTATTAAATATTTTGCTTGACAAGTGTGCACATTTTCTTGCACAAAAAGTGCACAAAAGTGTCTTATTTTTCAGTATAAATACCTAATGCTAAATGACCAGATAACACATATATAATGTTTTGTTTTCTAAATAAATAAATAAATATTATCTGAAAAAATAACTTTTTTTTTTTGTTCTTACACCTTTGGAAGATTTTTTTTTTTTATCCTTTCTTATTTTTTATGTGTATTTTTTTATTTTTGGATAAGACTAATGTAATGGAAAACAAGACAAAAATACCAAGTAAGAAGATAATTTTTTTCTGGTGTTTATTTGAAACAAATGGCAGTTGGTTTGCCATTTCATCTAATGCAATGACATTTAGACACTAGGTCTTACACTAAGTGTCAAAATGCGTTTTGTGGCTACTGTACATCATTTAGCTAATTTAAGACTATTAACATTACTAAACCACATCAAAGACCCAAAGGTGCTAAACAACATGATAAGGAACTGCACTGCCCACACACAAAGGTTACAGGTTCAATCCCAACAAGTAGTGACCCTGAATGAAGAGTCACTAACCGGCTCTATTAGCATTGCGCTCTGGAGGAAGACACTTAACCTCAGGTTGCTCCAGAGGGACTGTCTGTGAAATTAGCCTACTGTAATTTGCTTTAGATTACAAGTGCAAGCAACTAAACAAAGCATTTGACCCTAACGCATTATAACCTTTGATTTCTGTAGGATAAAATCATCAGGCAGTCGTATCTATCAGGTGAGACGTCCCTGTAGCGTCTTGCTTCACTTCAGGAAGTGCCAACACATAAAAATGGAATTACATTCTCCGTTCACTCTACTCAATTAGTCCTCATCAAAAAAAGGAATATTCCCATGTAAAATATACAGAGGAAAGTCTTTTAATCATTTTAAAAAGGCCTGTGCTCCACATGTCTGGGAAGATTTCAAGGAAGCAGCCAATTAGAAGTGTGAAAGTCGGAATATACTTGGCGAGTTTAGTTAGGCTTACATATGGCATACGCTGGAGTTTCTATAATTTAGCAGTGGTGCAATTAACAGTTATAATGTATGTACTTTCCCGTGAAGGTCTAATTTGAAGGTTTTGCACATCTGCATATGAAATAGGGAATATCGCAGCGGTCTTTGTTGGGACTGATGTCTAGTTTCTGAACACTTTATCACAGAGCCGAGGTGATAGAGAGAGACATCTAGGAAATTCTAATGATAATATAATGGTTATTTTCCTTCGCAAAGATCTAAGCAGAAGTAAGTCTGTTTGATTTTATATTACTGAGGTGACATTTGAACTTTTACTTGTCCCAAAAAATAAAATAATCACGTAACCGCGCTTGATTTCAAGAGACTGGCCATACCAAGAAAAGTATAAATATATATTTAAAGAAATGTATACTTTTCAGAAGAAATTAATATTTTATTAATCAAGAATGTGATAGATGGATGATGGATGGATGGATAGATGGATAGATATTTTATTCAGAAAGGATGCAAGATAAAATTTTCAGATCAAAATGAAAAGACTTCTACATTTTTGCAAGAAAATTTATATATATATAAAAATGCCGTTCTTTTAAACTCCCTGTTTTTACTGTATTTTGATCAGATAAATATAGCCTTGGTGAGAATAAAAAATAATAATAATAATAAATAAATAAATAAAATAAAAAATTGGACGCACAAACTTTTAAACGGTGGTATATGTCAAATATTACTCATTACCTAGATAATGTTTAATATTTAAATCATAATAAAATATGTAACACTATTTAAATTGTTTTAATATATGTTAAGATATGATTATATATATAAATATATTTATTTATTGCTATCCTAATTACAGTTAGATGTGTTATATGCACCACTGTCGGTGACCTGCACCCCATTTGTGTCTCTGGACGCACCCGTTGAGAAGCACTGCTGTAGACTGCACCGCAGGGGATTAAAAGACTCAGGTATCTTGGTGGGCGCCTATGCGTTTGTGTGTGTGTTTTGGCTTTGGAAGGCTCCCGGAAGCCATCTGGCTGTTCGAGGTGGTTAATATCCAAGAAATAATCCATTTACAGCTTTAAATCTACCGCCTGAAGTGTTCACACACTCTCTTGTCCTCCTAAAGAGCCGCAGCCTCCGGTGAGAACCCAACACAGCGGCCTGCACAGCTGACGTGCGCTGGGGACACACAACTTTTCAAATGTATATGCACGCTCACTAATCTGCCTCCATTCACTCTGATTATGTAAGCCAGCAGCCGGGCTCTGAAAAGAGAGAGAAAGAACAGGCGGCGTATTGTGCACTGCACTGTATTTTCTCCAGGGTGCGCGTCTACCTTGACATCGGAACCCGATTGAGCAGAAAATATCTTCTAATATTCACAGCGGTGCTCCAATATATCAAAACACGGGCTGGTAAATATTTGCCACATGTTATTAGAGCACATAAACCACAGGGTATTTGGAGAGGTGAAAGGTCACGCCTAATGCCGTCCCCGGAGGGAGGAGTTCTGTATATAACCAAATGGAGCCACGTCCAGGAATCCCCAACGGAGCAATGCAGGACATTGTAAATGGCCATATGCTAGTCTGTGTGGCTAAGGACAGTAAATATGTAAAGGAGATGGCTCATAAACCGTCATTATTAAACGAGTGACAAGGCTAATAGCGTATCTGTGCGTGGAAGCCCTCCTCCGCCGCGGATAGGCCCATTAAAAAGCTCGGCGAAGGCAAATAAAGAGTTAGGTTATAACCTAACAAGGTGCAATTTTATCCCCACAGATCTCGCACGTATTTTTTAAGGCTATTTAAAGTCAAGAATAGCTTCTGTTTAAGCCCTCTTGATCTACTCGGAAAAGAAAGCTGAATATTTAATGCCAAACTATAGCTTTGATAGGACTTTTTCTCGCTAATTAAAGCCACATTTCAGCTGGGCTCGTGGTAAGGTGCGTATATGGGAGCGGAGGGTGGAATATTGAACATTTCTGGTCAGCAGTTCTTCCCTTAAAAAACTGCCCATTAAATCAGGCTTAGCCATGCCCTCATCTATAGGGCTTTCGTTCGGGTTCGGATAGGTAAAGCTCGTTTATCTGTGCGCTCAAGTCGATAACGGGCCGAACGGGAAACGGGAACGGGCAGGGACGTTATTGTAGCTCATCTGTCAGAGATTCTGTTGGATTAATAATGGATGCGATGTTTAAGTAGGCATGTCCATTAGGAAAGAGACATCATTTATTTATTCAGATTGGGTGAAACCATCCAGCCTGTGAAACGGGGACGATTCCGCATTTTCAGCTCAGTCGAACTAATAATGCAGCAAATTCACTGTGAACTAATGTTTTTAGAGCAATAATAATATTATCACTGGCTCTTGACAGATATTAAGTATTCCTGAATATTGTATGTCTGAAGCGACGGGTAATGGATTGGCCTGGCCTGCCGTTACAGAAGCGTTAGGCGGGCTGCGTCTATCATGCACTATGTTGAAACTGTAACGTAATATAATAATAATCATAAGATTCATGTGTTGTAAATTAAAGAAGCACTGGCATAAAAAGAGTGCAGTAGAATTATAAAAACAATATGATGTGAATAAACTCAGGTGCTTACATTTTATTAATTAAAACTTGATCATTTTCACAGAAACAACTAATTTAATGACTGAGAGTTTACAACCATCCAAAGTTTAAACCATTTCAATCTTTTAAATTCAGATATTATCTCATTGATTTGTGCAATTGTGTCCAACCAGATGCAATGTTTATGAGTGAGACAAACAACGTAATACCACAAAACATCACATAATTCATCCAAATCATTGGTAATGCTTACTGTGCAGGTGTTTCCCTCCAAAGTAATGTCACTTCCTGGATGATGATGTCATTAAGGAAGGGACTTTTGTTATTTTACAAAATACTAGCAGGACGGAGAGTGACACAGAGAAGAGACTTTCTCTCTCTAAACATGTTTTATTTACAATATTAAAGTTAGACACAAAAAAAGAAAAACCTAGAAATAAATAAAGAAAATAAAAAAAAATCATCCACTCAAACCAAAGAATTTAAAATTCTCCTCTGTATTCACTTTATTGTGATAGCGTGATGAAATAAAATTTAATAATAATATATATTTTAAATGAATAAAAATACATTTAAAACAGGTATGATGGGGACATAAAAACGTACTGCATCCTAGAAATTAGTAGAAAACAGTTTATCTCTGTGCTGCCTTCAAATATTGTCTTCACTCATCATGATTTACCCATATTGCCATTATTTGATTAAAATTTCTTAAAAAATTTATAATCTAAATGAACATAAAAAACAGCACTCGTCGGGCCACATATCACAATGCTGATATTTATTGATATTCATTGTTTTTTTAGCATGTTTACATATGTATGCGTTGTTATTGTGGCCCACTGACATTCCCAAATGGGAATTAAAACCAACTGCCCTCAGGACAAATGTTACTATTCATCCATGAATCTCAGGACCTTTTATTACATGGGGGTCTGATATCTAAAATGAGCCAATTACAAAGTCGTCCCAGACTGTTAAACATGCAGACGCTAAGCGTTTAGCTCCACTGAGTGTTTGCATGTTCTCTCATTGTTTCAAGTGAAGCAATCAAAATTCTGCATGATTTTTTTTGTGTGTGTTCTTTTGTGGGGTCAAATCAATCTAAAGTACACGTGTGTATCATTAAAGGAAAAAGGAGCACTAACGCGCTTGTTCTGGATAAGTTCAGACAACTGTAAGCCACTGCTGTGATATTGTCCTGCTTTTTTATGTGCGTTCATTATCAGTTAATGAGGTTCAGACGGAATTAAAAGAACAAATGATTTCTCACCTCACAGGTGTTATCGAAATGAATGAGTTTACATCCGTTCTATTCAATATTTCACACAGTTAGATAGGCTACATGAAATTACTTGATGAGACGTTTTCTCTGCTGTGTTTACATATTTCCTATTGAAACAGGAAGTTGTGGTGGAGCATATGGAAGAACTTGTAACTTTTTGTTAAATAGCCTTTCCACAACAGCACTTGCTATTGCTAGTCAGAGGCAGGTCAAAGGTCAAGGTTTGGCTGGTTAGCACTGTCTATTAGCCCCTGCTGGTGGATGCGGTAACTACACCATTTGGATGTAAAAATAAATAAACAAACAATACATAGCGTATTGTTGTACCGCTGCAGACGGGATGAGGAGAAGAAGAATTAATGAATAAAGCCGTTATTTTTGTTTTCTTTGCACATAAAAAGTATTCTCATAGCTTTGTAAAATTACGGTTGAACCACTGATGTCACATGGACTATTTTACCGATGTCCTTGCTACGTTTCTGGACCTCGGAACATTGCAGTTGTGTTGCTGTCTATGGAAGGTCAGAGAGCTCTCAGATTTAATCAAAAAATATCTTAATTTGTGTTCCGAAGATGAACGAAGGTCTTACGGGTTTGGAACGACATGAGGGCGAGTAATTAAAGACTGAATTTTCATTTTTGGGTGAACTAACCCTTTAAGTATATAATCTTGTTGCTTTGTCTTTTTTGTCTGATTTTCAAATACGTTTTTACTTCAAATGAAAGTTTGTTATGATGTGATTCTCCTCATAGCAGGTTAGTTTGGTTCATGGATTATAATGCTTTAATGAAGACTTAAAAAACAAAATCGTTATGGAAAAAATGAATGGAAAAAATATGCTTCCGGAACCAACGCTGCTGAAAAATTTGGCGGCACTAATGCACTCTATAGTATTTAAATGCACTTAGAAACAATGCAATACAATGCAAATGTAAAGTCTATTATTGTATCACTGGTTGAATGTTATAGACTTTGTTATAACTTTATGATTTGCTGTAAATACTAATGTCAACTTTTAGGAGTATACCAGCCTGTATTTACATTAAAACTAACATAAATCCACAAAAGTCCAATTGTGATTTCATTTGGGTCTTTAATGGCATCCATATGAACATCTTAAATGGTCTTTTTAACATCCCTGCCTCTTAAAATACAGTTTTGCGGCTCTCGATCTATAAATTTCCCTTCAAATTTAAGCTTCATATTGATTCACTGTGTCGCTACCAGTCGTATAAGTTTAACATTCACGTCTGTTCAGACTTCCTCACCGCCGTATGGTCAGAAACAGGAAAGCCCCGTTATTAAAAGCAAGCGGTGTCATGATTCCCTCCGCCAGGCTGTTTTCTGCTGAACGTGACCCACAACGTCCTGCGCTGTACTCTGTTAAAGTAGTCAGGGCTGGCCCACGTGAGCGCGTGAGCTCTCTTTCTCTTGTTAAAGGTCAAGCAGCCCTTTTCTAAACAGTAATTGTGTATGATAGGTTAAGCATGTAATATGCAGCAGCGCTGAAAGATTTCTCACCCATTCACGTACTGACCTGTTCCACTTCATAATGACGATGTTGTAAAAGCGCAGACGCCTGCTGGGTCGAGCTGTTAGCTGTGAGAGCGTCAGGCTGAATGGTGAATGGCTGTTTCAGTGTGTTTTAAGCACCGTTCAGACTGTCCAGCGTCGAGTTCTGCTCTAATGAGCTGACTGTCAAAGACCGATCCCAGGCCAGAGCCGTTTCACTCTCATTCTCTCGTATTTATGAAACTCTCAGGCCCGACTGTCAAAAGTTCCACCATGACGTTTGATCATTTGGCAACAAATGCGATATATGAGCCAAACGGATATTAGGGAAGTTCCATTGAACTCTGTTCTGAGTGCTGTTTTTATATGGTCACCTCATTGAAAGCACTATAGAAATATGATATATAAAACTAAACAGACCTTTCTTCTTGTTATGTATGTTTTGATGGAGAAATGTATGAGTTCCTGGCCTGGTGGTTGTATTATGTATATATAAGTGATTTATTGTCAGTACAAAATGTGTGAAGTGGTTTTATGGGGACTTCACAGCTGAAGATTTACTTTTTGCATATCATTGTGTTTAACAATTGTTGAGAGTCTAAAAAGTCTAGTGCAATCTTGCCATGTATGTATATTGTCATTATTTAGATGCATGATATTTCAAGCTTCTGAAAACAATGCAATGCAATGAAAATGTAACGTCTATACTTGAATAAATGAAGGTCACACGTCACAGTACAGACAGTATATACTGTGTTTGTCATTTGCTTGTAGCTAATGTCAACTTTTAGGAGTATACAAGCTTATATTTACATTCAAATATGTAAAAATTATGCATTGTCAGTACATTTCATTTAAACATTTTCTTCTGATTCAGCAAGCATGTGCTGGTGGTTGGTTTATATAGTCAGAAATGTAATTTAACCTGTAATTTAGTCGTGTAGGTCATGTACACGCTGCTGCTAAATATGGTCATATTCTGAGTGCTTAAAGAAATAATTCATGCAAAAATGAAAACTGTGTGAAATGAAAGTCATTTACTCACCATCATGTCATTTCAAACCCACATGGCTTTCTTTGTTCTGTGGAACACACAAAGAGATGTGTTAAACAATATTCTGGCTGCTCTTTTCAGTATAAATTATACATATGCATTATCAAAAGTAAACTGCATTGCAACCAAACTATGCATTTTTAAATGCATTCATTCCCTGGGATTTGAACCCATGAGATTGTCATTGCTAGCATACTGTTTGTATGGAAGCCCATTTCCACCACATAAGAAAAAAAAAAAATTATGACATACTTAAGTCATAATTATGACATAAAAAGTTGAAATTATGACTTATAAAGTCTAAAGTTTTAAATACCAAGTCAAAATTGGCTTATAAAGTTAAAATTATGACATACTAAATTGAAATTATGAGATTAAAAAGTCAATTACGAGTCAGTTAATTATGACTTTAAAAGTTGAAATTATAACTTGCTGACTTGCAAGCTCATTGATCCGACACGACAAGACAATTTTTTAATGAATTGTAAACACATTAAGGAGTATTTTAAATGTGAAAAATGCTAAACGTGGCTTAAAAAAACAGTTTCATTGGAGAGACAAATTCAGCACATACCTTATTAATAAAGCAAACCATATACAGACGAGCAGAATAGCCCAGAACATGAACACAACGCATTAAATTGCATGTTAAGCGTTTTCTCCCCCATAGAAAACCATTATATAGAAAATGCTTTATGTGGTTTAATAGACAAAGACTGTGATATAATAAGACCAAATCTAGTACACAGTTTATTAAAAATGTATACTGTGTACAGGCAAACAGATATGAACACAACATTCAAAGTTTTCTCCACAACTGTTATATAGAAAATGCTGTCATTATTGTTATAGCTGTGATATTGTAACTTCCCTATTCTCATACAATAAGAATGATTATTAAAACTTTATTATTATTGTTATCATTATAGATATATACATACAGGCCTTTGATAATGACAATTGTCATTTCTGGGTGAACTACAAACTACTTTAATTCGATTCTGTACACAATTTCCAGGAGTGACAATCACATTTCACAACCGAAATTCCCAGGCAAAAATCGGTTCTAAAAATAATCCATTCCTCAACAAAGCATGTCAAATTTTATACTTGGACTTCACAGTCTGTTCAAAACTCCAACCTTAAGTAATTCAAGCTTATTGAACTCCCTCACCTGTGTGTACAGTCCTGAATCTTTGATCAGACGTCGCAACACACGTACAGCAGAAAAGAGAGATATCGTCGGGCTAATTTGAAGGTGCTATCTGGTGTAGGTATGTTAATGAGTCTTGGGGCACTTGGGTTTCTGTCTCTATGTGTATCGACTGCTGAGGAGAACCTGGCAGAACTAATCCGGCTGTCTGATCTCCCTCCTGCTCCATGCCACTCTGTTAATTACCGAGCTACTATTGACAAGCTCTCAGCTCAGCGTGCTGATCCATCAGCCGGCAGTACAGAGCGATTAGACGATCACTCCCCAAATTTCTAACGCCAGGAGAGAAGGGCTATTATTCACTTAAGAGAAGAATGACAATGTGTCCTTCTCAAACCTGGATCACTTTTAGAGAGGGTGGGAAATCAGCTGTCTCCCCCTTCTCTGTGGAGAGTGAGACCCCTCGCTGGGTTTAAAAGGTCTTAGAAGTATAGAAATGTAAATACTGTTAATATTTTTTGTTTGTGTTATTGTAATCGAAGCGACTGTACTTACTTCATAACTATATGTCACTAACAGTTATTTAGCTTCGATACACTATAATATAGGAATAAAAAAACAAAAAAACAAATATTTTATGCCGTTTTGTGTTGTACCACAAAATCATTCAATCAATCAATCAATCAATATTATTCGATTCCATTTTTATGCTCCATCTGTGAAGCAATTTTACTTTTCTGCTGACATCACCTAGGTCACATAAGCTATTGGATAATGTTTTGATGTACTGTAATTCAGCAAGCTTACAATCAAGTCTGGCTCCATTCTGAAATGAAATGAACTAATAAATTACTAATGGAAAAAAAGAGACATTCTACATTCCTGTATCTCAAACAATATGGCACTAGTAACACCAACAATGTATAGCATTGAAAGCAATGCAAAATGCTTTGGATAAATGCATCTGCCAAATGCATAAATGTATTTTTTTTACTCTGAAACAGAAGTAAAATGGCTTGTAAATGGTGAGTCGGGTGGCTCTAAGTTGTCAGTGTAGTAGAATCACACACATGCATATGTGCCTCAGGACTTCAGGACTTGTCCTGGCCCTTTATATCCCATGTTCTTTAATGGGACGGGGTCAATTCTGCTTTACCCACATAAGCACACCTGCCCTACCGCCTCGCTGCCCCTCTTTCCTCAGCCTGGGGGCGAAATCAACCTCCTTATTAAGATGGTAATGTCTGTGAACTGTAGGGAGGAGGGGAAGGGCATCTTTTGCTCAGTCAGTCAAGCTCATCGTGTGTAACACACGCCTGAATCCACCAATTCACTCCAATCCTTACCAACACCAACCTCAGCGACAGCCGACAGCCGACAGCCACGCAGACACACCAGAACCGCTAGCTGGAATTTACATGCAAATAAAGTCCAAACGGTTGAGCGTCTACATGTGCTTATTTATCGCAGGGCTTCCCAGAGTCTCAACTAATATGATGTGACACCAAAAATAATACTCAATTCGATTTACAATTCATCTAATAATGTTTAATTTTACTCTTCATTTAACATGATTTCCCAGCCAGTGATTACAAGACTGGATAGCATTAATTTGAGCAAGATGTACGACGCACCAGCGCGATCTTCTGTTCGGAAAAATGAATTCTGATCACATTCATAAGTACGAAAGCCAGAAAAGGCAGTAGCTTAATCATCTTTTGACGATGTTCATTTACGCTGGGTTATATTTATCTATCTGGATTCAGAAATGAGCAGCTCTGCTGCTGTACAGAAGCATCTCATCAGTCTTATGAAGGTTGCGGTTTGTGTACAACTCCACAGACAATGAAACGCTGAACATACAACACCATATTAATGATATATTAACCATTAGGGTGGGATGTCGGAGAACCCCTCACAAAAGCTGAGTTATGTTGGGTTATAACTGCCACGACTCGAGTTATTTCTGCTATATAAAACTTTATAGATGTAAATATGGAAACACAGAGGCCACTGGGTCTCGTCCCTGTGTATGTATACGACAACAAAACAACAAAGGAGAGCAGTTTAAAACCTGCTACATATCTGAAAGTGTCTCAAATGCATACAATCTGATTTTATCAAGTTGTACTTTCATTTTTAGCTTGTTTAAGTCTATGAACTGACTCAAATCTATATTATTACTCTAACACAATGAGCAAAAGAGAGTAGCATACCAGTACAACTAAATGTGCCGACAGATTCAATTTTATCTATAGAGCTTCAGTATATGTTTAAATCACACAAAACCACAAAAAGAACAAGCCTAGGTCATATTTCACCACATATATATACTGTATAAGTATATACACACACACACATTTATTAATAATTGGACTAAAATATATAAATTCTATATATAAGGTGTATCATAGAATTTATAGGTGAAATGTGACCTGGGCATGATTTCATGATATTCAACCATGTAAAAATATGCCGAATATAATGAATCACGCTGATTACATGAGCAACGTGTTTTCTTACAGATTCGGTCACACATGGCACACATTAAAATCATATCAGACGCGTCGGGTTCTCATCATTCACATTGATGACATGTGAGATCACTGAGCTTATCATCTGCTTATCATTGCGATGATTGCGTGATGATGTTTCGGACAGACAGCTGAGCAGCATGGGAAAAGCAGAGCTGCTTTTCCAGCCCCTGAAGTCTCACACACTCCGGCGGGCTGGTTTGCTTCTAATTTCAGGGTGTTGTCAGTAAGAGCGCTGGCCTTGCACCGAAAAAGCCCGGGGATTGAATTACTCTCCCCTTCTCTCGCCGTGACCTCGTCAGAGGGGGGTTAGAGAAAGAAAGGGAGGCAGAACGGGCCCCTACCTCGCCACTTCAGGCCCCCCGCTTCTTACAATACCCCGCGGGCTCTCCCAGCATCCAGCTTTCCTCGGATCTCCCTCCGCCATTTACGCCCACTCCCGCCTAAATGACCCCGCGCCGCCCCGTGCAGCCCGACAGAAGGCCTGTCCCCATTAGTGCTGATTGCTGACCTGATTTTGTTTCCCTGGTGTCCCCATAGTCAGAATTTCAGGATTTGTGATCTTGTGACTTTGTTTTGAAAGAGTTTTTTTTTTTTTTTCTGCTTGAGTCTTCCTCACAGGCTTTGTGTTTCTCGACATTAGCAATTCCACAATACAAACAACAAAAGGATGAAAGCGGGGCGAGAAAGAACGAGAGAACATAGCTGCAGTAAAGAGAAAGAAAAAAACATGAGGGTAGCTACGCGCATTCAGAGAACCGCGAAACGCATGTTACTCCAAATTAATTACAGCAGTTTCTCAACCATTTCTCTCGCCGTCTCAACGCGACTGTTGTTTTCCCTTCAATACCTCACGGAGTTCCACCTTCTGCCGTAAAAAATTCAGAAGCCCCGTTAGTCCCGTCTGGAGTCAAGGTCAGAATGTGCGCATGTTGATGACAGACAAATCTCTTTCATTTTTCATGAGTTGCTTAAAGGCATAGAGCGTTTTCTGCCAAAGCAGGGCCTGCGTAATGCGCGATCATTTTCCCCCCACCTCGCTCATTATGTCAAACCACACAAGCAACACAAAGACACATATTTGCTTTGAATTGATGTTTTCGAATTCGCGGGGTACACGCCGCTCGCTAACCGCCAGAGCAAGGACGTATAAATACATCCAGGCGGTCGGCGAAGGGTAATGATGTCTAGAACTGAGGTAATTTGTGGCCCAACAAAGTGTCAACCGCCGCACAGTTCATCATTACAAACACCCTCCATATGCATGCGCCCGTACAGTCCGCAGAATTTGACAGCTCGGATATTAGCCCAAAAATTGCTTCAAGACCTTAAACGTGAGATATTAAAGCAGGGAGGTGCGCGAGCGCGATTCATCTTGCCATTCCGGGGCTGACGTCCCGCCGAACTGTAGCTGTCAGATGTGACTTACTGTCTTGATTATGTGTGGAATAAAGCAAACTGATCAAGACCAATGCTGCGAACAAATGACTCCAAAGTCGAGTGAGATGTTTTGCGAGGGCACGGGCAGACTTTTCCATCTCCGTTTGATCAAATTCCGGGTGTTTACTCCGAATTGTCACATGACATAAATTTTATCATCAGGAATTCCCAGGATGCACTGCGGAGCAGCTGAATTTGATTGCGCATTTCCATACAATATATTCATAATATCAAGTGCCGTTTTGTAGTTATTACATATAATGAAACCGGAGATGTACACCTGTCAGTCATTAGAGCGCAGAACGTTCCGGATGCGAAGCGGCGTCTCAGAGGGTGAAATTACTCTCGGAGAGGGCCGTTCTCATTTTGGAAATCTGCTTCATGAGGCTGATGTTTGGCAGCTTCCATTTCAGCCCACGCTGGCAATGAAAAAGCATTATCCTCCTCTGAAACGCCCAGGAGGCTTTCACAATCATCTGCAAACTGAGAGTTATTCTTATTTGCCTCCAACCTGTCAGGGCCTCCATTATTAATGTTCATATGTCATCAATAACCTGACATTACAGCATTTTAGCGGGAAATAGCATTTTAATTGTTTCCTTTCATGCAGGTTGGCACGGTAAGTGGTGATTGACCTCAAATATTGTGATGGAACGCTTCATTTTACCTCGCGTTTGACGGACCGTTAGTTACAGGTGAAGTGTCTGCGCTGCTGCCGTCTCTAAACAGAACTGCAAAAATAATGATTGTTTGCAAACTGGTTTCCTTAATCCACTTGTTTGCCATTGGTTGGATGAACAGAACCTTTAATAAGGACCTGAAATGAGCGAATCAAATTGAGGTGAAAGTTACAGTATTTTTTCATAATTTCATGAATATTTTTTTTAAGGAAAATTCCACATTAATTGTTATTATATTTTATTTTACGTCATTTATAAAAATTTGGCTATAAATTATTAATAAATAGTAAATAAATCAATCAATCAATAAATAAAAGCTGTTTAATAATAAATGTTAGTTCCAATCCAAACAAATCGTTTATATATATGCCACCAAAATCAATAAGGACCTGAAATGAGCAATCAACTTCAGGTGAATCTTACAATATGTTTTCATAATTTCATATTTTTCAACCTTTTTCAAAGAAAATTCCACATTAACTGTTAATATTTATTATTTTTTTAAATTATTTTACTATTTATTATTTTATCATCAATAATATAAATAAGGACCAACCATCAATAAGGACCTGAAATGAGCTAATCAAATTGAGGAGATTGAGAAGTTTTTAACAAAATCTTTTTTTAAAGATAATTCCAAAATTAATTGTTAATATGTATAAAATTTTTATTATTGTACTATTTATTGATTATTTTATTTGGCAACTAATATTAAGCCGTAAATATAATAATACATAAAAGAGTTTTAATAATAATTTTCAGTTTTTCAAATTGGCTACTATGTATTATATATATTATTTATTTAAGACAACTTGTTTTTAGTTCACAAGTCAATTAAGAGAATAAAATAGCGCTTTTTTATTTACTTTGTAATATCAGCTCATTGGCTTGTTTGCGTTTTTGTCCAGATTGGCACTCTAAACACCTCTGTGTTTGTTAAGTGGGTTTCGTCTGCTGTTTGTCGCAGTGAACACAAATACAAATACAAAACCCATAACACCAAAAGCCATTTTGGCACCAAAGCCCCTCTGCCGTGCAACCTTGCGGTATGTCATCAACTTCTCTCTTCACCTGCTGTCTGCCTGATACCTTCGTCTTGAGGACAACAACCGTGGCAAATATTTTACATATCGCCTGTCTTTGATGCTTGAAAGGTGTGTGATTTCACAACACGGGCGACGTGTCTCGGCTTTTTACGCTCCCCGCCTATGCTGCGGGACGTCCCGCCACGTGCTTTCATGTGTAGCGCGCGTACTCGAATCAAACAGGCCTCTGCGGTGGGGTCGTGTGTTTGTGAGAGCGAGAGAGAACAACAGCTTCCCGTGTTCCTGTCACCTTCCTGCTGTATCCGTCTCTCATGTGCCATCTGGATGGATGTTGTGGAGTTAAGACGATGGAGCAGCGAAACACTCCTCTTTCACTTTCTTTCTCGCTTTCTAACTACCCGCTGTCAGTCTGCTGTCTGGTGGTGTGGAGGAGATGTTCCTGTGGTGAGGATGACACAGATGCAGAGAAACTCACAATCAGGACTGATTCATAAGTAGGTTTTTACATTTTTGGAAGAAAATCTGAGTGGTGCCTAACCATGAATAAGTGGCTGAAATGATGCCAGGGTTCTGGATGCTGTTAGGTGCTTGCTTGACATCCCAAGTCAAAAGAGTTAATCTCATAGTCTCTATAACAAAGATCAACAATTAGCAATTTTCACATAAATCAACACAATTATAAACCTGGATAATTGAGCATTAATATATGCATTTATAAAAGAATCACAATTGAAACAATGAATTGGCTCAACATGTTGATTTGTATTCACAGGTGATGGAAAAGTTGCATGCTGAATGTCACAAGGCTCACTTAATGCTCAAGAAAAGCTCATGAAAAGGGAAGTATGAAAACAGCTACATTTAATTTACAAAAAAAGTCAGTTTAGTATTTAATTGATGATTATATACTTGGCAATCTTGATTATGTACCATTTACAGTATTATTTCTTCCATTCTCACATTTAAAAGATATAGGCCTGGTTTCACAGACAGTGCTTAGACTAAACCAGGATTAGGCCATAGTTCAATTAGGACATTTAAGTATTTTTTATTAACATGCCTTATAAAAAAACATTACTGGTGTGCATCTTGAGACAAAACAAAGGCACTGACATGTTTTAAGATCAGTCAGTGCAAGTTTATTTCAGTTGAAACAGCTCAGAATTACATTTTAGTCTGGGACTAGTCTTAAACCTTGTCTGTGAAACCGGGGGATTATGGCAGTCAACTGTAACATTTACAAATAATTTAACAGCAATCTATATTTCTTATTTATTTTCTAAAATAAATCTTGAAACTAGACACATATACTTAAGCAATATCGCAAGACAAGTTTTTAAAGAATGTATCTTTATAAATGTAATTTGTATTTTTTTTTAAGTTCTGCCAGTACATTAAGACAAAATATTCAAGATACAAGCTAAGAAACAAGTCTTCATATCTTATACAGTGTTGAAGTAAATGTATCTTGTTTTAAGGATTGGTAGAGGTTTTTATTTATTTATAAATGTTGCCTCTTGTTTTAAGTGTTTTTTTTTGTTTGTTTGGTTTTTTTTTTACTGAAAAACAAGTCAAAAATGACTGCAAGAATTCTTTTTTTTTGCAGTGTACATCATGTTGCCTCTTGTTTTAAGAATTTTTAGAGATTATTTACTGGAAAACAAGTCAATAAAACACTATACGAAGTCCTTTTTTGCAGTACACATTATGTTGCCTCTTGTTTTAGGGATTTGTAGAGATTTATTATAATTTTTTTCTGGAAAACAAGTCAAGACCATACACCTGTCTGTACAACATGTTGCCAAATGAATCAGAGTAAATATCAGGGGGGAAAATAAACTGGACCTTTTTAATAACTTTAATCAAACACCACTGTTGTGGGATCTTCTGGTCCACTGATGTGGCTCAGGTCCCTCATTTAATGCAACAGTTGTGATTTATAGCCTGACTGGCCAACTGTAAATCAGATTTGTTTGAAAGGTAACAGCTCTCCTCAAGATGATAACCATGCAATGTTTAATAACTTTGTATTAAATAACCATGAGTATGAGCGATAGTAGTGATGTAAACTCATTATACAGCACATTCTCTCTCACGAACACACTCAGATAATGTTTTCCTCCCCCTCTGCTTCCCAACTCTCAACAAAAAAGGAATAACTTAATCATTTCTGAATGTTTAAATAGTCTAATTGACTTAATCCTCTGTATTTGGGCAGCATTATTAAATGCGAGAGAGGCAGAAATACACAGGCAGACTGTTATTGACTGAAAGTCCCCGTGCAGCTTTTCAGGTGAATCGATCGCGTGTCTCTCAGGCAAGTTTGAATCATACTAAACCTTTGACTGACAAAACTTCTCCCCATTGAAATGCAGTTGAAAACTCCCCTCTATTGATTCCCTCCTTGATGAATGGAGAAAAATTGAAGGAAAGTAAATCTCTCTTTCTCTCCCTGTCTCTTGTTTTCCCTCATCACGTTCTACACTTAACCCACACAAACTGAGCATTTGGAAACAATGAATGGAGAAATGCTGCAGTGTTGTGGCAGAGTTGAATTTCATCCACAGTTCCACAAGTGAGTGCTGATTGGAAACTGATTAGCTTTGCATTGATTAGCTGACATCAGTGAGCAGCACAAATAAGACATCAACTGAACCGTAGAAAAATGAGACATGCCCATGCTGAATACTTGTTACACAATATGATCGCAAATTGCATATAGCAGATTCTTAAAGTTACATGGATAATCATGTATGTTGATCACACCGTAAACATGATAAGATCAATAAGTCATGGCAACACGTTTTTTTCTTTTACTCATCAAAATAATTTCAACAATCTTTAAAGTTATACAAAAATCAGCGATAGGAAAGATTAAAAAATGAGTTTGATGATTGACTTGTACAGCCAAGTATACTTTCGATTATGCTTAAAAATTGAAGACAGCAACTGAATTTTTCAAGTTGAAATAAGCTGTTTTTTAATATAAAATACAGCTATATTTCAACTTAAACTTTAGTTTAGTTTTAAACAACATTTTGCTAATTAATTTTAATTATGCATGCAATTTTTGTATTATTTAAAAAAAATATCACTTTAAATAATTAATCAATAATATTAATAAAATAAATTCATTGCAATTTTGCAGTGTAGGAAACACAAATTAGGTAATCATACATTTTCTACGTAAATCGTGATATTCATTAAAAACTAAAATATTCATTTACATTGTTTATTTACTATACCTGTCTTTTGAAAATAAAGACAAAAAGAAACTAAATCAACCTGATAAATTTAACTGAAATAAACCATTTTACTATCCAAAATTGTATTATGTGAAAGGTATGATATGGCATTGGTTAATATTTTACCAACAATATTAGTATAACCCTGGCAACTTGGTTTTGTTTAAGCTAAAAAATTGTATTGGAGGTGTAAAAGCTACTGCATTTTCATGAATAAAATGCACTGAATTGTGCAAAATCAAACCAGAGATATTTTTTAAGAAAGGGTTCATTGTAATTTCACGTCCTCTTGAAAAAAAAATGATGCAAATTTCATCTGACATGCATTTGATGGCCTGCATGAATCTGTAAATGCATTTGTGGCCAATCTAACTGCAACACCGTTTAAACAGCAGTATTCTGTGTGAGCAATGAAAGCCACTCACTTTCAGTCTCCACCGAGAGAGAGAGAGAGAGAGAGCCGGGGGGGATCTGAACCCCTGCTGCTCAGGTCCTTCAGAGAGGCCTCGGGGGCCGTGTTTCAGTCCAGCCTGGGGGGCCCGAGTCCCAGCCACGCCTGCAGGGCACTGGGTTTGTTTGTGGTGAAAGAGGAGAGGAGAGTGTGACAGCGTTTCTCTCTTCCATTTCTACAGATGTGCTCTGATGCTCTTACATAATGAGAGGAGGCAGAGGAGAGAGCTGGCACTCGCTTTTTCCTCAAGGCATGAAAATATGCTTCAAGGATGCTTGTAAATAAAATGATAATTGCATTGAAACTTTTGCTTTCTTTTTTTTCTTTTTGAGAAAGTTTTTATTGCTAATATTTTAACTATTTGAACAACCGATATTGCATCAGTCTTTGCACATGATTCAATTTTTAATAAACAAAAGCTAGATAAGCATATTTGAGTTGTATATTGCAAAATGCACCATGAAGTGTGAGAGTTTCTCATGCTGTAATGTCATCAAATGCAGTCACTCTCAGCACCCTCAGGTTCGCCCGGGGCCAAAAACACTACCACACACACACACACACACGGTCAAGGTCTGACCACAGAGACCAGCCGTGTGTTACTCAGGACCGGCAAAGTGATGTCACACAAGTTGAGACAGAGATTTCAAAACAAGTGATGTCATCAGTGTGCGCTAGAATTCCAAACGCAAGCAGAAGCAAAGATGAACAAAATTAAAATATTTTAAGTATGTCAACATGAAGCATTTGTAACCGATTTTACTACTGAAAGCACATATTTTCACAGGAGATTTCCAACAAAAAACAAAAACTGGGTTTGTTAGTTCACTAAAGAAAAAGAAAAAAAACTGTCATCATTTACTCACCCTCATGTGACTCCAAAACTGTTTGACTTTCTCTCTTCCACTGAAGTTTACTGCATGGACAACAAACAAACAAATAAATAAATATTATTTTGTACTCCATCTTCATTTTTGGATGAACTACTGTATCCCTTTAATTTATTCTGTTAATATAGTGTGCTTATTTATTTATACTTTTTTTAAAGCAAGTGTATGTGATTAACCATGTCCACTTACCTTCAGAAGATCTACTTTTAAACTTGACACGTTTTCTTACAAATGTAGCAGTCGTGCAGGAAGATTCTGCAAAAACAGCCATAGACATCCATCTGCATGAGTACACAAGAAAAAAATGATAACATTATGTAATTGATTCGGTTATTTACAATTTATTTAACATTTCAGTCAATGACAGCCCTAGGAAAGTCTCTAAATGACGAAGAAACGTTAAAAATAAACAGGATTTGTGATGCAAACTGACAATGAGGACAGGGGGAGAAAGTTAATACATTTTGGTAAATGATTATGAAGACAAAAACGGTTGTTTTCAAATAAAGCGCACTGATGAATCGTTCACAATAAGACCAGGAACACGCATTAAGAAAGTAAGATGGGTCAATTTTGACTTCATGTTGACTTTTAATAATAAAAAGTTATAGGAGAGACAAGCGAGGCAAGCAAATCATCTGTAGACACATGAGACGGGGTGTAATAGAATAATTAAGGCCTCTGCAGTGGTAATGGTCCATGCGTTGAGTCAGCAAAATTTCCAGCCTTTTTAATCAACCCCGAACAAACGTTGTAAACTGCCTACATGCCACTGTCAATGTTTATTAAATCCCCAGTCACTGGATTTTAAATATTCCCACAAATTGAAGCAGTTGTTGAAAAACTAATATTTCAGTCACTCCGAGAGACATTAATATATTGGTTGCCACATGCCCTTTGCATTCACAAGAGCAATTACGGACCCTGGCGTAGGCAGGAGAGTAATGAGACAGAATAAATATTTTCTCTTTCTTCTTCAGCCACCCGTGTAAGCGGAGCGCAGAGAGAGGGCCGCCGCGGATGACAGACGTCTGCGGCGAACACCCGGGAAATATATATCAAAGTCAGACTCATAATTTATGTAATGACATTTGCTTGGCCACTGATTAGCTGCCTTATCAACCACGGTAATAAAGGAGACCTAACCCCCGAGTTTATCATTCATTTATCAGCAGTCGTTTTGAATAATATCACAGGATTGTAATGTAATCATTATGCGGCGTGGAGAGCGCGGACTGAGGCGGTGTCACGGACTGTCATAGTTCACGCCTCTTAATTTACCTCCGCTCTCCGACGCCTGGGACAAATTGAGTCAACAGGAAAAAAAAAGAAAAGACGACGACGAATAAAAAGGCATATCAGAGGACCGGATCTCGAGGGCCGAGAGAGAGGAGGAGGATGTAGGAAATGTTAAATACAAACTGAGGTTGCGGCCAATCGGATGCAAAAGAAAGGGAGGGACAATTAATATCAAGAGCCAATTAAAATCTGAGAGGAAGGAGGAGGATGTTTACAGTGCTTTTGATGGTTTAAAATTAAGGTGAAAGAAGGACTAAAAGAAAGAAAACAAACACATTTGTATGTCACTTTGGATAAAGGCATCTGTAGAATGTGAATATAACAAACAAACCTGGGTTGCAACCAATCAGACGCCAAGAAGAGAAAAATAAACATTTAGAAAAATAATATAAAAAATGAGAAGTGGGAGGGGAAAATTTCCAGTTCTTTTGATGATATAAGGACTGAAATGATAAGAAGATGAAAAGAAAGATGAATGAATAAGAAATAACTAAAGAATAAGAAACAAACAAAACAAACATATGGATAAAAGCATTTGCTCATTTTGCTGAATGATTAAATGTAGCAAACATACAAACATTTGAAGGCCACTATGGTTGCAGCCAATCAGAAGCTAGGAAATTGAATAATTTAAAAACTGAGAAGAGGGAGGGGCCTATTTCCAGTTCTTTGATGATATAAGGGCTGAGCAGTAACAAACAATTTGTAAGTCATTCAATAAAAGTGACTGCTGAATGAATACAACAAACAAATCAGTGGCCACTTGGGTTGCAGCCAATCAGATGCTACAAAATGAATACGGACAGCCAATTAGAAGCTGAGAGGAGAGAGGGACATATCAATATTTAACAGCGAGATTCTGCTCAAAACAACAGAACAAAGAATGGATGACAATTTTCATTGACACAAACCAAATAAACAAACAAACCTCAAAAGCAGCGTTTTGTCTTCTTGTCATATCAAAAGCCCCTGAAACACATAAAGACTCCATAAAGTGAGGCTGACATGTTTTTCAAACTTTTCCACCTACAGATCAGATGACACACGGCATAATGGAGAGCGCAGGCAATATGATTGTTACACAGCACTTATCCATTTTCCAGATATGATGGATTTTGTGCATCTGAAGCGAGAGGAATGAAAGAATATGAGAAATTATGGCGGCTCCAGGAACGCAGCGACGGTAAATGTAATTTGATCGACACAAATTACGGCTGGCATGTCGGGGAGTTTCGTCTAGTCCTCCAGTAATATTCCTGTCAGAAATCTCATATATCCTTTCCCATAAAACACTGTGTTTATTTATTCTCTCTCACTCGCACACATACACACGCTCGCTCTGTCTCTCATTCTCTCAAATTGCAGGATATTACATTTGTTTTGCTGCCGTTGGAGGGATAAACTGTGTCTCGAAGTGTGTAGTCGCATGTCACGGATACAATAAGGCACTAGTCAAAAGAGTTGATGAAAAGAGCAGCATCACATTTTCCCTTTAACTCCCTTTAGAATTAATACAATCACACATCTACATACAGTAACGTGCACATTTATCATCTTCTAACATTCTTTGAAATCAAATGTTTTGTTTACTTTAAAACCAGATAGCCTTACGAATAAAAAAAACATGAATTTCACATGAATGCGTATATTTCACACAAAAAAGGCGGCCGTTTACACAAGATGCTCAATAAAACTGAACGCATGGTTTTAAAAGTTGAGTTTCTTAGGTGCTGAAAATATAAAGAGTAAAACACAACATCTAGCCTGTTTAGATAGATTTTTTTTTTACTGTAAATAAATATCAATAAATACATTTTAAAAAGGGATGTTTCAAGCATCAAATAATTTGGCCTTATTAGCAAAATTCTGAATGCTAAAAAAATTTATAAAATGTAAAAAAAAAAAAAAGATAACTTATGCATATACATAATATTTTAGAAATTGCATTTATTTTAATGACCAAGGAAAAAAAAACTGATTTACATGGAACAGCACAGAACAGCTTATGACGCTTGTTTTATTGTATCTGTTTAGGACATAAAATGCTAAAAGAAAAAAAAAAAGTTAGTTTTTTTAATGTGCTCTTGTGTGAAATTCATGTTTTTCATTTCTGAAAGGTATTATTATAGGCAGTTGTGTAAAATGATGCTATTTACACTGAGCATAAATAGTCTTAGATACCTGTTAGCAGCAAGTAAAAATAGCAACAAATAGCATCTTGTTTACACTAAATGTAAATAATGTAAATTGAAGTAATAAGTTATTTGCACTAACGGTAAAATATCTAAGCAGTGGGTGGAGTACATGAAAATAGCCTTTGACAACAAGATTATTTGCACTCAGTGTATAGCACTGCATTCATTATTCAAGAAAGAAAGTCTTTCTATACCATATAATGCATTATAAATGTATTCATAAAATTCATTGTAATGCATTATATATTTTCATAAAACAATTGTAACTAAACTTAAAATGCATTTTAGTACTTGCAGGTTCCTTATCTGAAATTGTTTGTTTACCATGTTTTAATGGTTATACTGATCTTCATCTATTATAACTGTGGTTACAATTATTCATGAAATCATAATTAAGGCAAAATGAATGCATTCATAATCTTTTTAGAATACATTTTATATAAAGGCTGGCATAGAATGCTTCATTTTGGGAGTAAAACTTGCAGTAAACATTCATTGTCAGTCTGTTCTTTATAGTGAAACCTGGCGAGGTCGTATCACAGGAGGGCATCCTAAACATCTGGAGCCGAGGAGGAAGTCAAGCTCGGTAAGTCTGTCAGCGCTTTAACCAAACACACAAGAGGAAAACCCAACGAGAATAACAAACCAGCCGTCGTACAAAACAGACAGAGGACCACACCGCACACAATAAAATACCTCGCACAATAAACGGAAGGGCCGCTGGAATACACAATAAGATGGAATCATCCATTGAGCATAAAAAAACAATAGGATCTGGAAGCTTTGCACATAAAGTCCAAGAACACCACTAATTTTACACCTCAGTGTCCTTAAGGACATTTCCTGTTGTTTCCGATGCTTTGCGGTCTGTCAGACACCCAGAATCACGGGAAGAGCGGCGAGCGAGTCCACGCTGGAAAATTTCACACCGATCCACTAACAAACGCTTCCCTCTAAGGTGAGACAGTATAGGGAAGAAAAAATCTCAATTTCAGCAGGCTTCGTGACTGCAGAAGAGCAGGGTGTGTGAGAACGTGCTCTTATTACCCCAGTAGAGGGGGCTCCTCGCTCTAAATCAATAATAATGACGGTGATTAATGAAGGGAGATTCTCAGCCTGTGGAAGTCTGTCTCCGTCCCCTACGGAAGATTCAGACTCCGATCGGATCCTCCAAAGTGCTAAACCACCAAATCCTCTTGCAACGGCTTGTCAATTCAACAGGGACGTCAGCTTCATCTTACACCCTCCAACAGACACTCAGAGACGCACGCAGACAAACTCACACACTTATTAGGCTATGAAAACACACTTTCTCTTTTCATCACTGGGACTTTTATGAAGTATTCAGAATCAGCTTTCCAAAAAAGCGCTATCACCAATTATCACGCAGCTTTACGAAGCATCAATTTCTCTCTTGCTTTATATTTTTTTCCTCTCCCTCTCAGTCTAAAACCCTTATGTTCAGCCGTTTAAGCAAATGGCTTTTGTTGCCATCAAAGAATTTTATACATTTCCATGCTGGTCACACGAATAAATCAGAGCTAGTTTTATTACGGTATGCTTTAATGATATTTATATAATCCCTCTTTACCGTGGCCTGTAAATAGGACGGTAGCCCAAGGGTGAGTCCTCACAGAGAGCCGTGTTACGAGATGAATATCACAATGGAATTCATCTTCAATTGTCCTCTTGAGTCCTAATGTCGGACAGAACATGCAAATATATATTGTGCAAGAGATTAAATATCATTTACACAGCTTTAATTTCCATGTTCTATTTTTTAATGGCTTCAGGACAGAATTTAAAAGATTTATGTAAAAATCTTAATTCCAAAGCAGATCAAAACAAAAGGTGGTCCCATGGTAATTTATAACGTGCATGTTTGATGTTAAATGTCTAATGTTTGACAACTAGAAAATGTCATAAAATGTGTATTAATATATGCTTTATTTATTCTATTAATATATTTTTTAAATGTATTAATATTATTTAAATTCATATTAATATATAATATATTAATATAAAAACTACAAATAATTATTAATAACAATAATAAAATAAATATTACATGTCATGCTACACTAATTAATAAGTAATTAATTTGAAACAATTTATATTCATACAATACATAAATGATTTATACAATAATAATTTATATTTTTATAAAATAATAAATATTTTTATACATTTAAATCACACTTTAATATGCATAAATGCCACATTATTATATATGTAAAATAATCAAACCAAGGGGAAATTAAGGTAGGAAAAGCATATTTTTCAAGCTAAATATTTGGGAAAAAATAAAAGGAAAGTTTGTTTGGTTTGAAATACACAAACATTTAAATTTATTTTTTTGTTTGTTTGTTTAGTTTTGCTTTGCTTGAAATGTATTCTTGTCCTACTTTAATGCCACTCTTTACTTACATATATTTTAACACTTTTTAATATATATTTTAAGAGTCCAAATACATAATACAAATCTTACAAATTGCATATTTAAAGTTTACAAAGATTTTGCTCTAAACAAAATAACTCTATTAATCTCACTTTGTCTTAGTTTTGGGCGATTTGCATGTAAAGGAGAGGGGTTGTGTGTCCATATGGCCATGTGATCCTCAGATATGTCAAAGTTGACACATGGGAATTTTGACCCGAGCTGCTCCTTTATACTCAGCATGATCCTTCATTACATACAGACTGTCTAAATTAGCATCAGCTGCAAAAACACAATTCACACATGCACAGACTTTATCATACAGTACTTACTTCCCTAGTAAGGATACCTCACCCAAGTCAATTCTGTCATCACTTACTCACCATCAAACTGGTATGCACTTCTTTTTTTTCTCCTGTGGAACACAAAAAAAAAGTATTATAAAAAGAAGATATGTGAATATAAACAGATATATAGTGATTTAGGTTGAACTGCATGATACGGCTACATACACAAGGTCAACGCAGCCTGAATAACACGTGCATCACAAACCAAGTGAATCGATGTGCTTGTCAAAACAGATATGCATTAAACATGAAAAAGCATCGCACACACCATATAGAAGCAAACAGACCACTGTTAAAACCAGGGATATATACATTTCTCCTAGGTAAAGGAATGCAAATGAGGGGACGGTGCGTAGGCCTTCAGAAATGCCAGAGATAAAGGGTAAAATGTCACTTCGATTTAAAGAGAGGACAGTTAGCAGTTCATTAAAGGGAGGGCCATATTGCGCTACGGAGGCCTGCTGGCAACCTCCCTGATCTGGGCCACTCACAGCCCGTCCAGATGGCATGAGAATCCGTGCGGAGTTTAAAAAGATCTTAGAGAGGGTGGCAGCGTGCTTCCCCTGCCCGTCACTGACATGGTGCGGCTTGCCAGAGCCCAGAGTTTCTCTCTCTCGCTCTCTGTCTCTCTGCAAAGTGTCATCGCCTGAGTGGGAATATGCTTGTACTAAAGAGCTGTTGGAAATGCTGATTTATGAGCACTGAAATGTATTCTGCTAGTTAGTATGGAGATCAGTGCTGAAGACGATTAGTACAGACATTGTCTCTGCTAGGAAAGCAAATATCACTGTATCACTGGAGGAAGTCCACATTCAATCAGCGCTGCCAACTGCTATTTAACTAAATGTGCCACATCAACAGCCGTTGTTTATCGTAACGCAATAAGAAGAGTTTTGCATCCCGGCGTTGGGAAGAAACTAAATAAGAGTATAGCAATATCTTATCCAGTAAAGAACTACTAACCAACATTTCTATTTTTAATCAGGAAACTGAAGATAATCATCTCGGTTTTCTCTTATTTCTAGCATTATAAAGTTACATTTATTTATTATTCAGACAGTTCATATGAATGAAATGGTTCAAACGCATGATATATTGCAACAGTTTGGCAGCAAAGTATTTAGTAAAATAGTTATGCATATATATATATATATATATATATATATATATAGATAAATAAGCAAAAAAATGATAAATTGATATTATGAAATATTACTGTACACACACAAAACAATAATAAATGATGTAATAAGTATAATTTTATTGAAGCTATTTAACGTGTGTGTGTGTGTATATGTTTAATGATTAGTGACTTGTAACTTGGCAAACTACATTTTCTAAGTAATCGCTGCATTACATTGAGTATGAGTGAACATATCAGCTAAAGTCATATGATTTTTAATCTTTGAGGAGGAGAAAATACTTACAGTAGATTTAAATGTATGAAGGAGGGATTTCCAGAAGGTTTCTTTCTATCTGTCTGTCTCTCTCGCTCTTCTGCAGGGCTCCTGAGGGTCCTGGACTCCACAGAACTGGAAGGCTGCATTTATTCAGGTGAGTTCTAGGGTCAGGAATAAAAACACAGAGAAAAACTAGCAAAAACACAACATACACATTGAACTAGATAGATATATTTTACTTGTTTTATTTATTAGTAGACTTTGCTAAGGCAATCATTACTACTATTGATAGAGTAAAACAAACTCGTCCCATACCATTTGTGCAATGTGCAGTACATGAAGGATTCCTCAGATTATGTGGCTTGTTAAGAAATGTAAGTATTATTTTTCAATAAACGATTCTCACGTGGTATACAATTAAAACAGCCGAAAAAATCCCAGACTTACACAGCAGAGACCCAAGTTATAGGCTATATAGAGACCAGAATACCAGATACTTTTTTCTTGCGCTAGAAAGTAAACACCTAACAACTACCCAGAATACTTCTGCAACCGCACAGAACACGCTAGCAACCTGCATTCCAGCTTGCTAAAATATAAAAGGTTTAACAACAGCAAAACAACATCACAGCAAACATCCTCAACACATCTTTTGTAGGGACAAACACCATTCTGAAAATATAGTTATATATTTAAACTTCACCTCTGAGATTAGTGAGCGGTCACGTGAAGAGGGCGGATTGCTTTACGGCATCAACAAATGCACGTGCACAGCTATCCACTGTAATTAGGACAGTGCTATATTTACGACAGTAAATACTTAACTGTAGGGGGCTCCAAAGTCACAAAAATACACAAAACTGCATACAGTTACTTAGACTTTATATTTAATGAAACTTTAAAAAAACAAACTTTAAAAAAGTGGAAAGTCTTTCAGAAATGTGAAGAAAACCACAGTTTTCCCCGTAATGACAGCAATCTTCTGAAATATTAGGTTAAACATTATGAACACATATCTGGTCTCATTATGTGTATCAATCATAAAATGGATTTGTCAAATTAAATGCTCATATAGCAGAGTCAGATTGACCAAGAATGCTCAAGGAACATAAAACATGACAAATTACATGAGTTTATGTCCCAGCAGACCAGCATGATTCACTGCTGGACTTGACCACTTCAGCAATAAGGCGGAAAACACAGTTATAACAGATGGCCTGACACAACATAACCCAAAACCCTCAAAAGTGTGGGCTTATCTGTCATGCTCGGAGTTCTGGATATTGACTCTAAAAGCCAGCAAACTTTAGCCGACGTCTCCACGGCTTACAGGAAGTTGCTTGAGAGATGAGAGAGCAAATATTAAGCTGGACTACTTTTTTTTTCTCGAAGTGTTTGATCAAACTTTTTGTGAATATATGACCCACTGCTTTTGACTTATTGACCTTTGCAGCTCGGATCCCTTTGGGTCGTAACACCATCACTCGTAAATATACAGTACCGAAAGATTTGTTCATGGAAGAATCCGTCTCTTTCTCCATCTTCTGCACTTCGAGCTTGGACTCTTCGGATGGTAGGGCATAGTTGGAGGGCCGGTATCTAATTGATCTCCTTAACCTGTATAAATAGTTTGTGTGTTCGGCGGTCACTGCACCATGCACGGTCACAAGTGGGAATTAATAACAAAATCACCGTGGGGGTGGATGAACTGACAGCTAAGCGAGTCCTTCCAATCGGCCCAGCTCATTTCTCCAGTACCTGCTGACCTCCGAGGCACTGCCTGCCATCATTTACAGTATCAGCCCTGAATTATTTATGTCACGTTCCCTCCGCTGAGAGGAAATCAATGCAGGTGGTCATTCCGTTTGTGCATCCTCTCCGTAGCCATTATTCCGAACTCACTGGCCATCAACGTTCCTCACAGTCGAGGACTTGTTGAAGGGCTACATCTCTGTAACAATGAGGTTTTAGCCAAAATGTGAACACAAGAAAACCATAAAACCAGTATTATTACAATTTAAAAGAACTGTTTTCAATTTGTATATATTTTAAAATGTAATTTATTCATGTAATGGCAAAGGAATAAATCACATGAGCCTTCGGAAATTCTGATATGCTGAATATATATAAATTCTGATATATATATAAAGGATTCTTTGATTAATATAAAGTTCAAAAGAACAGCATTTGTAACAATGTATAAGTTTTTATATATATAAAATAATATTTCTTTTTAATCTTACTGGCCCTTGAGTAAAGTGTGACAACTAACCCCGTTTTTACTATCTACACATATTATGTGTAACATGAACGCTGTAATGCAAACAAATTAGCCCGACTAGTCTATTTGTGGTCATACAAGGGGAAATAATATACTAAAATGATCTTTACAACAAAAAATCTACACAAATGCGAGAAAGAGAAATCCACTTGGCTCTGAATGATTACTTCATCCTTCCCACTCCTTTTTACTCTCACTGGTTTAATACAAATCTCCCAGGCCCTTCTGAAAAGCCTCAGAATATCTTTAAATATTAATCTGGATTAGAAACCATGTAATTATGTCAATCTAGCAGTTCACTTGAGTTTAACCTGGTATTTAGGTCATTATTCTACCTGAATTTAAGAGCAGGCACTGAGTGATTTCTATTTGACAGGAGACGGGGAATATCCTGAGCACAGACACACGGCTTCTGAAGATCACCGAGTTGCTCAAAGGAGAGGCGTGGAGGGTTGTTAAGCCTCATTAAAAGAGTCACGCATAATAATGACTGGAACTCAGATCTGACTGGCCCAGTCAAAAGGCAGGTTAATGAATATGGCCGCAGGGGTTCATGGGAAATTACTCACATTTTGCAGCTGGAAGAGCAAGTGATTTGCCCTACCTTTGTATAACAGATACATACAGTACAAGCAAGTACCAATTAGTATATGTTTAAATTGTTGTTCAATATAATTGTAACAAATTGTATTATGTATGTTGTATTTTGTCAAACCAATAGAAATTTATAGAAAAAAATAACTGATTATGAATATTAGATAGATAGATAGATAGATAGATAGATAGATAGATAGACAGACAGACAGACAGACAGATAGACAGATAGATAGATAGATAGATAGATAGATAGATTTAAACAAACACACATGCATAACTAACTACTATATATGCTGCTTTAAAATAGCAGGTTTTACAATTAAGCAGCCATTTCTGTTTTTCTTTCTTTAAATATCTTGTTTGTTTGGAAATGTGCAACATCAGATTAATAAAAAAGTCAAACAATTGGAGTTTCCAGAGAGTGTGATGGTAATAAAATTCATGCAAATGCAAACCAAAACAGGATGGCAGGCACTCCGGCAGCTAGTGACCTTTAAGTTCATGATGAAAAACAAATGTCAAGTGTCTAAGAGGGTGGACTGTTCCAGGCTTTGCAGGGATTTGGTGTGTTGTCTTATAGGACACATTAATTCAACCCACCATCAATATCTTGGAAAACAGGGGTGTTTGTGCTCAAATCCAGCTCCTTATTTATATAGAAAACAAGATTGGGACGCTTTGATCCTCTCTTAGTGATGTAGATGAGGGCGATGTAACCCCGCTTAGACACAGTCATTAGGCACCGCATTGATTATAAAGATGGGTGTGATTTAAATTGCAATTGTACACAGTTGCCACATGCACAGCTAAAATAATGTTTTTTACATTTTGTGAAGTCAGAATACCATGCAAAATGGTATTCTGACATTTTGCATTGCTAGGGAGTTGCTCTGCGGGTATTTACTTAGTGTTGTCTATATAGGGTTACTAATGTGTTTTCTTACTGGCATACGTCAAATTATGTTGTAAAAAAATGATTTTTCAAAGTTGTAAAGATTATTGGAGTGCATATTACAAGAAAATACTGTTTCAGTCCATCTACTTCAAAATTTCATGTTTAATTATGTTGCTTGCCATTTCTTTGTAATTATTTGTGAGATTAACAATCATTTTCTGAGTGAAAATTGTTTCTACACCAATTTATTTGCAGTGTAACCGAACCCAAAGTCTCTGTGATACTACAGACTCTACATATGGCTCAGGTCCAGCCTTGAATGTAAGGGACTGTTATATTGTGTGCAAGGACAAAAACTTCAATCCAATTGCTCAACAAGCCGCACATTTTGAGATATAATTCACAGGACGAGTCATGAACAGAAGCTTGAAACTTCATTTAGAAGTTTGTTCAAATCCCCAACCCTAAGTATGAAGTTTAACAAACACGTCTAATTTGGAAAGTGTGAGGCTACATGTATGACACTCAACACCTCGTCTGCCTCTGAGAGCACATGATGAGAAATAAAATAAAAGTTGAGTGTTTATTTAATAAATATGTCAATTTACAATAACATATGCCTGTGCAGATGACGTGCCAAGCTTGAGTTATATTTCATCCAGAGGAGCAAGGCCTTGGTAACGTTCTTATTGAAATGAGAAAAAGATTGATAACTCTGAGCTTATTGTCGACAGAGTTTACACAGATCATGTCATACAAACTCACTGTATAGAGTCCCACATCTCCACAGAGAGCGACCGTTTGGCGTGGAAGGAGCGAACGTGCAACGGGAGGAGACTTGTTTTTGTCCCTGCAAAAGCAAGCAGAATCCCAGCTGAGATTTGACAATGATAGAATTGCATTAAAATAACTGGGTAAAATACAATGACTATGTCCGATAATTCAGTCTTCCCAAACGTCTCGGGTATACTTATAGGGACAGAGATATACAATGTTTTTGGCGCAACCAAACAAATCTGCTCACTCTCTCTCTTTACTTCCCAACAAAGTCGGTCTCCGAACAATAAAATCAAATGATGAATTCTTTTCAGGAGGTCAGAGGGTTCTTGGTAGTTTGTTCATTTACGCCCAACGCTCAATGCACTAAAGAAAATTCCCGAATTTAATAGAAACTCGGAGGTGGAAATGCCTGTCACTAGTCTTCAAAGCAGCTCCTTCCACAACATAAAGACCGGATTGGACTATTTTATGACTTACAGTGCCCACAAATAAATGTTCCAAGTACACAAAGACAACTCTTTCAACATAGTGAGGAAGGAAAGACATTTGTATATCCTGCAGCATGTAGAAAGGTTACATGGCCTCGTTTGAGAGTATGGACACCATTGTTTTGATAGATCCATCCACCTCATAACAAACCCAACGCATCCTATGCAGATCGTTTCGAGGACAACCGGCGCTTAAAATGTCCTGTTTACGTCTGATAAACATATCAGATATCCAGCGGCTCATTTTCCGAAGTCGACTCCCGACAAATATTTTGTAACTCTATCACCCTCCGCTTTTATTTCCCTCACTCGTCCGGCGACTGGAAGTCGACTTCGGCTAAATGCGGGCAATTTGGTTCACTTTTCTCCACCTTCACCCTATTTCTGTCAACCGGCGCGCAAATGGATTGTGGGAAAAGCGATGTGTCCCCAACAATTCCATCATGAAGAAATGAGGAAAGGCAACATTACAGATGAGTTCACATATACAGTAGTCAGGCTGAACCCCCCTTCGCTCTCCTCCTCGCCTCTGACAGTTATTGTTTGCCGAACGGATGACAAGATTGATGCTTCTCTGTAAATCAGGAGCGGGCATGAGTGACTCCTTCCCTTTCTCGTATCTATCATCGGCAGAATGGAGATTAATAGGAGAGAGTCCTATTCTTGGATTTGTTGAGGGCACTTGCTCCCTGACCTCTGGTAAATAATTAGATATCTTTGAGACCCAGTGCACCGTGGCGATGGACAGACAGGGCCTGCAGACGGACTCTAATGGCCTGTGAGCTGAACTCATGTGCAGATGGTCTAGTCTACACCAGACAAGAAAAAGCGATGTAGTTTGGCTTTTGTGTGTGTTTATATACGCAAACATACCTGCGAGGGAAATATGCATGGAGGTATGCTGTATATTTGCATGCATTTATGCATAAAAAAGTCTAAAAACAATAAAACAGAATCTATTCATTTTGATATAGTATTCAAATTTTTAGCGGAATCTACCATATAATAAATCTTATTTTCCACAGATATATATTTTTAAACGATATATATTTTTTTTTTGCCATGGCTTACATAAATAAGTAAGTAAATAAATAAATAAAAAGTCTGACAATGTTTGTTGTATGCTTCTTGCAGAAATAATTATCAATGTCTGGAGAGTGAAAATCCAGAGAAAGCTGGTAGGAAAGTATGAAGAAACGCGGCATGATCTAAAACAAAAGAGAACAATCACAAAGCTTGTTAAACATGCATCCTTTAGCTCCACAACATGTTCATTAAACTCTTTGCAAGCAGTTTTTATTTGTTTGTTTTCTTGTTTGCTTTTGTTTTGTTTTTGGGAGGGAATGCCTTATAGCACTGTGTGTAAGCCCAAATCTGCATAAGAAAGTCATATTCTAATTGGCTGTTCATTCTTCCAGCAATTAATAAGAGAATGCAAGTTTCATGGATGCCTTGTTAAAAGGTATTAGAATATCTGTGCCATTGCTGCTGCTACAGAAAGAAGTGCATCCCAACAAAATATTATCAAAGACTCAGGGCCCAGGGGCCTTTTGGATATTTTTATTTTCTTATAATTGAGTTGTAATGTGCCTATATGGGCCATGTTTTCCTGCTTTATAGAGGTTTTTAATGCTTTCCATTATCACTCTACAAAACTTGAGGTTTATGCTTTAAAACTTAGAAAGACTTTCATTAACAATGGAAAATTTGACAAAGAAAATATATATATATATATATATATCCACAGGAAAGTATTGTATACCAAAATAAATCCTTTCTTAGAGTGGAACAAAAATAAAAGGAAAACATGCAACATGTTTGAAACAGTTTTCTTTGAGAAAAGCAAACAATAAATAAAACAAAATAATAATAAACTAAAAAATAAATAAGTTAATAATAATAATAATAAATTGTTAGTTTTTCCATGTCAAAAGCATTTGAAGACAAGGCAGAAATGGAAACATCCTCTTAAAACTATGTTCACTTGCGATATTTTGCGAAAAACAAACAAATTGCCAGTTTAATATTTCATCCAATAAAATGTATGGCACATAAGGAATGACCCAACTGCTCTTCTGTTCAAAGCCAACGTCAGCGGCAAACATGACAGAGAGCAGTTCCAGCCAATGTTCTCACCCTTCATTAATGCCGTTAGACTTCTAGCTGCTTCTGCTTTGGATTGCTGTCGAGGTGAAGTGCTTAGGCAAGAACGGAGTGATGGATGATCAGGCAGTGAAAAGGGGGACTTCTGGGCAGGAGAGGGTGGGGTGAATGATTCACTATTTCCCTCGTTCAAAGGCTTCTGTGATAATGACACATCTCCTGCTGCAGCGTCCTTTATTACTGCTACTAATAGAAACAACAATAAAACTAATACAATAACACATACTAATAACCACCCTCCACATTACCGTCATCATTATAAACTTAATTTGTCCCATTAATTGTCAGGCATTATGCTGAAAATACACAGCTCTTCCTTATAAACTGCGGTAATAATCTACGAATAGCTCTGCTATCGCTGTGAGGTGAAATTGTGCAGTAATGTAATATTATTTGATATTTAAGTGTTTACTTTTATAGCGCACTTCTGTTTTTAAAATTAGGCCACAATGATTCCGGCATTATTGCGTAATAATCCAATGCAATATGTTTTATTGTATTTTTGCCAATTACATTACTCGTGGCCGAGTGCACCTGGATGTCACCTTTGAGGAGGTTGTTATAGGTTTATTCTAAAGGTTTATTATTGCGGACCTGTTTACCTCCAGAAAATAATATTTTCTCCTGATAAGCAATTTTGTTTATTACTTTTAATGATTTCATTAGGAGGACGCCTCAGAGGTGGGCTGCTGTGTTGGGCAGCTCGCTCATCTTCCTTTGAGAAAATACAAACACATGCAAGGCACATGATGAAATTAACTATTAAAACTGCAAATGTTAATAATACCGGACAACGTACCTGATAACAATGCCATAACGGCCATTAATAAAACAACATAATTTACTTAAAATCCACAACACACCACCCCAAAAGCAATAACTGTGTTTGTTGTCCTAAAATTCAACTGGAGGATGTTAGTGATACATAAGAGTGAGTCACATTGTTTTGGTAGTTTTGTTGTTTAAATAATCAAGTTTTTAATATACTGAGGGAGAAAACTAACTGATGGTGATTCAATACCTCTCAAAGGCAGTTGCTTGGTCGGCACTTGCTACCATCATTGCTTCATTGCAATCAGTTCCATAAACGTTCCTAAAAGGCAAATGATCACGGTGTATCAGCAGACAGGACAAAATTATTCTTACATGCTGGCAAGAACCTTGAAAAAATTCACTTACCTACTAAATTACACTGAAAAAAGTGATTCACTGAATTTACAAAAAAACTTTTAAAAGTAAGTGGTTGCAATCATTTTTTTTAGCTAAATTTAAATAAACAAATTTAGTTGACTAACTTTCAACATATTTTTTTTAATTAAATGAAGCTAAAATAAATTGTTTGTGACCACTTACCTAAAAAAAAAAAAAATCAGTGTATAATAAAATATTTGTGAATTATATACTGGAATTTTTGTCGTTTATACACTCAATATTTACGGCTAAAAGTAAGATTTATGTATTTGAATGGCATGTAAAATTTACATCCATTTGGATTTCAAATTTTTAACATTACCTAATAAACTTAATGTGATGCATATTTGTCAGTCTTATATAATATACAATTTTGGTACTGTAAATCATGCCATAGTTTATTATTAACTATGTGCATTTTTTTAGTTTTAAATAATCATATTTTCAAAATAAATGTATTCAAATTTCTTAGAATCAGCATAAATCTGTTCAACAATTAAAATTGCTCAGTTAATGAGTATGAACTTGGTTAAAATATTGATGATTATTGTGTATTTAAAACACATTCAGTGTATTAGTATTACAGAAATCTGACAAATATGCATCACATTTTATTAGTTTATGTTAAAAATCTGTAATCAAAATGGATGTATTTTTATATGCAATTCAAATACATAAATATTTATGCCTAAATATGTTGTGTATGCATTGTCACTTAAACATGTTTTTGTAAAAAAATAAAATAAAATAAAAATAAAGATAAATGTAATGATAATATTGAATTATATAGGAATAAAACAGTATATTGACTTCTAAAATAACTTTTTTGTAATGTCTATTCATTGATTTAATTGTCTGCCAAAATGCTGTTTTAATTGTAAAAAATATTTATGAATGCCATTTATTTAATTGATCATTGTAGCATGCAATTAATTTGGTTATAGATTTTTTTTTTTTACAGCACAAGAATAGCCATCAATGGAGTAAGATGTGTTTTGCCCCAGATGGTTTAGTTAACATTATCTACCAGCTGCTTACTGCTGAAGTAGCTAAACTAGCCAAATCTTGACCCCTTGTAGATAACTAATGGGCTAAATCAACAACTGCAGTCAACTACGGTTCGTTAAGATCTGTTCTTTGATTGCAAAATCTGGTCAAAAGTCACTGTTTAAGCGAATGTAAACGCATCCATCATGGCTTTAAAGCATTCCACACCAGGTTTGGTTTTGACACAGTTATGCTGCATGAGATTTCCAGTAATAAAATCATCCATGGGAGCTTATCTAAACATGCACAAATTAATTTACATCTTATTTAAGGCTCCATTTGTAAATACGCCAAAGTGACGGCTCACCCCAATACATCCACTGAGCATGTTCAGATTAGAATCATCCAGTTAAGCTATAAGCAACAGTAATTGCCGTTCAAAGCACCTTGTCACTTGACAGTCACATTCAGTCGGGCGTATCGGCGCTCCATTGAAGTACCCTCCACTCAACGGCGTTCGGCTTCATACAAAGAGCGATTGTGTTGGGTGCAGAGTGGTTTACATGCTGTCGCTTTGACTCTGCCAGCGGCTTCATGGGAAAGCGGCGTGGGGTTCTGCCAGCCGTTCTCCGCTGCTCGCTGTTGATTCCGTTAAGCAGCCCAGGCATCATGCCATCACACTGTAAAGCCTCCTCTGCTCATTCTTTCCTTTTCTCTGAAAGAAAGTCTGTTGACCTCAGATAGACAGGCTGAAATTTCCAGAGCATTAAATCAGGCCTGCTACTCGATGCCTTCGCAGAGAGCTGACCCATGTAATCGCTATGCCGCACTGGAGTCGTATTGTTTTTAAGGCGTCGTCTTCGATGTGAGAGACGGGACCGGGCTTTTCTCAACAATGACGGCGCGTGGAAGTGTGACAGGGCTCCGCCGCTGTCGTCCATGGTTCAAGCACTTCAGATTGGGAAAATGTCATAGTTTGGCTGAGAGCAAAGTGCAGTGGATAATCTTGTGTTGGCCTCTACTCACTTTACCGCTCCGGGTGTCCTGCCAAGAACGGGTGGTTAAAAGAAGGCCATCGCACCATGTTTTACTTCCTGAGATGAATGTACCTGAAACTGGCACTGCTAAAGTTTCTCTACTTGGTCATGTATTTGCTGTTGTTCATGCAATAGTGTTGTAAGTGATTTGGAACGGTGACGGCCAACTTTGTTTCCGGAAACATGATTCAAGAAGGGCTTTTTCCCATCATTTACAACATATGGATGTACAGTAGAGTTGTAAGCCTTTCACCAAACCAACCATCTCCAAGATTGAACAACAACAACAACATTGACAACAAAAGACTACAACAACTACAAAAGATGCAAGACTGTGTAGTTGAATTTTACTATAAAGAAATTAACTACAACAATAGTATTGATTAGGATTATTGATTATGAATATTAAAACAAAATGGAATATATATTCTGCTTATATACTGTGAATATCTAAGCTTATTGCAGAAAAAAATGATTTAATGTTACTACATATAGTTTCATGTCATATATATATACAGTATATAATGGATAATCTGTATATTTATAATCAGTGACTCATAAATCTAATTAACTAACAAATCAATAGTTTTGCTATTGTGCCCCATTTTCTGATTCATTTTTATTGAAGGTACCTTATTTTAGAATTTAAATACATAGACTTGTATTTTCTGTATTTGTTTTCCCATTTTTTTCTTTTTCTTTGTTTTTTTTGGTTCAGTTTAATGTTTGTAATAATCCGAATTATAGGAGTGGGAAATCACTGCTGAAGTTTTCTTTTTCTTTTCTTTTTTCTTTTTAACTAGGAACTATGTATTAAATATGTTTAAAAAATATTTCACTTCTGCAGAAGATCACTTAACCTCATAGCAATAAACTCTAGTAAATCTGTCCTTAAAAAGGTTTACATGTGACAAAACCTTAGACAAAGGTCAATTAATCTAATGAAAAAATGTATGTGATCTTACTTTTGGAACGCTACTGCAGTTATCAACAATACGGCAGCTATAAGCTGTCAGCTGACACAACTATTATTTTCCTCAACCATAAAGTACAAGCATATGCTCACCAGATAAATATTATTACTTCCTGAAAATATTTATATTGAAGAGAAAAGTTTACTTAAATTTTACTTTGTGCAAGTCTCCTGTGTGCAAACAGCCCAAAATGTGTGTAGTCAGATTATTTTCAACATCTATTTTGGTCATCAAAGAAACTAAATAATTGTAGTTGTTAAGAACCGAATCCCACTCCCTTAAGGTTTACACCCCGAGGACAGCATTCAGTGTGAAGAAAACAGTTCATGCATTCTCTCTGAATGACGTATTGAAAATAATCCCATCCCAAGTGGGACTTCAGTTAGCACATAAGCAGGACCAATACGCACTTCCTCCTCCCTCCCTCTGTGTTTGTGTCTCTTTCCTGCACTTGAGCCGCATACAAAGAAAGGAATTAAAAGCAGTGTTGGTTTGGAATGTGTTCCCAATTTCATACACTAAGGATTTGGCTAGATTGAGCGAATTCAGCGAAATAACTACTTAAATCAGCAATTTGACTGTGTCGGAAATTCTTCAACATCTTTTGGTTGTGGAAATTCATTCTTGAGTGTTTACTTCAACCATGGCATTAAAAACATATTGTACAGCACCTCTGATTGAAATGAATTGGTACTTTGATATCACAGAGTGATCACCATTGTATGCGGTTGTTAGTGCTGGGTAAAGTAACTGATTACATGTAATCTGGATTACTTGTAACAAGATTAGGCCTATTTTACATTTTAAAATACTTTGAACTAGACTACAGTTACTTTCCATTGATTACATATTATTCACAAAATAGCAATAAATGATTCATAATTTATAGATTCTCCTAAATTACTCTTTCATCTTTTAAATTTTCCCTTCTAAAATAGCCTACATCTTATATACATTTAAAAAAAAACATTTCAACATTGCATCAACTACTGATGAACACATACATTTTTATTTACCCTGCATTTCCTTCACAAACCCCAGTTTGGGAAACCTTGAAGTAATGTAACGTTTAAAGCCCAAAACATACTGCACGATTTCAGCAATCTACTGCATGTCACACTGTGCGACATGAATCTAATAAACTTGGCCACGACGTGTGTGTAGACTGTACGATGAGGACACCTATTGACTTGTACGCTACATTGAACTTTACTATAGTAGAATAAAACGTCATCAGCATGCGCTAGTGGTAAACAAAAAGAGCATGATAAATCACACTTTGGCAGAATGTGTGCTGAAAAAAAGTGGAAGTGGCAAAAGAGGAAGGGATGCGAGCTTGAGGTAAGCAGTTTTATGTTTTAGCGCCAAGTTGCGTTGATTTCATGTCGCATTTTTATTGGTTGGTCCGTAAACGTGGATCGTACCAGCAAACACACTGTGCGATGATCATGTTGATCATTGTAGGCTATCTTTGGTCGCAAGACCGTGACAACGGCCATCTTTGACCTTCTCTCACTGTACAACACAGGACCACCGATTAGGAGCCACGATCACAGAAATTGCCACGATTGTTTCACGATGCCAATCTTTCGTCTGGGACAGCCGAAAATCGTGCAGTGTGTTTAGGGCTTAATGCACTTCATGCTGTTAACTACGAAAGGAATATTTTTTTATATCAATATGTGACCCTGGACCACAAAACCAGTCATAAGGGTCAATTTTTTTAAATTGACATTTATACATCATCTCAAAAAAGCTGAATAAATAACCTTTCCATTGATGTATGGTTTGGTAGGATAGCACAATATTTGACCGAGATACAACTATTTGAATATTTTATATTTGAATATAAGTTGCTTTGACACAATCTGTATCGTTAAAAGCGCTATATAAATAAAGGTGACTTGACTTGACTATCTGGAATCTGAGGGTGCAAAAAAATTCTAAATATTAAGCAATGCATATTACTAACCAAAAATTAAGTTTAGAAATATTTACGGTAGGAAACTTACAAAATATCTTCAAAAAAAAAAAAAAAAAATATATATATATATATATATATATATATATATTTTTTTTTTTTTTTTTTTTTTTTGGCTATTGCTACAAATATACCTGTGCTACTTATGACTGGTTTTGTGGTCCAGGGTTACATATGGTACAAGATTAACTTATTTAAATCAATGTGATAAACAAGTTAGATTAAAAGTAAACTAAAAGTAATTTGATTATATTACCTAAAATGTGTAATGTAATGGATTACTTTGCTAACTACAATATTTTGTCATGTATTTTGTAATCACTGACAGACCAATTTTGTAATTAATCTACCCAGCACTGAAAACATCTGAAACGTAAAGACTTTAATGTGCATACAACCATATTTCATTAACTACAGTCAAAATATGCAACAAAATTCATGAACTCAGTATTCTGTAAACATCAAATGACTTAAGTAAAAGTTTACGTTTTAGATTTTGTCAAGTCATTGCTATTGTAACATACAATAACGGAACCATACTTTACATATGAATGAGATCTTGTTGGATATCATCAGAGTGAAAGATTGTGGCAGAAACACTGGCCAGCTCTTTAAAGCTCTCACCTCTCTGACTCTCTCCCATGGGTGAAGATGCTGTGAGCACAACACCCAATTCAAACCAAGACTCTCCAGCACACCTCCACCGCATGGCTGGCGGGGGGTCGGGAGGGGTGCGGCAATGATTTGATTAATAAAAGTCAGAAATTTACAGGCAGAAAATAATCTATAGATGTGATGGAGTGGAACATTTCTCATCAAACTGTGAAAATTCTCAGATCCCAGAAGAACCGCGGCTCGGCAAAGTTCCATCTGCGCAAATACGAGCTCTGAGGAACACAGACTTGAGCTCAAAATGAGAAATTTGATGGCACGCGCGGTGAGTGTCGCAAACCTAATTTTAACATCTGAGAGTAGATTGAATACCTCCATTCATTTTTGGATAATTTAAAACGCTTCAGACCGACTATTTTTTTTCACAGGGCCAACTCCCCTGTGCAGCCTCTCAAAATTGATGGAGAATCTAAAACAATTAAACGCAGCAGCAACATTAACCCATTTTCACACCACTCTGAAAGGGTTTACACTCTTTTCCCCCAATAATTTCAAATATACTGCCATTTCATAGCCGTTTTAATTTTGTTTTTCTCTTTTAAAGGGTGAAATCACAGTTAGTTAAAGATATTCAAGTAAAGGTTAAGTGTGTAATTTCTGCACCACTCGCAGAAGCAATTCACCTCCCAACTCACACCATGACCATGTTGTTATTGTCCAGCCTGGTCAAGAGGCTAACATGGATTAAAAATTCAGTTTGGTGCCAGAAATACTATACTCTCTGCCTTTAAGTAAATGTTACTTGTTTAAGTTTTTATTTTCAGCATTTTAAGATGCTTTAAAATAAGTACACTTTTGACAAAACTTTAAATTTCATTATATTAAGTCATATATCTCCAATGTACTTGGTTCATGCCTAAGAGCACCGCTTACTCAGTTATGGTAAAATCTTTATAACTGAGGTCTTTGTTGCTGCTTTTTTTCAGCATTTCATGCCATAATCATTGCTTTTTGATGTGAAATCAATGTGAAATCAATGTCAGTTTTAAGACGGAGGTACAATCAGATTTTTTTTTCATTTAGAATATTACAAAATATTTCAAATAAATGGTGTTCTTTTGAGCAACAAATCCTGAAATAAATGTTTCAGTTTCAACAAATGGTAGTAAACATTAGCAATAGTTTGTACATGAGTTAATACAACTATAAACACATCTGTTCAATGTGGTTTTTAAATTCCACCAAAAAAAAAAAAACATCTTGCCCAAATCAGAGAGAGGGCAAAACAGTCACAAATTAATTATGACTGTTTATGACATTTCCTAAAGGGGAAATTATTTCAAAAAGTCATGATATGACTAATAAATACATAAGCATCTCAAAAACACTAAATCCACAACCTGTTGAATAAATGTTGAATGGTGGTTGAACTATTCAACATCCAAAGCTTAATCTCCTAAAACTAGCAGTCTAGACGTGACATGGCATGGCCTATAGACTCAGTGAATACTACATTAGTCTAGGGAGACAGAGAAAGAGGCCTATGCAGAGGAGAAAAAAAACACACGAGATGAGAAAGTGTCAGAGAAATCAATGTGCCCACACTTGCACACAAATCTCCAAGTGATCATTAGTTTGTATGCGAGCTCAGTCTCCATAAAAGACCTTGAGGATCCTTATTGTAATTCCAAATTGCTCAGCCAGGTATATTTATTTATATTTGGAAGGGGGAGCGGCAGCAGTCGGGACGACCCTTAACTCTCAGATACCCCAGCCACCCTGCAGCCACCTAGTAGCTGGATTACGCAGATCTGACAAGTGTGCCCAGCGCTGTCAGATTTTGTGATGTCGGGAATCTATTGCTGTAATTGACAACGCGTTGAGATGCTGAAAAGCTAATCATTCCAGATCACCCTTCTCTTCAGTGTCAGCCTCCCGTAAGCCTTGCGGACAATGGCTGGAGGGCAGATACTCAAGTGCAGTGAATCGTAACCGTTTATTAGCCAGATTCACTCAATATGGGGCACTGATGGAAATTTCTGCTCATAACGGTTGTGGCCGAATTACAATTTGTGGCTAATTTAAATCACTACATAATTGATAAAACTTTAAGAGGCCACTGGATGATTATTAGTCTACTGTTACGTGATATGTTTTTTGGTGTGTATTTATCATTTATATTTCACCAAATACCTGCTGGTGTTGGTGGATTTGTTGATAAAAAGATGATAAAACTTTGACTTACAGTGTTGTTATTTTTAAACTAAAATTATTAAAAAAAAAGTTTTAATTATTTTAAATAAAGCTGAAATGAAATATAAGTAATAGATTAAAAACATAAAAAACGTCAACTTGAAGCATATATATTTTATGGCTATATATAATTTTAGTAATTCAGTTTTTTGTTAAATGTGAGCCTAAATCATCACAATTAAAAGAACCAAAGACTTAAACTACTTCAGTCTGTGTGCATTGAATTTATTTACTACACGAGTTTCACAATTTGACAAGTTTCACATTTACTGAAATAAATCTTGTGAAAAATGTCGTGAACTTTTCCACGACATTCTAATTTATTGAGATGCACCTGTATATATATGCGTGTTTGTCTGTGTGTGTATACAACCCGAATTCCGGAAATGTTGGTATGAAATTTTACAATTTTATGCACAAAATGAGCTCATTTCAAATTTGATGCCTGCAACAGGTATCAAAATAGTTGGGACAGGGGCAACAAAGGGCTGAAAAAGCAAGACATTTTGAAAAGATTCAGCTGGGAGAACAACTAGCAACTAATTAAGTTAATTGACATCAGGTCTGTAACATGATTAGCTATAAAAGGGATGTCTTAGCAAGGTAGAGTCTCTCAGAATTAAAGATGGGCAGAGGCTCTCCAATCTGTGAAAGAGTGCGTAAAGAGCAACATATGCTCTTTGAAATAAAATTAAAATAAAAGTACAATCCTACAATGCACTGATATAATAAAATAATATATTTTACTCATTCAATATCAAAATGTGCATCTGTGCAAGTATTTATATGTTTACTAGAGTGCATGTTAACACCAAACTCTATTGAAATCAACTGTGCAAAGATCTATTAGTATACATGGACGTAGATGCCTATGGACCCTTATGCAGTTCCATACCAGTAGATGCTGCCTTATAGGGTGTAGACATAAGGCATCTCACTAGTTTTTGGAACGGAGTCTTGATGTTTGTCAAAGGGGTTGCAAGATCACTCGACAAACAGAGTGTAGCCGTTTCCCATGAATTATTAACTCAAGATTATTAAAAGAACAAAAAGTACTTCCAGTGAAAGTTTTAAAAATAAATTCATACCTTAATTTGTTCATCACTGAATGAGTGCAATGATATAGGCCTGTCGTTTTTCTTAAACTGAACAGAAATGTTGAAAAACAAAGACATATCTTTCTGATCTACCTATTCTCACCTGACTTTTTTTCTTTCTCTCTCCCCCACACTCTTTCGCTCTCTGTTCAGGAGTTTAATTTCTGTGATAGGCTTCAGTAAGCAAATGCAAATGTGTTTAATGATTTGCATCACTAGATCATTTCTGGGTTTAATATGCTTTGGTATTCTGGTCAAGAACCCAAATTTGATTTGGAGGCCTTTGCTAGCTCCCAAAGACAGACCTAATCGCATATGCCATATTAGCATGGGCCAAAATGAGGAAGAAATTACACAATAGGTCCCCAATGATCCAATCATTCCACACGTAGGTTACTCCATGCTACCACAGCTTATAAAGCAACCACCACCGTTTAATGCAATTTTCTTCAGCTTAGAGCTAAATTGTAAAAATTCACTCCAACTGCACTTTTTATGAGACACTGTTAATGGGAGTGTGCTCACAATTGCAATTTGCTTAAAGGAATACCACCCAATAATTTTGTCATCATTTACTCACCCTCATGTCATTCCAAATCCGTGTGACTCTATTCCTTGGAATGCAATAAGTGAAGTTCGGCTGAACATTCACACAGTTCTTTCACATTACAGAACAAATAAATATACAATGACTAACGGTGATATCACGCTGTATTTTCATCTGAGAATGCAAAGGAGATTTGAGACCTGCAACGAGATATATATATATATATATATATATATATATACAGCATTGATAATAAGGAGAAATGTTTCTTAAACATCAAATCAGCATATTAAAATGATTTCTGAAGTATCATGTAACACTGAAGACTGGAGTAATGATGCTGAAAATTCAGCTTTGATCACAGGAATAAATTACATTTTATAAAATATTCAAATAGAAAACATTTATTTAAAATTTGAATGATATTTCACAATATCACTGTATGTATTGAATTTTTTATCCAATAAATACAGCCTTGGTGAGCATAAGAGACTTCTTTAAAAAATATCAAAAATATTATAAAATCATATTATAATAAAAAAAGAAAGGTCAGGATAGATTTGGTTTACTTTTTTTTTGAGAATACATCTGGAGTCATCCGATGTATGGTAAAGCGCTCTGTTTTGGGTGCAGAAAGGTCAGTTGTTAAAATAGACTCCATGTGACATTATGTGGCTAAAGGTGTTTTAATTAATCATTGTGAAACTGTCACAGTGCAGCGAGTTAACGAGCTACTGAGGACCGACCCGGGGCTCCCTACTGAAATGAATCTGGAGAAACCATTTTGACCAAGTCTATAAACTGACGGCACAAAATCTGCTAATGACCTTTTTGACACTCAAAATCGCAAAGGATCTGCAAACATCCAGATATGAAGATTTCATTTTAAGGACTATTTTGTAATATATTCACTGTTCCTTGTGACATTGCTCCATTGGCATCAAATATTATAGGAAATATGCCAAGTAAGCATGATACATCAGCCATGTAATTTTTATTAACCACAGCGTAATGCATACTTAATGTCTGTTTTTTGCTACATTGACTTAGGGTATGGATTGCTTAACAAACATCATGCTGCCCTTTTATAATTAAACTGAAATAATACTGATTAAAATGCCATGCAACACCCTTCTTGAGTTTGTTACATTAGTTTGGATCATTAACTCTGGAAAAGCTTATGTTGACAGACATCAGGAAGGCGGTAATGGAAAGGCCTGCTCCGACCCCAGAGCCGTGAAGCGCTATAGCTGAAATATGGAAGAAACAGTTGATTCTGGAAACACTTCCACAGATGGTACGTGATTCTGGCGGACATATGAAATGCCACATGGCACCAGTAAGCCATACGTAACTTATGCAAGCAAACACACGTCTGGCACTACATGAGAAATCACAGTATATACCACATCGGAGTGGAACTGCTGTTTAGATCAATCACAATCTAATTATGTTTATATACACAATTATGCATCTCACTGTCAGTGTTTTTGTGAGATTGTGAAAAGTCTGAGAGATAATTTTACATGAGAGCAATTAAGCCTGTATTTGCCATTAATTTCATCACAATTAAACAAATTCCCATCAAAAAAAATATATATTTTCGATTTTTTAAAGCTACTATAATCTCTCAAAATTAAGTTAAAATAAGTAAGGGGGGGGGGGGGGGCAAGCCTTCGACCATTGATGCTTGGCAGTGTTTCCTTTTTGATATACGTGATTATATAAAGGAGTGACTTGTTTTGTGTTTTTATTGTCCTTCCCTCTCTCCCTCCCTTTTGACTTGACTTTGAGATATTGAGTATATGTCTGTTGTTTTGTTTTGTTATATTTTGGATGTTATGTTATGTGTGAAAAAAATAATAAAAAATGTTGCTAACAAAAAAAATAAGTAGGGGGGGGGGGGAGTAAAGACTTACCAGTAAATCTGGTCATTTTTTTACACACACGCACACGCATATATATATGATTACACATATACATAATTGCATAATTAATTGGTAACACTTTACAATAAGGTTAATTAGTTAACATTAGTTAACAACAGTAGTTAACATGAACTAAGATTGAACAATACTTCTACAGCATTTATTAATCTTAGTTAGTTAATTTCAGCATTTACTAATGCATTATTAAAATCACAAGTTGTGTTTGTTAACATTAGTTAATGCACTGTGAACTAACATGAACTACCAATGAACAATTGTATTTTCATTAAAGGGGTGGTTGATTGCGATTTCACTTTTTTAACATTAGTTAGTGTGTAATGTTGCTGTTTGAGCATAAACAATATCTGCAGAGTTGCGGCGCTGACAGTTCAATGCAAACGGAGATATTGTCTTTTTAAATTCTGGCAGTTTAATGCCTACAAAAACGACAGGTAAGGGACTACAACGAGTTACTTCCCGGGTCTGATACATCACAGACCCAGATAAACCCCGCCCCCGGGAACACGCAGCAAAGGGGGCGAGGCCATGCTGCCTGCTTTAGAGAAGAGGAAGAGAAAACTAGGGATGTACTAAAAATCTATTCATATGAATCGCGATTCTGTCTTCTAACGATTCTAATGGATTCTCAAGTTTCAAAATCATTAAAGCAGCAGTTCTTAATACTGTTACTCTGTCGCCCTGCTCTGCATCTCTCTCTCTCTCTCTCTCTCTCTCTCTCTCATTCAGTTGGTCAGATCAGCTCCAACAAACTGTTCCAATTATACACTTATTTTCACACAGCAATGAGAATCATTATAAATGGACACGCGTGCGGTTGCTGTGCTGTATTAAAGCTTTAATCAGGATAAAACCGTATATTAAAAGCTAACAGAAGCAGTAGCACTTAAAAATAGCAGCGTATTTAAAAGTATGAGACAACAACAACCAAACATACCATTAAGAGCCGTGCTTGCACAGGTTCTGCACGATCCTCTTCACTAATATCCTCTGGGTCTCAATCGGGCTCAAATTGATAAGCATTATAGACAACGCCACTGTTTACAATTCAACCAGAGCACATGCCGCTGAGGAGAGGGGCGGGACGTTCAGACGTGCAGTAGAGGCGGTTTAGCGAATCACAACACACTGAGCCAGCTAACCAATCACAGCCCATCGCGTATTTCTGAAGGAGGAGCTTCATAAAACCAGGAAATAAATCGAGGCGTTTGTCAGAGAAGGGACAGAGAGGTGTGGAATAAAGGTAAATTATGTGAAAAATAATGCGTTTTTAAAAAAACCAAGCATGAACACATGCTACACTGCACCCCATAAACACAATCAAGCCTAGAAAAAAAACAGTCAACCACCCCTTTAACTTACATTAACAAAGATTAATAAATAGTGTAATAAATGCATTGTTCATTGTTTGCTCATGTTAGTTAATACATTAACTAATGTTAACAAATGACACCTTATTGTAAAGTATTACCTACTTTCCATTACATGAAAAATAAAGAAATGTAAGGGGTAAATGTTTAATTACCATAAAATATCATGAAAGAAGGAAAGAAATAATGAAAGTAAATAAATAAAATAAAATAAAATTCATGGCCCTAAAATGTTCACTTAATACAAATATAATTTTGCATGCATGTTTATTTTTGATTCTTGATTTATTTAGATTTTTTTTTTTTGGTGCAAATTAAGACCAGACCATGTTCTTGAGATTTTTTTTTTTAAGATAAAAACATTTTCAAATTAGACAAAATATATAAAAATGCATGTAATGGGAGATGTAAAGAACCTTTTGAATGACATTAAGAATTGAGTTTTCTGTGGTTTTCTGCGTGCACAGATCCCGTGTAAGTCCACCCACAGGTCAAACGAGCATCCAGAAGAACTCCTAATCACCAAGAAGAACAAAGCAGGAGGTTGAATTAGATTTACAGCAGATGCATCTGTCTAGTCTGATGCCACACCAATCATAAAGCTGTACAGCGACTACAGTAAGTTTGTAGTATCACCAGCACACCTATATTAGAGCCCTCTCGCTACTCCCAGCGTCCAGGGACAAATAAAACTGCTGAGAGAAGATGATGTTGGGGCTGAGGATATACAGGCCCGCGAGTGTGTGTGTGTGTGTTTGTGTGATAGATGGGGGGAAATGTGCATGGTTCAACACTATCACAGTCATTACACATATCTGGCCGGTGTAGCAGAAAAGCAAAAAGAGAAACCCTGCACTTTACATTGTCACTAGCATCTCTGCTTTTAACAAGACTGCTGGGTGGCTTCTAGCACAGACCATTTATATTGCCCACTGAATAGGAAGGATCCTTATGAGGGAAATCAGTTTGGATGCATTGGAAATACACCTAGAAGCAAGAGAAAAAAACACAGCCAGGATGCAATTTGTTTCAGCATATAAGCAGGACTTCTGGAAATTGTACGAACACGGCGGGAGACTAGAAACTAAAGGGTGTATTAGTGTGTGTGTTGTTGTTTTCAGTTCAGGGGTTGCTTTTATTGTTGCTGTGATACCATACAAATCACCGCTATATCACAAAATGTCCCCGGTCAAAATTGGCTGGAGGCAAGTGATATCTCCGAGTAAACAGTATATGAAGACCATATCTTAAAATGATAGATCACCTCATTTTCCTGTGACAGAGGTCTTTCCTGCCACAAACATCCGTCACTGAAACTTCACTTCGCAGATGGAGAGACGCGCATAGGCTCTGTTACAAAACCTAGTGAGCTGACTACATAGACAGCATTTTAAAGAGGTTACGGGCTTACTCAAATCTATTTATAAGTATTTTTAATCCCCCCCCCCCCCCCCGCAGATTTGAAAGCAGCAATATGTGTATCCTTCATGCAGAAGGAATCCCAGAATGCACTGCAAAAAGCTCAGTGAATAACAAGTGAGAAAATTTTGATAAACCTATCATTTATACACATAAATAAGTATAATATAAATTCAAATATAATATTAAATCAAACTATTTTAATAATAATGTAATCAGATTACAGTTACTTTTTATGGATTACATGATTACATATTAAATCATAGTTTATTAATTCTCCCTAATTCTTCTTTGTCTTCATTATATCAAGAGTATATCATATACTGTTGATTCTGGAAGTCTGGACAAAAAAATAATCAAACCTGAAAGACTTTGTGCGTGTAATATCATTGATATTTTCATGTTTATTAATGTTTGTTCATTAATGCAGGGACTCCCAAACGTTTTTGTCAGACAAACTCCTTTAACAGAAGATATTTACTTGAAATATATCTAGGAAGTTAATATTTCAGTAATATAACAGCACATTCACATGTTTACATTTCAGTGTAATTTAAACAAATTATTTCTATTTGTAGTGTTCAAGTTTTTAAATAGACTCAACTCACAAACCCACTGTAGTTCTTACATTATGCCCAGTTTGGGAAACCCTTGGTTTAATGTTATTTTTAATGCACTTTATGCATTGTTGGGCTCATAAAATGGAATATATTTTCTTTCTCTCTCTTTCTTTTATATCAATATGGTATGTTTAATTGTATGTTTAAAACAAGTTAGATAAAAAAAGTAATTAAAAGTAAACTAAAAAGCAGTCAGATTACCTAAAAAGAGCAAACTAGATTATGTTACCAACTACAGTTTTCATCATGTAATCTGTAATGGACTAATGTAAGTAATCTATCCAGCTCTGTACAGTATAATATATAACAGTCAAACACTACTGAAATCAATTGTGGTTTTAGTTTCCCTAGTCACTGCTGCCTATGTAGAGTGCTTCTAATTTGTCACTTATGAGGTTCCACTCAAGTTAAGATGCTGCCTATGTAGGTTCTAGACAACAAGTTTGCACTTTAGAGCTGTTGTGTTTTATATGCTGGCTTATACCTAGCTCAACCAATAATATGTTCAGCTTCATCAGGAAAAGCATGCGAATGGTATGCAATTTCAGATGTAATTATTCAAGCTCAAATTAAAGAGCAACATCATAAGAAGTCAGACAATTTCTTCCTACTTTACCATCAGACTCACTTCAAATATTGAGAAAAAAAGTCATAGCATCATCCAATTAAATGTATCTATTTAAATAAGGACCACATTTCACAATGAGCCTGAACACTTGCAAGTGTCCGATTCTTCATCAGCTTAAAGAGGATCTGCAAATTATTCACCTTCTTCATCTGACATGTGCTTCTAATTCAATCTCTCTGACAAGCTTCAAAAGATGATTTCTTTCAACTGATACCAGCAACACAAACCGTAATAAAGATTTCTGCATCTAATGAGGCCCTGAAGGGCAGTGTCAGATTTATAGATTTATTGAAGCTCGGCAACATTATTTTCAGGCCAATAGACTCCCTACTTGACTTCCTGTGCTTACAATGATTTGGGACATTGAAAAAAAAAAAAAAGGAAAAAAAAGCGCCACATTCTGTTTACAGCGCACACAGCGTTTGATGTATGGGCCGACCTTATTGCAAATGAGCACTACATAATTGTGTAGGAAAGGGAGGAAGGAAAAACACATCAAAACCGTTTTTCATTTTGTTCCCGTATGAAAAATTCAAAAGACTGGAAATCAAGGTTCAACGAGTTTGGGCAGGATATTATTTTCCAATATTTCGATCAATTTATCTGTCATCCAATGCTGGCGAGTGAAGGCGCCAGCAGAGGCAATTTCGCCAGTGAGGTCCGAGGCGGAGATGTTTTTAGAGCTCCGTGTCACATGCTAGAGGAGTGTTGGGAAGAGATCCTGATATCAATCACTCAGACTTACTCCCAGCTAATGGCTCTTATTTCCAGCACATTTTTCTCGTTTGGGTGGAATTTTGAGGGTACGGTGAAGCACACAGGGGTTAAATTATGTATGTATGCATTTTATAACATGCATGAACACATAAACGTCTTGTATTCACGTTTATTATGTGGCCTTCTGGTAATTCTGGCTTCCTTCTGCCTACCACTTTCTAGCAACCTTCCTACAACCACCTACTCACTTGTCCTACGGCACTGCACTAAAACGAGAGGTAGTTGCTGTTTACATGAAACCTTAAAACAAAAACAGAAAAAAAAACGCATATGTATACATGAACTTTTTTAGCAAAAGTGCCTGGTATCATTAGATTATGTGACATGCACCTTAAAAGGACAGTCCACCCAAAAATGACAATTATCATTTTTGATTTTTGATTTTTGATAACAATCTCCCTCATCATTTACGGTACTTAACATCGTGTCATTCCAAACCTATGACTTTCTTTCTTCACAACACAAAAGAAGACATTTTGGAGAGCACTGGGGGACAAACAACACTGGATCCCATTGACTTTCATTATATGGACCAAAAAACACTGAAACATTTTTCTAAATATCTTCTTTTATGCTTCACAGAAGAAATAAAGTGTTGGCAACAATGTGAGAAAGCAATAAAATAACTATTTTTTTGGGGGTGAACAATCCCTTAAATGCAGTTAATATATGAGATTATAACTACAGTTTTTCTTGATTGAAATTGACATTTGCAGTTATAATTTCAAAAATGCTCTTTTAGTCATAATAATACTAAGTGTGTCCAGGGATAAGAGCACTTATAATATGTCAATCTGATTGGACAAGCCAGGATTGAATCCAAATAGCCAATACACACACGCACTTGTGACCTTGTGACCACATGACAATTAAATAAATAGTTGACCCAAAAAATTTAAATTGTGTCATCGTTTACTCACCCAAATGTTGTTCCAAACCTTTTTTGAGTTTATTTTCCTTTGTTGAACACAAAAAGACACAAAATAAGATATTTTGAAGAATGTTGGTAACCAGACAGTTGCTGGTAGCCATTGACTTCCATAGTATGAAAAAACAAACAAACAAACAATGGAAGTCAATGGGTACCGGCAACTATTCGGTTACCAACATTCTTCAAAATATCTTCTTTTGTGTTCAGCAGAAGAAAGAAACTCATACAGGTTTGAAACAACATGAGGGTGAGTAAATGATGATGGGTAAACTATCCCTTTAAATCTTAAGGTAATGTGACTAGTTTGTGATATGACTAACAAAAGAGGTTAAAATCTACAGTTTTGCTAATTGCCATACATTTATGGATATACACACTTTAAGGGAACCGTATTCAGACCTTATCTTCCTCTTTTATCAGTGCATATGCCATAGTTGCAATATGTAAGATGTCATCACACATAAACTGACAAGATTAAAGGCAAACATGACCTTGCATCATTTATCCTCAGGACAGAAAACGCAAGCGCACGGTTGCAGGAGGACAGCCGCGATGTCGTGTTGTTGCCTGTTTGTGCTTTCCCATCTCCGGGAAATGGAAGGAACCAAATTAATTCGGTCCATCTGTGTCATCTCCTGTAACACATGTGAAAAACTAATTAGACTTTCAAGTGTTTCTTTTAAAACAAACATGACCTTACAACCATCAAATATGAAAATGTGCTGTGAACAAAAAAACAAAAAAAAATGCATTTAATTGATTAATAGAAAAATGTGTTTTGATACAAGCAGGCTTAAATATTCCAGCATAGGCCCGTGTCTTATTAACATAGCACGCATAAACAATAAACATGCCCCCTCATTTGCATATAAATATAAACAATTCATTGGCGTATCAGGATTCCAGTCACACATACACTGTGCTATCAGCTTAAATTTCTAAGTGGCAAGGGCTGACAAACAATGATTATTTTTTTATAGGCTAAGGATTCAGCTTTTTGTCTGGCTAAAGCTACCCCTGATTTTATGCACATTGTTTTTAGTTAATGATTCTCAGCTGCTTGTTGTGCCTCTGATAGCATGAAAACCTACCATATGCTCCGCCAAAAGACAAATGATTAGCAAATGAAATTCTGGACAGCTGTCTGACTGAAAGTGTTTGGTTGATAGCATTCTGCTATCATAATTAGCTTAAGCTTTGGGTTAATTAACTTTCTACCTGGATATGCATAATAATAGCTCAAAGTGTGCGCGCGCGAGAGAGAGATGGGAGCGAAAGAAAGAGAAAACGCACAGCTTCCATCACATCAACAACCGCGCCAGCTTTTTATTCACCATTTCAAGAGCATATTAGAATTTGGAGAGTGATTAATCCTGGGAATATTGTGGAATACAGTAGATTTTATTTGCACGGTAGATAATGCTGAAACAATCGGAATCTATTATATGGAAGAATGCCATTTTCCAGTCGTAATTAAAGTTTCTGAAAGCAATCACTGATTTTAACTGCTTTTGTTGCTGGAGAGAGGCGCTCTGGCGGGCTTGTAAGGAAGAAATGTACAAAAGGCGTCTTAAAATGTGACTAAAATAGGAGCGGCGCGTATCAAATGTGTTTTACCAATGTAAAATATGTTCAAGCATATCAATGATGTGAGCCTTTGTCAGTGTCATAGAGCTGGGATTGGCTTTGTTGCCATGTCGAGTTTCTTTCCTTCTAACTTTCTGCTCTTTTTTGAGCGATTTGGCCTTGAATTCAAAAGACTACTTAAAAGAAATGTGCAGGTTTAAAGCATATTAAGCTCTATTGACAGCATATAAGACATGCCTGTAAAATAATATACAATATACAGTAATGCACTAATCAAAATTTCAAAATGGGCCAAAATACATTTGGAGGACTGAAATCGTTATTAACTTTATTGTAACTTTAAAACTTTATTGTGGTTTTGGTGTTTTGGAAAACAATTCATTTTGATGCACCACTACTTAGAAAGAAGGTCTATAAGGCAAGGCAATGATTTTTTGCTTTTGAATTAGACAGGTTTATTGTGGGTTGAATGCTCGTTAGTTTGGTCATGAAGACTCAAGTGCTCAATGTGACTCCTCATTCATAAGGCAGCCTCCTCATATTTTCTCTGACGTACCGCAGGTTCATTTTTGGGACCTTTGCGGTTTGTAAATCAATTTTCGGAACGCAGTGGAAGGCAGAGGGGAGGCCCGTGTCCCTCTCCGCTCTTGTTTGCATGATTTACCAAAGCTCACAGTAAGACGCTTGTCATGTTAAGGGGACGCTGAGGGAACGTGCATGCTTGTGAACAACATACTTAAGATACATTGCCTCCTTCTGAAGTAGAAGTACAATGAAAGAGAGAATACAAGAGTGAACAATTTAATTTCCAACCAGAGAGAGAATTTAGAGTAAAAAAAAGGGGTTTACATGTCCCAAAGCACGATACACATGTACTCGATCTACATTAAAATGCCCCGATACCAAACGCCGATACCACAACACGTGATTAATTCAGACAAAGAAACACAACAGAATAACAGGCAGCAGAATTGAGTTATTAGAGATTAAGGATGTCTACGAAGCAAGTCAATGAATGATGTTAAACTTCAGTATTAATGAACTGATGTGCGCGACTGAAAATCAAAGCGCTGTTGGATTGCGCGCGCGCCGGCGCAGATGCGCGAGCTCATCGAGTGAATATTCCTTTCTCACAGACTCACTGGAAAGTTTGTAGTTCTTCGGATATGTCAAAAACAAGAAGTAAAGCAAGCACAAGTTACTTACGGTAGGGAGGGAGAGAGAAGCGCGCGCTCTTCTGTGGTGTGATCTTTATTGATGTTCGCTCACTTAGAGCATTATTTGGATAAAACTAAATTGTAAATATAAGACAATTGTAGGGGATTCACTATAAATTTATTTATTTCAACCTTAAGCAACCAGAGAGAGAAATTTTACACATATGGGCGTGTATGTATATACAGACACACAAAATGTTTTTGGGGAGAAAATAAAATAAAAAATAAAATTCACTTTTGAAAATAAAAGTGCAAATAATTTGCATAAAATAATAACAACAACAATATTATTATTATTATTATTAACAATAATAATAATTAATTATTATCATTATTATTATTATTATATACATTTTCACATTTATTTTCATTATTTATTATTACTACTACTACTATTATTTTTATTATTATTATACAAATTATTTTCAACCTTTCTTTTTTTAATAATATATTATTATTATTATATTCCATGTATCAGTTATTAGGCAATTAATTAATCAGTATCATGTTTATATGAATATAAAATAAATAATAAATAGCAGCCTATTGGTCGATCTCTAAAAGAAACTCCTCCTCTCCCCTGTTCACTCTTGAGACGTGAGGATGCATCAGTCAAGACACGACATCCCATAATATTAATGCGAGCTCCAAAAGTCCTTCTGCCTGTCTACAAAACCTACAAACCCTCCTGATTCATTAAAACTTCAGTATATTGCAAGCCAGGTGAAAATGTCACTTTTATTTATTCTCCTCTCCTCATGTCTTTCTATTCTGGTAAGTTCAAATAAATGTCACAACTTGCATTCCGGCATGTGAGAGAAATCTGCATTTAATGACTTGAATGTAGCTTAAACATAGATGTATGGTCACAGGAGGCTGTGCCGTTTGGTGTACTTTAAATTTACATATCGATTAGTGCGATTAGCACCCGCTCGACTCCAATGCACCATGGCAAACGCCTGTAATTGAACATGTGTGCTGACATTCATTTTATTTGTCTTTGATTCATCTTTAATAACGCGCTCTCCGCGGCTCCAAACACTCTTGACTCGGGCGACCCGGCTCTCCTCTCTGTTTCAGAGTTCTCATATGCACAGTGTCTATGAATCTCAAGCGCAGTCTTGCGGGAGCTCACCTATGCGTGCTGGAGATTTCATTTGCCCGTTTGCCATCGTACTCCTCTCTCCCTCTCTCTCTCTTTTTCCCCGGCCGCTTGAGACCTGCGTGGATTTTACAGGACCACACAATCATCCAGAGGGAAGTCTGAAATGCAGCCGCTCTCAGGGACGATATTGCCTGCAGTGTGGGCCTGACCCATGATGCAATGCAGAGGCCTTAAAGAAACACCATTTGTCTCACTGTCAAGAAGCATTTTAATTCTGAGTCTGTGCTCGACTTTTTTCACATGACTGTCATCACACTGATTAGCTCGGTACTAAAACCTAGCAAACTGCCCACCTACACTGCATTTTTAAGGCACTTGAAGGCTATTGCAAAAGGTAGGCACAGAGTTACCACATATTTTGTCAAGAGGAGGATTTTTAGCAACCATAAAAATAAAATTTCTGTATGTTATTATATGAAAACTTGTAGTCACACTACAATAGAAATATGCACGCCTTTCAGCTTCGCCATGATTGAAAATCACTATTTAAAGATTCCCTGATATTTTCAGGTTTTCAGTGAGTGTGGGAAGCCTTATAGGAAGCAAAATGTTGCTGTCTACTAAGATTGTGGACAGATTCTAAGGCAGCATTGTATGTAAGGTAATCCCAGAATGCTTTGCAAATGCATTGCTTTGCAGATGTTGCAGATGGACTATAAATATTCTTACTGTATTCATTCAATACATATTTTGAATTAACTTTTATTTTTATGTTTCCATTTTTCATTTTAATTTTATTAAATTTAAATAATAATTATTAAATTAACTTGATAAATTAAAGGTTTTTAGTAATTAACGTAATTACTAAAGTTTTAGTAATTTTGTTATGTGTGCTTGTCATTTTTATTAGTTTTCTTATATTTATTTTCAGATTTATTTATGTTTTAGTACTTTTAGTCCTTAAACAGACAATTAAAATTAGACATGAAATAAAATAAGTGTACAGTTTTCATCTAATATTAATATTTAATTTTTTCTTATCTTTTTTTCAATTAATAATTTTTAGTTTTAGTAATTTTGGTACTTACACTTATTTAATTTTCATTATAAGTTTTTCATCTATTTTATTTCATTGTTTAATTTTTATTCTAAGTTTGATTGTCATGTAATTATATTTTACCTCAACTTTATTTCAATTTACAACTTTTTAAAAATAGTTATACTTTTAGTAAGTTTAGTACTTCAGCTTATACTCATTTTATTTCGTTTTTACTTTTTTGTAAGTTTCTTTTTCTTTCTTTTTTTTTAATAGTTTTAGTTTATGACGACAACACGGATATGTTTAAATAATTAACTATTAACCACTATTTGTGTAATTAACATCTGGTCAGTTTATACTGATGTGGATCAATGTGTATATATGTATAAAACAATTTCAACTCTGAGCACAACACTTAAACTAGTACAATAATAATAATTAAAAAAACTAATCATTGAGCGAAACGAACAAATCAAGCATTAAATAAACAACAAAAACACATTTAAAAGTTTTCTTTCCCAGGGTGATGCGTGCTGTGTTTACTGCGGTGAGGCAGGATAACAGTTTCCACTAAAACAAAACACTAATAGAGCTGGATAATGCCTTTCTCCGATATCCTTCAACTAAAGAGGGATACGCGTCAATTATAGTGGCAGCCTGCGCTTAGCGCTTATCTGCAGCAGCCACTAAACATGGATTTGGAGAGCAGCTTTAGGAAAGGAGGGGGAACTGCCTTTGCACCCAAAACTCAGGAGGGAATTACAGTAATTTCCCATCAACTGTTAGTGTGCAAGTGCGTGCGGGTCTTAGCTTTGGGTTCGACTGCTGGTATGTGTGTATGTTGAAGATTACCTTCCCTTAAGAGTAATCAAGGTGTGAGCCGGTGGGGTGGGCCGTACAGAGAGTGTAATACGGAGGTCTTCACGGTGGGATTTGTAAAGCAATTGTGCTGCTGACACGGGCAAGACTTAAAGCAACATGCCTGGCTTTCTCCCTGTTCACGACGTTCTTTATGCGCCCCACAAATCTGGTGTCATTAACGCTGTCTGTTAGCACAGGGACGGGAGGTCCTGAGAGGACACCTTCCCTGTCCAGGTCAGCTGCTGTGGAACAATGGATGGACGTGTCTTTATTAGACTGCGGTTTGCGGTGTTTGAGGTTGGATCGTGTGTCTTATGAGAGTAATGATTGGGTGAAGCTCACGAAAAAACAATTAAGATTGTTCACACATTAATTAAGCACATTTTCCTCAAAATTGTCATTACTCATGAATTGTGTTCCCAAATAATATCTAAACATCCCTAAAACTAAATGATGTTTAAACAAAATTTGAGTAAGACAAATTTTAACCACAGACAGACAGACAGACTATTAGATAGATAGATAGATATTTTTAATAAAATATTTTTTACAATTTTATGAAAAGTAGTCTGTTTTCCAAAGAAATAAATGAGAGAGAGAGAGAGAGAGAGAGAGAGAGAGAGAAAAAGAAAGAGTATTTATATAAAATATTGTATAATTGTCAAGACAAACAAACACCTTTTATATAAAAAAAAAATGTTTTATATAATAATAATAATAAAATATTTAATATTTGTCTGACCTGACCTGAAAATTTGGACCACTAAAAAGTGTGAATGAGAATGCAATTTTTCTTTGATTAACAGATCTATATTTCATATATTTTAGCACAAAGGCCTGGTAAACCTTTTTAACCCTTTGTTCATGTGTTAGCCATCTTTAAATGATTAACCTGATTCTTCCCACAGGAACACTTATTTCTCTTTCCTGTAAAGGATCATTGGGTTAACCTGGTGTGAAGGGTCATGACCTGCGGCTACAAGTCCTTTTCTCCTCTAACTAATCCTGGCTGTCATTCATGGATCTTCCCGTCTGACTCTCTTCCGGCATCACGTACAGTCCATCACGCATCCATTGCTCGCCTCCCTCTGAAATTTCAAGTGCAGAAGATGCAGAATTAGAAACATGCTTGATGCTGCAACAGCAGTGAGGCTGAAGGTATGCTGATGACAGAACAATTCCATTTTTGACAGTTTAATTTGCCCCCTTCTCTTTTTTTCCGATGGACAAGAGCAAAAGGAGAGCGAGTGCCGAGCCTTCTGCCCCCTGCACAAAGTGTGTCAGAAAAACCTGACACCCTCCACCCGAAACGATCAAAAGAAAATCGAATATATCAAGAGTGGTGATGTCACATAACCTTATATATATTACAAAGAAAAAAAGCTACACTCAGAATAGGCCTGACAACTATCACGAATCTAATATCATAAAAAACTAGACGCGCGAGCGAGAGGTGGAGTTCACAGCTATGATGGAAAGAGAGAATGAAAGACGGAGTGTCAGTGCTGCCCCGTCAAGTCCCTCAGCGCCTCAGAGAAATGCATACAGTGGCCGTTTAAGAAACTACTGGATGTTTATCAATCTGGGAGTGATGCAGTTGCTCTGGACGGTTTATTCAGACTCTAACAGGGACTAGAAAGTGGAGGAAATATCAACTTTCATGCACAATTTTAAATTAGGGATGGAACTAAGCAGAGCTGCTACTAACTCATTTCCACAATAACGTGTTTTCAAAACAAGCTATTTGAATTAGCAAAATTCATTTTAGAGCAAGATAGTTCACTTGGTGGCCATCTTGGAAATGCCCACAGACTGCTATGTTATTAATAGTCATACAAATACGCTGAAAGGGGAAAGACCAAAATCTCAAAAACTGCTAGTCAGGATACATTTCACGGTTTGTTTCCCCCAATCACTATGGCTTAATTCTTGAATGAGAATAAGTTCAAAACAGTAAGTTGAGATCTCTTTCTTGTTCACAATTAGTTATCCATTTAAGCAAATTGCACATTTTGGCACATGTTTGCAAAAGAGTAAGCAACTGTCTACAATTTGCACAATAACTAAATGCACATGGCTTGCTGATCTAAAATGATGAGTTGATTCTTAGTGAAATTGTCTCTTCACAACTTCATCACATGCAAAATTCTCCAATTATTAAACTATGTCAGACAAACATGTTTATTCCATCTATAACACTGAATGCTTTCTGTTTGCATGCTACAAAATTAATTGTACTGTATATGTGCAAATTATGTTTCTATGTACTACAAAGTTAACGTTTCCCTGTAAACTTTTACCTATAGAAAACAGCATTCAGCTAGACAAAATGAACACTCAGTGTCAACAAAAAGGTCCAGTTTGGCTCACATGATCATAAAAACATTTCATTTTGGTGGCACTGGACAATTAACTGACAAGTTTTGCAGCATGAATTAAATGTTTTGGATGAGTTACTACATTTTGCAGACATGTAATATAGAGTCGATGTTCCATAAACCAGTTGTGACAACTGCACATACAGTTTAGATCATTAAAAATTGAGCCGTGATTTTAGAAAATCTGTAACATATTCCAAATCAGCAATAAAATCTGACAATAATGATATAATTTAGCTCAAATGGCAGCGGAAAAGTGGTTTTGTTGTCTAAAAGTCAGAATTAATTAAACTTATATTATTCTAAGAATTTTTATTTATGAAAATGTATGATTACAGGGTTCTATTTGAATCCTGTTGGGTCTCTTTCTCGAATACCCCTCTTTTTTTTTTTTCTTGCTATTTGAGTTTGACATTACCAGCGTCCCTAGAAGGCAAATGTGTAGAGTAGCAGATGTACCGCTGATGTAAGTCATCACGGCTCTTTTGTCATATCCTTCCCTCCCCCTCGTTCTCCGGCTCTGGGTTAATTAGACTGGCGAATGTGCGTGCAGGTTATCCGGGAACACTTTCCCCTCTGACATTTACCCACTCTTCAGCCTGAGGAGCATGTTTGATATGGGGCCCGTCTCCTCCGACCGGCCCCTTGTTTGCCAGGCCTGTGGTGCGCTTGAATCTAATTGAACCTCATGAATAGAACAGAGGTGTCAACACGTCGAGATCTGGGGTCAACTGCTCGGGGTGTGACTTTATCCCACATAAGCAGAGAGAAGAGCAAAAAGTGCAAGCTAATCAATCTTGACATACCGGATAGAAGAAAAAATCATTGTGTAAAGCAAATAGATAGAATATTAACTCGGGGTAAAGTTAAATTTAGAAAATGTCACAATGATGGCATAACTCATAAAATTTTTACAGACAACATAATATCCAACTTGACATGATCAACATAATATTGCCCATGATTCATCAGTGCAAATTTATCATTCACAATATTTCAACAAAATATAACTGTATTCACATTTGAAATGACTTTTTTTCTGCTTAAATACCCAAGGCAACACACAGTGGCAAAATAATATTAACTAATAAACTCTCAATATGCCAAATATGTTTTTATCAGACATTTTACATGCGTTGAATAAGTTGTGTTTGTAATTCATGTTGTTGTTCAAGTCAAACATCATTTGCAAATCATTTTATTCTGTAATATTTTACAGGGAAATGATGGATATTAATCAATGAGCAAACAAAATGTATGTACAAAAAAAAAGAATGATCTGCCAGAAATAGATTGGATTGTGTTTGTTTACAATTCCTATGTTAGTTAACCAAGAGCCCGCGCATTATATGTGACGTCACAATAATGAACGTTCTGTTTGTTTCTATTTACTGCCTATTTCACTCTCAAAAATTATGAATCCTTACGAACTATATATACATCATTGGCAGAGTATAAGACTTAAGCTTCGAAACGTGATCAATTTTATGATAAAAAAAATAGTCATAAGTTACCTGTATTTGTGGCAGATGTACAAATCAAGAATGCAAAATCAAAACGGGTTTTATAATGAAATACAGATGTAAATACCTGTTCAGTCATGCCTTTCAGTGCAGTTTTTTGATCCTTTACGGCTTTCCGTCATTAAAATATTAATGGATGCTTGTATGTTTACTTTTTATATTATCATTGTTGTCCATTTCGCACAAAATTGTGCCGACTTCAGTGTTTGACGTATTTCAGAAACCCTTCCTCGTTTGAAACTCTCTTATGGTCATTCATACACGTAGCTAGAGGCCGCTCTTGAGCTGTCATGACCAGCGAAGAAGAACACAGATTCATTCCAGTGATTCGAATCATTTGAGTCTTCATTCAATGGCTGTGTATATTTGAGCCAGTAGATGGCGCGGTTTTGTTTTAATCATTGAATCAGTCACTGTGAACAGATGTGAAAACATGGTTAGATTTGTGGCTTTTCACTGTACAATCCACAGTTCTTTGTGCATTTGAAAGATTTTTTAATATTGTGGTTCTCAGCTGATGAATCTGCTTGGCACATGTTTTTATTTGTCAAAGGTTGTGCATCCAATCGAACTCTACTGTATTTCAGTCTGACACTTGGTAGAAGCAAATTAGTCAAATCAGACAGATGACAGCATGGACAGATGTGCCCACATCCTCGAGAAACCATGAACAAAACCATGCACGGTAAAAAGAAACCAGACTTCATTAAATATAGGTTCACTTGCAGTGAGCATAAACATGGTTTGTGCCGATCACAATGAGTTTTGTGTGGTGAATTACTGGCTGCTGAGAGCATGAAACCATTGAAATTCAATTTCACACAATAAACAATTCCGGTGCAGCGTTGAGTCGCTTGGACTTGATGTCCAATGTCAAATCTCCTGAAGCAAAGCCAGTCGAGAACGACTGTTTTAATATATTCAAGATACATGTGAGTTTGGCTCACAAAGCCTAAGTTAAGCATTCGTTCCCACCCTGGTGTGGTGTTAGGGACACTTTTGGCCTTTTGCTTCCCTGGCTGTCAGAGCACAATCCCAGCGTTCCTGACATCCCTCGCTAAAGAAATGAGATCGAATGGAAGAGAGTTACTTTTCTCCTTCCCTTCACTCGTTCTGCAGCGTTTGTTTTTCTGGCAGCTAGTTTTAACCCAGCCTCTCCTGTCATTTCTGAGTTCAGTGTCTGCTGAGAGGAGAAGAAAAAAAAGAAGGATGGTTTGGCCCGTTGTACTTGCTCTTTTGACCCCCATGTTGTCCATGAGCAGTGAAGGAGAACTTCTGACAAGCGATGTCAGGAGTGACAGCCGATCTGGTCGAGTTGAACGGGGACGTGGAGCAGCAGCATTTGATTTTGGGGCCATTTTTGAAGCCGCCTGCATGTGGGGCCACACCTGCCTCAGGGGCCCGTGCTGACAGAGAAAATCATGTGTGTGTGTGTGTGTGTGTGTGTGTGTGTGTGTGGGTGTTAGTCGGGCGCTTATGCTAAATAGATGCAAGGAAGCCACCTGCTCTCCTCTGACGTAACAAGTCCAACTGTGTGTCCAACATCACACATTCATTTTACATTCTCAACACCTTCACAATAGATGATACAAATTGCAAAATCATAGAAAGCATACAATAAATTGATAGTGAAACAGAGACCACAGAAAAAAACACGATGTAGAACATGTCTGTTGATAAATTAAGGTTTTCACTGTTTTGATTCAGGTTTTGCTATACTTGTGTGGATATTTCTGAAATGTCTGTAATGAAAAGTGGCTTAAAAACTAAACAATATCAACTAAATAATGAATCTACACACTTCTTAAAGGGCCTAAAAAAGCTGTATTTTTGGGCAGCTATGGGTAGGATAAGTATATTCGTATCTAATAAATTAGCAACATTAATAACATTAACACAAACACACACACACACACACACACACACACACACAAATACATACATATATATATATATATTATATACATTAGTGCTGTCAAGCGATTAATCACGATTAATCACATTCAAAATAAAAGTTTTTGTTTACATAATATGTGTGTGTGTGTGTACTGTGTATATTTATTATTTATTGTGTATATAGAAATACACACACATGCAAGTTATGTTTATATTTTAAATATATTTATATATAATATAAATTATATGAATATAAATATATACATGTAAATACATGTAAATATTTTCTGAATATATACTGTATGTGTGTGTATATATACACACAATAAATAATAAATATACACAGTACACACACACACACACATATTATGTAAACAAAAACTTTTATTTTGGATGTGATTAATCCTTTGACAGCACTACTATATATATATATATATAGTAGTCTTATTAATATTCATTTGTTAATTGATGTTAATTATTAAGTCTGGAAAAAACACACTAAAAGACATTGTATTGGTTATATAAAATATTCTGATATACCTTTGTCATGATAATCTTTCACATATAGGCTACTCAACAATACAAGAAATGGAATTTTACATTGTTCAATCATTTTAGAAGCAAAAACTATTATTTGGGTAAATTTGCTTCTCATATAATTTGTGTTCTTAGTGGAAGAGTTCATATACAGTAAGTGCTTTCATTTTAAGTGTTTTAACCTTGAAGTCCCCCGTTTAATTCTATTGTGATTGCCTTACTCTGTGTGTGTTTGTTTAATAAATGGACAAATCAAATTTGTGAAGGAATGTGAAGTTCTACTGACAATGCAATTCAATAGGAATTCCCCGTTTCGATAGTTAATATATGTGTGAAAGTGTTGGGTCTGCACTCTTTCCTTTAGTTTTGTCGGAGGCTTGATTAAGGCTGATGTTTTAACAGTATTGAGTCACCTATAATGTGAAAACTGGCCTGGTGACTTGGCTTTCGCATGGTGGATTTTGGCATCCTTTGTAAAATGAGTATATGACAGCATTCTAATGGGATACAGGGGGAGACAGACAGAAAGAGCAAGAACGAGGTTGGTCACAGCGAGTGGTTACACAAGCAGGCACAAGTAGAAGAATTGTGACAACCCCCTACTAGCTGTTTCTTACACATGCAGTAGACACACACACACACACACACACAGCTCCCTAAATCCCTGAATGAGTTCAGATATATCTAGTTTCCTCTTGAAGAGGAAGTTAACTGACTTCATTCGCTACCAACTGATCGAGCTGCTGGCCAGCCACCATTTTAAACACAAATCCTAGTGAAACATGACATTTCAAAACTCATTTCCTATTAGTTTTTCCTTTAGCATAAAATAAAGGCCTTTTTATGAGTTTGTGGATGACTGCACATTAAAAGAGCCTGGTAAAGGCCTCGCTCTCTTCCTTTCTTTCTCTCTCTTCTCATCCTCTATCCTTCCCCTTGCCTTGTCCGTGGCAAGCTGACCCTGTGTGCCGTGGTCTTTGTGTCGTATTAAAAGGTCACTGTTGCTGGCAGCTCTTAGCACTTGGCAGGACTCTGTGGGCTTCGGTGGAGCTGTGAAAACCAGTCTGTCATAATTCCTCCACACAACCCCAGCACTTCATGTGGAAAGGGCCTGTCACAAAATATGAACCGCCCTGCTCTTTGTTTCGCTCTTTTTTCGCAATAACTCACATTTCGTTTTCTTTTCCAGCCCTGAAGTCAAATGACCCACAGCGAGGGGGAATTGTGGGTAAAGGATATATGTTAGATTTACGGCACTGATAAGGCGGCTTGTACTGACAGATGGAGAAAAAATAAAATACTCGTCTGAACATATATAGTTAATGAAAATGCTTCAGGAAATGTTCCAAGTTGTTTCACAGTGATATAAAAACTTTAATATATTTTAGTGATTTAGTGTGTCGATTGAACACTGTCTGATCTTAAATTACACTGTAAAAAAAATAATTTTGGCAGCTGTGGTTGCCAGAATAATTTGGTAAAAAATACAGAAAAACTGTAAACACATTTACGGCCTTTACAGTATAACTCTGTAATTTACAAACAAGAAAATTTGTATTTAAACCTGTAAATTCAACAAAATCTGTATTGTACATTAAACATACTGACAACCACCATAATAATGCGGCTGGTAAAAGAGAAAGCCACATGAAGAATCAAAGCTCATCACAAGCAGAATACTAATATATAGAAGATGCACCGAGTCATTCACGCAAACACAAAACACCATCATGGTAACACACATGATACTTAAATAATGCAATAAACATTCATTAAACAACAGAAGATGTAACATAAAGCCCAAGTGTACATAACTGATAACAAAAAACATGATTATTTCAACAAAATACTTTCAAATGTGGAGTGTCACGCAGGGAATTCTGGGAATATCAGTTTACAGATTTTGACTGTAAATTATACATTGATTTGTTCTTTTTTTACTTCTAAAAACTGTACAATTAACAACATTCTACTGTAAATTACATAAAATGTCTGGTTAGTTCTTTTACAGTTTTCCCCTGTATATAGTACGGGAACTTACTGTTAACCTATTACAGTTAAAATTATTATTTACAGTGTAGTAGTGAAAGTTAAAATATGATAAAATATATGATAAAAAAAAGTTTATGGCAGGTTATGCATCCAACTACTCTATTTATATTTTTGTATATTGTACATTACATATATTGTGAAGTTATATAATTCAAGTCTCAGAGCTGTACTTTCCAATTCTGTTCTGTTCTTTATTGTCACCTTACGATTATCAGATGTAGATTTAGCTTTTTTTTTTCACACCGTGGATCTGACCCGTCTGATCTTTGTCACTTAATTTGTACTTTACCAAACCAAAGGACCGAGTGAACTCGTGTGTGTGGTGCGTATCTTCATATCTCCTTCTTTTTCGCACCTTCAATCCTTCGGCATCGCTTCCCAGTTTCTCCACGACACTCTTTTCCAGCCTTTTCCCGTGACTTCATTTGCACGTGCTGTACATTTCTAAATCCATCGGCAGCCTCTCTTTACCTCTGACTCTCTCTCTGTCTTTCTCTCTGTCACCTTCTTGCATACTACATTAAACCAGGTGTCACGTCATTAAACACCGCTCTTCTGCGTTTGTGAAAAACGTGACCCCCATTTCCCTCATTTTTCGCTCCGAGAAAGAGGTGCCAACAGAGTAATTAACTGCCGTCACATTGGTGTGCGCACACTTCCTGTCAGCGTTCCGTCCTAACAGGGTCTCTCTCCTCACGCTAATGATGTCATTCAGGAAGAGAAGAGAGTGAGAGAAACCCGCTAAGAGTTTACAGCGTGTCACGTCTTGTAAGTGGAAACAGTTCATCTCAATGCCAACACGTTTCGCTGTTTAACATACTAATACGCACCCCATGATTTGCCGTTATTAAAAATGATCTCTTTTTAGATCCGCGCGCCGCTCCAGAAAAATATGACAATCATTTTGTTGGCTTTCGCTCCTTTAATCGGGGGGGCCGCTAGCTGATTTGATTCAATTTGGTTCCGGCTGTAGTTCACTTCCTGTGACAAGCGCTGCGACGGCAGAAAGAGCGGCAGTGAGAAGGATTGCGCTTTGCCGTATACATGCTAACCTAATTGCATCTCAAATGCGCAATTCATTCCTCATAGCCATGGGCTTTTCATTCTCGGGGCCCCGAGAAGGAACAGGAGCAGTTTATATGTAAACTGGAGTCTCTGGCTTTATAAAGTGAATTTCAGCAGCAAATAATACACTCCATATCAAAATTGAGAAGGGTAATAGGAAATTGATTGTGACAATGCAATATTAGAGAGCCATCTCCATAATATTTTATTTATCATAGTTTCCACCTTTTATCGTCAGGGGACCGCTGTTTCATCTTGCTCTGCAAACTGCAGTCTGCAGAGATTTTGACCTCAATATTTTCCCTTAAATGAACATACTGTGTAAGGAAGTACAATTTCTCTTTCACTGCCGGTAAAGTCATGCATAAAAAACAATTCATTTAAAGCGTCTAAATATTTTCAAATTATGGCTAGTAATTTTCGCCACTGTCTGATACTCCAGGGAGGCCTTTCGAAATGAACCTATAATTCAATTTAAGGACTGTGTGTTTCAGTCTTTTATGGTGAAAGTCATTTCAGGCTTTCAGTTAAAGTGTTGCACCAGATTCTCGCAATGCAAGTGATAAGTGTCATTCGAAACATTTATGAAAATTCATTCTTTCCCGGGATAAACAACATTTTCTTCTACTGCCGTATGAGGTTTTATTTCCAGTGCGCGTGTTTAACATGATTCTTCAGGCAATGATTAATAAGTAAATAAAACGAAGAGAGAAATAAAATAAGTTCTCTTTCATAAGGTTAAGAGAGGCCGGGGCTAGTTGTCACACAGAAAACCAAGCCTACACAATGCAATATCTCATTCAAAATTGCATTAAATGAACTGTTTCCCTTTTTCTGAGTAATAATGAAGAATATACAAATGTTGACCTTCAAAATTAAACCCACCCTGAGAAATATTCACTGGATTAAAATGTGTGACAACTAACCCCAACCTCCACTATATAGATGACTGCAGCCGTCTGTTTCCTGTTTGTTGTGATTCGATGTGTCACGCCTGGAGCAGATGTTTCATGCACATAATGTCATTGTCTCAGAATCACTCACCGTTTCATAATTGTTCTGAATGCATGGGAATGCAAGTGATGTGTTTCATGGTGAGTCATGACATTGGCAGACACCTACTGTTTGTCACTGAGTAGTGTGCACGTTCATCATATGGTGCTCATTTGCCAAGATGCATAAATACACCCACACATCACTAACAGAGTTACACTTAGATCTGGCAAACGAAACAAAAAATTAGAAGAGCTTTCGTCTGTGAAACTCAAATTTACTTCAACATGACTTTGAAAATGTATATGGTTGCACTTTATTTTACAGTTTGTGCACTTACCTGCAATTACAATGTACTTAACTAAGAAAATACTAGATAATATAAGGTAACTACATGGGTTAGAGTTAGGTTAAGGGTAGGTTCAGGGTCAGTACCTAGTTATTAGCCAGTTATTGTAATTACTGTAACATTTACATGTGGAACAGGACTGTAAAATTATGTTCTACCATATATGGTTTCAAATTATTTGTATAGTTTTAGCACACATACGTTTATTTACATTTGGTTAGACACTGATATCTGCAATATTAACATATCAAAAGGTTTGCATAATGGAAATTTAGAGACTTACATATATTTATGAATTCGAGTTTGTTTTTAATGAACATGAAGAGTTTATGTCTTAAATATATATGTGAAAATGTTTTTGTTTTTTTGCTGACTAATCACCATTTTTAATCACCTGTTTTGTTCACTGGTTAACTTTAAATGGTCCTGTGGTGTAACAGAATTGTTTACGTCTATTTTTTCAACTCATATTAAATCATAAATCATCTAATATGTTCTATATTAATGTATCAGCAGCTTCTGACATAAACCGTTTTTGCATTTGAGAGACTTACTAATATTTCTGAATTCAATGTATTAAATTAGATTATTTTTAATCTTAAATTTATGTTAACATGCATATTTTGGTGCTGTGAATTTTTTGTTCACTAGTTAATTTTAAATGGCCCTGTTGAATATATATATTGTCTATTCTTTCAATTATTAATAAAGCAAAAAAAAAATGCATTCATTATAATTACAAAGAATAAGCTAAATGTTGTTTTACTTTGAGTATAGCATATCCCATTGCATGTCAAAAGTTGATATTGATATTGCATGTACAGTAGTATAGACTACAGTTTAAACAGTAGCTCTATTATGGGTCCCTTGTTGCTTCAGGAAATGTTACATTAATTAACAGATCAGGTGACCAAATCCTGTTCGAGAGGCTGAAAGATTCCGCTCTTCCCCACACAATGAAAAGTGCAGTTTTCACGCTCTCTGCCTTTCCATCCGGTGTTCTTCTGTCTCTCCTTCAACAGTGCGGCACTTTCCGAGCCTTTTTCCACTTCTGTCCCTTCAGTAGAACACCCTCGATATCCGCTTTTATTGATGTCGGAAAGTGTAAATCACGTTCTCCTATTTTGTCATTCCAGTCATTTTAGTCACTAAAGGATTACTTCAAGTGACTGAACTTGGCTGTTATCTGTTGGAGTCAGCGGCCAGGTCATCTCAGGGGACAGGAGAACAGGTCCCACTGCTGTGTCCTGATCACCATCCAGGCCCTTGGATCCAGCTAGTCATTTCTGACTGATGTGTGCCGGCTGTCACCGAAACAGCACTTAACAACAACAATGCCATCCGGCTCGGAAAGAGAAAGAGAGTGAGTGAGATTGAAATGGACAGGGTTGAACATCCCCTAATGCAAAATTTATAAAGTTTTGAGGGTTGTTAGGTTTTAAAGCACCAGATTAGACCTGATCTACCTTTGGTGTCACTGTGAATTAGAGCTTTTAATTCTGTGCTGGAGGACACAAAGAGAGCGAGAGATGGAGAGAGAGATGGATTGTCACCCACTGTATCAATGTGTCACCTCTCACTAAAACAAAAAGCAGAAACAAAGGCCTGATTTAAGCGTGTTCGATATCCCCAAAGCCCTCACGAACAGAAGCACATGCTAAATTATTTAAAGAGTATTAATTAGAGTCCATAATGCAGGGCTTTTCTTCTGGGTTTGCATGTACAGTGGCCCTGATTTGGTCACTTAAGCCTGCATTTTATAGCAAATGGTGTCTGCAAATAAACTAACTTTGCATTTATTCATCATTGTGGGTTTTTTTTGTTGTTGATTTTTAGTGAATGTATGGCATCAGTTCCAAAGTCAGTTTTTTTTTTCCTTAATTTTAAATATTGTTATATCTGCTGCTTACTAACTTTGTACAAATTTATTTGCTCTCACATGGTTTTAAATGTTTTTAAGCCATCATTTTGACCAAATAATTGTTTTAACCAATTACATACAAAATGTTTTAATGCAAGCAGTAAAATACTGTAAAAATCTAGTTTAAATACTAAAGGCATGTATTTCACTATTTCTCACATTCACCTCAAATTACCTACTGTATATTTTTACTGAGGCATTTTAATATTAAAGAAATGCCATTTCACAGTTATAATGTAAATAAATCAACAACAGATCATCACTGGATCAATCACTGGAAGCGTTTTGAATTGGTTCATTGAAACATACAGTTTGAACTCTTTCACTGAAATAAATTATAATGTCATCATTGATATAGTTTCTATGCTTTTAAGTGTTTAGAAAACTTAATGGTTACATTTAAAGTTCATTAAAACAATGACATTATTATACATTGATATTGATTAAAGTAATATATTGTGAATATTTAATATATTACACATGCTTTCATGTGGTAACATCTTAATTGATTTTATTCAAATAAAAATTGAATTTAATATTACTGAATCAACCCAAACATATTAGGCTACACAACAAAACTAAATTTAAGAATAAAATCAGGTAGAAATATATCTTTAATATAACAATTGCAGGTTACTGCTTTTTATGTTGTTTTTTTTGTCTAATGCATTGACATTCTTACATACATGTTTATGTGCAGCTTAAGTATTCCAATACTTTTTTGGGGGCTATGAGAAGAGGATGCTTTAAACTAAACAGTCCTTCCTGAAGATCTTGATCTGTGTATCTAATAAACAGCAGCTATTTCCTCTTTCTTGCTCTTGCTCTCTTTCTGTTTTCTCCGTTTTGATTCATTGAGTAGAAAGCACAGTCCATTGAGTGGAAAATCAGGTGGAAAAAATCCTGTAACTGATAATGTTGGCTCAGCCTGAAATAGGTTTACTCCAAAAATTCCCATGTCGAATGCTCTAAGAATCGTACATAAAAAGCAGCCAGCTCCTGAGGGCAAGCGTGAGCATCCAGCGTGCTCGTACACAGAGACCAGGAGGAGAACCGATTCTCTCTTTCTCTCTCGCTGCAAGCTGCTGTGTTGTTATTTATGATGACTATGCAGAGTTTGTAGTGTTTCATCTATCAATAGATGTACTAAACAAGCTATTACTGTAAAGAGCATTACAAGAGCAAGAAAGATTAGAGAAATATCAAATCTCTGGTGCTCGCCTGCCGTGTCTGGCTTTCTAGCTCTCTTACTGTTTCTCTGAGGGGGTAATTGCAGCGTGTAGCTCTCTCAGAGGAAACGGGGAGGGAATTTTCACTTGCTGCCAGTCGACAGCACTCTACCTGCTGTTTTTGTTGAAACCCTTCAGCTTGGGAGGTGTTGCATCTGCCGCGTTCTCAGTGTTTCGTGCTCGCCGTCCCCCTGGACCAGAGGTGTGACACTTTCTCCAAAACTTTAAAGACTCATGGAGCTTTCAGCTTTGGGTTGAAGCTGTTTTATTGTCTCCTGACTGTATTCCAGCGCCCTGAAATAGAAAATGTGTGTTTTAAATGCCTCGATGTGTGTGTTTGTGTTCCAGAAAGACAAAATGATTTTGAATCTATGCATGAGCCCATACGAGTCCATGCATATTTCAATGTGTATGCTTGCTTGTATGTGAAAGTGAATGATTGTATGTATATGTGTGTATTGGAGGCATTTATGCAAGTCTTATGATTCTACATCAGTATTTAGTCCATTTTTGATGGAAATTCAATGAGAAAAAATACATTATATTATATTATAATATATTATATATTACCACATTTTTGGGTGATAATCCTGCAAATTAAATACTTTATATAAATTAAAGGAACTTCTCATTTGATTATTTTCTCTTTTTATTTGGAACTTGATGGATGCAAAGCAAAACAACCTAAATAATTCAAACAAATTATTAAGTCTGACATTCAGATTTTGGTGTTATAGTTAACACCAGCTAATTTAGTAAAACTGATATTTCTAACTCTAAATTCTGTTTGGATGAGCCACATTCTAAAATAACAACTGTGATGCACATTATTGGATTTTATAATTGTGCAGCAAGTTGTGACGTTGCTCATCAACAGTATAGCAAAATGTCAACTTCTATACAGTCATACCACCCAGCCCTAGAGTATGTTTGTATGTGTGTGTGTGTGTGTGTGTCTGAGTGTGTGTGCAGTGTTTATATTTGTAGGTGTAGTGTGTGTGTGTGTGTGTGTGTGTGTGTCTGAGTGTGTGTGCAGTGTTTATATTTGTAGGTGTAGTGTGTGTGTGTGTGTGTGTGTGTTTGCGTGTGGCCTATCCGTATGAATTCCCCTCGGAGCTTCATGCATATTTAAGTCTCTGGTTAAGCAGTAGGAAATGTAGAGTACTCTCTTACCTCACATTTTCTGGATTCATAAGCATTTCAGTGGCTCGTAATAGCAGAACAAATAGCCATAGAGGCCAAACAGCCATTATTAAATTCCCCAAAGTAAACGTCTTGACATGGCACTCAGAATCACTGACCTATCTGATTCCCTGCATTTTTAGTGACTCTTTTTTTCTGTCTCTATCTCTCCCTCACACACTCGCTCTTGCTGAGGCGCTCGCTCGAGGAAACGTGTAACTGCTCTCGACAGACATCCAGAAATCAAAGCTAATGGAAGTGATGGGGGTAATGTGGTCTGTCACTTGTGTGGAAGTGGTTTTTGTGCATTAAGCTGGAATCAGGTACTGCCACATGGCTCTTTTTTCCTGAATCGTATAAAACCTCACAGGACGACAAGCTTAAACACAATAGTTTTATACTTGTGGTTTATTATTTGACAAGCTGGACTGCGCATCTAGTTTATATGCAGTATTTGTTTCAAGAGTGAGCGGGTATAAATGTATGAAAAATAAATATATTTATACAAAGATCTTCTCTAAATACTACTACTACAACTATTACTACTACTACTAATAATAATTAATAATAATAATAATAAGTGTTAGCTTTGAAATAATTACTTTTATTTTAAATAATCATCTTAATTTTAAATTTTTCTTTACAATTATTTATCATTTATTGAAGTAACATATTTTTTAAGTAGATAAAATTTATATATATATATATATATATATATATATATATATATATATTTTAAATATATTTATTAAATATATTTATTTTATATTTATCTAAATTATATATATATATATATATAAAAAAATATTGCATATAAAACATTTATATATACAGATACGCATATAACAGAATTTTTCTTTATTTATTTACTTAAAAATGCTATCAGTGTATTATTTTAAAAATGTCAGGTCTTTTATCTTTCCTTAGTACCCAGAGAATAGCATCTGTCAAAATGGTTTTGACAAATGACTTGTGTTTAAGTTTGTTTGCATGGCATGTTAAACCGGAGGGTGGTGACAGACCTTTGTCAAATCATAATTTTCATTGCTGGCACTAGTTTGCATTAACAAAACTCCTTTGCGACGTCACCGTTTGCACATTTGAAACAGATCTCCATTATTCCTTCTTGAATCATTTCTATTGATTAAATCATTCATTACATCAAATGTCCTGCTTGTTATTAAAACATCCTCGTTTCTGTAACTGGACGCATTTCAAGGTTATAATTCAGTGAGAGACATCCAAATAATAACAAAGTTTAAAAAACGCTTTTCTCTGGCCGTGCCCTGTGTGCATGTGTGTGCGAGGGTCTCATTGTGTGGATTTATTTTCACTTTCTCCGTGTCCTGTTTTATGTTCGGCATCAGCAGTTTTTAAAGGCATTACCTTGTTATGTGAATCTCTGAGCTCAGTTGGAGTCTGTGGGAGTTCTACAACTCAAGATGAGAAGAAAAAACACACCAGCAACTCCAGGTTCCACACAGAAGGAGTCATTCTAATGACTGTCCTATACTCTAGTGGCATCATTTAATTAGGGCATCAGCAAATAGCTTAGTGGGTTGATTTCTTTGTTTAATAGTTGCTTTGTTCCTGATTTTAAAATCAAAACAGCATCCATGCATATTTTTGGATGAGTATCCCATTTTGTTGATGCATTTTTAGCCTAAGTCAAAGCCTGTATGTATTTGCATTGCATTACCTACAGTGGAATTAAATTTAGATGCTAAATAGAGCTAAAACACAAAGTCTGAGACAGCATGAAATCAGAATTGACCCTACAATTTCCCATGTTTGGAGTTGGAAATATTGTCCCAGCTGTATTGACCTGATTTAAACCTTTACATTAATGTATTTGGCAACTGCTTTTATCCAAAGCAACTTAAATTGACTTCAAGGTCGAATCGAACCCATGACCTTGGTGTTGGAACCATGATGCTTTATTGTTTAAGGTACAGAAATGTTTTTCTACAGATACAGGACATGAGAATGTCCCAATAAATTTTGCCAAGTTGTAAAGTGGCATGGAAGTTATATGGAAGTGAATGATTTGTATGAAGCTACTCCAATTTTCTGTGCTGTATGTCAATAATATTGGTAGATTATATCCACTTTTATAAGTGATTATAAGTACCGCCCACATAAATATTAATTTTATTCATCCAATGACGATAACTATAACTATAACGTTTTAATAACAGTTCTAATTCTATTAGAATAGAGAAATCCACATTGATAAGGATAACGACACATATCATTGTCATCACTTTCATAACGTTTTTTTTTACGGCAGACAACAAAACTGCAAAATACGACAAAACTTATGATAAACCAATGCTATCTCACGGCAATTCGTACATATTTTACGAGGTGGCTAATTCGTACGAATTCGTACAACCTCACTTGTACGATTTAGTACGATTTGTCTAAACCCCAGTGACGGGTAGGTTTAGGGGTGGGGTTAGGTGTAGGTCATTCGTACAAATTCATAGGAATAGGGAACTTGTAAAATACGTACGATTTAGCAAAAATCGTATGAATTTGTACGAGTGAGGTCGTACGAATTCGTACGAATTAGCCACCTCGTAAAATATGTATGGATTGCCGTGAGATCGGGCTGGATAAACAGAAAGATATCATCTACTGTATTAGTGTGGAAGCAAATAGTTATTGTTATCATTCTTCCTCGCCTTTTCACTCAGAAATGTGCCACGTTACGAAAGTTTGGTGCATTGCAAATGCAATTTCATGTTTTCAAAACAACTTCAGACAGTGTTGTGCAAGCTCATCTTTGTGAAAACGGGGGGGGGGGGGGGGGGGGGTTCAAATAATTATTTCTATATAAGTAATGTGGCAGCTGTTGTAGCCTACCTGCCGAAGATGACTTTAATAGTGCTGAGTGTATAGAAACGCTGGCGCACACACATTACGGCTGGTATGAGGAACATGGTGGCGTCTCGCACAGTGGGCCTATGGGAGGCGAGGTAAGTAATGAGTGTTAGAGTGGAGGGAAGGCTTCTACCATCACAACGGGGGGACACACACATCCGCCTCCCTCACTATCTGTCCATCCACCCATCCATCTCTTCGTCCATCCATCGCTCCGTCCATCTCTACCGCCCCACTGCCATGCAGAGCATGAGGGGCCGCGCACACACTTTCATATGTGCTGGAGGGGGTACGGACAGTGTAGACGAGCAGTCAGCGGCTCGCGGAGAAAACACGAGAGAAAGAAAGAGCGTTCGCAAAAATGAAGGCTTGAAGGAAGGGGGTGGTAGAGAAAATGACACAAACAGGCTGGACAGGGCAGTCAGCCATGGCAAGAGGGAATGATAGAAAGTCAGCCAACAGGATCGAAAGAGTCTTCCTCTCTCCAGCTGTGCCAAATCTTGCTTGGTTATCTCTAAGTGTTGCGATAAGGGGGGGAGGGGGGATGCTTTGAGATGGTCTCTGTTAACGCGGAGTGTCTCTGCCATTTCTGAGGCTGGTTATTTATTAAGCAGACACAGACAGTCAGGAATCAGAGGGGGGAAATGGCCGGGAGTGACAGAGCCGCAGATATCACGCTGACGGCTGATGCTCTTCGCTGCTCTGATGCGACTTGACAGCTAAAGTGCGCGGCTGGCGATGAAGTCGGTCAACAAGTGCTGTATACATTGCACGATGCTGCCGTACAAAGTGGCAATTTTGGATTTCATGCAGATTTACCGAACACGACGAGAACATCTGTTTGTTTACTTATTCAGACACCAGGAAAATAGTGTCATGCTAGCGAGCAACACAGTCGTTCTTAGCCTAGTTAGCACTTAGCAAGAATGGATTAGAACATAATTATTGTGGTTTTTAATTTAAAAGCTATAATGAAGAGATTTTTTAAGCCATTAGGAATGACACTGAAATGCAAAATTGTTTCATTGTTTCAAACTGAGCTTTTACCTACTGTTCTGTTTACAACCCCTGTATGTTCTTCTTCCAAAGCATAAAGTTTGAGCTTCTCTTTTTTCTATACAGCAAAAGTCAATGGTGATTTATGCTGCCAAGAGCCAAGAAAGCCAAACAAAGACACATATACTATATAAAAACATATACTATATTTCAAGTTATTTCAATAGTTTTATTATCAAAATATGTATATATTTATATTAAAAGTGACAGTAAAGACATTTATCTTGTTATAGTAGATTTCTATTTTAAATAAACGTTTTTCTTTTTCAATTCATCAAAGAATAAAAAACAAAAACATTTTCATAAAAATATTAAGCAGCACAACTGTTTTCAATGTTGATAAGAATCAGAAATGTTTATTGAGCACTAAATCAGCATATTAAAATGATTTTGGAAGGATCATGTGACACTGAAGACTGCTGAAAATTCAGCTTTGCGATCAAAGGAATAAATTACACATTCAAATATATTCAAATTTAAAAATGCTATTTTAAATTGTAATCATATTTCACAATATTACTGTTTTACTGTATTTTTGATTAAATAAATGCAGCCTTAATTGGTAAACATAAGAGACTTCTTCCAGAAAACATTAAATAATCTTACTGACCGCAAACTTTTGAACTATGGTGTATGTAAATTTATTCATATAGTTTGAATATATATAAATGGCATCCAAACAGTAACGGCTCTTGGGTGTCACATGACCATTTGCAATTTAATTCAAAATATTAAAGTGCAAATGAAATTTACCACAGAACAACGACTTTAATTGCAATCTGTTCCATACATCGGCTATTGTATATCTTCAGAAAACTTAATAATACCGTGCACAAGTCTTAAGGCCTGCTCCTGTAGTAACCTAACAATGCACATTTTGATTTCTGTTATCAAACACATCTGATTCAACTCAGATTGTTAGAGATTCCAAAAACTACAGTAAATAAGTTATGTCATATAAGGAAGACATCCAAAATGTGTACTGTTGAGGGTTCACCAGAACCAAGGTTGGGAAACACTGTTACATTTTTGTGTAAGTACACACAAAAAAAGTACACAAGTACCTTTTTGTCCTTGGCAACATGAAGCACCATCTACTTTCTTTATATGTGAAAGAGTAGCTCAGATTCTTTTTGTGTTTCCCAGAAGAAAGAAAATAATACATGGTTGGAATGACATATTGACAAATTTTCATTATTCCTTTACAGATGCATTGTGGCCTGCGCGACAGCATAAGTGTTTCCGAGGGTCCTGAAAACATGTTTCTGCTCTTCTAATGTCCATATATCACCGGCTGGACATAGAGTTTGATGTCAGGAATGATTTGTGTGTCTTTAAATTGACGCACTTGCGTTCCACAAATCTTATGGGCCCGAGCATCGCTCCTCACCAAAACAGATTCTGCGGCGAGGGATGATCCATCATAAAACAGAAAACAGTGCGATTAGCATCTCATTTTCCTGGCCTGAACCCCCTGGGTTAAAGCACGCCCGTAATCACCTGTGAGCCAGAAGAAAGAGAATAAATTGAGAGGCGCAGAGGGGAGAAGAGGGGTGGGACGCTTTGCCTCCCGTAAGGGGTGAAATGTTGTCAGCTTCAGAAAAAATAAAACATCACACATTTTGTTATGAAGAGTAATACATTTTCCGAGACTGATCGGGTCTCGTGTATTGACGTGACTCTGTAGAAATTTTCACACTACACACTAACAATGAATGTTCTGTCACAGTGACTTAGAGGCTCCCGGGCTGTTATAAAATGACGTCTGCCAGTCAGTGAAGTCGAACCACGGCCTGTAGCTGAGTGGCAATAATCTCCTGCCGGTAATTGCTTTAAGTTTAGGAGGGGTGAGCACTACACACCCTTGGGGGACTCCGCATCAAATAATTTATTCATAAATTGCGCATGGGCTGCACGCAGGTTGCACATTGCCTGAGCTGGAAAGCATGGCGGAGTCCTTACATCAAGCCGCAGGTTCTTAACAATGCTCGGTCTCACTCTTGATTGGTCAAGCACCAAACCTCTTAGTGCGAGAGAGGCAGCGCGCATCTCCCCCTCTGCGTACGCCTGGCTTTTCCAGAACCGACGCTTCAGCGAACACGCACTCACACTCGTGTGCATGCACGTATGCTGTCCTTCTCGTGTATTAGCAGATATATGCATGTTTTTCTACCCCATTAATTCAGTCAACATACAATTAATTCATGCCAAAGAGCAGCCCCCTCAGGTACACCGGACTATTTTGGACAGAACGGTTTGCGGTGCACAGGAATGGGTCTGTCGCATGTCTGCAGTGCCGTCATGCCTTCTGTGTTGGAGCGGTGCAACTGAAAGAAACTTTATTTGCTTCTGTTATATAATATTACTGAATGAATCATTATATGCTATTAAAATAAAGGTTCTAAAAGGGGGTGTTCACAGCAAGGCCATAGAAGAACCATTTTGGGTTCCTAAAAGAACCTTTCAGTTAACAGTTCTTATAGAACCTGTTTTTATTGGTGTGAAGAACATTTTAATAATCTAAACAATATGTTTCACTACGAAGAATCTTTTGTGCAATGGAAAGGGTCCTTGGATGTTAAAGTTTCTTCATAGATGCCTATAGACCCTTTTAGGGCCGACGTCACAATTACGTCACAGCGCTAGCTGGAGGCAAAACAAAGCGAAAACTGGAGGTGGCCCATTCAAACCAGCGCAGATTCGGCTACATAAGGAGCTTAAAATATCATCTTGTTGTGATGTTGAGTGCCCGAATCGATGTTGTAGAGGCTCCAATTTGAAATTTTAAGGCATAACGTTACCTGCTGCCACTGCAAGACAAAAAAACGACGACAGCTGTGGTTAAACGAGATAAAACGAGTGAACTGGACAGAAACCATCGTCAAAAATGCTAGCGTTTGCAGCGCACACTTCTTATCAGAAAAGGTTCAATAAAGTATTGTCTTTTGTTGTTATGGGCTCGTCTAAAGATTTAATATGCATCTCACTATGTCGTGTATGAAATAATGTCTGTGTGCATGTGTGTAAAACAACAAACTGACAATGTATATGCTTAATCATATTGTATATACATTGTTGTGATTAACTGTGGCTTGGAATAATAATGTAGCTGTAAAAATAGTTGCCTGCTGAAATTGAAATATATATAATGCATCTTCATGACTAGATAGACACGGTGAGTTTGTCTTAACTATACACGTTAATGTTAGATGTGAGTCACTCAACCGGAGGTAATTCTGTCAGATCGTCCATCCTTTGAGTAAAAGCGTGTGCGGGTCGGCCAATCTGGTTTCGTCCGTTAAAATTAACCTTTTCAAATAACAATCGTGGTCCCGGACAGTGAGTGACCTTACATATGCAGGTTAAATAGAAATTTCTCCAGTTATTATTAAAAAACAAGCTAAACAGACTTCATAGCTAGCGTTAGTGAAGCGGTCAGGGGAATCTTTCTGCCTCCACCAAAGCTCCGCCCACAGAAAAACTTCACAATGTTTACTAACAGAAAAAGGGTCTATAAATAACCTTTATAACCAAATATCAAGGCAGCAGTTAATCTCAAAACCTACATATTAAATGCATGCATTAATTCAGCTCTTTATTTATTTATTGATAATTTGAAACGATTTTCACTCAGAAATTGCTAGTAAATTTTACAAATTATTACAAAGAAATGGGAAGTAACACATTAAACATGAAATTGAAGTAGAAAAACTGAACTAATAAAACATACAGTACTTAAATGATCGTTGTTCTATTTACAACTTCACAAAAGCATTTTGTTTTTACAGTGTAAATGTGCTATAAATATATATATTTATTTTTTCTGTCAAGGTTTTTTCTAAGCTGAATTTAACTCATTATTTATTGTTTTATTTATAAACATTTGTAATGTATCGTTTATTCATTTATATATTTTATACATATGACTAATGCACATAAAATGAGAAAATATTTTAACATCCAAAAAAAAAAAAAAAAATGACATGCTTACATTCAAGATTAAAATGTTAAAAATCTCCCACTGGCATCAACACAAGCATTTATTCAGCATTCAAAATGCAAGCATGGCGATTACATCATTGCAATATTAGCATTTTGAATCGAGTTAGTCTTATTTATTACATACAGTATATTTGCATACAAAATTCTAAATTGAGATTTTTTCTTTCCAGCAATGCATAGATGGAAGGAGATGTCAATATTTTTCAGTTTATTTGATAAATTGTGCTTTCTGCACACCGAGCAATATAAGAAAATAAAAGTAGTATGTATCGATTGTGTTGATCTTCATACACACCAAATGAGTGTCATCACAAACAACAAAGTGGACGCAATACGTAAGCTAACCTAAAACTTCAACACTATTCTTTTGCTGCCTTCAGCAGGTGCAAATCGAGGTAAAATGTTTTGTTGGTGAATCCAGAGTGACGTGAGTTGGTTCTGTAGTGATGAACAGCAGGGAAACCCACCCGTACAGTCACGCTGCAGATCTGTCAGAAGAATGAGAGTAAAATGAAACGGGCCTCATGTATGTGGTGCTGTATAAACCAATTTACAAGAAAGACACTTAAGCGGCGTGTTACTTATTCATGAGCTTGTAGAAGTTAATGGAACAAATATACCAGATTCACCTCCTGAAGTGTGTGAGACATGTATAATTCAAGAGCTTTAGTTATAATGACAACACGACACAAACTGGACACAACATAAAATTAGATGTGTGTCGTGAGAGACCTCACACAAAAATACATCCCAGAGGACAGTTTTATTGCTCTGTCATAGCTCAGGAGACTTAATGGAGTTCTCAATTATGTGTCATTTAACTTTGTCTCACATGTTTCTCCTAAATCTCCTTAGGGGAAATAAAATTAGATACAAATGAGACAATTGTTGACATAAGGTAAGATTATTGAGCTATAAATCAGATCCGGTGGTACTGAGAACATTTAATGAGAACTGTATGAGTCCATATTGAGATTGTAAGCTTTGGTGTCTTTGCAAATCTGGGTTTGAGGCTCTATAGAGGAGATATGTGTGAGATTGCTTGAATCTTTTTTTTTTCTCCGAAATCTCAATTTCCTCTTTTTAGGGTACATTTACATAACAATGTACTACAAAACTGAGTTTTAGTTTTGCATTCAGACAATGACGTTGTCAAAATGATCCCTGTTCACACGAATCTGCACAAATGACTAAAACGCTGCATGATGCATGCCAGGCCAGTAGTTGGCGATGTCACTTTGTAAATAAACTCGCACATGCATATTCATAGCTTTCAGTCATGTGACCGGCTCGAAGAACTGGAGGGCAAAACATCCATAGAACTGCAGGACAAAACTGTCAATTTTCCATCTGTTTCACAGCCGCAAATATTTAGATCACCTCTCAAAATAATAAAACAAAGGTATGTGAATAAAATGCAAGTTTTGGGTATTTGCAATCCATATTAGACACCCGCGACAATAATTCAATCATTAAACAGAGTGTGACAAAACATTGTTAAAACACTTAAAGTGCCTTAATATATTTAAAACAGTAATATTAAAATATCAAATTCAGTAATCTCTATAGTTAATGATGCATAGTTTACATAGGCAAGCAGATGAGACTGGAATATGAACGCAATCCGCTTAATGGTTCAGTGTTTTCCTTCTAATGGTTTTCTGTAGGAAACCATTTAACGTGAAACTTTGCACATTGCGTTTATATTCTGGCTTCATCTGCTTCCCTGTACAAAATATACATCATCAGTAAAGTGTTTAGTGAATTTCGCCTTTTAATATCTGCGTTTTACTACATTACTACATTAATGCAATCTGCGTAAAATTAACTGGCGGTCAGTGGAGCAAAGCTTCATTTTGTCCTCCAGGTGTGCGTTCTAATAAGGGTGTGACGTCACGTGAAAACTATCAATAGACTGAACATTTGCACAGGTGTGAAGTGTGTGTTATTTAGTGCATGTGTGAGGGTTTTAGTGTGTGTTTGTATATGTGTGCGCTTGGGTATTTGGTCACATGAAAACTATCAATAGACTGAACGTTTGCACATGACGTCACCGTATTCTCAAAATCGCATTTTTAACAATTTCATTTTCAAACATTTTCACTTTGAAACCCGTTTTCAAAGGTTTGTGTTTTCAGGCCCCCAAAACGCCATTGTCTTGTAAATGAATGGAACAAAATGCATAAAAGTTTTCAGTTTTTAGTTGATATCAGTGTTGCATAATCGGTCCCTTAATCTCAAAATCTCATCTAGGATTGTGATTTTTCTGAAATATAACAGATTCTAACTAAATTATTTACAAATTTCTTTGAACAAATACAGCACAACAGCCTCTTATATCCGTAAGGAAATCTTCTCATAGATGGTTGTCCTTCAAACAAGGTCTTGTAAGGAAACACATGGTCTTACACAGTGAAGGTCATTGACCCTGTAGATATTTTGTGACCTTTAGTGCTTAAAGGGTGAAAATGGATCTGGAACACACTTTTTCATTGGAGGTGTGAAGTGTGTGTTATTTAGTGCATGTGTGAGGGTTTTAGTGTGTGTTTGTGTATGTGGGCGCTTGGGTATTTGCAGAAGGACTTTCATAGTGTCTTTGCTAGTGTTAGACAGATGTATGTGGAAGAATATGACTGATTTATTTATCATAAACACGCTCCCAAAGTGAAGGCTGTTCCCGGAGGTGAGCAGCATATTTATGTTGCCTCATAAGAAGTAGTTTTTAGGCAACATTGCATGTATCCATTGGGGATATATATATATATATATATATATATATATATATATATAATTAGATTAAATATTTAATTTCATGTATTTTAAAATTGTTACATATGTTGACGTTATAAATAGTATTAATATTTATTAATATAATATTAATATGATTGTTAGTTAGGATGCGGTCTTAGAAGTGAGCTGTCTACATAGGGAGTAGACAGGAAAGCAGTTCTATAGGTTTTAGAACAGAACCGTTGTTTCTCTACACAAGTACTGTATTACCCGACTCTGCTGGTCTCTGATCGTACGGTTGTTCCAACAGCTTAACCAAACATTAAAAGTCACCATATTAATGATTCATTTGTAAAAAATGTTACAATATTTCAGCAAAGAATATACACTTTATCTCCTCTCGTAACAGATTGTGAGAACATTTGAAAACATAATTCATTTCCATTTCTCTTCTGTGAAATATTAAAGTACAGGAAACTTCAGGGGTTTCCTTTTAAAACCTGAATCCAATAACTAATGGAAATTCTTTTACCACAGCTAAACATACTCGCACCAACTCTCGGCTCTACTCCTGCTATGCCCGCTACTATTAAAAACCATAAACTATATGAAGTGTCAGTTTCTGGGCGAGAACAAAGCTCTCTCTCTCTCCCAAACCACTGAAGGAAGAGAAGCGCTCGCAGAACACGTAGAGGAAAGATCTACAGCGTCGAGAGCTCTGGAGTTAGGTGAGGTATTTGTACTATCAAGCACGGAACAAAGAATTTTAATAAATGAGAATTAACAGCTTTGGTCATTGTCCTCATGTTTATGCATGAGGGATGTAGTTATCAGGTGTTGGATACTTACAGAAAAGATGAGAAAGAGGTGAAAGAGGATGGTTGAATACCTTTGTTTCACTAACAAAATAGTCAGAACTACTGAATAATCTACACTTCATCACTAAGAATAGATGCGTACATTTAAATATGGTGCATGCATATTCATACGGAATGTAGACTATGTAAATAATTAGTCACAAACAAGAAGGCCCTATATTGTATGCATGACGTGCCGCTAATGTTCATCCTGAAAACTTTCTATTAATCGGCAGTCAAGTACTGTAAGTAGATGCTCATACATAATGAATTGTGTTAAACCTCTGGGGCCTAACACACAGAAAATACAGAAAGAACGAATGTGGAAAATACAAGTAGTGCTCGCATCTGAATAATATTTAACCTGATAGCTGTGCATATTGTAATTGTTTTTTAATCATCAGGGACTAAATTATTCATTTGCAGTCTGAACAGGTTCATAGCGAGGCTTCTGGTGTTGTTTTTTTCCCAGAATTCGACTGACGTTTTTTTTTATAAATCAACCGCCAGTTATTCATAACATCTTTCTCTCATTGTTTTGGTTTATTTATAATAGATGTATTCATTCCCTTGAATATTCCGATCAAGACATGTTGGCAATGTGTCACTTGGCAGCATAATGTTAGTTTTTGGTTCAGTTTTTAGTTTCTCTGAAATTTGGAGGTTAAACTATTTTTGAGCATTGAAATGTGCAACTACGACATCTAAAAAAACAACCAGCTGACTTAATAAAAAAAAAGAAATGCTAAAAACAACAATGGCAGAAAGGCACAGCAAATGTATTTAGTGAAGTTATGCTCCCATTCAAATATACATGATCTATACACTGCCGTTCAAATGTTTAGGGTCAATGCAAGTCTTACGCTCACCAAGGCTGCATTTTTTAAATAAAACAATACAATTAAAACAGTAAAGAGGTGAAATAATATTACAATTTAAAATAAACTATTTTTATTGTAATACATTTTTTATGTAATTTATTTCTGTGATGCAAAGCTAAATTTTCAGCATCATTTCTCCAGTCTTCAGTGTCACATGATCCTTCAGAAATCATTCTAATATGCTTGTTTGCTGCTCAAGAAACATTTCTTATTATTGTCAATGTTGAGAACAGCTGTGCTGCTTCATATTGTTGTGTAAACTTTTTTTTCAGGATTATTTGATAAAATAAATGTATTTACGGTCACTTTTAATCCATTTAATGCACCCTTGCTGAATAAAAGTATTAATTTCTTTCCAAAACCAAAAGTTCACATATCCCAAACTTTCAAATAGTAGCAAGTCTGTTTGTGTGTATATATAATGTGTCTTTAGATTTTTGACATTTTGACATGTCCACATTTTACACATTGTCACATACTGTACTCCAACCCTGGCGATAGACAAATAAAACATTTATAGAAATTTAATGCAGATCAAATTACGGTTCATAGATGTAGAGCCAAACAGCTCGCAGACACATACGGTCCCCTGAGGAGCTTTAATTCCCTCCCTTAAACACTGGCCACAGTCTCCACCGCCGAAAGACTCATTCACCACCAAACACACCCAGAATCCCACTCCACAACTCCACTTACATCACGCCGGCCTCTCCCTCATTGTGCCACAGTGGAGTGTTTTATAGCGCCTGGACGGCATATAACATTGGCCAGTTATGAGGGTTAGTTAGCGGTTAGCCGCTCCAAGTGGCCATGTTGGTCTTGGCTGGGTGCTGCATAATTTTTGGCACAGGTGCAGAAAGCAAAGCAAGCTCAACTCTTGACATTAGTTGGCTGAAGAAGTGAGTCCATATGTACGGCTTGGAAATTTCAATGAGCCTTTTGTTTGCTTTGAGAGGTTGGATTGGAAGAGAAAGAGAAGAGGGTGTATGCTAATGGATAATGCTAAACATTCCTTCCTTAGAATGATGCTGTCTTCAAGTCATCCTGAGAAGTACCTGCAAGTTTTTTTTTTTTTTTTTTTTGCCATTCATTCAGAATGGAATTAAGAACGCGTTGTAAGTTCCAATTCAGTTTTTGAATTTTTCAATAGAATTGAGGTAGCAAACAGGATACAGAATTGCAGAGAAGTAGAACTGAAATGAATTAAAATTGTAAGAACTTTAACTTGAAAAGCTTGTTTTAAAGTTTTTTTGAAAAGGAAAGGTTAAAATAGCCTTCAAGTCTGAACTTACATTTTAGAGAACAACTTTTCTTTTTCCTGTTATTCCAATTCAGTTTCCAGTTCAGCTTCCTGTTGGGTGTGGTCAGTGTAAAATGCAATGCAGACTTCAAGCAATGCTCAGTGATGTTAATTTCACACTGTAGTTCCACCATTCTAACCGGAAAGAGATAATTGTTTGTAGAAGTGGTCAGTATATTCTAATGTCCACAGTGAATGTAATGTTTTCATAAATTGCTATCCACCTTATTCTTCAACGCGGAAGTAAGCCTATGGGCAAGACTTCCGGTTGATTAGCCACTATAGGGAAATAACGAGAAGAATAACAATGTGCAGTAAAAGGTAAAACTGTTTGCACTACAAACCAATGTGTTCATAATTAAGATAATACATAAAAATAATAAGACACACCAATTTGCAATATCAAGCAGCAAAATGAGCAGGTTTGTACAGCTAAAAATAGCTGGAAGCGAATGAGACCGGAAGCAAGACCCATACAATTTACAAATGGCTGTGCCCATTTTTACACAACATGGTCTCACTCCCAACTCGTCACATATTGAAGCTTGGTCAGGACCACTTGGTGTCGCTTTTTGACTCTCATGGTACCCCTTTAGCGTCATTTTTCGACATGCAGGGTCCTTTGTTACTTTAAATAAGAAACCCTTGGCGTCAATATGCCGACGCAATACTGGGAATTTTATCGTCATAATTAAATTATATATTGGATAATAACATTGCCATTATTGCATATATGTTGGGGTGTGATATTTCAATGTAAACAGTCACAACAGTTTTATTTATATTTCATTATTTACACATTTATGAGCACGTAACCCAACCCCTGCCCCTAAACCTACCATTTGTAAATAAAACACAAGATATAACAGGCAGATAGAACTACCGTCATAATTTATTTAAAAAGTATTAATATTCCAAGTCTTCCGAGGGAAAACGATTGATTTGTGAGAGGAATAGACGCGATCTAGACGTCTCCGTCCGCCGTAAAGCTCTTCCTGTGTGCTGCAGTCTGTGCGCAAATTCAAAAAATGCCGCCAGTAGAAGCCTTGGTTGTGAAATGCCATTGGCTCTTGTGTGTCTCGTGATCGATTGCGTCATGTTGTTGTGAAATGTTATTGGCTCTTGTGTGTCTCGTGACCAATTGCGTCACGCTACGGAGAGTATGCTTTTGAATGATGATCAGATGTGAGCGCGTTAACGGAGAGGGATCAATTTCAGCGATTAAAACCTTATGTTTCACTTTTTTCTTCACATAAAGACTTCATATGCCTTCAGAAGACTTGGAATGCAACTCGACTTGTCTGTAATGCTTTTATACTGCTTGTTTATGGTCAGTTTCTGCAATAAATACCTGTGACTGCACTTGTGGTCAGTTTTTGCAATAAATACCCGTGACTGCACTTATATTTGCCTGTTACGTGTTTTATATTGTTCAGAAAAGGGTAAGTTTAGGGTAGGGGTGGGGTTAGGTGCTCCAGTGAAAGTACAAATTTATATAAAATTATTTATATTTTTTACAAATGCTTGCAAACCATTAAATTAAGACAAACAACTGAAAACAACGGAGGACCCTGCATGTCGAAAAATGATGCTAAAGGGGTACCTTCAGCGTCAAAAAGCGACGCCAAGTGGTCCTGACCAAGCGGCAATATGTGACGAGTTGGGAGTGAGACCATGTTGTTTTACAAGAAGAATAAGGTGGATTGAAGTGACATTTTGGAAAACACACAATACAACAAATTTGTGCAAATACTGTATAGGAGTTGTTTTTCCCCACAAATTTCAATGGAGATTTTAAGATTTGGGTCTTAAACGTAAAAACATAGTAGAATTCAACTCAACTCAACTTCATGTCGTTCCAAACCCACTTTCTTCCGCAGAACACAAATGAAGAAAATTGAAACTTTTTAATATTGTTGTTTTTTTATTTTTTTATTTTTCCCCCCTATGCAGTGAAAGTCAGTGGGGTTCTACGCTGTTTGGACCCCATCATTCTTCGAAATATCTTCTTTTGTGTTCCACAGATGAAAGATAGTTGGGAATACTTTATTTTAATAGTCCACATTAGACATTCAACTATATGTAACTTTGTAACTACATGTCAACTAGCAGTCAGTAGACAATTTGTAGACTGTTGTAAGGGTCCTTCAACAGACATTCGCCTGACTATATGTAACTTTCCAAATACATGTCAAAAGATTCTACTAACTCTAATCTAAACTATAACAGTCTACTAATGATCTAATGAGTTATTTGGCATGTAGTTGCAAATGAATTTGAGTTAGTTGACATGTAGTCACTACTTGTAGTCAATGTTGGGGGTAACGCATTACAAGTAATGCGAGTTACGTAATCAGATTACTTAGTAACTAGTAAAGTAACACATTACTTTTGAATTTACAATGTAATATCTGCGTTTACTCCTGTCCTCCTGTTGAGAGAAATTGGGAGTGTGGTGCAGAGGCATTTCCTTCAGCCTGAGGCTTATTCATTTCACTTTTGGTGTAAAAGGGCCTTTACAGTTGCCAAAAATATAACTTTTGGGTTTTTTTGTAATAATAATAATAAAAAAACATGCCCAGCCCAGGTGACAAAAAGTAATGCAAAAGTGATGTAATGCATTACTTTCCATAAAGAGTAACACAATATTGTAATGCACTACTTTTAAAAGTAACTTTCCCCAACACTGCTTATAGTTAGTAGAATATCTAAAGTGGATTATAGAAAAACAGTGTAACCAGAAAGTTGTACTGGTTTGGAATGACATGAGGTTGAGTAAATGCGGACAGAATTTTCATTTCTGGGTGAACTATTCTGTTTTAACAATTGCCAAAACCATTTGCTTCCACCATGATTCTTTAATTGACTCTGAACCTTAGAAAGTGGCCTTAAAGATATCCAGAAATTCCCACTGGTAATGACAACATTTTGGTGTGCTCATTTTGTAAATACGTCTCATGTAAGCATACTTACATCATTACACCAGGCATTTCCTACACAAATGAAGGCCAGCACTCAAGTTGGAGCAATTGCAGAGGTGTCCATTCCTTCTCACACGTTTTCCGTTTCTGCAGTGTGAAAAAAAAGGTGACATGCAGTCAGGCCCCATGTTGTGGTTAAGAATTTAAGTGACTTTCCTTCACCTCAGATCGACCACACAGTTTGACTTGCTTCCCAATGAGAAGTGCATATGAAAATACTATCTGGTCTCGGCGTTCCAGCAGCTGCTGTGGTTTTTTTCGCCGTCCCCACGTTACGGACTGACCTGTGCACCTCTCTCTCTCTCCTCATCTCCATCAAAAAGACAGATGGTGGTGTCGAAGAACCGCAGCGGCGGGCGTTTATAATTCAACAGCTTTTTTCCCCGCTCTAATATTAAAAGTTATTTTGAAACTGTGAAGGTCTGTAAAATTATTACTGTCTCACTCTCCAGGCCGAATGGAGAATCTCCATGACGAGGTGACAACTTATCATATTCACATCCTCCAGGTGCCTGCGCCTGTCAACAGAAAATTCAAATACTCGTGATTGGCAGGCTGACATTTTTACAATCTCAAGTGAGAATGTATGTGAGGGGAGAGCGATGCCTCCCAGAAACACTCAGGAACGCTGCTTTTCTGGTTCCCAGAAGACTCCAACAGATGCACTTTAATTCCCCGACACTTCGTGTATTAAAAAAAATACTTAGTGCAAAAAAATAAAGAGTGTGTGACAGTAAAGAATGATGAATAAAGCTTTATTTAGCAGAGATAAATAATGCCCACACACAGTCCTTACAAAAATGTACCATGGCAACCATATACCAGGGTAGACGCCATGTTTCATTTTTAAAAAAGCATCAAAGCCATTTTCATTCAATGGAGTGTACTGTGTAAAAATATTTCAAAGGACAAACATCTCTTGAAAATGTATGCATGTCTATCCCTCGCAGCTTCGTTTTACGCACGTTCAATTATATATGGCTTCTACAGTGACTCAGACCAAAATAAGACATTTACGACTGGTATTGTTATAGAAAATTTTTGGTTACGATGATACATTTTTGCAAAGATTGTCTATTGTAATTAGTAACAATCTAGGTTACTAATTTTAGGCAATGTATTCAGATTACTTTTAGATTACTTTTTTTAATCTAACTTGCCTTACCATTAAATGTAGAAATCTAAATTAAACTTACCATTTGTCAGCAGATAGACACAGGACACAGCTAAGTGCAATACAAACAACAGGTTTATTGAGTAGCAGCAGAGGGAAATGAGATGAGCAGAATGTCCAGGTAAGCAGGCGGGAATGGGAAAGTCTCTAGGGGCTTATCTGAGTGATAATGTCCTTTTCCAGGGGATCCAAAGGGAACAGCGGAGCTTGGAGACGGTGGAGCACAGGAGCGGTGGAGAACTGGGATAGGAACACTGGAGCAACTGGTAAGTAGACAAGAGGTAAGTGGGTCAGGTAAGTCAACATGGAATGTTTGAGACCAGACATTGAGTGAACGGGAGGAGTGCAGGGATATAGTGCTGTAGATGAGTGCTAACAGGTGGTGGTGATTAGATCTCAGGGGATTGGGATCTGGTGAGTGTCATTAGTGGAGACCGCGGTGACTGTGGTGACTCTCTGACAGTACTCCCTCCTCCAGGGGCGGCTCCTGACGCCCTATTACGGTGACGGGGTCGGCCACGGCCAGGAGAGAGGGATCCAGCACATCATCCCAGTCCACCCAGGATCTTTCCTCCGGCCCGTATCCCTCCCAGTCAATCAGATACTCCAGGCGACCACCCCGTCGCCGAGAGTCCAAGATATCCAGCACTCTGTAGACTAGGGGCTCCTCGATGATTTCGGGAGGAGAAGGTTCTGTGGGCTCGTCGGGTTCTGTAACAGAGGGAGAGACAGGCTTGAGGAGTGAGACTCAGCTTCCGGCAGGGCAGGCGGAGATGCAGATCCCGGGTGGAGAGCCAGACCTTATCTCCAGGACGATAGACGGGGGTGGAAGACTGGCGGGCATCTGCATAGGTCTTGTGTATCCGCACTGCCTGCTGGAGTTGGACATGAGCTGAGTCCCAAACTCTCTCGCTCGCTCGGAACCAGTGGTCGACACCTGGAACTGTCCAGGGAAACAGAGGGGGTTGGTAGCCGAGTATGCACTGGAAAGGGGTGAGGCCGGTGGTGGTTTGCTTGAGGGAATTTTGTGTATACTCAGCCCATGGGAGGAAGCGGTTCCAGCTGTGCTTGTTGTCATGACAGTAGGCCCGGAGATATCTCCCAATCACCTGAATCTTCCGCACAGTCTGGCCATTAGTCTGGGGGTGATACCCTGAGTAGAGGCTGACGGTGACATCGAGGAGCTTGAAGAAAGCCTTCCATACACGGGAGAAGTGTGTTCCATACAAACTGTGGCCCACAGTCGGAGATGACATCTTCCGGAATGCCGAAGGTGCGGAAGAGATTATGGAAGAGGGCCTCTGCTGTTTCGAGGGCTGTGGGTAAACCCCAGAGGGGAATTAACTTGCAGGCTTTGGAGAATCTGTCCACTGCAACAAGTATGCAGGCATAACCTTCTGACTTGGGGAGATCTGTGACAAAGTCAACTCTGACGTGGGACCAGAGGTGACGTGGAATGGGTAATGGGACTAATTTTCCGGCGGGTAAGTGATGTGGAGTTTTGGAGATGGCGCAGACTGAGCATCCACGAACGTACTGGGAGACATCCTGGGCCATACTGGGCCACCAGTACCGAGCTTGGAGGAGTGAGAGAGTATGCTGGCTGCCTGGGTGTCCAGAGCCCAGGGAAGCATGCAGGGAGCCCAGAAGGGTAGTCCTCAAGGAGGTGGGCATGTAGGTTTTTCCCTCTGGGCCTCCCAGCAGAGCGGGTTCGGTGATGGAGGTGATGCGGATCTGTTCATCCAGGGCCCACTGGATGGAGCTCACAAGGACGGATGGAGGGAGTATGGGTTCAGGTGAGGAGGGTTCGTCGGGGGCATGCATACGCGAGAGGGAATCCACCTTGACATTCTTATCTCCGGGTCGATACGTGATGGAAAACTGTAACCGGGTGAAGAAGAGGGCCCAGCAAGCCTGTCGGGGGTTTAACCTCTTGGCACTTCGGATATATTCCAGGTTTTTGTGGTCAGTGATGACTGTAAAGGGGTGTTGAGCTCTCTCCAGCCAGTGCCTCCATTCCTCCAGCACCAGCTTAATGGCGAGCAGCTCCCGATTTCCAATTTCGTAGTTCCGCTCCGCTGGGGAAAGCTTCTTGGAGAAGTAAGCGCAAGGGTGGAGTCGGGGAGGCTCTCCGTGGTATTGAGACAGCACTGCTCCCATGCCGGTGGTGGAGGCATCCACTTCCACTATGAATGGGAGTTGGGGTTCTGGATGTCAGAGGATGGGAGCAGTGCATAAGGCCTCCTGGAGCTTCTTGTAGGCGGCTCGAGCTTCGGAGTTCCAGGACAGAGACTTGGGTTTCTGACAGAGCAGGGGGGCTGAGAGGAGTGAGGGGGGCTGAGAGGAGACTGAAGTTCTGAATGAACCTCCGGTAGATATTTGCGAAGCAGAGGAATCGTTGAAGTTCCTTTACTGACTGAGGCTGGGGCCAGTCCCGGATGGCTTGGACCTTTCCCTGGTCCATCTGGATCCCATCCGCACTGAGGATGTAGCCGAGGAACTGGACCGTGGGGTGGTGGAACTCACACTTCTCGAGCTTCAGGTAGAGGTGGTGTTTCCTGAGTTGGCGTAGGACCTGCGTCACGTGATGGAGATGTTCGGGCCAGGTTCTGGGAGTAGTTCAAGATATCGTCTATGTACACCAGTGTTACTCATTGCGCGGCTCGCGAGCCTCATGCGGCTCGCCAAGCTTTACATTGTGGCTCGCATGGCAGTAAATAATACGATGATATGATCATGCAGTCAATACAGATATTTAATAAAAACATTAAAAACAAGCAGGGCTATAACATAACCCATTAAAAAACTAACCGGACGCGAGTTGCGTCCAAAAGACAATAGAGCCCATCAGAGTACGTGAGCAGAGCGGAGTGGGAGTGGAGCGGTGTAATTTTGAATGGAGGGAGGAGCGGATTTATTAAAAGTCGGAGCGTCGTGGTTTTCACTCGCTCCAAGAGCGCTCCACCACCGCTCCATCACGAGTACAATTCATGCCAACGACCCGTAATATAACTGCATATTTAGCAAGAATTCACATGTTAAAGATATTTAGCTAGCTTGATAGAGAAGGATCACTCAAATAAAAAGAATGTGAAGGCTATGATGACATGAGCTGATGTTATAGTTCTCAAGGAATTTGTAACTTTGTTCCTTCTGATAGGCTACTGAATATTTCCATGTGAAAACATGATTTTAACAGTTACAACACTTATTCACACGCAATCGCTCTCTCAATAATGCATTCAAACAAATGTAATCTTACAGTGCGACTTCATCTGTATCTGATTTCGAATGAGCAGAAATCTGAGAAATGAAGCGATAATAGTAAAATAACTGACGAAAATGTACTGTTCTTTTCATCAGAAACAAAATTGGCACTGCAAAAAGCAGCAATTATACCTTTTAATGCTGATTTTAGCTTGTCATGTGGTAGGAAAAAAAGTTTGCACACTTCCAATAAGCCACTTTGAAACTCTCCTGTTATTTTATTTATTTTATTTTATTATCCTTTCTTCTTTTAATATACTATGAACAGAACTGTGATGTTTCAAACATACTGAAATACTTTAGATGCGGAGCTAAGGCGGAGCGTTGTTTCTGAGATCAGTGAGCGAGGAGCGGAGCAGGAAATGGTGAACCCGGAGCGGAGCTGGAGCGGAGTGATTATTAAATGCTCGGAGCGCGGAGAGGAAATTGTTGGCGCTCCACTCCGCTCACATACTCTCGTTCCATTTATGACAAACTGTACTGGCACTAAGTTCAAATGATTTGCAACTGTCGCTTTTTCGCGTCAAGTGTAGACATACTTTTAGCGCAGCGGGCGCGGCATGACAACAGTCTGGTCTGGTGTAGACACGGTCAGACAGTGTCTGCTCTATTACAAATAATTTATATTTAAAAAAATACCTAAAACAGCTACAAGATGGAAATATAGACTAGAGATATTTACACTTGCTCTGTCCTACGTCCATGACACTGACTCACTGCGAGTTGCCAGTTTTAATCTTAACAGCTCTTTTAACGCCGAATGTGCGCCGGATGGTTAGTTAGATACATGATGGACTAGTATAGAAAAAAATAACTTGAGGTCTTCCCAGCATTAAGGTAATCCTGCTTTTTTTTTTAAATCATCTTGTCCTAGTTACAAATTTGACTGGTAAATGATAAAGAATGATAGCCCCTTTTGTATTGCATTGCATTGCATATCAGGGATGACAGATTGATAAAAAGACATGCTATTTATGACTGGATGTAACTTTTGATACTTCGCGGTAAAAGTGGCTCTCCGATTGACTTTGCCCTATCAGTGCGGCTCCCATGAAAAAAATAGCGAGGACCTCTGATGTACACGATAAAAAACCGAGGAACTCCCGGAACACCTCATTCATAAACCCCTGGAAGACGGACGGGGAGTTGGAAAGGCCATACTGCATGACCCGATATTTATAGTGGCCTGAGGGGGTAATGAACGCCGTCTTCCACTCGTCGCCTTCCCGGATACGAACGAGGTTATAGGCGCTCCGCAGGTCCAGCTTCGAGAAGATGCGGGCCCCATGGAGTTCCTCGAGGGCGGCCGGGACCAGGGGAAGAGGATAAGGGAGCTTGACAGTGTGATCATTGAGGGTCCGGTAGTCGATGCATGGCAGACAGTGAGTGAACGGGAGGATTGCAGGGATATAGTGCTGTAGATGAGTGCTGACAGGTGGCGGTGATTAGAACTCAAGGAATTGGGATCTGGTGAGTGTCGTTAGTGGTGACTGTGGTGACTTTCTGACACCATTCAACGTACCATATTGATAAAATGCAAATTTATTTACATGACATTTACACAGCATTTCTATATTATGAATATAGTCAAAGCTATATGGTATGACACACAGTAGGGTTTTTAGAAAGGATCTAATACTACCAGCACTGTATTTGCATCGCTTTGACTTTGATTATGTACAATGCCTGCACGCTATTGTCAAACTACTTTTCAGTCTTTACCTTCAGCATGTATAAAAACCAAAACTTGGACATTTTAGGCAATTTAGAAAACTCAGCCAAGGCATGCCTGGAAAAGGGAACATAAGGTCACCCTTCTTACCAGTTTAACCATTATGGAACTGTTTGCACTGATCGTTTAGATTATGCATAGATGCTTCTATTGTTTTGTTTAGCAAAACCTATGTAATGCAAGGACATTCCTCATATATTTTAGGAGATATTAATTCATTATGGTGTTTTAGTTCAAACTAAGGTTACTGTAATGCATTTTCAGTCTGAGTACAGACATTTGTATGTTCTCTCATGCATTTACATCAGTGAATATGCTACGCGCTATGTATTTAACAGACTATGGATGTTTCTGTACTTGGTGCATTTTTGTGTCATTAGATAATAGACTCTCATTTCAGGCTGTCCAATGAAAGCTCAAACAAACCACAAGAAAGCATGTAAACACACATGTTTGAGCAAACCTTTGCGTTTGCTTCCCTGTCATTAGACTATGAATTGCCTCTTTGAAAATAATGACTGCAGAGACTCCAAATCGTTTTAAAAAGAAAATATCGAAATGGTTTAAGCTACTTAGGATGAATGCCAATTATATTTTAATATTCAGCCGAGCATATTTGCGTGCAGTGGGTGCGGCATGCATAACGCATGTGTGGTGCTGGTGGCCAGCTGCGACTCGCTAAGAGAGCTTTAGTGGCGGGGTAATTTAGAGGAGAGCAGACCTGAGTGATGGCATTCTCAATGAGCAGGTAATCTACTGAGAATTTGTCTATGGTTATGAGCTCCTCGCCTCAGCCTGGCAACACAGAAAATACATCAAGACCAATTACGATATCAACTTTCAGTCTGATACCCTTGCCACGCAAGTGCATGTATTTCTGCCCCAGGCATTTCAAATTGCATCTAATTTGAAATCTTTGGGGTTTTAATTAAATTTTAGAATATATGGAATTCTTCATTAGTACCTGCTCTGAATAGGAGATTATTTGGCTGCTTCTGTCTCTCTCTCTCTCTCTCTCTCTCGTTAAAGTGCAAGTTGTGTTTGCTTTATGACTGGCGGTTTCTCTGTCCAATTGAGTCTGCGTCAACCTTGAATCGCTATTATCAAAAAGATTATGAATCCATTGAGGAATGGGATCCTCAGTGTTTTAACGTAATCTTACGTTTCTCTTAATGATTTGCAAATTGTCTCCCGATTATAAGACGTACCAAGCGTTTCTATCTTAATGAAACTGAAAGCTATTAGCTGGATTTCTGTCCATCTTTGCCATACAGTGATTCCCTCCAGCAGCCAAATATTAAAACCATTACCGTGGTTCAATGTGCTATACGTATATCGGAGAGAATGGCTTAAAGGCTGTAATTTGTTCTGAAACTGAGATAGCTAGCATATATGTCATGCAAGACTGTTCAACGCACATCAAACATCAGTTCTCAATGTGGCAATAGAATTGCCTTCAAATTATTATCAGGTATAACATAATATATACATACAAACAAATAGTTGGACTAACTGTGACTAACTTGGCAAAAATTGTCTATGTCTCTTTCTTTCTTTCTTTCTCATAACTTGACTTGTCTTAAAATTGTGATGTCTGCACATTTCAAAATGCTAATAAAATAAAATATTAAATTAAATTAATAAAATAAAATAATAAAATACAATAAAATAACAAATAATAAAAGGAATAATAATAATAATAAAATAAAATAAAATAGCTGGAAGTGCCCTCAAAAAATTTGGAAAAATTACGGGCCAAGTATTTTGCACATTATCAGCATTAATCCTCATAATTTATTGTTATAAGTGCAATAAAGTACCTTGCAATTGTCAGAACAGCAATGATCATCTTCATTTTGACAACACACTACCTTTCAAAAACTGCTTATGCTCACCAACACTGCGCTTTTGAGTAAATAAATACAGTAATATTGTGAATTATTATAATGATTTAAAACAACTGTTTTCTATTTACATATATTTTAAAATGTAATTTATTTCTGTGGTGCAAAGCTGAATTTTCAGCATCATTACTCCAGTCTTCAGAGTCACATGATCCTTCAGAAATCATTCTAATATGCCGATTTGCTGCTCAACGTTATTATCAATGTTGAAAAAAGTTCTGCTTCATATTTTGGTGGAAAACGTGTTAACTTTTTTTCAGGATATTTTTTTATTATCAGAAAGTTCAAAAGAACAGCATTTATTTGATCATTATAAATTATAAATGTCTTTTCTTACTGGATTAAAATGTTTAAGATTATTGGGTCAGCCCACTACTGGCCAATAAAAACACATTTCAGATAGGTTTGTTCTAAATTCATATATATATATATATATATATTTTAATACATGTTTTCATAGATTGTGTTGTCTTGCATTACTGCAAAGTCATCAAATAGTAAGGATTTATGCTGATATATTTATTGTCCAAACCTCTTTTCCTCTGGTGCTTCCAAACTTTTGGAGGATACTGTATTTGAGTATGAATCTGCCCTTAATCTCTCTTTTGCAAGTAGGACTGTAAGCTTTCAAGTCATTACTGATGTATATCAAAGCACTTTTGAGATTCAGATTCATCTAAATGTATATTCATGCGACATTCCCGCATCGCTGCAGCGCAGGTCATCTGCGGCTAACCCGAGAGCTGTGTGGGTACACAGGGAGGGCGCTTTCCACGAGTGTCCTCTCGAACAAGTGTGACTCCCTCTCCTCTCCTGTTAGTATGCAAAATGAGCCTCTCGCTGATGATGTGACTCCTGGAGCAGAAAAAGGAGCATGTCAGGACTCACCCTCACCGTCTGAGATTACAGACACAGCCTCACCTCCTGAACTCACACACCACACACCGAGGAATACAGACACATTACGCACGCGCCTCACGCGCACACGCTCGCCGTCCCACAGAGAAGAGGGCTTAATGGAGACCTCGCTTATGAAGAAGTGCTGTACGTTTTCTCTTGCATTCATAAGTTGTACTTTGAGGAATGCTGAAGAGTTTATTGGAGATTTAGGCATAATATTACTGATTGGAATGTAGTAAATAAAACAAAATACACAGATTGTATTTTTCGATATTTTTCGTAATATTATAAATGTTTTAACTGTCACTTTAAATCAATTTAATGCATCCTTGCTGAATAACAGTATTAATTTCTTTAAAAAAAAATTCTGCTATTTTACAACAGTAATGTCTTATTCATAAACGACTTCTGAATCAATTATTTTTAATAATCCAGTCAAAATCATTCACACACTGTCAAAACTTTTAAGTGGTGAGAGGCATGTTAGAATCGTAAACAGATTTTTTTGTGTAGTCTATATTAATGCAATAAGCCACTTTAAGCTCTGCGTGAATTTTCCATAGGTATGGGGTTTTCTATGTACAATGTGAATTTAGAGCTGAATATATCCATTTTATATTACTAAAAACCTGAAACGAAATGAATGGGGACTTTCTCTTGTAAAAAACTAATCAATATTCTAAAATGAATCAGATGTTATTGAGTGGTTTGAATAGCAAATGATGTCAAGCACTCCAAACAGCAAGAAACATGTTTCTTATTGGATCTAATGACCACACAACAGTCTGTGAGTGGCAATATTGGACTAGACAATTAGGTGAGCTCATTTTACATATGTAAACAAGCAGTGATTCACTAACAATCACTAACAGAGCCAACACTGCCATGCTTGGAGAGTCAACAACTTTTGACACGCTAAAAGCAACAAAGCTAAAGCTTTGTTTTCAGAGAAGTCTATTGAAACTCTGTCAGATGGAAAATCTAATGGTGGACCTAGCTGATGACATTTCGATTGACCAATATTTACAAGCTAAACACTGTAAATACACACCACCATTCTAAAATTAAAAGTTGTTATTAATAATTTTATTCAGAAATTATGCAGTAAGAATCTTGGGGAAAAAATATCATGGTTTCCACAAAAATATTGAACAGCATGACTGTTTTCAACATTGATGATAGTAATAAATGTTTCTTGTGCAGCAAATCAGCATTAGAATGATCTGAAATTTACATTTATGCATTTAGCAGACGCTTTTATCCAAAGCGACTTACATTGCATTCAAGTTACAGTTTTACATTTGATCAGCTCTTGCTTTCCCTGGGAATCGAACCCATGATCTTGGCGTTGCTAGCGCCATGCTCTACCATTTGAGCTACAGGAAAGCCTGTAATATCACATGAAATATCATGTGACACTGAAGACTGGAGTAATGATGCTGAAAATTCAGCTTTGATCACAGGAATAAATTACATTTTACAATATATTCACATAGCAGTTACTTTTAATTGTAATAATATTTCACAATTTTGCAGTATTTTTGATCAAATAAATGCAGTTGTGGAGGGCATAAGAGACCAACCCCAAACTTTTGAATGGTAATGTCAAAATAATTAAGAGACTAAATGGCAATTAATTGATAAACCCCTTTAGAACTACATTATCTCTAGAATTGAATCTTTTATTAATATAATTTTGTGTTTTCCCTGAAATGACTCATTCATCAACGTCTTTTCGGAAGGAAGTATTATGTGGGTTGTTTCATGTTTTACTGACTTCAGATCTGGTGAAATCAAAATGTGCTTCACGGGAACACATGAAGAGAACATAAGACTTATAATTTGAACATTACTGTATATAACGTGACCCAGCATGAGCTATGCATCCATAATGAAGAATACATTTAAATTGGGCCTCAAAATGGAGCTTTGAGGAATGGAGTACGTCGAGTGCAAATGGGTGGATTGTGGGAATGAATGAGGGGAGGCGACTGTGAAAATGATTAACTCTCTCTCATCCTCATTAATGATGTATCCTCTCGTAAAAGACCCAGGTAGCTCCTCTCAGTGAGAAGAGAGGAGGAGAGAACAGGTTCTTAAAGGGCTCTGATGGTCCAATTCACCGCTAAGTTTTTAATCACCTCCATTCGGCGCAGAGGGAGCAGGGTGTTGTGATTCGTCCCCTGTGATCTTCCAGGACTGGGGAAATGAAAGCTCCCCACTCACACTAATCATTAGAGGCCACGCTGACTTAATGCAAAGATCTTTCAAAGCTCTCACACCCTCGGCCTTCATGAAGATGACAAGAATGAGGGGGATTCTGGGTAACGGCTGCTTGTTAGAGATACATTATGGATATTATGGTATAAATAAGGGTTGGATGAGCTTATTGAACTGTTAAAGCCAGAACTACACGTGTAATGAGATGTGTGTTTTCATCTTAGGACTTTGAAAATCATGCCCGTTTGCATTGGTGTTATTTTAGTATTAATGAGATACTATTGTAGTTTTTATTAATAGTTTGAATTAAACTTGATTTTTTGGCTTTATTAAAAAATAAAGTTAAACTAAATGATAACGAGAAATGCTTCCTTGGGAAGTAGTTGAATTAAAATGAGTTTAAGTTTTTTATATATATTTTATTTCCATTTAACATTTATTTTATTTCCAAATAAATAAATCATTTTTTAATGGTTTTAGTTTTAGTTAACTCTAAAAACCCTGATGACTACAGATTCCAATTGCATTTACGCAACTTTTGAATGCAACTTTATGCATAAGTGATCAAAATGGTTTACATGACAGTTATTATGATATTTAATGGATGTAAATGTTACACCATCTTTTTTCAGTAAGATTCAGATTGAGTGAATTTAATTCAGATTGGATTTTTCTCTCAAACTTTGGTGTTTATGAGATGTTTGTTTAAATTGAGCTGTTGGATTGTAAATGAATAATTAGGCTGCATGTATTGCTTGCTTCCTTTTCTGGCTAAGAATGGCCCTTTTATACAGGAAAGGTCTGAGTGACAAGTAAATCGGCCAATCACAGTTTGTTTTGTGTTTATGTGATATATTCAGATCTTTCAAAGCTCTCAAACCCTGGGTCTTCATCAAGATGTGAAGAGGGATTCTGGCTAACAGCTGCTTTTTAGAGATGCATTATGGATATTACAGTATAAATACAAGAGCTTATTGAACTCTCAAAGCCCGAACTACATCTTTGAGCTTTAAAAAACATGCCCGTTTGCATGCGACGATGCAAACAGCACCTGTTTGAATGAGTTTACATTAAAGTTTCCAGAGTCGATAGCAAGTTACACGCACACGTATTGAGTTGCACACCGACAGCTGGTTTAGTTCGTCTTATAAACGGCCCTTCAACCAATTTTCACCCGATGAGATCATGCCCCAGCTGCACTTTCCCCATTATCACTGTTCAATGATTGGCTAATGTGTCCTCCATAAATATTTGCCATAACAGTGGACATAAAGCCACACGATTGGTTTTGCCTGATCAATACAGACGAAGGCCCTCTCGGCCAATCGGGCGCGGCCGGTTCCCCGATGGGCAGTAGCAGGATAATCTGTTTTGAGGGGGAAGTTAACGAGCTGTAACGCCTTTACTGCATGTTCTGCTCCTCGCAGGGATACGATTTCAGACCGTATACTCACGGTTAATTCAGACAATTTACACTGGAACTCCAGCAGGCTGGGAGGTCCTGACCCTTCACCCACTGTTTTAAACTTTTCATTAAGTGCAGCAGATTACTGGGCTCTACCCCACCTGAAGTTGTCTAAGTGAGAGGCAATTTCCAGACCTGTGCAGCGAAATGATTTTAACCTCATGAGACGAAAGCAACTCTGCAGGGATCAGTTACCTCTACAGCGGACCCGTATACCGGCCTGCAGTACAGCATTATGTGCAGAGGTGGGAAAACCTTGTAGGCTGTGTTCATATTAACAATAATACTGAAGGCTCTTCAGTGGCTCTTTACTTAACAAGTACCATTTTTCACAAGAGTTCTCTGAAAGTTCTTGATGCTTCATTATAAGTTCTTTAGATCAGCTCATTGATTTCAGAGCTCTGTTTAAGTTGTCTAAAACAGGGGTTTCAAACTTTTTCATGTAAGGCCCCCTAAAATAAGATAAGACATATTTAAATGCATATGAAATCATTTATACTGTGAAAAAAAACAACAAAACTGTGCAATTATAAAGGTTTGAAGACAATTATATAAACATTTTGGTAAATCCAAAAGAAGTGATTTAAAATATTACTTTGGAAAAAGTTAACAGTGCTCTTTTTTATTCCTACTATTAGATGCAAAAGAGACATTTTTAAATTTTATGTCAAATTAATTTGTATAGTACTTTTTTTCACAATGAATATTCTTTCAGGAAGGTTTTGTAAGTTCAAAGAAATAATTAAAAAACATTTTCTGTTTTGGTTTTCCCCATAACATTATATGTGGATTTGTTTGTTTGTTTTTTACTGTTAAACAAATATTGTAGACTAATAGAATAAAATACACATGATTAATCATGACCAGTCTTTAAAAATCAGAATGTAAAAGTAATTATTTATTTATTTATCTAAATTTTACTGCAGACGCCAGTTTGAAAACCACTGTTTTAAAGAATTAGAGACTAAAAGGTTTGGTTGGATGAGTGTGATCTGATTGTGAAGGCACATTTGACTATTAAGAATTTACATCCAGACAAAGTCTATCATAAATGTATTTACTTGCAGTCACTTTTGCAAAATAAGTCATGAACAACTTTGAGTGATTTTCTACCCATTTCCTTTTTGCAACTATTTGATATCCATTTTCTGGAACTAACACTTTACCCAGACTTCCTCACTTATGGCAAGCTCTGCCCATGCATTTAAGTGTTTTCTTTAATGTAATGTCAAACATTTCTTACGTATTTGTCATGTGCTGCCTATTTTTATGACCATCCATGTCTAACAACAACATATCCAGGAGTTTAGCCGAGTCTGTCCCCTGTGAGAGCAGCACAGAGTGTGGATTAACCTCGAACGGTTTAGATTTTCATGTCGTAAATGAGCATGCCCTCTTCTGACTCAAAGGAAGCGCTAAGCGTGCATTGACGTTTGACGACAGCGGAGTCATTGTGAATGCAGCCTGTCGTGGTGTTGGACAGTAATTGATAAAGTCTGGAGTGGAAGGTGAAGAGACATCTCAGCAGGAAAGACCGTGACGAGAGCTGTTGATCTGCCCCATGTGTCATCTTACATTACACGCCTTAAACAGCCACCACCACTCCCCCTGTTTAGAGGTACTCTCGCATGGACATTAATATTAATATAGCCAAAAAAAACTGACAGAACAGAGCATGTGGGAGATTTCTGTTTAGCTTCCCTCTGAAACCTAGCATTGAAGGTGTTTGTCTCACATTTGAGTGACGGGGAAGTTTTTAGAAGACGTCCCAGGATTCATTGGCTTCACAGCTGGCACACAGTTTGGTAAAGTTCAGAGACCAGTCGAGTTTCTCATATCCAGACATTTGACTTGTGGCATGAAGTTAGCTATGTTTACATGCACAGATTTTTGAAAACGAAATATAAAATCTGACAGCAGATTCTAGATGTTTACTTTTATAATAACTTTTATTTTTGTAATTCAAATGTTTTACATGACAGTTATTATGCTATATGATGGATTGCATAAATTTTGCACCAACTCTTTTCAGTCAGATAGAAATTTCATTCAATTGGATTGGATGGATTAATTTATATTTGTTTTTCACAATAAATATTCTAAGTTGAAGAAATAATAAATATTTTTCTGTTTTTATTTTTCCATGGAACTACAAGCACTTTTTTCATAATAAATATTATTCCCAGGAGGCTTTATAAGTTTAAGAAATAATAAATTAACATTTTTCTGTTCTTGTTTTTAAATATGCCACTGTGAAAACTTATTCAATCTATTTCACAGCAGTTTCTATGATTCAATGTATACAAATTATAGATACAATGTGTGTAGACTGATATAACAAAAAGTGAGTTATGCATTCTTAAAAATAAATGCTCTTTATGGTTTCATGAAGAGCCTTTAACATCCATAGAACCTTTTCATTGCACAAAAGGTTATTTTTAATGCAAAAAAAAAAAGGCTCTTTGAGTAACCAAAATCTGCTAAATCCCCCTTTTGGAATTTTTTTTTTTTTTTTTTTTTTTTTTAAGAGTGTACATTAATATCTAGTTTAATTTGCAATTTAAGTATATTTCAAAGATTTGATGCCACTAACCTGATGTATCAATGTGACGCCAGGTTCATTTGGCTTCCAGACCGATTCGCTCCTGGAAGTTGCGTAGCGGCAACCAATCAGGTTAGAACTAGCCATTTTTGAGAGCTCAGTGTTTCAGAAGCTCATTGAATGAACTGTGGGTGGTCTGACTGTTTCAGTTCCAGAATCAGTCCTCTTCACATGGACAAACGCTGAGAACGGCTCTTTTTCTCAATGCACAGTCATCGCTCTGGCCGTCAAACCATCTCATACTTGCGTCCCATTGAATAATCGTGACACAGAACTCGGCACCATTAGTTTTAAGTTGAATCCGCCATGCAAAACTCAGAGTCTGAGGGAAATGGGTGTTGAGGGGGTGTGATTTGGTGTGAATGGCAGCACTGGCCCTGAGGCGGTGGCTCAGTGTTGATAAGGAGATTAGTCCCCGTAGAGCCTCATCGTTCCTCACAGAGAAATTAAAGGCTGCCAATTCCTCTCTCACCTGTCCCCGTGACAGCTCTCTCGGCCCTAATCCCTGTCCTACTCCAAAGAAGCATTTATTAAGAAATTAAGAGGCCTTGTGTCGGCCCTGAGCACCTCCTCTCCTCTCCTCCCCTCCCGTCGCAGTCAGGTTGGTCTTCAAAAAGTTGTCTCGATAGCGGTGACAGGGTGATTATCAATGAAAAATTATTTAACATCACCGCAGGGCCTTTTCTCTGACAATGCCTAATAAGTCACAAGGGTAGATATCAATCAAACCAATCCAGTCTGGATGTAGTAAATATTCCCCCAAGTTCAGGCAAATTACCTTGATTATGTGGAGACTCTGCATGGGGCGGCTGTAGGGGAGAGGACCGGCTCTGGGAGGAGACCGATGTGTGTGTGTGTGTTTTAGGGAGTTTAGCAGGGAGGCAGCGACTGGGTCTGTTTGCTAATAAAGTCAGCATCTGAGAATCAATTAGAATCAAAATTAGAATCAGCCTTTTTTCATTTACTTTAATTGCCAGTTTACTGTATCAGGTAGAATGTTTTATTAATTCTAATATTTGTAATAATACATTTAACATTTCTAATTTTTAACATTGCTAACTAATAATACAAATAAAATGATCAAATTATTATTATATTTTTTTTCTGGTAACACTTTAGAATAGGTAACACGTATTCACTATTTACTAGGAGTTTTCCCTCAATAAACACCCAATTTGCTGCCTATTAATAGCTAGTAAGATGCTTGTTAAGTTTGGGATTAAGGGATGTAAAATATGGTCATGCAGTACTAATAAGCAGCCAATATGTTAGTAATATGCATGCCAATAAGCAAGTAGTTAATAGTGAGAATTGCTCCTTAAAATAAAGTGTTACAGATATATTTATTTAATCAATATTTATTTACAAATTTCATGTGGTCATGATAAAATGTATTGTATAAATGTATAATGTATAAAATGTGTTTTTTTATTTTTTATAAATAATATTTCATAGTTTGTACATTGACACTTCACAATAAATGTAGCAATAAATGATGTAATGGAATGTATGCATGTATCTTTGTTTTTATTATAAAACATTCTTACATTTTCTTAATGTGTTTGTAGATGGAAAACTCATAATAAATGTATTTTAATGGAATTCTATTCTATTCTATTAATTAAATGGTATTTATTTAAGCAGGAACTATAGAATTTACTATCGTTTAGTGCCCGTACAGAAAAATATTTAGCTTTAATAAAATGACATTATTTTAATGATAATTTGTTCCTTAATCTTTTTATTTAGTAATTTTATCAAGGCAATAAGTGAACCTTGAGCTGTGGCAATATTGACGCACAGCACAGGCTCTCGCGCCTTCCTGCCCACACCTTGTAATGTGAAGAAAATCACATTTATCCTCTTCAAATAATTGATAAATTAACTTCCATCAGCTCGCCGTCGCTCGGATGATCCACCCCCCGTCGTCACCGAATGTACCCCGCGGCCGAACGTGCCCAGCCATTAGAAAATTACTCGCGGACACCTCGCAAGACGACGGCCATCTTAATGACTCAAACAAAGTCTTGAAGCACGGTGACTGACACATTTAGGACTGCGAAATTCTCACGTCACACAATGCCAAGCACTCCCCTTTATGTTCTTCCAACGGCGGAGAAAGCGCTCTTGTGCCGCTGCCATTCGTGTCTTCTCTTCCAGCATCTCTCTGCCTCAGGCCAAAGACTACCCACATTGTAATCAGTCCAAATTAACCACAAATAACAACCAGTGCTACCGATACAGGCCTTTGAGTGTGCCGGCTCACTCTGGTGATTAAATGGGGTTTGGGGGCTTATTTCATTGTTATAATTCAGCGTTGAATTCGGGCAAATCGGTAATGGAGAAAAGAATGGATTTGAAATAAATCCCTGGTAAGTAATCACGGTACACAAACGTGTTTGCCTAGAGGAAGTCTGGCCCAGGTCTGGTGACACGACAACACCCGGTAATGAAAGCAAAGCTGTTAATGTGGTTTTCTTCTGTTAAATTGATTCCGGAATTTCGAAGAGAACATTATCTAATGAATTTACTCTGAATAGAAAGCAATTAAAAGGACACATCAGGCTGATTAACCCCAATGTCACCCATCAGCCACAATTGATGTACACTTTTAAATGATTTTCATAAGAAAAACTGGAGCAGATTTGCTGTCTTTCTGCCCTCGACTAATCCAGACAAATTAATGAACAAAAAGTTAATTTCTGTGATGACCCTGTTCCACTCTGACCTGGATTACTCTGGTTCCTAATGCGGCCCGTGTCACGATGTTAAGGACTAATCAGCTTTTTTTCTCCCCTTTTTCAATCAACTCATTACCTTCCACTGTAGCTGGAAAGCAAGTTCGGGATTTAGTTAACCTGACATTTTCGGGCACCGCTGTAAACAAGCTTAAAATGAGCTTCTTCCGAGCCGGGCAATTTATTTTCCCCTCTCCGCTGGAATGAGTTGACGGGGTCTGATAGTGCCGGAATTGGCCTTATTATTTAATTAATAAGCTTTTCTCTTTCTCTTTGTGGTATGACCTATATTCATCAACTTGTGTTAATAGTTCACCCTCTATAAAATGTTTGATTTTAATTTTTAATTGAGTTGAGACACTTCCCCGCTTAAAGAACTTCTTCTTTTGCCTCCAAAAAGCCAATAAGCGTGGAATAATGAAAAGACAGGATGTGAGCTATTTACGCCGTGGACTGATTAAAGTTCCCTGACACAGCAAGAATGATTTTTTTTCTTTTCTTTTCTGAGCAGGGTTTAACTGCTACTGAACTAGCTATTAACTATTTATACACAAAATTACTAATAGCTAAAGAGAAACACAGTCAATTGATGCATATTACATTACAAAAGTACAGTGGGAAAATGAAAACCTTTCTGTTTCTAGTGAAAGTCTTTTTCTTAACCTGAGCCAGACAGTAATGTCTTGTGCTTTTTCCACAGCTGGTTTGATGCACGTAATTCATGCAGTGACCTTCAGTATTAAGAGAAGGCCAAAAAAAAAAAAACCTGCATACAGATGCAGCCATTCTCTCCACACTATACTGAGGATGCTGTGAGAACAATCCACTTCAGGAAGGATAATGGGACATACGGTGTAAGTAAATGATGATTAGAAAATGACGTTATGCAATACTCACCAGCGTTTATGGGTCAGTGACGTAACGCTTATTTTTAAAAAAATATTTGATTAGATAGATAGATAGATCGAGATAGGTAGAAATATATTTTATTGTTTAATATTTTGATTGATTAATATTTTATGATTACTTAAATATTTTAATTTTTAAAAGCAAGTGAATCAGTTTTTTTTTTTTATGTGACAAGAACATTTTGGATATTATATCACAGGAAGTCAATAAGATTACCTTTTTAATAATGTTGCAAAAAACATAACATTCATAATTTAAAAAATCATGATAATATTTTTTTTTTAATTTGACAAAAAATATTACTGATTGATTGATTGGTTTATTGATGATTGATTGAAAATAATTATGAAGATGTGTACATTTATCAATTTAAGGTGTGGGGAAAATATACTTTACACCATCTGATGCTTTTATACTCATGATATCAAAAAGGTTTTAATATTACAGGGATATCAATAAGTCAATAAGATTAACTTTTTTAAAAACATGATTAAAAAATCTAACATCAAAAATTCATATTTTTGATGATTTCTGAAAATAATAATTATTTTTTAAAATAATGATCAAGTGTACATTTATGCATTCAAGGAGTAGGGAAAACATGCTCTTACTTTTTACACCACTTGACATTTTTTTAAAAGGTTTTCAAACAACATTTGACACATGCGTTTGAAACAGGCAGATATGTGTGTGATAAAACACACGTGTTATGCTCATTATTTAAGAATACGTCCGTATCAGCGTGCGAGCGTGAGAGCGATATGAAACGGCCGGAGCGAGTGTGTGTTTCCTGCACGGGCTCAAATTAAAACATTTCCAGCACTGACATCCTCTGCTCACCGCGGTGTCATATTGACTGCGATTTCGCTACCAGTGGCTCGATACCACCCAAAAATCGATACGCAGGGAGAAGTTTTGCCCGCATCTTTTTTCCACTTGACAAATCCTTTAGCGAGCAGCTAGTTTATTCAGCACCGGCCATGGCCATTAATGCCTGTGTCATGTTTTTCTGCACTCATCTCCATGGCCTGCTGATAATGATTTTGTATCATGTTCGGCTTGTCATGCCTGTCAACTGTGTAGAACCATTTGACCAGAAGGAGGGGAAAACGCAGGCTGGACTATTGATTCCAGCTTCTCCATGTCACTTGTTCACCAGGATTTAGCTATTGATGAGGCGGAGAGGGGAAACAAGCTCGCTCCCCAGTGGCTGACTTACTAAGGAGAGTAAAAATGCAAAGTTGGGGGAAAATATTCAGCTGGAGTCCGAATCCGAGGGATTCCTCCATCGATTGGAGCGCACCTTCATGTCGCTTTTCCTCCCTCTCTCTTTGTCAGCCAGACAAATCGGCACGGTTCGGACGGTTTATTCACCGCTAGCACCATCAGTTGCTGTAAATGATGGATTCTCGTACGGGATAAATTAGATTCCGCAGTTACTCGGATGCTGTCAGGACTGCCAATGTGTGCAGAATTAATAGCGATTATCAAATTTGGCCGCACACCAGCTGAAGGCGCGCGGAGGAGTTTTGTCATTCCTAGCGGTTGATCTGTCAGGAGTTTGTTCATTATTAGAGACCAGAGCAGATATTTGTCCATCATGAGTAATTGAGTTACATGTCAAAAGGTCAACACGAATAGCCCACATGGTTACGGCTCTCCAAGACTTCCCCGAAAGAAGCGGCGCGCAGAGTTTGACCGATATCGCTTTTAAATTATCAGCCCGAAACTGATTGTCCAGTGAGAATATAACATTATAGAAAGAAAAAACCCATTCAAGTACATCTAATTCATCATGTAATTCTCTTTTTGTCACGACTCTTCCTCTAATCTGATGCAACTTTTAAGAGCTGGAAACTCCAGCATTTAGAGCGAGAGAAAAATGCACTTAAAGTGATAAAAATCCGCCCCGACGAATGAAAAAATGTACGCGGTTATAAAATAGGGCGAGCGAGGTAGGATATGTTATTCGTCTCTACCTCTTTTTTCGTTCAGTATCGTTCACAAACGTCAATCCCGTGCTCTGATACTGTATTCACCTCATCCAGTGCTGAGATTACATTTAGATATGGAGGAGTCTCTCAGTTTCAATCCAGCTTATCTCGTTCTCCACACAGCACAAACAAACCCTTCCTCTTCACTTCTCTTCTCTGTCTCAGGCCTCGATCCACCCGAGCATGTTGGGTACACGGGTCATGCGTGGCCTTGTAGGGCACATGAAAGCTGAACTGCCCCTGAATATCATAATATGTGGCATATGGACAGACTGTATTCATTGCTCTGCAGGATTGAGCTACAAATAATCAGAACACATTTAAAAGGGATTTCCTTGCCGTTTCGAAATGCAAGAATTTGAGTTTATGCACAAAAATAAGCACATTAGGTCCAACAATAATTTAACATACAGTATTCAGGGTTATATTTTCTTTTAGTTATTGTATTTGTTTTATATATTCCTTTAAAAGATCAGGGCACGACACACGACCTATCCTCCCATTTTTGACAAGTGTCTTTCTAGCCTTTGACATCAACAACAAATGATATGGGATGTTTTCTTCTCTCTGTTACACAACTGTTCATAAGTTTCAGGTCAGTAAGATTTTTTGGGGGGAGAAAGAAAGAAATACTTTTATTCAGCAAGGATGCATTAAATTGATCAAAAGTGACAGTATAGGCACTTACAATGTTATACAATATTTCTGTTTTGAATAAATGCTTTCTATTCTGTGTAATCAAATAAACTTTTTATTCATCACAGAATTCTGAAAAAAGTGCCACTGTTTCCTTAAGAATATTAAGCAACACAACTGTTTTCAATATTGACAATAATAATATAAAAGTTTTCTTGAGCTGCAAATCAGCATATTAGAATTATTTCTGAAGGTTCCACTGAAGACTGGAGTAATGGTGCCAAAAATTCAGAATTGCATCACAGGAAAAAAATACATTTGAAAAATATTATTCAAATAGAAAACAGCTATTTAAAATTGTAATAATATTTCACAATATTACTGTTTTTTTGTTAATCAAATAAATGAAGCCTTGTTAAGAATAAGAGACTTCTTTCAAAAACAAAAAAAAATCTTACCATCCCATAAACATTACCATACCAACTTTTAAACACTGGTGTACAGTTACATGGTTGCACTTTATTTTTTGTGTTTGTCACTTTTTCTTAGAGAAACTGGATAATCAATGCTGAATGTATTAAATGTAGTGCAAGAATTGATTTTATTTATTGGGAGTTGATTGGATGGTGAAAAATGGTCTTTGTATTGCATGTGTTTGGAGGGGTTGAAAGCCCTTGACGTCAGCCAAAAAGTAATTAACAAGCAAGTTACTAAATTCTGATGAAAGACTATGAAGACAAACTGGCATTGATGAATCATTCACAATAAGACCAGGAACATGCATTAAAAAGGTAAAGAGGGTCAATTTCGTTTGCATGCTGACTTTAACGTATGGCCACATTTACATATCAACCGCTTCTCATTATTCAGCAACTGAGCCCTGATGACAGTGTGAACTATATGGCGTGTAGACAGTCAGACCAGATGTCATTTACATACTCATGTCTTTAAGGTAGAAAGGTGCAGCAGAAAAATGGCCTAAGGACTAGAGAGGGGATTGAAAATGATCAGGAGAAATGTCACTACAATTGTTTTTGATGAAAGAAAAAGACTAAAAAGGTATCAAATCTGGGCAGTTTAAGTAAAAGTGCTTTATTTAAATATGAAAAGACACTGTATGTCATGGCAGAGCGACATCACATGACCCCTGCTTGCATTTTTAGATGCTTTTAGTGTAAACCGAACGCTTCATTCTACACTGTCTGTTTCTGCATTTGTTCTGTTACTCTGTTCAGATTTGTTCTATTTTTAATGTCCATGAAAGCATGATTTAAAGGGACGGGTGGGGGGAAGGGGTCTGTAGCGGGGCCAAACTCTGCCCCAAAAGAGACGGCCCTTTAAGGAAGCATCTGTTGTGTTGAAGGACAATATCCAGTCCAGGACGTTAATGTGTTTGCGGGTGGAAAAGAACGTGAACGGCTCTCCGTACAAACCTAAAACGCACACGCACACACACATCCCCAACCCTAAGCGAAAAACAGATGTCATAACTCATTGACATAATGCTTAAATTAAATACAGAAATGCACTGCATGCTTGTGTTTCTAATCAAGTGTTGTTTGCAGTGCATTTAGAGTTCATTACATGAGTTAATGACCTTGTAAAAATGTGGAAACAAGTTTAGCAAACCCACACTTGTAAAATGCTGCCTCAGTTAAACTAAGCTTGGCAGTGGATATATAATGTAGCGAAAGAGTCATTAAAACTACACGCCAATCACTGTGACATTTCAAATGCAACTGGGTTATTTAAACACATCTCACTATAGCGTGGATCTTTTTGGCGTGGACGCAAACGGTCAGATTTGTAGATCTGCTGGGTCTGTGGTCGGTTCCTCGTGTGTTTTCACTCGACTCTAATTATTCTTTATGGTTTGGATGGATTTCTTGTTAACTTTCGGAGCTCAGAGTCTTGACTCGTGTTACGCGGTGATGTAAGCAGAGGTGCGGTGTGTTTATATGTTACAGGGCCGAGGGCAGATCGACCAAACTCTGGGAACAGGAAATGACAAATTTAAGCTAACCAGCACGACTCGATCCAAAAACAAATATTTGAACAGAAACGCAATGAGATAATGAGGTGTGCAAAAATGTCGGTCTAATACATATGCTGAGCATGAAGGAAAGAATGTTTTATGGAGTAGAAAACCAGAGCCGTGCCTGCGACGACACTCGTGTAAACATTGCACTTCTCTAGTAATGATTACAATATGACAACTGATTATTCTCAATAATTAAAGATTTACAATGTATCAACATCATGGTAAACAACCAGTTGTGTAATTGCTTGTGTGGTATAATTTGCATTAAAAACACTTCAATTTATAGCACTGATTTACACAACAGTCCCAAACACAGCAGATTCATTCTGAAGAGCTGGATTTTAATCAATTGCAATTAAAATGGTAAACGTCTGCCTAAAAGCAATATAAAAACACTCATGCTTTAACATGTGTAGAGACTCAGAGTTGAACAAGAGGAGGAAATTCTCTCCTGTCTTCCACTCATGTGTTGTTTGATATCCAACAGAGGGCAGTACAGTTTAGAGGAAGTGCGCGCACACACACACACACACACAGACACAGACACACAGACACAAATATATAGTAGTAAGTTACTATTTGAAGTATTCATTAAAAATGTTATTATTATTATTTTTTATAGTTCTGACAGATCCTATCACCAGCAACTCCAAGGTTATGGATTCAGGTTTCAAGTACTGATAAAACATATACCTTAAATAATCCAATTTTATCTAGCAGATTTTAATAACAAAAGTATATTATATATTTATGCATTTTATTTAGTTAAATTATATTAGTAAATATTAGTCAATAAAAAGTAAAGTAAATAATCATATACACCTTAAATCTATAGTTATAATATAATATAATATAGTTAATATTAGGTCATATATAATTACATATAAGGCAAATTATACATTTAATTGAATAATTTACTCATTTAAAATAATTTCATTTTAAAAATAGATTTTTAACATTAACAGTTCATTCATACATTTATACACTTCATTTAGTAATATTATTTCATTTAATTTATACACATACTGATAAAAAATGCACCTTAAATAATTAAATTTAGTAGTTTATTCATATTATCTATTTTAAATACTAATTAATTTAACTAATATATGACTAAGTTAATTTATATGTTTAATTTATTATTCATAATATTTTAAATAGTAGTTAATTCAGTGTATTATGAACAGGATTATATTTATGAATGAACATTTATTTATTTACATTTATTTTTAATTGATCCCTAATGCATTGCCTAGTGTTAATACACACAGAGTTATTGTAAATGGTTTCCATTGTAACAGTATATTATTGCAGCAAGCCAGCATCACAAAGAGAGAGAGAGTTGGAGTGAAAAGAGAGAAAGGGGGTCGTTGGTGGCCGTGGTTTTTTTTCTTGGCCCTGTGCGCACCGGTGTGCACGCGGAGCATTTGTATGTATATATACAGCGGGAGTGTGGACGGGCGGATGGGGTGGAGGAGAGGAGGATGGGGGTTGCTGGTGGCCATGCAGGCGGACAGGTAGATGAAGAATGGCCCGTCGTCAGACGCTGATTTCTGAGATTGCTAATGATGCCCGGACAGCAAGACTGGAGCCGACACTAATGAAAGGTGCAGCAACTCTGGAACCTCAAGGGGTTCGATTTAAGAGAGAGAGCGAAAGAATTAACACACCACCACCAGAGCTGCAGGGAAAAAGGGCTGCAACCTCCCCCCTCTGTAATTTTTAAGACTCGTTCCAACCTTTCTTTTTTAAACACTCTTTTTTTGGGGGTGGGATTCGCAGATGATATTCTTCAGGGGAATGTCTCGTCTCCACGAGAGGGGCTGGAGTGTGTTTCTAGACTTGGATGCTTTACTATAATTGCATTAAAGTCTGTCGTTGTTGAAAACTCTCTCTCCCTTTGTGAAACAAGCTCTTTTCTGCTGAGATTCTTGACACGTTTGCTAACATTAGAACGGTGTTTCTCTTCAGCCCTTTTTCCATGCATTTGCACACATTTTTGGCTAAACTGAGCAATTACATTCCTCTCATTACAAGTGGAGAAAGTCAGGGAAGTTCAGGAGAAGTTTGTATTCTATCCACTGTGATGTCTTCACGTACATCAGAACTATCTGAGAGAAAAGCAGTAACACTTCAAACAACATCTTGAAGTGTAATGTTAATCTAAATCCATGCATGAAGTGGTAAACTGGCTTATTGTATTTATAAAATGTTGGCAATATCATATTACTATAATTATTATTATTAATAACATATATTGATAGTATATAAAATGGTTTGGAGAGAAAATAAAAAATATATTAACAGCTAAAACATAATACATAAATCAATTGTTGTAAGAATGATAATCTGAATTGAAGTGATGTGAACATTCAAATCCAATATATACAAAACATCAACTAATTTGCATGTCTTTTAACAATTTTACCATCATAAGTTTATCTAGGACACCTAACATTTATTTTTTCTCTCTCTCCAGAACTCCATGTGGTGACACATATGTTGAATATTTCTCATATGCAAGAAATCAAAATGAAAATAAGAAGAACTCTTTATGGTTTTGTGACAAATGCAGGCTTACATAGATGCATATACATACAGTCAAACTGTCAATGATTCAATAAATGTAAAACATTTACAAAATGCATTTTATTTATTTTAATGTTAAAAAGTATTTATTTTAATATTCTAATTTAAGTTTTAAATTAAATGTATTTTTTCATTTATTATTATTACGATTATTTTTTATTTTATTTTGCACTGACAAATGCAGGTTTAAATACATTTTTATTTTATTATAAATTATTTTAGAATATTTCTATACATTTTGATGGCAGGTAACAAATACAAATACATGCCAAAAAATTAATATTGGACGCGTTTGAGTGCATATATGTTCAGTTTAGCTCTACAAGTGCGCATGCATTTAAGAACAGCTTTGAATCTGACTCATCCAACTTAATTTCAGAATTTGAGGTTTCAATATTATGCTGCTGTATTTCATAGTCTCAAATGGACTCTGCCACATGGTCTGTAAGCGAGTTGCTCTCTCGACACAGCGTCCAGCGGACTGCAGTTGACTGTCACGCCGCTGGATCAGTTCTGCGGCTTTGTGCCTGTGCCTTTGATGGTCACCTCGCGTTGGCCTCTTAGCCCCCCGCCTGGCCAGGCTCTCCACCTACAGGGTGTGTGGCTCTCAGATACCGCCCAGAACTCCAGGAGAGGAGGAGAGAGACGGACGGACAGAGGAGAATGATTCTCAGAGATAGGCCTGTCCTTTAGTCTGCACTGACCTATCCAATTCCCCGCTCTTCTGCCTGTCTGCCTTTGAACCGCTGACATTGAGTGACTGTTCACTCTGCCTCAGCAGCTGGCTTTGCCGCATCTAATACAGACCCATGCTGTTTTAGCCCCTTTCCAGCGAGAAAGATAATGAAAGATTCAAAAATAATATTTGTTTTGGCGCCGCTACCTTTATAATGAAACGGATGCCCTTGACCGAGGGAGAAATGGCTTTTTTTGTTCACTGGCCTGTTTCTGATCAGTGTTTGTGGGTCAAAATACTGTTTTATTCTTCAGCGATTTCGTATTTCAGTCATGCGGCTGCGTGTTCTGTACTCGCTTTATTCTCTCTCTCTTTGGTAGGTTTGACTCCTGCCCGGTGCAGGAAGTGCATGTTTCGCTGTAATGCGTGTCTTCTTAGCCGCTTGTTTTAAATTCAAAAGAAAAGAGGCCACATGTGTTCCTCAGAGCAGACTAACTCGCCTAACCTGTACCGGTTCTATTTTTCCGCTGAATAAAATATAGCCGGTCATGTCCTGCGATAAATAATATATTTCTGATTATAGATGTAGCTACTTTCAGTGCACCCCGCAAAATCCACAACCATGAATTTCCTTATGTTTTTCCATTTGAAATATTTCATGTTACAGCCATTGCCCACCCTATACAAAGATATGAATTATTAATTCTAAAGGACTGGCTGCTGAGTTGTTTCTGAAAGAGCAGGAGATCTGTGGTCAGGGACTGAAATACTTCTACTTTTCCCTTGGAAATCCCGCTCTGTTTCACATTCGAACACGGAATAGGGTTTCGGCCTATTCTCACCTAGTGTGAATTTTGAAACCAAATGTAAAATGTAACAATGCAACTCTGTGGACGTTGAGCTGTGGATACTGTTGGTCTAGGAGTACAAAGAGCAGCTAATTTTATCAGGTAATGAATTAAATGGAATAGTTCACACAGAAATAATAATAAAAACTTATCCACCCTCATATTTGCTTCAATGGAATGTTTGCTTAAATCAGACTAAGATGGGTTTCTGGTCTCCCAGCCTGGATAAACTGGTCTGTTGGCTGGTTTTGGAGGGGTTTTGAACACTTTTGAGTTGGTAAGGCTGAGTGACCAGGCTAAAGCAGCTTAAGCTTGGATTCCACTCAAGAAATGTGATTTATTTTCCTGTATCAGCAGTATTTTGCATAGTTACGAATCCTGAAATACATTTATGCTGCATTTAAAAGCTGGTATATTACATGTTTAGAAATATTGCAATTTGAGACAAATGAATGTTTAAATCAGTTTCTGTTTAAGTCAAGTGAATGGTGCTCATCATCTGAATAATTCCACCAATCTTGCAGAGGAATCTGAGATTTGGCTGCTTCCAGGAGGAAAATCTACAGCAGAAGTTGGATCTGTAAAACTGTCCTCCCCGTTGGGTTGCTCTTGGCCGTTCGTTCACTAACTGTCTGCTCTGTATCTAAATTCACAAATATTCATTTTTTTCTTTAACTTTTCAGAACAGTACGAAGTCTGATTGGATTTCACTTAGTGCTCTCAGCACATTCATGTTCAGTTAAATGCATCGGACATTAAGAAAACATTTCTGGGTTACGCTGCTCACTTACACAGACGTGGGTGATCAATGCACATATTATGCTCCAATTTTTTTTGTTTCCTGGGCAACATAAAGTGCAAGCATTCACCCTCCACTGGAGTTTAACATTTGAGATTTTTGGCCTCTGGTTACCCTCCTGCCAGCATGCCTGAGATACCTCACACACACACACACACACACACACACACACATATTCAAACACAGGACATTGAATCGTAATTGAGCTGCCACTATCTTTCCAAAATACCATGTTTCTACCACACAGAGCTCATCCTGCTTCTGAGTATAGATTTTTAATTGCGGCGAGATGTATTTCTTGTGGATAAATGGTTTCATCAGTGTGGCGACTGACTCCATTTGTTTGTCTAATAAAAATGGCTATCAGTCAGCTCTTGAGATGTAATGATACGCCGCATGTGTGGTAAAATAAAGCAATAAGACATAAGAGGCAGGGCTTTACAAAGATTTTACCGTAGAGATTGCTGTAGACTGCTTTAACTGCTTAAAATTACTGGAACAATGGCCTTAAGTGGCTGATTATTTTTTATTAAAAGAAGTTGGCAAAAAAAGCTACCCAGAATTCTCTCCCAGTTAATCGTTGTACAATCATGTAAAAAACATCAAAATGTGAGCAGCTACGATTAAACTTTGGGAGCTGATTTTACACAAGGTCAAAAATGAAAATGTAGAATTTAAAAATCTAATTTAAATGTTACTTCATTTAGATAAAACAAAGACACATTATCAAGTAAAACTGTAAATAAAAAAAAATATATATAATACAAAATATATAATTACAGTTTGGAAAAACAAATATTTAAAGCATTTTCATTAGTTAAGAAGTATATAATTTCTAATAAGTTGTAAATAAATAATAATTAAAAAAAAACATACTTTTGGACCGCATTATATTAATGTTTTATTTGTAATTTAATTATATAGGTGAAGTTACCAGGTGTGTTTTCTTGTTTCTGTACTTTGGTTAATATAGAGTTGAATTAATGTAGTGTTTCTCAGTCACGAACATCAAAAAAAAAAACATTTTGGATCCATATCAATGTTGTGAACGGAATCTATCACCAGAATTTAAAGTCCGATCTGTTTTATTGAAGAAACTGTAACACGCGTGTACAAACCCATCTGAATTATGACTGTAAAAGCTTGACGCTGATGTCAAGAAATTGCGAGTTTATTTGTCTAGCACTTTGTCTTGTTGAAAAGGTGGTTTTAGTCTCGAGTTTTTGTTCCTTCATATTTTGGTTCCCTTGAAAAGCATTTATTTAGAAAGTAAATGTTAGGGAGAGCGTGATGAAAAGCAGCCCCCTGTTATGTTTGTGTGTCTGAGCGAGTGTGTTGGACATGGTTTGGGCAGCTGGTTTATGTGGATGTGTTTTGGGGGCCTCCGCGCAGGTTTTGTGGGGGTTTCAGGGTGGCACCAGCGCCAGACAGCCGGAGAGTCTGGGCTCTATCAGCAGACTCACCCCAGACGGAGAACTCCAATCTGGGCTGGAGGAGCGCAGGGGGAGGCCTGGCTCTCTGGCTGCGCAGAGGGCCGAAAATTGAAAGGAACGTGTTGCTTTGACAGCGCGTTTGATTGATGACGCCTGGCTACTGACAGATATGCTTTAAAAAGTTTTCAGTGGTGCTCTTATACCTCTGAAAAGTCCGATCCTCACACACACACACACACACACACGCACGCACGCACGAACAGACAGACAGTGTGGTCAGGTGTGAGTGAGTTATCGCCAGGATGGAGAATCAGCCTGCGTGAAGCGAACACACCTTTATTTCTCAGGAGGCTAATTATTTCTGCTGAAAAACAGAGACGGAACACAACATGGAGCGAGTGCATGCATTCCAAATGAACTAAATCAGAAATTAGCCCGTGTAGTACATCCACAAACCCATTTGCTCAGTCGAGTGTTGTGCCTTGAAATGGTGTCAAAACGATTACTATTTTGAAGAGGCTTGAATAATTTCCATGATGCGTGACAATTAAAAACGATCTCCCGTTGCTCGTTTAGGAAAGACAACAGTCAACAGCTTGCGCGAGTACCAGCATGCTCTTATAAGGAGACGTCACTCGTGCGACTTTGATCCTGCACCACCGAAACGTAGTATCGAATGTGAACACAGTCTGAGAAAATGATCACTTTAGTCAAGTCACTTTTATTTCTATAACACTTCATACAATGCAGATTGTGTCAAAGCAACTTCACAGGAAAATAGCAGAATCAATTATAGAAACGCAACTATGGAGAAAGTTCAGATTCTGCTGTGAAGCGTCTCTAAAAATACGATTATTTTCAGTGTGTTTATTGACAAGTTTAGCGCAGCAATAATAGATGGGTTTTTGGGTTAAAGTACAAAATTCTGTCATTATTTATTCTCCCACAAGTCATTCGAAACCCGTTTGATTTTATTTGATTTTACATGTTCATGTATGTACTGATAGCATGTTTATTTTATTTTATTTTATTACTCCATGTTCCTCAAAAGCTCTTAAATCTCATTTGTATTCAAACATTTAAAACTCGCTGCATACAACATGTTTGAAACCAGTGATGTCAAGTGAATGAATGTTGGATTGCATGAGTAGTAACGACTACATTTATGTGGTTTTTTGTCATTTTGTAATTAAATTAGCATCACTACATTTCATACGTTTTCATGGGAAATATGGTTTAATTGGTGATCAATTACTAACTTATGTTTTTGTTGAGTTTGGTTACTCCAACTTGATTGGCCAAGTGTTCTGAAATATATTGAATTTGTTGAATTTTCTTTCGCATTTTGCATCATTCAAACACGTGATAATTTGAGGTCCCACAGGCGACATTTAAGTGGTGCAGAATGAAAGTCGCTATACAGCAATTTTTCCCCTTATGGTTAGTGCATTACGCCACATGCTCTGCAATCTCACTGTCTACTCTCTCGGTATAGAAAGCGAGGCTTTTGGATAGCTGAAATCCAGCGGAGCTTTGTTATGCCCACAGGCTAATGTCTGTGGCCGGTCTGGGTCGCTCCCTGCTCTTTTGAGAGCAATCGGATCACTCCATATTTTATACTTTCCCCGAGCGGCTCTCTGGAAAACTGACATGCAGCTTTTGGGTCATACCCAGCTTCGCTCCTCTCCGGGACCCTTCCTGCAGTGTCTCCCTCGTTATTTTTAGTGGCAGCATTGCATTGTGGGTAGAGAGGCAGAATGCGTCCTGGCGCAGATACAGAGAGATCTTTGGTGTGCGTTCTCAGTGGCATACATACAGTCAACACAGCAGCGTGAACATGCTGTGGCCTAGATTTCACAACAATATGGCAGCTCTCTGTGAGTTTTCACTCCCAAACTTGTTTGAAAACGCACACATGACGTGCAGTTCAATTAACGCCAGCGGGGAATTGGGTTGCACCACGTTCTTTGTCTTTCCGATCGGTGACACAATTCTCCTGCATTGTTTTTAGTAGGATGCCTCGGAAACTTTGCCATTGGAACCCGAGCGTCTGGGAGGTTTTAGTTGTGCTTCCACAACTCTTCAGCACAAAAAGAAAGAGAGTTTCAATCCGGCGTATATTAAAACTGTTGGGACGCAGTGGGCCGCTCTGCTCTGGGCGTAATTTGGTTGATCTATAATATTAATTTTAAAGAGCATCCCTACTGAGCACGCTGAACCACTGTTGACCACTCAAGCCATATAAATCTGTATTGAGCAGAGATATTAGCCAAGCTAAGCTCTAATAAAGTAATATTGCTTAAGCCTTAATACATGTACTCAGCACCCGATAAGCTGCCCAAGAGATTCAGCATTATTCAAAATGTATGTGATTTCACCAGGCTTTCGTTAGAAATGAGTAACTCCCTCTCCATCTCCGGTCAATGTTCGGGAGAACAGATGTTTTCCATTCCGCCGTTATTGGGCGTTTGCATTGCAGTACGTGAACGTGCACCGCACCTTGTAATTAAAATATGAGTTTTGTGTACAGGGAGGCTTGAACTCTGAACCCCGTGTTGACACAGGTACGAGCTAATGCTGATTTCGACCTCTCCGGACCTTTCCGGCGGCGAAACAAATGACACTATTTGCATGTGCTCTTATTTTTGTTTTGTTTTTATTCCTGCGTGTGCAATGTTAATCAGAAACATTTGCGACCCGGGGGGTATTACATGCGAAATGTGCATTTTCAGTTTTCTTCACAAATGCACTTTATTGTTCCGTACCGAGTTTGCTTTCCTCAGGAGAGCTCCGACTTTTGGCTTGCGAACTCTCCAGAGCCCGCAGGCTGGTTATCACTCACTATCACCAATGAAGAAACCGGCTGCCGGTGATTATTAAACACGGCCCTGTAAATTCACATGCTCCAATAAGTGACATATTTCAGAGAGCTATCAGCCAGACAGCAATTACCTGCTGTTGGCACATCCAGACGGAGGTTGTGTTTAGTCTGGAGGAGTTCTGTTATAGCGTGGTGCTTCTTGTAAAACTATTTTGTTTCTTAGCTACAAGGTGGGGACAATTATAATGCACTTTCTATTAAGAGAAGACTAGCTATTCTAAATAACAAAATTAAATGTCCTTAAGAAACTAATATATATTTTGTATGACATTTTCATCATCATTTCATATTATACTGGAAAAAATATATGAAAAATAAAATTTGATTTCTTGTCACAATCTCCCATTTTCTATTTGTACATTTATTTATATAAAAACAACATTTATCTTTATATTATCATTATTTGTTAAGAAATGTTTCATTTTTTTCTAATCACAATGTTTTAAACATAACATTCTCTCTTGAGAATTTTTTTTAATTTGTGATCAATTTATTTATTAGACTTTCCAGCACTGAAAACAATTTGTTTGTGAAATAATTTTCCCTCGGAAATTGCTAGTAATTTTTCACAAATAATTACAAATAAACAAAAGTACTACATTGAATTAAACAAGTTGAAATTTTGAAGTAAAAAGTAAAAATAAATAATATTTTCTTGTAAAACAACCAACTTTTTTTTCTAACACTGAAATGACCTCATCTGAACAATGGCACTATTGTGTGTGTGTGTGTGTGTGTGTGTGTGTGGTTATTTTCCATTTATTTTTACATGTCATCATTTCAATACTGACTAAAAAAGCCAGTTCTTAATAACATCATCAAAAAAGTGACATCATGTCATGACATCATCATGGAGGGAAATCAATGTATTTGGGTATTTGGAACAAATTAAATGATTTTTTTAATGTTTCGTGCTATAAAATGGTTTGCGTTTCTCTAAATCATTCCATACTGAAGTTTTTTCAGTTTTAGTTAAAATATCATTATTTTCTTCAAGTTGACATCCTTATGTAAGCTAATTCTCTTTATTTCTATTCTGCTAGACATCCTGTTAATTTTCTTGACATTATGTAAATAATCTGGTTGTAATGAATAAACTGAAGCACCTGAGCTTGACCAGAGCACATTCAGGAAATCTACTATATCTTTTTATAGAAACATTCATTTTTTGAGGGAAACAGACATGAAATGCTACTGCATAACAGGAATGACCCATATATAATATATTACAATACAAGGCTGCAGGATGCTTTTATGAAACATGAAACAGCCCCTGAAAATGTCTGTCCATCTCATTCTGAGTGAGCAAAGCCCATATGCTGCTCGGATCGGGTTTCATCAGAAAGCCAGTGTGAAAGAAGCTGTTAGACATCAGGCTGATGGCAATCATTTCAGCAGAGAGTCGGGCTACTGCAGGCCAAGAGCTTAAAGTGCTTAATTTACCTGACCTCTGACCCCGGGCCTGTCATGTGACTATTGATTTTCAATAGCTGAAAGATCCATACCACCCAGCGTGTAGACTGCAGCGAAACACCCCCTCCCGCTACCCAAACCCTGTTCTTACTAATTGGTGGTTGTGGTAGTTGGTGGTGGGGAGGTGGAGTATTTATTTTACCTTTAACAAGGAGGCAAAGCAAAGCCAACTCCATAATGAAGTCCAGAAATCTCCCCTCATCTTGATATATAAACACTCCTCCTCTTCAGCACACACATCTGATTGTTTGTTTGTTTGCTTGCTTATGCATTCATTCATTCTTGAAGAGTTAGACACGATAGAGCTTAATACATGAGCTAAAGGGGGAAAAAATAAGATATTGAGCAAAGGTCTTTAGTGTTCAACTAACGAATATTTTCCTATTGACCTGAATTTAAAGAACATTTCTTGACCTGGTTTACCTTTAATCAGCTAAATGACAATATATAATATAAAGATTAATGATAATGACGCAACTTTAGCTTATGTAGTTGGTAACTACAAACAAGACAGAAAAAAAAGATAAAGAAATTAACACTTTTACTCAGCAAGGCAGTGTTATTTTAGCATAATTGAGATCCAATTATAGTTTTTATTAATATTTTGAATTAGCTTTTCATATTTTATTTTCATTTTAAAGTTATTTAATTATTTTGTTGAGTGCTTTTGTCATTTTTAATAGTTTCATTTATTGTTGATATTGTTGCTGTTGTTGTGTTTGTTTTTTAAAAATATATTTATGTTTTTTATTTTTTCAGTTTTTTTTTTTTATCAAGTTAAACCAAATAAAAATTATAAATATTTTTTTTTATGGTTTAAGTTTTAGTTAACTATGATAACCTTGCAGCAAGGACACATTAAATTGATCAAAAGTGACAATCAAGACATTTCTAATATTAAAAAAAGAATTCTATTTAAAATAAATGCTATTCTTTAGAACGTTCTATGCATCAAATAATACAAAAAAATACATTTTAAAATATTAAAATAGAAAACATAAAAAATTGCAATAGTATTTCACAATATAACTGTTTTTATTTTTGATCAAATAAAAGCAGCCTTAGCGAGCATAAGAAACATTTTTTTCAAAAACATTTAAAAAATAAAAATGTCCAAACTATTGATTGTATATACACACTGAAGATTACGTATTTCTATGTATGTATATACAAGCTTCTATCCATCTATGTTCATAAGCATAACAGATCAAAACAAAACAGTAGAAACGACTAAATTAGTGCAACAAGGTGCCTAATAGGATCATTAACCCCTGTCGCTGTATGTTTTGGCCATTGCACGAGTGTCTGCGTGTGTGTTTTAGCGTGTGCGCGTGTGTGTGTTTGTGTGCCAGGCTGGTACGTGGCAGATTGCAGGAACAGGCTGACTGTTAGCGGCTAGCTCAGCAGTGCCGAGCTCGATCTGCCATCTTCCCGTGGATTTACAGCTGACGCTGTGGTACTTCAATTAGCTCTATAGCACACAGATGTTGCTTAAATGTGCCTGCTAATGATACTGCAATAAGCGTGAGATTCATGCCATATTCACAGGCACGTAAATTTCTCAAGTGGCACAATTAAAGGGGGAATACAGGATGGGCGGCAGAGAGGTGGCAGACCCTCCAGTTGGAAAACTGCAGGTCTGATCTGTAATGGGTCACCATGCCATTCCGCTTTAATGCTTTATTTCACTCAGACTAGGTTTTGTCTTTGCTAAAGAAAGGAAAATGGCATTTTCTGAGGCTTTGTTGTCTGAATATCTTCTCAGTATCAATGTTGCAGAGTGGTCGTAGAATATGTTAATGCTTTTTTAACAGTTTCAATGTAAAAGAAGAAATACAACATGAAGATGAGTAAATTATTTTTTTTTTCATGTTAAAATGTGTTTGTTTTTTATTTCTTCATTTATTTTTATAAATGTTTATATATTTAATCAGTTTCTCATGTGTAACTCTCTCTCTCTCTCTACACACACACACATTTATGTATGTATGTATGTATGCATGTATTTATTTATTTATTTTATTTATATAGTCTATGCTATATTATATAACACATAAATTTAGATACATTTATTGGAAAAAAAGATATATATATGAATATAATTTTTTAAGTGGCACGGGTATATTTGTAGCAATAGCCAATAATAAATTTTATGGGTCAAAATTATAGATTTTTCTTTTATGCCAAAAATCATTTGGATATTAAGTAAAGATCATGTTCCATGGAGATATTTTGAAAATTTCCTACCGTAAATATATCAAAACTTAATTTTTGATTAGTAATATGCATTGCTAAGGACTTCATTTGAACAACTTTAAAAGAGATTTTATTTTTTGCACCCACAGATTCCAGATTTTCAAATAGTTGTATCTCGGCCAAATATTGTTCTATCCTAACAAACTATACATCAATGGAAAGCTTATTTATTCAGCATTCAGATGATGTATAAATCTCAATTTAAACAAAATTACCCTTATGACTGGTTTTGTGGTCCAAGGTCACATATAGTATAAATCATTAATTTTGATGATGATGGTGGATGGTTGGTTATTTATAATATTTATAATAAAATTATTATTATTATAATAAATAAATAATTATTGTAATAAAAATAAATAATATTTATTATTATTATTCATAATAATAATAAGTATTATATTTCTGTACTATATAAATATATACACACATGGTAAAATGCATATGTGTGTAAAAATATACAGTATGTTACTGTAAAATAATAATTCTGTTAATGTAAATCTTATAACAAAGTAAATGTATATACAGTACATTTATTTAATATATTTTTGTATAGTATAAATGATGAATTTTCATGTTAGGATGAACTGTTTGGTTGTTTGACAACAGTTTTATAAATAATATTTCTGTACTGTATAACTATACACACTAAACAGCTGTACATATTTGTACATAAATTCTATATAACTTGTAACTATTTTTTTTATTTCTTGACATAAACTGAATATAAATGTGTTGCTATACTGTATGTACATATAACACACACACAATCACATACATACATCAATACACACTTATATACAAACTACATATGCACTTGGTTAAATGCAGCCCTGACTGAATTTCTGTTGTGTGTGTGTACGTGTGTGTGTGTGTGTGTGTGTGTGTGTGTGTGTGTGTGTGTGTGTGTGTGTGTGTGTGTGTGTGTGTGTGTGTGTGTATTTGAAGGTCAGAAGGTCATTTTCCATCACTGTGACTTCAGGCAGATCTACTGACCCAAACACTGTAGATCCAGTATTTCTCTTCACTCCCTGTGGAGACGAGGAAAAAAGCTCTTGCTCTCTTTTTCTCTCTCACTCCTGGATCTAGAAAAAGACAGGGATCTGTTTGATAGAAAGACAAAAGAATGAAAAAGAGTCAATGCCAGTTTACCAGTTTTATAAATGACAGATGTACAGTTCTGACAGGCCACCCTTGAACTCAATGCAACATTTATAGTCACACAAATAATGACAAACCTAATAATTCTTCAGACAACAATGGCAGCTGAACATAAAAACACCTTTGCCACAAAATGCAGGTATTTATAGATTATATTTCATTAAACCTAATTCACAGCCTGTGGCGTGCTGTTTCTTTGATATATTAACAAAACAAACAATATATTTTACATGAAAATTCACAATGTATGTATTTTTCAGAGCTGCAGGAATTGCTATGCTGGCTGTCACAGCAGATGGATCAATAAAAATCATCATAAAAGAACAGCAAGAAAACAGTTTCCTGTTCTCGTATGAGATAATCACTGTTCATTTATCCTGCGATGGCGTGACAGATCTGAATACTGGTTATTCATAATAGTCGGTTAACCCTGATTTTGTTTTCCCAGCAAAAACAATGTTCTCATGCAAGTCAATCAAGTTGCGTCGCTTTCATGGCTAAATCATATCATAGGCAATGACAGGTATGATGTTGATACATTAACACAAAGGTGTTTGGCTGCCTTTGTTCCCATGATGCCTTTGAATTCATGGCGTGTGTCATAAATATCTTTGTGCCAATCAAAACACGTTCGACATTGCTGTCGGGCGGCTGTCCTTGATTCTGTCAAATCATCAGGACCTCAGTGGGACTTTGGGAAGTTGGCGTCCTTGGTGATGTTTTGTAGTTTGTTTACATGTTTTAATGGATGTCGCCTCACTGACAGGAACAATTCAGAGTTCAGTGCACTCATTTGGAGCTACGAACAATGATTGCATGTTGTTTTTTTAATTATTAGGAAGCTAACATGGGGACTAAGGCCTGAAATCGTTCAAAAGTTTGGAGATTTTTTTATGTTTCTGAAAGAAGTCTACAATAAAAACACAGTAAAAACAATAATCTTGTAAAATATTTTTACAATTTAAAAATACATTTTCTAATTTCATATATTTTATACTGTAGTTTATTCCTGTGATGCAAAGCTGAATTATCAGCAGCCATTACTCCAGTCTTCAGTGTACTCAGTGTATTTTGGATAGAAGTGACGTTGTGATGGTAAAAACATTTTAATGATGGATTTGTTTCTTACAAACATAAAGCTTTTCACTTCGCAAGATGTTAACTGATGGACTGGAGTTGTGTGGATTACTTGTGGATTATTGTGATGTTTTTATCAGCTGTTTACTCATTCTGACGGCACCCATTCACTGCAGTGGGCAAGTGATGTAATACTAAATTTCTCTGAACATGTTGCAATGAAGAAACAAACTCATCTACATCTTGGATGACCTGCGTGTGAGTAAATTTTCAGCAAATTTTTAATTTTGTGTGAACTTCCTTTATTAATGAGAATTGTTTCTAAACACATTACAAACGTTAGAAATGTATTGCTGAAACAATAAGCCCTTTCACACAGTAATACCAGTAAATTGCCATAAAATTACCGGAACGACTTTACCAGTAAATTCAAAAATGTGCCATTCACACAGGTAACAACGTTCCGTCTTTTTTCCGGAAAAGCACCATTCACACACAGGTTTCAAATTACCGGTAAATTCTGTGACATCATTAATCAGAAACGACCTCTTAACGGCTGTGCCTCCCGGTGTTGTGTTTGTAAACGTGAAGGGGTATACGTGGTCAGTGTTTTTGTTGATGTTTTCATTTTTGTATCAAACGTTCACATTCACGCAGCGATTTTGGCCCAGAGACATCCATTACACGACTTCAAAGCAAACTACACAGCGCGTAGATTCAGTGTTGCCAGATTGGATGGACGATTTCCAGCCCAAAAGCTCACAAAAACCCGCCCAAAACTTTAACTGTCAAAATAATGTGATATAATGTAAATCAAGGCTGATAAGAGCCATTTTTAACTCCTTATAATGAAATAATGATGACAAAATATAAATATAATGCTAGATAAATTTCCCATGGATCAAATCGGGGCAAATACATTAAAGAGAACTACCAAATATGATTAAAATATGCAAGCAGACACTGTCAAAACGGCAATCAAGAAATTAACCGATACCATCGAAAAACACATGCATCATTTTCAATGTCAACAGTCAGAATTTAAATGCAAAAAAGTGCCCAATATAAGTGATCAGAATAAGCAACGTAATTATAGATATTTCACACTCTTCATGCACACACCATGACAGTCAAAACTGTGTCATTCTGTATGATAATCAGCTCTATAATTTCACACAGAACTAAGTCTTTCGTGAAGTTCATATTGAACATAATGTAGAACTTTACACAGTCAAAACTAACAAGTCCATCAGCTTTAAAGGATCCAATCTAGACCGTTTAAAAGATAAAAGGCAGGATCGTATAGATATAAATAGATTTTGATTAAATAATTTAACTGTGCTCTGATTTCGGAGTTGCAGTGATATAGCCTTCGTGTCATCTCCCTCAACAGGTGTAATTCACGTTTTGAGAGTTAAAACACTTTCCACTCTTTACCATCGAACTTATATTTAGGCATTATGATCACTTACAGTTATACATTCAAAATCAGATCCGTTATCGCGCTAAAAACCCGTCGCTCATGAATCATCACGTCTGTCTGCTGATCCCTAGTGATAGGCTAAAAGTGCTGCCGCGACATCGACATCAGCACCAGTCTCTTTGCAGCGTGCGTGTGTGAACCCGCCCAATCTGGCAACACTGCACACTGCGTGGAGTAAATGCGCCGAATGTTATGATTGGCCCAGAGCCGCTGAATTTTTGAATTTCAACGGCTCTGGATTGGCCCAGAGTACACGTCTTACATCACCGCGTTCTGAAATTGTACGTCCTCATACCGGTAATCTTCATTCTGCGTTCACACACAGCATCATTCCGGCAATTTACTGGTAATGTTACAACTTCTCATACCGGTAAATTGCCGGAACGAATTTACCGGTATTTTTGAAAAGGTCCTGTTCACACATGATCTCTTGGCAATTTACTGGTAATTTTCCGGAAAAGTCTGTGTGTGTGAAAGGGCTTATGTCTATAGGGCTTTATATTATAGGATAAACCCTTACGTATGTACTGTACACTTGCAATTTTTTTCTCAAATGTATAAACCTACCTAAAGATATTAAGTATTGTTTTCTGAAAACAACATCAGAATATTATGAGTTTAAGTTGAGTTTTTAATGACTTAAACCAACGGGGGAAAAAACTGAAAAAATATTTTTTCTTACCCCGTTTGCAGATATGTTTACTCACAGGATGTTACACTCGCTTCCGGTGCGTCCAGAAGGGCACACAGCTAATGCATGTACGTGTACATGTTTGATTCCTGTTTGCTTGCTAGAACACGAAAACCTAAACCCAGCCTCAGGACGACTTTAAACTTCTCTCCCCGCATGCTTTCACATTATTCATCACTACAAGCTTAGGTAAAGAGAGACAGGCCTTGATGTCATGTTTTTCACAGACTCAGCACAAACAAGTTGTATTGCTCCAAAACAAGAGCTCATTCACCATCTGTCCTCCACTACAAAGTCACCCGCAGTCTCCCAGTCTCGGCAGACAGCTGAACGTGAGCCTCTTACGGCAGTGTGGCAGCGCAGGGGGAAGCTCCGCAGGGTGGTATCCTGACCAGACGAGCGTCAAGCGGTGTAAACGCGAGCAGTTAGCGTGCCGCAGTCTCGCCGTGCTTGGGTGGTGATCTGGACCAGAGATTACGCGTAGTCAGCAAGATGGAGATTAGTCGTAAACTGTAGTCAAACAATCCACACCTGTTTCGACAGGGAGAAATCACAACCATAGCACAACTGTGTAAAGATAAAAAAGTGTGTGTGTCCAATGATGTTCCGAACATCAACAGAGCGATCGCGAGCTGTCTGGCTCAGTATGTCTCTGTGCTACACAACAGCATGATTAAAGACAGAGTTCACCCAAAAATGAACATGCTGTCATCTTTTACTCACTTTAATGTCACGCCAAACACATACTGTATGTTTTTCCCCCTTTTTCTCTTTAGTTTATCAAACGGTTTCCTTGCATGTCAGATAGAAACAACTTTATAAAGCTCATCCTTTCTTCACAAGTACAAAATGCCACATTACTTTTATGAGAGACCGTTTGAAACAAATGTTTCAAAAAACGTTAGTGGCCTTTTTTACATATTCTTTGTTAATCTGGCTTAAAACCTTCTTGCAACAATTATACATAAATTGATAGTATACTATATAAACATATGTTAAACATGCACTTTTGAAAGATGTCTCTTATGCTGACCAAGCTGCATTTATTTGATCAAAGATACTGTAAAAACAGTGATATTGTGAAATATTACTACAAATTCACAGAACTATTTTAAAATATATTATTCCTGCGATCTAAGCTGAGTTTTCAGCATCATTACTCCAGTCATCAGTGTCACATGATCCTTCAGAAATCATTCTAATATGATGATTTGCTGCTCAAGTAACATTTCTGATTTTCAATTTGAATTTTTATTTATTTATTTATGGATTGATTGTGGAAACCATTACTCATTTTAGATGAATTGAAAGTATAAAATAACATTATAAAATCGATGCCACTTTTAAGCAATTGAATGCGTTCTTGCTAAACAAAAGTACTATTAATTTCTTTCAATTAAAAAAATAATAATTACTGACCCCAAACTTTTGAACGGTACTCTATATTTATATTACACTTTTATATAATGTTTAAAAATACATAAATATATATATATAAAAAAAAAACTAATGTCATGATTTTTGTCATGGAAAAAAACATTAAAAAATGTTACATGAAAAAATATCATTTAAAAAAAAGTAAATGTAAAACAAAATGTAGTTGTTTTTATGGTTCTACTACTGTCATATCCACACTTTTTTTAGTTAACAAAACTAAATGGTGACCGCTGGTTGTGGTCTTAGCCAAACAGCCACTATCGCCAGCTGTGTTTGTATGGAAAACAACAACTAGTACAATGCCAACTCTGCTTGTGTTCCATGAGTGCAAAAAATGTGTGATACGATGTGTGATACGAGGGTAAGTAGATGACAGAATTCAAAGTTTTGTGTCAACTCACCCTTTAAATAAGTAGAAAGACCAAGTTTGACCCAAACATTTGGCTGTTTGAACCCAGACAATGGCCTAGAGGCAGTGTAGCGTAGCCTAGCGCAGTTATCTAAGTACAGCGGGAATCTGGCCAGTTTTCAGTACAGTAAGCCACTACACTGCACTCTGAGACGAGATCCGGTCTTAAAGGTTAATCTCCCCATTGTGATTCATTGTCACTTTAGCATTTATATTCGGCTAAGCATCTCAGGATTCCCTCTTTTTCAGGTCTTTAAGCCCCCGTGGTTATCTGCACTATGACTTACTATCTGAACTCGACTCAATGAATCAGAGAGAGAGAGGGAGAGAGTCAGAGTCTAAGCCGGTAAGTTTTCTAAATGTCCCTTCAGCCCCGGTGAGGGAGAGCCACAGATATTTATTCAGTAAGAGAGAGAGAGAGAGGAGGATAAGCCTCTTTCTCACAGTGCTGTGGAAAAAAAGAGAAGCACAGATCAGATGTCACTGAATTCAGGCTGGTCTGGAAACAGTCTGGACTGAATGCTAAAGATGTGAGCGTGACTGCTTTACTACAGGTGGATCTGACTCATCTCATTCATTTACTGTCATTAGAGTGATCATAAATAAGATTTTTTTAATGCTCACCAAAGCTGCATTATACATTTAAAAATATAGGAATAACAGTAAAATTGTGAAATATTATTAGCCTTTAAAATGACCGTTTTCCAGTTGAATACATTTTTGGTATTTGGTGTCACATGATCATTCAGAAATCATTATAATATGCTGATTTGCTGCTCATTTTCTTATTATTATCATTGCTGAAAAAGTTTGTGCTGCGTAATATTTTTGTTGGAACCGCGATTTTTATTTTCATTTTTTTTGATGAATAGAAGAGTAAAAAAACATTATTTATTTGAAATACAAATATTAAATATATATATATATATATATAAAGGTATTTTATTAAGTTTTTTTTCTATCAATTTATGCACGCTTTGAAATAAAAATATTAATCTCCTACAAAAAAGTAAATAAATTAAATAATAATAATAACTTGCTGACCACAAACTTGCATGAAATGAAAAAAGGTCCAAAATTGACTGTATGCAAGTGAACACAATGGTTCTATCAATGCAAGCCTAATTTCATTCTTGGCTACAGCTTTATTTTGGCAGAAAAAAAAAAAGCTAAGCAAATTAGTTGAAGTTGAAATGCCTATTGCTAACACACTAATGGCAGATGCAATTGTTGGTAACTTTCACTTTCTTGAGTACTCAAGCTTGTTACCATAAAAGCAATGCACATGAAATATTGCAGTGCTGCCGGTTACCCAGCATGCTTTGGGACTGGGTGAATTCTGACCTGATTTGGGTTAAATTACTCAGAGAGACTGAATTTGTTTGAAACAGGTTTGCAAATTAGTAAAAGCCCCAGAATTGTGTGTAATATCACACTGTTGAGCTGTTTAATCACATACAGTAAGTGTGGCCATGTTTAGCATTACTTTTTCAAAGGTGAATAACAATATTTAGGCCATGAAAACACAAAGTCTTCAGAAATTATTTAAAAGAAGTTATCATCTAAGCTGGAGATTTCTCACTTTTTTACTTTGATTGAATTGAACATGTTTTGCTCACCATAACCCCATCACCTTTGAAAGTAACAAGTCAACCTTTCACACCGCTGCGGTGATTATATAAATGTTTTCATTACAGCGTATGTGAGGGGTGTGAAAAGCTGTCTTTTATTTCTTTTTTATCTATCAAAGCTTGTGTTTGTCAAGGAATCGATCGCAATGAATCACGAGCCCCAGTGATTTACAGAACGATTGCTCAATTGATTAACCTAATGAATCATATCATCCATCCAATTATCCATGAGACCCGCTCAACTATAGACCACTGAAGATCAATCAGCTGCAGCTGTGAAGGACAAGAGCGTTTGAAGGTGTGCAGATCTCTAACAAGACCAGAACTGGCAAACTATTGTTTCATATGCAAAGATTCAATACAAGACTTGTAGTATTGTGAATATTCCATGCTGTTCGGGCTCTTTCTTATACAAATTCAAGATTATACAAATTCATTCAAGGCACCATATTCTGCACTTTTGTAGCATTTAATTATTTTTCCCCTTGCGGTCCATATATAATATTAATGTTTTGTTAAAATAAATAAAAAATAAAATAAAATAAAAAACATATTCTGACCATGTAGTCCACATAAAATATTAATTAGCAGTATTAGTACTATTTTTAATTGTATTTTTTCCTAAAATGTTATTTATTTCTTATAGTCTGATCTGAATTAGTACTGCTAATAAAAATAATGAATGTTCTATAATATTAATTAGTTGTATTAGTAGTACTAATGTTTAGGTTTTCTTCTGTTACATGTGGAGTTATTGTTTTACGTGCTCTCTGTGCGGATGAATCTGCTTCCCCAATACGTCCAACTAGGCATATATCCGTAAAAATGTCATCTAAACAAATAAGTAACATATCTGCCACTTTTGCTCTGACCAAATAAATACATAAATGTTTTAAAATAAATGACATTACTGGCGTTTAGCTCTTAACGGTTTAATCAGAATACAGAGCAGAAGCGCGCTCTCTCACCATAGCAAAACGAGACAAAACAACAACAAAGATAGCTCGATACCTATCTGAATCAAGCTAATAAGTACTTGTTTGAGCACGTGAACAAAAATGCTTTTCTTTGAGAATTAGAGCACACATGCTCTAATGATAGCTCGCTACCTGAGCCTGAAATGTCTTACCTGTTCATCATTTTTAAAGCCATCTCGGGGTCAGTCTTCAGTCCCCTCAGATCTCGGAGTTGTCGCACCTCTTAAAGTGCCCATATGGGTTATGAAAGGTTCATATTTTGGTTTTGGGAGTCCCCAGCAACAGGCTGGCATGCATGCAAGGTCAAAAAACACTTTCATTTTCTTATAATATGCATTTGTTTTTACCTTATTTGCTCAACGACTCCCAAACGATTCAAACCCCTCCTTTGCGTGACGCTAATCTGCGGTGATTGGTCGATTACATTTAAAGCAGGGTTTGTGTGCTCAGTGCTGCTTTGTGTACAGCGTTACCGGGGAAACAGCTATTTTTAATGATCCAAAAGCGGCACCTAGTGGCAAAGAATGAATTTGCATTTTCTTTCAGAATTCTATCAAATTTTCCCCGGTCTGCGCTCACAACAAGTGAAAAATGCAAATATGATTGATGTCCAGGCACGTGCAGAGGGGGGGCTGTGGGTGCTTGAGCACCTGCCCATTTTCCCCTTGATGCCCAAAGTGCCCTTTTGTCAAGGCAAATTAAACGCCCTTTTGTGAAGGCCTGCCCAGTCTAACTATTAGTAAAATTAATTAATAATAGTTTAGCGGTAAATTAAATTATCCACATGATGACCTTTCATCTGACGATCTCATCCGGGAAGATCCCTCACGTTCAGACAGGCCTTTAGGGTGCCTTCAATAACGTCCGCGGCTGCCGGTAAGTGGAGTTCTCAGCGGAGCGTGTGTTTGTAAACTTATATTATTGAATTATTATTATTTTACGAGAACGGCGTGAACAGATCATGCACAGCTGTTATATTGCTGTGTGTAGCCTGTGGAAGCACTTTAGCTGCAGCAAGGGGCTACAATATTTTTGTTCAATGTTTTCCTAATGATAATTTTATGATTGGTTTATAAAGGCTACTACGAACACCCTTTTCCCATTTTATCACAGAATAATTCAGGAAATATATTTTATAGTTTATGTAACAAAATGATATGTCAATCAGTACTGCATTTTTCATATAGTTTATTTATTTATTACCTGAAGATAACTTGGAAAAACACACATAAACCATATATTTTCTCAATCTTTTATTGTCTTCACGTTTCATCAGTAAAAACGTTTCTGCTTTTTATTCAGCTCAGCTACAGCGATAGCAGAGTTTGTCCATATGCATGTGTTTCTGCGCGAGAGCGTGGCTTCGAGTATGAAACATGCACTGCACGAGAGTGTTCAGCTCTCCTGATAGTCATATCTCCTCATTTTGGATACGAATAATACGTCAGGTCATGTCTCTTTAATTTAAATCTAGGTGAAAACACCTGCTCGAGCTTTAATAAAGACAAATTTACATTTATTAAAATTAATATTAAAAATGCAGCTAACGTAGTTCTACACACAGCAATTCAAACAAAGGTGCTTGTTCTCTTTCGTTCCTGTTTAATTGGGAAAAGTTTAAAGCGCTTCGAGGTGCCTTGGTTATCTTACTAAAAACTATTCATACTTTGAACAATTATTATTACAGTATTTATATACGTAGAGTGCCTTAAAAATAATTATCACAACACTGGTAAAACAGGCTTATACTGATTTTCTCAGAATTTGTCCTCCGAATTATACTTATCAATCCTGTTTTTATAATCATTATCTACATTCAGAACAGAATTCTATTTTAAATAAGACAATATTTTTTTCTACAACAACAACAGTAGTGTTTACAACAGCAAAACCACCATACCCTGTCCAGAGTAGTTAAGAGGTGCAAAAAATGTCTTTAACTCTTAAAATGGTCTTTTCTGTTCTGTGTTTCTTTTTCAAACCTGCGTCAATTTGCTGCTGTATCAATACAGAAGCATCCATTTCGGCAAGCAGCACAGCCCAAAATGTGCACTTTGAGCATCCAAAGGTCTCTGCATTGATGTCAACATGAAACGGCTTGGGATTCGTTTTAAAAACGACTCGTTTCAATGATTCAGAGTCAACTCTTTCTTTTGAGAGACAATAACTTTATACACGGTGCACTTTCAGATTTAAAACTTTGCAGGATGTTTTCATTCACTTAGAGCTGTGTTACACACTGCATGAAAGATCATTTTCAAAAATCCATAATAGGGGCACTTTAAAAGGCATGCCAATATTTACTCTTGTTTTAGCACAAGCCTCTGTCACTTTCTCTTTTTGACTGCAGACTCTCCGCACTGTGATGTTAACGATGATTGCCTTTTGGATTTATCGATTAAATACGCCATCAAGAAGACAAGTGTAAAATTCTAAGCAACTAAGAACAAGTTACACCGTGTCTACACCGCCACCGCGCAGCAACAGCTAAAGTCATCAGAACAGGGTGTTCAACACACCATCGTTTCTGTTTAATAAACGTTTTGCACCGCTTTGTCTGGGCTGAACGCAGCCCGGGTCTTCGTTCTGTTAACGGACGTGACGTAGCCACACAAAGACGAATGATGTAAATTCCCACGAAATCTGACCGACACCTACAATTTTACACAATTATTTTAAGTTTACCATTGCAAATTGAGTTAATATAAGGAGACAGTTTTGAAAACTGACGTCTGACGTATTATGTATTTGCTTAATAATAGATTTTTCATTTGTAACAAAAATAAAAAAAATACATAGGCTACTGCATCTTTAAGTAAATTATGCTTCACATGGCAAGTCATGCACAAGCACAAATAAGATTTTCATTAAATAGTGACTGTGTATGCATAGACAGACAACCTGCCAATTTCACATCTGCTTATGTTCTTTAGGTCTTGGTCGTTCACAATGCTCATATTAGTGATTTCTGAATTTTAGTGAGGTCAGTCTGGAGCTGTGAGAGTTGTTGTGTGATGTTATGAGAGAGTTGTGTCTACAGTAGGCAGAAGGAACAGCTGGTGTCGGGTGTCCGGGTGAGAGTTGCCTCCGATGGGCATGAAGATCACCATGGGTACCGACAGTTGGGCCTGCAAAAACAAAGATTATGCCATGGAGCCGGAATGTGAGGGCGGCGATATCACTGTCTGAAAGAAAAGAGGGAAGAAGAAAGGAAGAGAGGAGATGAAGGTCTGTTGTGTGGCTGCAGTTGGCCGTGTGTCATGGTGTTACTCATAAGACATTAGCAGCAGACAGAGTTGAGAGGACAGGAATTTACAAGCTGACTGGGGTTCACTAACAGGGAATCAGTCCATGACACGATTACAAGAGGTCAAGGGCTTTTCATCTTTAAGTTGCCTAGCGTGGCTGCAGTTTTCAAACACTTATGTCCAGACCTGTGTGTTTAAATTCGGTGAAACATTTATGAAAAAATATTTAACTACACTGAAGGAGTAGTTCATCAAACCTATGATTTTCTTTAATGGAACACAAAATTAGAATGATATAAGGTCTGGGCCATTCTTTCCCAAGAAATGAAAGCAAAAAGAAAAAAAATGCATAATTAATATACTTTAATCATTAACAAGCCTGATACACTTCAGGAATCCTGAAGTGCCATATTTGAGTGTGTGTAAAATGCAAATGAGTTTAAAAGTTGTATAAAAGTTGAATAATAGGTATAACAGAATAATTTATTCCTTTTTAAAATTTGACAGGCAGCTAAAATACATCCATTCATTTATATATACACCTTTTTGATTCAAATCTGTTATATTTTAGTAGTCTGAAGAGGACAAAACATCTGATTTTCACAAGCTGATTCAAACCACTGATTAAAATCAACATTAAACTGTTATTAATTGTTCTCAATGTAAATCTGAAAATGATAGCTTTTTTTTAAACGTACTCATTTAACTTCATGTATGATTTTACCTTCACAGCTGTTTTACTCCTTTTGAATAAATAAAAATGAGAAAAAATAAGATTTGATAATCAGAAGTTTATCAAATTAAACAAATTCATGTGTTTTTTTTTCTTTTATACTTTGTATTTTTCCACTGCTGTGGTTTATTTTATTTCATTTTGAACTGAACTTGTTGCAGTGCATTATGGGACTCCACAGAAGATAGCAATTTTGTATTAGAATATGGTACCAATAAACAGAACCTTTAAGCACATCGTTTTAGACACATTTTATTGTTTAAAAAGCAAAATGTCATATCGTCATGGATCAATAACGTCATGCTTTGATCAAAATCGCTGTGACTGCAAAACTAATTGTCCTAATAATAATAATGACAACAGATGCTTTCTGCCTGCCTGCCTTGCCTAGTTTTGATTGCATGACCTCGTGACCTTTGCCTTTATTTGAGAGCACACGGGCCGCAGTAAATGAATGAGCGGCCATCTCCACCAGACTGAGGTTATGAAGGATTATTGACTCAGGTTTTATAAATATTTAATGCTCACATTAAAAACTATGGCAGAGGATGGCCATTAGGCCACCGTAATAAAGAGGCTTTCTGTGTGATTGAGTGAGGTGAGGGCTGAGCAGGGGCCGATCAGGGGCCACTCTTTGATGAAGACGCAACAGAACACGGGTGGAAGGTTCTGTCCTTGCATTTATTTAATACTGGAAAAACACGCAGCAGGACTGGACAGTACGGCAGCGTCGCGCTTCAGCTCGGCAGCTGCCCACCATAATTACTTCAGCGGACCCGACTTCATGTCTTTATGGCTGGTGATAGAGCGCAGAATAATTATTTTTAACTTCATAAAGCTTATAGTTGCATCGTTCCGCGCTGTAGTCGAAGCAAAACATTGGACATTAGCGAATTCCCATAACGCACGCTGTAGGATCTGCATTTGTGGTACTTTCAGTGGCGTTGGAGGATGATAAATGCTCCTTCATACATTTATAATGTAACTGTGGTCATTTTTTGTTGTTTTATTTGGTTATACAAGATTGATATACTAGCAAAGAAACAGATGCTCGTGTACAGCGTCGCAGCAGCCGTCTCCAACAGCGGACGTTTGCCCGAATGGCAGGCGACCAAAAATCGATCCCTAATCTGATTGGGGGATGTTTTATTACCTCTGATAGAATTTAGATTTTCTCTGAAGCAATTTCTTTGGCGGATAAAAGAAGCTATTTAAGGGTAGAACAGGCGATTTCATTCTCTGGGTCCGTATAAAGACTATTGTCCAGTTTGTTCATTGTGCTAATTGTAGGAGACACCGATAGGCCCCGTGCAGTGTCCTCGGCAGGTAGACGCTCGAGTTATCTGGCTACAGATCACCCGGTCCAGGCAAATAGGCACAACAGATCACATTCAAATGCTGTTCTTTGGCATATTGACACTGCGGCTATCAGCCGGGCCTGTTATCTGACTGAAGCCCTGATCTATGCCAGCGGGCGGCTGCATAATAACCTGTGAATCAGTTATGCAGAGACTCTGCCTCCCCTTAATTGTCCACATTGTGAGTAAGAGAACACGCGGCGAGCGCCGTTGTCTTGATGAGAAATTGACATTTTCTGACCTGCTATCCGGAGGCACTCAGAAAGACAGATAAGATAGGTGGTTGTTTTAAAGCAGGGAGGTTATTCTTCTAGGACTGTGCAGATGAGTATGGATTGACGACCATGACTATGAACTATGAAGGGTTTCGCCACCTCTTTTAGACAAGTGATAACCTTGGCCGTTGAATGCATCGACTGATTGTTTGCAGTTAGTTAGAAAGTCTCCAGGGACCCTGTGACGATTTTCAGTGCGCTAAATTATGGTGGCGACACGTTAACTTGTGCTGTTTAAAACTTTGACAATTTTGATTTGATTTCACCACGGTTTTGCACTATTTTTAACTAAAAAAAGCAAAGATTGTTAAGACAGACTTTGAATGTTGGCTTGAAAAGCTGCATTTATTTGATCAGTATAGTTATAATGTGAAATATTGGTACAATTCAAAACAACTGTTTTCTATTTGAATATCTTTTGAAATATAATGTATTCCTGTGATGCAAAGCTGAATTTTCAGCATCATTACTCCAGTCTTCAGTGTCACATGATCCTTCAGAAATCATGCTGATTTGCTGCATTTAATATTTTTATCAATGTTCAAATGGTTGTGCAGCTTAATATTATTGTATTTATAAATGTCTTATAACTGTCACTTTTGATCACTTAAATCTGTCCTTGCTGAATAAAAGTATAATTTCTTAAGGGCTGTTCTTAGGCACATAGCAAGGTGGCAAGAAAAACATGATAAAAGATGTCAGTATTCAATAAATTATTGCATTTATGAATATTAGCCAAGTTGTAGGCTGTTTAATGCTCCTAAGCAATTAAAATGATAAAAGAGGCGAAGTTGGCACAAGAAATCAAAACTTACCCTATTTACTTTCTTAATGCATGTTCCTTATTGTGAATGATTCATCAAAACACATTATTTGAAATGAAACAGTTTGTCTTTTTTTAATGTAATAACTTGATGAGCCTCTGAGAAACTTATCCAACCATCTGACCACTTTTTACATTTCCTGACAGATAAAATCAAGTTTTTTTATTCTTCACTTGTAAATATGTCAGATTATTGAAGTCAATGGACTTGAGCATGTTGACTTTTTATAGAGAATTGAACTGATATCAGCTGTTTTACCAATTTGGTGACAATTTGCACAAAAGCTTCCAAAACGTGTTGAAAAGGCCCATTTGACTGTTAAATCCAGTGTGTTTAAAAGAAGCCACGAATCCCTGCGCTAGCTGCTGTAGGTATCAGATCTAACTGGGCTCCTTTAGCCTGTAATTGCTCAACTTACATTTCAAACACTGGGCTCAACGAGGCATCCAGTTGAATCAGTTATGGAGCAGCTTCCTGATGAGACAGAGACAGTGAAGCTCAATTCTACAGTCAGCTCACTAATGACCTTCAACAAGGTTAGCACCGGCACTGTCCTCCGCGTTCACCCTCCGCGAGCGCTACGTCTAATGATGCATGCATGACTGACAAACCCCATGTGGTTCTGCAGGTTATAATTCACATCATGTGTTGATGAAGAGGTGCACCTACTCCACTAATGATGTCTTGTTAAATGTTGATGGAACTGAGACTTTTTCCATTTTGCAGTTGTCACAAGTCTGCCGTCTGGATGAATCGCAGAGAAATATCTCCCGGCTTCCTATCGAGCGAGGCCAAAACAGCGCACGCAGTGGAGTGTCCGGCGTGAAATGGCAGTTGTTCTTCAGGGATCAATGCGTTGACCAGGAGGGCCTCCCTCCCCTGGAGACTGTCATTTCTTCTAGGAATTCACAGAAGTGGAAGATGAAAGCCTCATGTCATCGGCTCACCCAAAAACACCCAGCCATAAGAGTCTCAGCCAATGCCACATCAAGGCCAAGGCCGGAGAGAGAGACGGGGCCGCCATCTTAGCAGGCTCTGCTTCATAACTGCGGCGATTTATACCGATCAGATGTGACAGCCCTCCAAGTTGACTTTTTTTCTTGTTAATTGTTGGCGTTTTTCATCTCTGTCCTTGCCTTGTCGTTTATAATCAGCTAAATCAAGAAATCAAATGTTTGTGTCATTTTTCCACCAGTTAAAGTATTGCATTTAAACAATAAGGTACAAGAGGCTGCGCTAAAGTCTGTTGTTAGTTACAAAATTTGTGTTTTTAATATTTTTAATGTTGCTTTACCAAGCAGTTTCATGAAGTACCAGCTTTCTGCTAGAAAACCATCCATGACATGCTAACTCTGACTTAAAAGTTGCTACATTTTAAACAGATTATGAAGGCATACATTTTTTTTATGTTATTAGCATGACTGGAAATCCATATTGAGGATCTAGGGAAAAAAAATGCTTTATACTATTTTATTTTTTTACAGCATATGTACGTTTATATTAATCTTTTACAGAACTGCAAGTAGATAGATATTAAAAATCACTAATAAAAAACAAAGTTTTATTTTGTATATTGAATTGTTTGAAAAATGTACATTTGTAGATTTTGTGGATTCTTTGTAATTATTATTTTTTTCATATGTGCCCTGTTTTAATTTTTTTAATGCATGGCTGTTTCTAGAGCGAGAAAAGACAAAAATAAGATTGCAGGGAGAAATTAGTCACAGACAAGAAATACTTTAATTAAATATTATGTAAAATGAACAACTTTGTACAATAAAATGTAGAAATGTGGCCATAAAACAACTCAAATAAAACCATACATGAGCCAGAAAAAAGGCATTTGTTCTTACAGAGCTCGTGTTTAGTAAAATCTTCCGAGTATGGGTACTTAATTAGACTAAAAGACAAAACCAGAATGCAGAAATGATGAAATCCACAAATGCACTTCACGTAACCTTGAGTTTTTCTTACTTTCAGGGTGACCTCACCGGCTCCTCCACTTGGCCGAGCTTTGTTGAGCCATCACAAAGCAAATACATTGTACATTCATCATTTCTTTCCTTCTACAGCTGCCTTTGCTTCCTGCAGCTAAAGGAAACTTGTGTGCCGATTGCCAAGAGGAAACATCCGCTTTTGGATTGAAACAGAAAGAGTAGCACACTGCTGAACATTACAACATTTACAAAGCCCGAAGTGCAAAGAATAAGAGCTCAAAATGAAAGCCTCGGATAGGGAAAAAAATCACTGCGTCTCATTTGTGGATTTTGGCACGACCCGGAAAATCAATATCATTGAGAGAGAAAAGTGTAAGAAGGTGATATGATTCGGCTATGCTACGGTGTCATGAGTTACTTACAAAATGTCATTTACAATATAGAACATCTTCATCTTTGTTGTCCATATATGATACAAAAACTAACTTTTCATTTGTTTTCATTCCCTTTGAATGCTGTTTTACTTGAGGGAATAAGGTAAAATTAATGTTAAAAAAGACAAACTGACAAAATAGTCCAAAAAGATGAGGGGTCACAATAATTATTTTTTATTTTAGTAAAAAATGTTTGTGCTTTTTACACCATTGATCTGAATGGAATAATGAGATTCACTGTGGTGTACGTTTGTCATTAAAACAGCAGAAAGGTTCCTCTCAGGAGATTCACTGGAAAGCCTTTGACAGAGCTTTTCTTCTGACATATTTTAATAAACATTAGCAACTGATGTATATTTCCATAGCAGATATTTTTTCTTCCCTTTTTTTTTTTCCTTCTTGATCCCTGTAAACATGGTTCAGTTGTGTGGCAAAGTCATGGTGGCAGGTAAAAATGACTTTTTACATTCTACAAAAACAAAATTTACAACCACAATTGGATTCCCCCCCCTGGGGCGGCTTGACATGCACTTTATCTACTAATATTATTACAGCCAGGTGACACAAACAATTTATTTGACTATACAACAAACAGGTTTCTTTCAAAAAAGTACTTTTTTAGATAACTTAAAAATTAATATAAAAATAAACAATGGATTTGACTGCTCCTCGAAATAGCAAATAAACAAACAAACAAACGAAAATGGACGGAAGGTCTGATGGCATAAAAAAAAGTCTGAATTACAAATGAAACGCGCAGACGATACAATCTATCGGTTACAAAACATCGAATGTAGGCGATGATTCTTGGCTAAACCTTCATCGTAATTTCGACCGTGGAAAACAATACACGTGAGATCAAAGAAAACGATGGAAAGCAATATACAAAAGTTCAAAGATAAATACAATATTTATAATCGATATGTTACAAAAAATTCCCTTAGTGACCGCAAGTGTTTGTGTGAAAGTGTTGCAATGTATAAGACAATTTTACTCCTAACTGTAGGAATAAAACTCTGTACTAAATATTTAAGTGAATCTGGAAAATTCAAGACAAGTGTATAAATATTTAGCTACAACTTTGGCAAAATCACAAAAGTCTACAATTGTATAACCACATACAAAACACATTAGGGAGTAAGGAGCTAGAGGTATAAGGACAACTTTCTGGTACAAGAAACAGACTTCACAGTAGCCTAAGAATGCAATAGTATACAGTGCTAGCAAAAAGTTGAAAAACATTGCAGATCACACTCGCTTTACAGGAAGCTTTAGCAGTGGAAATATTTTCTTTTTTTTCTTTTTTTGTCTTTTTTTAACCAACAGACAGTAGCGCTCCGTCTCTGTTAGTGTGCTTGTTGAAGGCAAGAGAAGAATTTTTGCAATATCAAAGTTACAACTTCTACCTACAATAAGTTACAAAGTTCATTTCCGCCGAACGAACTGAACGATAAGATCTCCTCTGTCGGTTCCTCGCACCGTTCGCTCTTCCTTGCCTTTCTTTTTGATTTATAAATCATATATTTTATATTATTTCCAGTTTATTGGCTCTGTATATATTGGCCCCCTTTTTATTACCACAATCAAAATAATAAAAAAGCAAAACGATAAACAAAAATAATAATAATAAAAAAGGAAAATGAATTCACATTATGAAGATGTGCAGCGGCAGCACATCGGTGAAAGAGAAACATTCTTACACATTTTTTTTTATCAGTGTTTTCATCAAATGGCATATCCACAATGTTTCTTCCCACACATAGCAAGAACTAGACATAGCCAAGATTAAACCAGAAATGTTTATACAAAATAGGTACGTTTTGTTCTTTTTTTCCCCTTCGAGATCGTGAAAATATGACAAGAGATTCAGTCAATAAAATAAAACTGTTCATGACGAAGTCGCTTGCATTTCAATTTCGAATAAACTCTTTGAAACAAAGTGTCTTTTTCCTCTGAATAACAGAATTAGCTGCTGATTAACTTCATGACGAATGACGACTTCGAGGAGGATCCTCCGCATAACATACTACGCTTCGTCTCGGTGAGGAGACGGCAGCTTTACAAGGGAAGGGAGTGCAATTTACATGGGTGGGACCACCAGTCCGGACATAGCTGCAAGAGAAAGAGAAACAATTTTAGCACGGGAGGTCCCGAGACGCCACGCGGAAGACAAAAAAGAACACAGCAGTAAGTATGTCACTCGCATTTCACAAAATACTCGACTCGAAAGGCGCTGGGGATGTTTGTAAAATGGAGGCTGTTGCTGTCGGGGGCCGACGGGGGAGGGTTGGGAGTGATTGAGTGAAATGTGCTTCACCGACAAGACGTGCTGGAAGGACTTCACTTTTTGAAAGAGGAGCTTTCTGACATTTTGAGGAGAAAGCATCCTGGCTCCCACATGTGTGATATTTCTCTTAGCGTTTTGTTAATGGCAAACAGTGGGCCAGACTCCCAGGAGAGGGTCCCTGCTGACAGCCGAGAAACAACACGGTCACTTCTGCTAACGTCACGTAGACCCGTGGTCTCCCCTCCTCAGTCAGCAACCAGACACCCCTCGGCTTTGCCCAAATTGAAATCTTCGCCTCGCTCCCTCCTGCCATTACTGGAGCCGAGTGGATGCTGGAAAACCATTTGCATTCTTCTGTCAGCCTGTATTTCTCCCCCCCAGTCTCTCCTTATCGTGACATCTAAAGAAGGCTGGACTAGGTCGTCGCACGCCCACCTCTCGGCCCGCCCGAACGCAGAGATTGATGCACTCGCTCATTTCCGCAATTAGGTGTCTAGTGAAGTGCCAGGGGAGGGCAAACGGGAGGAAAGCTCTTTTGCCGCTTTCAACTTATTTGTAGAGTCATGCTTGGAGTGCTTTTAAGTTTACCAAGGCATCTGATGTTGTGGCATTCCTCATTAATTTCTGCAAACCACATATTAATAAGTAGATGCATGTAGCGGCATGAACTTTAATTTCTCAGTTCATTAGGTCTAACATTATTAATCTCGCTTGCACACGCTATGGCTAAAACATGTTTTCAAAGCAAACAACTGGGCCTTGACGGAGAGCAAATACGAGCGCACTAAACAGCCAGAGTAAGTCTTTAATTTGCCGAACGATGCCGCCCTGCCGAGAATATGGTGAGCTCCTTCCCTCTCGCTCTTTCTTCTTATAATCACATTCAACCTGGGTTATAATCACTTCTTCTGCTGTTAAGTTTCTCTCCGGCGATGTTATTTGACATCAGATGAGCGAGCATGGCGAGGCGTTAACGTTTCTGCCCTTTCGGATCCGTCATTTGCGCAACTATTGTAGGAAACATGAATTTTTAACTCGAGGACGAGGGGGCCACGTACCGCCAATGTAAAGAGAATATGGAGACGTACGTCGAGCTCACTTTGAATTCAAAAGAGCCGGTGAATCATGGAGCGGCAGCGTCGATTTCGTTTGCGCGAAATTATACCGAATTACAGCGCTCCCAGCCACTCGAGTACGAAACCTCACGAGACACTTAACTTTGCTCAATCATTAATGAAAGATAAATAAATCAATAAACACACCCACACATGCACATGCATTCTACATGCCCACATGCATAATGCGTTCTTGCACTTATCCGACCACTCATCCGTCCATCCATCCGCCCATCCACGCGTAAATGCATAATTGATGCGGGCGGGAGGCCGTGTTCGTTAAGCGGCGGTGGGGATGGCGGATGGGTGGCGTCTGGGTACCAGAGTGCAATAATGCGACCCCACAGGTGAGGCAACTGCGGGGCGTTCTAAAAGCAGGGAGTCGGCTCTCACCTTGAAGTCCATTGCCATTTGCACTGGTGCAAGAAGGAGGTGGAGATGCTTGGGGCCTGACAACTGGAGCAAAGGCGCTTTTTTGTTTCACTGCAGAGATGACATTGGCAGGTGAGAATGAGAAAATGCCGTGTGTACTGCTACAGTTTGAAGAGAGGCTGACCGAAGAGGCTGCCATGGTAGGGCTCGACGGAACTACTGCAACAAAGCAGACATAGTCACCACTCAGAGAGAGTTCACTTCTTACAGACGAAGAGTCAGAGAGCCGGGCCTCGCCTCTTTTTCAAATCATATTCATGGAATGAAAACAAATCAGGGAGAAATGGTCATGAGGATATGGGGGGAAATTTGGGTTGTGGGTCTTTTTTGGGGGGACCAAAACAAACGAGCAAATCATCAGGTAAATGGAGTTGGAATGGGATATGAGATGTCCTGCCTTGGCCACTTTCTGGATAATAGGTGTTCTTATCGACTCTGACTAGGTAATTTTGCCGAAAACATTAGTTTTTTTGTTTTGTTTTGTATTGTTTTTTAGATTTTGAGTGCTGTTTTGGTGGCCTGCTTTATAATTGCAATTGCTTTTGTTTTTCAATCGGCTGCTTTGATTGGTCGGATTCGCTAAATGTCTCGGTTGTTCAGCCTCCAGAGTCACCCCTCCTTTTATCCAGTAGCACACATTCCCAAAAGATAACAAAACAAACCAACAAACAACCAACAGAACAACAACAGAGGAGTGTCAAAAGGAAAGGGAAGCACAGGTGGGTGACAGAGAGAGCGGGGGGCTCGTCATTACCTTGATACTTACTGCCGTAGGGAGAGTTTGCTGAGGAGCCGTTCAAGAAGCCCGGTGAGCTGGGCACACCCAGGTTGGTCATTCCCGCGTTGCCGTAGCCGTTCATGCTGTTGCTGATGGTGTTGTAGTTAGACTGCTGCGGGGTGCTGCTGGGCACGTAACCGCGAGGAGACACACTGCTCGTGTTGCGACTGTAGCCCACTGCGGACGGAAAGACAACGGTTAAAATCTGCCACAGTGTTCAGAATCTATAGAATTCTTGAGGTAGGTGTCATCGTCTGTTTCAAAGGTTTTTTAGACTATTTATTAGCACATACATGTATATCAAATTTAAATAAATTAAACAAGTCTTTGAAAACAGTTCCTACAGTCATGCCATGCCTAGACAATTTCCCCCCCCGTACGATTTGCACAGTAATGCATCCTACTTTGGTTTCATGAGTACGGCCCAATGTGTTAACGTGGCCGGTCCACACAGCTGTGCGTTAAATTCACCTCCATGTATGCAATGAGGATATTCAGCGTCCGAGCGTGTATTCCAGTGTGATTTTTCCCTGTCCTGACCTGAGTGGAGGCAACAATGGAACAGGTGTAAACCTATTATCAGTACACTGGCTAAATGCAGTGTGTGAGATAGCGCTGCGTGTTCTGGCAGGCTGGCAGCGGAGAGATGGGGACAGGGTCAGGCACCTCCTGGGATCTATGCTATACACAGCCAGGAAAGATAAAGCTGCAGCCGGCCTGTGCCATGATTCATGCTGCTAGCAGCTCGCTAATGTTCGCTAATCGTTGCAAGCATCTTTCTAGAAATGTGTATAACTCATTTTGATATTCGCAGATGAACTACAGTGGTTAGCGGGTTCTCTTGTCTGGCTATGGTGGTTAGGCTGTCTGGAGGGGCTTTGGTGGTTATCTCTTAGACTGACAAGCCTCCAGTTTGGCCAGTAAACCACCTTAGTCTGGTTTAAGCTTTTAACCGCAGGGTTCATTGGAATCTACATGCTAAACTTCATGCCACATACCTTGTGAGGTCTCTGAGACGTTGACGGCGAGCTGACCGCCGAAAGAGTTGACTCCCATCATTCCGCCATGAGAGGCCGTGTTGGCGAGGGACGGGATCTGGTTGTGGTTACGTGGGACGCTATACAGAGCCTCTGCGATATCTGCGGCCCTCTTAAGGATGATCTCCTACCACACAGAAACAGAGAAAGGAGAGTTATCGGTTTGTTCTTATAAGAACTTGAGGCCAGAGATCTGAACTCAGTAGGCGTCATTTCTAAAACGCTTATGTGCAAATGTATGTAAAATATTTTTATACAAAAAATTATATTAAAATACTTAAATACAGAGTAATTTTTTTATATATAATACTTTTTATATATAAAACATTATATCTATATATAAATGGCATTTTTACTACACACACATACACACACACTCACACTCACACACACACACATAAATATGTATTTTCTGTCTGTATGTAAACATAAATGACAGGACGTTTGCATTTGTTTCGCTGTAGTTGGATTGCAGTGTCTTCACCTCTGTGCTACTCGACTGGGGGAAAATAATGTAATGGATAATTTCTTCTGAATATGTATTAGACCTCTAAAGCATAGCTGGACCGCTCAGTAGAATATATTCCAGAAGTGCACCTTTTAGGGCCAAGTTCAAGGTTATCCTCCCATTTAAATAAGCCTGTATATGGCTGTGCGCATGTGTTTTGAGTGATTAACTCGTCACTTTGCACCAAGAGCCGTAGCCAAGAATTAAATTGCGAAAAAGGAGAAGAAGAAAAGAAAAAACAAGCTTTCACCCGGCTACAGTACAAAGGCCCCCAGCTAGCTTTGAAACATACAGGAATGTAGCAAAAGGAGACGAATGCTGATTTAATTACATCCACCGTGCAAAGGAAGAGAAAAGGTGCTTCATTAGCATGAGTTTGTACCTGGTTGTTGTGTGGCATCCCGTACAGCGCTTCCACAAGGTCAGCGGCTCTCTTTAGCAACACCTCCTGCAATATACATCCAGAATGCAACATAATCAGTCATAAAGACGTATAAACACCATCAGCCAGTACATTGCACATGAACAATAAGCGTGCATGTGGGTCCGGGTAAATTATAAGCGCTTTATCTCTGGTTGGGAAAAAATACACAAGCTGACGAGCGGAAATAAGTCGTTTTTAATTATATATTATCAAATGCATTCTTTTATTTCTTAGTCACATTTCATTTGACTTAGTTAGACTAGTGAAGTGGTGTGTAACTTAAGCTAAATGAGTCAACATAAGGACTTGCGTTTCAACGACGTGGCCTTGTGGGTATTAAACAAACAAACACTAGCACGCCACACCGAGTCAAACACAGACGCTGCGTTCGCCTGCTAATTCCACGCACTTTAGCTCAGAAGAACAATGAGTCATTTTCCATATCTTAATTAAACTGGCAGAGTCCTCAAAGACAACATCTCACCCCTAATTCATGCCCCAAATTTGCAGAAGAGTTCAATGCCCATTCCTCTTTCTTCAGGACAATAAAGTGAATTAGCTCGGGTTAATCTAGTTCTTTCATAATGACATTAGGACATTTTTCAATTAACCCTCTTTCTCTGGCTGTTGTAAAGGACTTCATAAACGACTTCCTCTCCAGAGCGGGCTGAGAGGCTGTGCCCTGGGACACGGACGCCGGGAACTCTCGCTTATCCCCGCCTGCAAGCTTTCGCCTGACTTATAACACAACAAGGATTAACCTGCCGCTTATTTTCCCTTCAAAAATCACACCTAAGCTGCCAACGAGGTGCGTGCGGCAGGGTCTCCAAAACGTTTTGCACAGGTTGCCACTTGTTTTCCTCTTCCAAGAGCTACTTTTTGGAAATTTACATTATATTGTTTTCGCATTTTAGCACGTCTTGAACTTGCTGACTTGCTTTTTATCGATTTGCAGGTCGCGTTTGAGTGTAACCACATTCACGGCATTGTCCTTGCGGGTGCGAAGCGCGGAGCGCCTTCATCATGGCTCGATGGCTATTTCATTCCCATGCACAAGCGCCATGTTGGATCCATATTTATCAAGATTAATCACAGGCCCGTGCGTTTTATAGAGACGCACTCCAAACCTGAGCCTAACCGGATGACTGCTTCTTCAAATGGGCATTTACCTCTGAAATTGGGGGCTGCGTTTCATGTTGCATGCGTCTAGTTTGCATACAAATAAAGAATTACACTTGTCATTCAGCAGGTAGTGTCAATGAAAGGCCCAGCTGTGCTAGTCCGGCTCTCGGCTCTCTCTAAGCAAGATTAAGTGTTTTTCTGAGCCGCTAATAATTACTCATCATCTCAGTCATCATATCACAAGACGTCTTACATGCCTCCCAATTTCACCCGACGATTATCGCAATTAACATCGCCGAAACCTCGCCCCGGCCAACACCTACTTGAACTTCTCGTCCATATGGCGGCCAAGAGGAGGAGGAGACGTAAGGATAGTTTAAGAAAACGACGCATACCCTCAACTCTAATCTGTCATTTGCCATGAGGTGCATTTCCTAATGAACCGGATTTAGCGGTGCACGCTGAAGTGGGAGTCTATGCGTGTCGAACACGTCGGCCAATCTGCGGAGGAGGCTGTGAATGAGTTTGTTTTGTTCCAGCATGCCCCTCTCATCTTCACGGCCTCACGCTGAGAATATGATTAGCGGTGAGCGGTGTTCGAAAAGCATTTCCATGTAAATTTCAGAGCGGCGGCGTTAAGTGTAATTGACTCCCCTTCTTTTTCTGCATCGACACGAGATTCCAGGTTAGTCCGGGAACTATTTAAGCCCGAAACGATCCCAGGGCTTGTTTCGTGACAAATGCGAGGGCTTATTATTACAAGAGCTCATTGTTCCGCCGGTGGACGAGAATCGTTTAAATGGAAAACTTGTTATTATCACTCTTGACTATCGTGAGTGGTATATATCACCACTGTTAAAGAAGCCAAGTGAGGTGAGGGGCTGGAGGTGCTAATGTCATTATAAAAGTGTAAAGCAATTATTCTGTTAGTTCTTGCCTGAGGTGATGAATACATTGAGAAGTGCGAGGCCAATACGTGTAGCTACCTCGCAAAAGCCAAGAGAGAGAAGATGAATTTTAATGCATGGGTAATTGCTCAACATGAATGCATTTCTAATAATTTTTCTTGGATATTAGATTGAACGGGAAGCGGAATAGATTGGTGTTTGCGAGCTGAAACAGGATGCAAAGAAGCTAATGGAACTGATGAATGCGAGAATACGGCCGACAGGTTACCACTATATGATTCGCAATAAAGATTATTTGATGGCACGTACGCGAACGTATGGAGCCTGATCAGATTTTCATTCCAATGTTTGTCTCAGCCTTATATCGAGACAAATGGATGACACTGATTTCAAACAAGGACTTAAAAGAAAGAGGATTGGAAGGTCCCTTTAGCAATCTCCTGCCTCATCACATGAGTGACTTCACATATTGCTTTTTACTTTCTCTCGCCGTCTTCGTATATAAACGCGTTCATTGGACGCCCCTCCCCTTGGATCGAGCACTAAATTTTGATTTGATCTAAAATTAGGGAGGTAAACTGCAATTCCGTGCAACTCGTACTATGAATATGTTAAGAATTACTAAAGTATTGGTACTATAAAAAAGTAAAATAATTGAGAATACTTGTGTTTTTAATGTTAATATTTAGCAGTTGCATGTCCAAAGCAATACATGCATGCCATATTGGCTTTCTGTCTGGCTACAATCCCCCATCAGACCTTGTGCATTGTGGATCCCTGCCTGAAAAGAAGGAAGGAAGAGGAAAACGAAAAAAAAAAACAATCCAGGAATCGATATCAGGGCGTATTATCAACTCTACAGCGGAGTAGAGCGGGCGAGCATGAGTGTGACGGCTTTACCTTATTGCTAACACACTGTGTACATCCCTCCCCCCCAAAACCTCTTATTACAGCGGTCTGTCTCCCACCCGTAACATCTAATGCAGCCGCTCCTCCCAGACGCTCTGCCTCTTATTGAGAATATGTGTAAGGGTCAATTGCTGCTTTGCGTGGAGCTGGCTGTGACCCTCGAACACGATAGAGGTGCAGACGGCTGCGGTAACTATGATGAATCACTTGGCACTTTCATTTACATGCTGCTGAACTCACATTTGGGTCCATTAGAAGCCAAAATCAAATATTTATGTTGTTTATTGGAACTGCTCTGGTGTGATGGCCCAGTGCTGAGGGTTTACCTGAATTTGAGATGAGTGAAATTGCATGCACATGAATAAAGAAAAAAGCCATTTCCATTTATTTTTTGTTATTGATGCTATTGTGTTTTTCTTCTTTTAATATAATATACATATAATAATAATAATAAAATTAATAATAATGATAAAAGTATTTAAACAAATAATTGAGACATGTAATCACATGCACTTTTGATAAAATATAAAAAAAATAAATTGAGATGTGTGAAATTGCATGAACATAAGCAAAAAAAAAACATTTCCATCTTTTTTAATTGCATGCTATTGTTTTTTCCCCTTTTTTATATAATAAAATATACGAAGTATAACAGTAATAATAAAAATTAAATACATAAATAAATACATAAATAATATTTTTTCCAGCTTCAGAAATGCTCAAGCGGAATGGCTTTAAAAAAAATTATTTCTTTTTTTTTGATAATGGATAGTTTAAAGCATTTACTGGAATGAGATTTCCTGTCCAGATATTGGCCTCCACAGAGACAGACAGCCAAGTGTAATTGAAACACATCATGTGGCGCAGGGCAAAGTCTTATGGGTTCTTAGTTTGGTGCATGTCCGCGGGACGCTAGCGCTGAGACAACGCCATTCCAGAGCTGTTCAGTGGAAGTTAATGATAGCGGCTGTTCCCATGCTGTGCTTTAATAGATATTTGTATGATATCTGTTATTAGGCCTCCGTGGTGGTCAGCTCTCGCCGAGCACCCACGAACAGGGTACAAAATAATCTCTTAACATATTATTAAGAAAAGCCCTCGGCGCCGCGCCGCTCTCAGATGGGAAATTAGCACGTTTTCTATTAGCCGGGCACAAGTCATAGATCCTATCAAAGCTAAATGAGCAAAAAAAAAAGGAGGGACGAATCAAAGAATAGGAAATAGAAAAGGTCCGACAGGCATGCTTTGTCTTTCATGTCACACATCAAAACAACAGAACTGTGATACGTGTCGACCACATGGGAACTGCAGGCAAACTGCATGGTTTGTGGAATTTAAGCGGGGGAAAAAAATAAATAAATGAAGCTAAAAGCCCAGAGAGAGGGCTTGCCCATATTAACGTGCGCAAAACTCATTTATTAACCTGCTAAGACAAGGACTTTTAACGGAAAGCTCTGTAAACAAAAGATTAAACTGGATCTAGCTTTGGAAAATGAAAGGAAAACAAGACCAAAATAATCACACATCTGAAAAAGGCCTCTGCTTAGATTACAATCGCCACTGCCTACTGGGGTGGAAAAATACTTAATTGAACCATTTCGACGTGCCGAAAGTTTGCGCGATTCTGGCGGAATCCAAACACGGCGGATTGCATAGTGATGACTTGCCAAAAGCGATTGCATACGCTTGCTCATCTAGCCAGTGAATTGTTTCCCGTTTTGACATTTCTATGATAAATAGCTCTTTCACACACACACACAGAATCACTAACCTTGGGCAACCTCTCCGGATCACCTGGATGTCTGGGAATGACCTTCTGCAGTCTCTGGAAGCCGTAGTCAATAGTTGGTTCGTTCAAAGCTAAACCGCAAAACAAGAAAACGCCATCCGTTAGCATCCAGCGCAGGCAAAACAAATGAACAGATTTGTGTTTTCATCATAAATGTTATTACATTCGCTCTTGAGAATGTATGCACCCATCATGCATTTTATTCCAGATAGGTCTGAACATTTGAATAAATGGTAATAACGTGCTGTGCAATACTCCGTCAGAGCCACATCTATCACCTCTCCTATTTGGAAGAACGAGGCCTATAATTGATCAGATAAATTTGAAGGAGTTAGCGGATACATTATGAATGAAACGGGCATGCTCATACAAACTCACACACGCTCGATTGCGACTGTCAACCCTGTGAAGTCTGCATCAGTCCTGCTTCCTGAAGCACCCGCTGGATTTATGGGCAACGGGCGATGATGACATATGTCTGGCTATTGCACCCCTTCAGATTTATCCCTCTTTCTCGCACTCTCTCCGCCATCGTGCGCTAAAGCAAAGCAGGCAGGAGGAACACTTCATCTTATGGAGCTTTAATAATCTGTGAATGGTTGACTACAAACTGATGTAGGGCGCTATCATTTCACAGCTGTGCCGGGGCTGGCCTCATGAAATTGCTGGCCACAAATAGTAATTAATCTTTTCTTTCACACTCACACATGCCGCACACACACACGTTCCCTCCCTCTCAAATTGGAATTTTGAGTATGAAGTGCTCCAGTTATAAATCAGACAGAGTTGCTCCGTATTCAAGTGCATGAATCATAATCTCAACTTCCTGCTACCGCATGCATTGTGTTTAACAAGCTTTAGAAGAGTGCATGGAGGTCTATTACGGTCACACTAGACTTTAAGCATGGGAAATTATTTTCAACAAATATCAAATGTGTCACACTTTAGGGTGTCTTTTCTTGCATAAAATATTTTTGAGTAGTTATGAGTAGTGAGCATTATTTGCCCATGCAAAAACCATCAACACAATGCTATGATTGGTTAGGTGGTTGTCAAGATGTTGTGATGCAGCTGGTTTTTAAAGTTGACATGACATTTTCTGAATGTTATAGATCTTATTGTGAACAATTCATCTGTGCATATGTTTCATTTAAAAAAAAAATTTTTTACTAACATTTAATCAAAATGTCATAACTGGACCAGATGAAAACATTAAAAAACATTTAAAGAAAAATATTAAATAATAAGATACATGACTTAATGTATCCTCATCCATAACATAAACTTGACCATAAATGTGTGTAATTTCTGTCATCAACATCAGAAATGCACAAATAATAGTGACTGATTTCAAACATGTTTCCTGAACACTAATCTGCCATTGGCCAGACATACAGATAGCCCCGCCCCCAAATGGATACCATTGGTTGAGCCAAAGTGGCTATATTAAAATGAACATAAAAATGATACAGAAGGAAGAAAAGATCACAAGAGGAAAGCAAGCAGAACATCAGCATAAAAATATTATCAGACATGAATGTAGATGTCGTTGTCAGTGATGAGGCCGTATGAATCAATGCGCTTTTTCTTTTGAGAGATCAAATCTGTCTGTTCCCCTTACTCAGCATGCTGTTCGCTGCTAAACTCTGACGGAAACGGGGAGAAACGCAAGAAAGAACTAAAGCAGAGAATGAGAGATGACAGCCTGAGAGGAGAAGATGAGCATATTAGACAGGAACTTCCTGGAAATAATTGGGTGACTTTATGATGAAGTGCTACAATTACATCTAAGTGTAGTAGGGGGCGGCAATCCAATCAATCCGATCTGATCAATATCAAGACGGCGCTTGTGTTTTGGCACACACGTATGCGTGTCATCGTGTGACAGCGGTGATGCTATTTGACATGCCATCTTGCATGGCTGAAGACAAAGTAGCGTGCAGGAATCCAAAGTAAGATGTCGGCTTGTTAATAAAGCATTGATCGGGCATATTGATTTTACATGACATGGCTTTCACAAGGATGTAGCTCTCTCACGCACACCTTCACCTCCCCCTTTCCTTCTCCTCTCGTCTGTCGTTCCTAGACGGACACACTCCACCTCTCCGAGATATAAATGTTTGTATTACAGCACTTAATTATGCCTGAATTTGCCCATATGAGGGTATCCATCATTTTGGCTCGTTTTTTTACGTCTGGCGTCTGGAACTACACAAATGGATCATGCACTTTGACACTAGCCCTTCAGGATGTATATTTGCCCTGGGACACATAATAGAAGTACCCGGTGACATTAAATATGGTCCAAAAGCGGGCAGATTTACAGCCGTTCTGATGGCACTTTCACACAGCGCAGCCCCGAGCAGCAACATGTTGTTCTGTGCTCTGACATTGAGGCTTTGCTGATGAAGGAATGTGTGCGGTTTGATAAATGTATCGGAACAGTGGGCGCTAAACGCTCTTCAGTTATTGATCTGATGCTAATGCAGTAAAAGAGGTCAGTGAGACCTTCATTAGCACAAGACAGTCCCTCACCTCTGAGATCCTCCACCTCAAACACACCAGGAATTATTAACTACAGCTGGGTGAAAAGCACACTCATTTACTATGGTAACCACAATTTGTTGAACCAAATACCATATAATAACTGCAACAGCATTGATTTTAGCCATAGCATTTGTCATAAAAAATAATAAATTAAAATAAAATAATTAAATATTAATCATGGTTTCTAGCAAAATACTACAACATATATATAATAAAACTGTTTGATTGGCAATAAATAGCAGTATATAAATAGACAGACAGTAAATTTGAATCATAGTATCTAGCAAAAATACAATACACTTGATATAAGCAAATTAGTTATAAAAATAATTAAATAAAAATATGGTAAATTGTAATTAGTTTCTTGCAAAATACCATAACATAACTCAAACATAAATATAATATTAGCCATTACATTAGTAATAAAAAATAATAAATACATGAATAAATAATAAAAAAAACAATTAAATGGTAATCATATTTTTAGCAAAATACCATAGCTACAATAACTGTTTGATATTAGTAAAAATAATAAATCAATTAAGTCAAAAATGCCTATAAAATATGTATCTACAAAATAGCATAACTAAAATAGAAATGTTTAATATTAGCCATAAAATTAGTCATGATAAAAGAACATTTAAATTAATTGACTAATTAATTAAAATTAATATTTTTTCCCCCAGTAGCAACAACATCTATACATCTTGAATGGCTTTTAGGTGGTTACTTACCGATCCAAGTAATAAAACGTCCACCCTGAAAATATTCTGATCTCTAGATATGGCTCAATGTAAATCTATTGGATTTTTTCTACCCATTTTATGAGCCACTAAGTGAAAACCAAAAGCCTGATCACTTTGTGTCAACGTAATAAATGATTTAAGGTATCTGTAGCACAAATGGTGCACTTAAGCATCTTAGCAAACATCACTAATAACTTCCATGATATTTTTGTGGAAACTATGGTTACCACGCTAAAAACAATTTATAAGGGGAGTACTGTTGCGATTCCGAACACATAAAATTGATAAAAATGACAGAGAAGTGAATGGAAGGAGAAACAGATGTGGTTTTGGTGTGTGTGGGGGGTGTATTAGTGCTACTGGGCCAGCTGGGAAATATGGAGAACAGATTGAGCAATAACAGTTTAAATCCAGACAGACTCCTGCAAGCATCTCACTTCTCCTTCACTCTCATGTCGTTGTACTATAAAACTCTTTTTCTCGTTCACAACATACACACTCTCTATCTCTATATCTTCTAGCCCAGGCCTGAGGCTAAGCCCCTCCCACTGGCCTTTGAGCCGGCCCCCCAGCCCCGGGCTCGGCCAATCAATAGCACTTTCCTGTTTTAGAGCTGGGTAATTATGAGGTGGGGAGAGTAGGTGACCTTTCACCTGTTCCGCATTACTTTGCTGATATTAAGATAAATTGCCCGATTTTGGGTAAACATATGCTGCAATTCAGGCTGTCAGCGCCGGTTTGCTCAGGGATAATTTGTATTGATCTCTCCGTTTCTTCCCAATTCTGCTTACTGACCTCACGGATAATGAGAGAGAGAGAGTGTAAGTGCTGGATATGGCCGTAGTCACCGCTGCTTTTCACCGCATATATGTGTGTGTGTGTGTGAGTATCTGGAAGCCTGGCGTATGTCAGTGGCAGAGTGTTTTGCTTACATCTTCATTTGTCATCCATTTTCTGTTTGTTTGTTCTATCCATCCGGAATGGAAAGAGGGGGGCCGAACGCCGTTTAGCACTCAAGCATAACTGAGCACGTTAAATCAAATCAGGCTCACGTCTCGTACAGGACTGTTATGAATTATGGAGCCGCTTGTATAAAAGGGAAATGTGCTTGCTAATGAGCTAGCATGCTTTTCGGGCCGCCTCGCCTTCGCTGAATGAGCGGAGTGAATGAACAGAAGGGTTTGCGTTTGATGGATGACAAATCTAAAGCTCCTTGGGCTGGTCATCATGTTTAGTTGTTTTTTTCACCCCTCATTTGTAAAAGAGAATGTTAAGCACAATCTGCCAGGGACTTAACGTAAAACAGCCTCCGATTTTACGTCCAGAGAGAGTCTGTGTGTGTCTGCATGTCGCCTGCTCGTGTGCGTGTGTGTGTGTGCGTGTCTCCATATATTTCAAGATTGAGTGTTTTGACCTTGTTCTCGTAGACTGTATATATTGTCATTCTTCAAAGCTGTCACGCTAGAGTGAGGCAGATACTAAACTGTGACATGTTTTTATTTAGCAATAAGAGGAGCGTCCCATAGTAACATCACTGGGAAGTGACACAATCGCAATCAATCACAATAAAATGCAGCAAAGTTACGAGATGACGAAAACTTACTAAATATACCATGCAGATTTTCTGCAAAATCTGGATTCAAATCTGGTAAAATACTGAATTGGAAGCTTAAAAATATGATCAAATTAGCCAATATATTAAATAAATGATGTTTAATAGACATTTTACACTGGAGTACTGCAGAAACGCAAAACATGGTAGAGAACAACCAAAATGTTTTTAGTTGAGTAAACCTAATTCATTCTGAAGACTTTAGTGTTGCATTCTGGGAAATGAAGTGTTCTTCCACTGACTATGGTCCATAAAATGAAAGTTAATTAATTAAATATTGAAATATATAAATAAAAATCTAACTATCTATCTATCTATCTACCTATCTATCTATCTACCTATCTATATTTTTTTAAATCCCATATGTTGTAAATGAAAGACAAAAAAAATAGTTATTTGAATTTCCATCCATTGCAACATCCTTAAAATGCCTATTCTACACATGTCTGCATTCAATTCTGTTCAACTTCTTTTCATTTGGTAAAAAAAAAAAAATCTGTGCTTGCATTCCAGACGTCCATTACATCCCGTGATGATGATAAGTGTGTATCTTTGGCTCTGATAATGAATGGCTTTCTGGCTGTTGCTCTCTATTACTTTGTCTAATTATCCTTAACTGCTGCAAGCTTATCTCCGCCCCACCTCCACCATCAAGAACCACTTTTCCACTTTTTTTTTTCTTCTACAAACACAAATCAGAAAGGGGAAACACAAGAGATTTTAAAACGGAGAGAGATCTAGAATAGCGCTGCCCATCTCTGGATTGTCAAAAAGTTTCTTAAGGGAACCGAGAACGCCTGACTGTTGTCAACACGCGCTGTGAAAACAAAAACATAGAAAGGAAATGTCTTTTAACACGGATTGCCCATTGTTCCACAGCTGAGCGACAGAGCCATGCAAGAAACAGAAAAAAAATGAAAGAGGAAAGCATCAAAGGCCAAAGAGAGTTTTTGAGTTTAATGCAGCATAATAAAAACAGGAAAACATTCATTTGTTCCAGCACAGCTGCTGGATTTCGTTCTAAATGAGGTCAATTTTCATTGCAATTATGATCATCTTCCTGCAACTGCCCGACCAAGAGATGCAGTAATAATTCAGTTACTTTTCTTTAGTGAAAACAGACCACCTACATAATTAGAATTTCTTTGAACAGACCTGAAATATAATCTGAGAGAAGGACTAAGGCATTTTTTTTGCTCTTAATAAGAGAGAAACATACTAGCAGCTGCCATTAAGACCCACAGATGTGTTTCACATGAGAAACTTTTCTCTTGTGATATATATATATATATATAATAAAAATAAAATAAAAAATATTAAATTATATAGTGAAAAATATAAAATATTTTAAAATAGTATTGCTATATAAACTTAGACTGGTAGTGTATAAAACACTTTATTAAAAATACTAATGCAAGGTGACTAAATAAAGTGTGCTAGGTCATGTGGTTTCTCCTTTGCTGGGTGGCACAGGTGCCATGCTAATACTGCCTGAACCAAAAGGTTTTTAGGATTAAAGTGGAAAAGAACGAAGGATGGACAGCTAAAAGGGGAAAAATTAGCTGATGGCTGACTAGTTTTGTACTATTACAGTGCTTTGAATTTCAAGCCTGATTTGAGGGGAAAAAAACCAAGCTAGTGAGGAAGAAAATGTGGTTTTCGGAGAACAGAGCGAGCCGGAGCTCTTCGACATGGCGCTAACTTCTTCATTTTATTGCCAGCTGTCTCCGAGGAAGCTATTTCATCTCCGAGAAATTCAGATACTCCGGAAATTAAAATTTCAAAGATCTGCGGCGTGAAAAAAAAGAGAGTGTGGGAGAAAAAAAATCAATGGAGGCAGATCAATGCTCATAGAAATTTCATGAACTTTGAACCGATACAGGCATGATGATGAGAAAGAGAGAGAGGGGGCCGCTCGAGCCACCGATAAAGTGTCGACAGGACAAGAGAAGCCCACTCTCACGATCTAGGCCGTTCATATTTTATTTCCCTGACAGAAATTACATTTCAAGTCTATTTCTGTAACAAGGAAGGTTAAAAAAGACCCCCACCCCTTCCATTTCTCTTTTCCTCCTCCTTTTGTCAGCATTCTCCATCCATGTGACTCACCTCCGGCGGATCTGACTCAAACGCAGCGCTTTAACGGCTCGCCGATATCAAATCGAATTGGGTTCCGCCTTCGCCGATAGCAGACGCAAATTAATATTGTAAAATGAAGATCGATAAATGGATGAAGGGGAGGGGGGGGATCGATGGGCGCTAAATTACTGCTGCATTTCGTCCTCATTCGAGATGAGTTGTGTTTTCCTTTGCTGGTCAATACTTTGGGGCTTCTCTCATTAATCTATAAATAAATTTGGCGATGAATGTGGCGCATGGGTTAGGCCTGGGTCAGAGGGCTGCAAACGGGAAGATGTTTGGGAACGAGAGAGCGCCCCATCCATCAGAACGAGTGCTGGCCACTGGAGCATGACTAATTTCTCTGACTTAGTGAGGACAAACCTATTTAAAGCTGCCAGAGGTAAAAAAAATGGACCGAGCCAAAATAGCAACCAGCAGGGCCAATTATACCCAAATCACCCCAGTGCAAGTCTCTTTAAGGAGAGAGGGTTCATTCGACCCTTCCAGCACATGCAGAGGTTGACTGAATCTTTTTTGGACCGCTGCTTATTATAGAGTTGTAGCTTGTCACAATATTGCGTTAAAATATCACCACAATCCCCACTGGTGTGACATTGCTCACAATAATGGCGCGCTCCTCTCTGAAGTAATAATATTTCTCAAAGAACTGTCTGAGAAGAAAAATTCTCATCTGCTGAGAAGGACTCAGTTCTTGGTTCTAGTTATTAGTGAGCAGTTCCCCAGTACACTCGTATCATTAGACTAGAGCACATCTGTTTTTGCCCATTCATTTTCTCCACAGACATTTCATTTAAAAAAAGTAGAAAACATAATTTCAATTAAATAAAACAATAAAATATATATAGTATTACTTTTTAATATGTAATATAAAATATGATAATTTTATCTTCTTAACTGTTGTGTAAAAATAAAATAAAACTTAATACCTTAAAAACTTAAAACCAATTAAACTAATGAGTGTGAATTCTGATCCAAAAAAATTTGGGAATCTTTTCTTCTTTTGCTTTAGGATCTTTGATTCAGATACCAAATTTGATTCATTTTGAATCAGAAACTTTGATGTGAATGTGAATCTGAATCAAAGATTATTACAGTCTTATTAATTGATTATGATTTTACAGTAGTAACAATAACCATATTTTTTTTTTCTGAGTATATTTAATGCATCTATCCATCTTTAAACTTTAAAGCTTTTAAACTATTCAAAGCTTTAAAATACGTTTTTTTTTTTCTGACATGTCTTAAAAAATTTAAATCAATATATTGTTTTCTGTGAATGAGTAAGCAGAATGATTCTCACTTAATTGTGAAGTAAATATTCTATCCGACAAGACTGATTACTCTAAAGTCTTATTCAGGACTATTTAGTGTGGGTTTTATGGCCTTATTTCAGCTAAAAAAAAAATCCCAAAACTTACTAACCACGCATAATATTTTTTTTCTAAAAAAATGCAAACATGTACATCCATCTTGGTCACATATTATTGTAGCACAGTTTGTGCTGAATACAAAAACAAATACATGTTGGTCAATAGTATGTTATAAGTAGCTGAAATAAGCACAAATATCAGGGCATGTCAAAACATCTCAAGGCCCCCAAAATCACCTCAGTCCCCAGAGGGTTAACATTCAAAGTTGGTCTTGACAAACTTTGTTTTTCTAATTAAAATGACAGAATTTCTTTGATTTTCAAAGTCTTCTTCCTGTCCAAATTTAGTAATTGAATTAAATGAAAGAATTCTCAATTCAATTCCAAATGGCACACAATCCTGCTGCTAACTGTACAATTTCTCAATGGTGAAAATGAATAGATATTCTCTATTCAGTGTGGAGTGCAGCTTATTGTACTCAATGTAGTGAACATGATGGAGACGGAGAGGAAAACAACTCCTGGAATGCATTCAAACACCTCTGTTTACATTTCCTCCCTGCTACTGATTACTTCTGGTACTGCGTCTGCGTGTGTGTGTGTGTGTGTGCGTCTGCGGTCCTATCAGATACAGCTCGTGCTCAGCGAGGCCAAAGGCAGTGGGTGGGGACGAGTGTCTGATGGACAGATAGCCCAGTGCAAACGGCTGGCTGATAATTCACTGATATGCTGTTTCATGTGCCACCGTTTAGATTTGTTTACCATCTTTCCTGTTTCCATCCGCCCCCTCCCCATCTGCTTACAAAGACCCCACTAGAAGATCGCCCTCTTCGAGCGGTAATGGACTTCCTGGAGAAGCGTACAAGTCTTTTGAAGTATGATTGCGGAACTACAGAAGGGAGGTGAAAGGGAAAAAATCCACTCTTTACAATTTTAAACACTTGCGTCAGAGGTTAATTGCCTCTAAATGTCAGTAATTAGTCTAATGAAGACCTGTGTTTGGTTCCATTCTGGTGTGCATGTGTGCCAGGATCTAGATGGGCACCTTTAACGCGGCAGCGGGCCGAGTGAGTGAAGGGGCGAGATGACCCCTTTGTCCTTTTGTGCTATGATAAATGGCCGTCTCCTCCTCTGTGCGTTTTGTCAGTTTCGGCGCAGTTGAGTCGATACCTTCACCTTGACAAGGAAACTTTGTGATTTATCAGGGCCGCCGGCCAATCAACAGGCCGGGAGCTCGGAGCCCTTGGAGAGCCCGAGAGCACACTGTGGTCAATGTCTCGGGGAGCCGAATGGGGCGACGTTGTCAGCGGCGTGATAGACAAATGAGTCTCGTTAGAAGTGGCCAAAAAAGCGAGGAGGGGTCTTGAGACTGGGAGAGCAAAAAAGCGAGAAACAGAAAGCAAAAAAACGCTTGACTCGAACTAATAACAGAACCGGTCCAGAGCGGTCACGGTGGGTTAAAAGACGGAGCACCCTGTCACGCCGCAGGTTTGGAAATTAGCAAATAATGTTCCCGAGCCCTGATAAATGTCTGACGGGCCTCCCTCGCAAATCATTTTTTAACATTTTGATGCATGTCTACAATCCCATCGGAGGAAAGGAAAAGTTTACTGGCCCTCGAATGTGCCGTGACAAATGAAGGCCGGTAAGTGTACGATTTCTGTATGAAGTATAGTTCATTTTCGCCAATTCTGGTAAATGGGTGTCACTGATTAGGACGAATAGTCTGGAGGGGTGATAGCTCCTGTCGTACGTCTCTATTCCTCTCTCTCTCTTTCTCTCCCTGGCCTCCAGTGGAGCGTTAAGGCCGTGGTCACCAGTGACCATGCCTAAATAGAAAGCAATAGCTTTGATGCAATTAGAGTCCGACGTTGAGCTTTATTTATGGCTGGTGTCATTGTTCGGAATCGTTTGTAAAAGCGCTCAGGAGGCCTGCCTCCGTTAAAGCGTCTATTAGAGCCAGAGCGCTCACATACATATATATCTTAATTTATATCTCTCACTTTCCCCTTGTTAGGAGCCAAAGGAGATCATTGCTGCCTCCAAATTTGGGTCATCGAGACGGACGGAAAGTATTTCCACACACACTCTGTCATTCCAATTTTGTTGATAAGGATGTACCAGCTTATATTTAAGGTACTTTTGAGACTGAGTCTCCCAAAAAGGCTCAGTGACAAAGAAAAAAAAGTCATATTCTGACAGCAGCTAAAGGCAAAATTCAAAATAATTTTGTATTGTCTATTAAAGAAAGGTAGATATTAAAAAATATTGATTTTTATTTTGTGTACTTTGTGTACTACTATATATAAGCACACAATAACATAAAAATAAAGCTTTTTAATAACTTTAATATCTATCATTAATATTAAATTAAATTCTGAATACAAGCCCAAATGCCTGTTCCAATAGGACATACACAAAAAATAGAAAAAAAAGGAAATAAAAAAACACTATATTTATAGTTATGTTTTATTTTAATATATAATATAATAATATTGTATAATTATTATTATTATCATTATTAAAAATAAAATGTATGTCCTGGTCCAAATTCCTGTTTCAATAGAAAATACATCAACACATGAAAAAAAAAAAAACCTGCACTCATCAAGCCATTTCATGAGGAATTTAAAGCGAACATCTGGATGGGCTTTTTAAAATAGCCAGATCAGCTAAAGAGAGCATTTGCGAGTTGAGAGCTATTGGCAAAGGGACAAACTCAGCCGTCCTGCTTTGATTTTTTCCCCCCTTTTTTTATGGACCCTTCTGACAAGCTGTTCCATGCCAGACCTGATCAATGGATAACCAATACAGGTATCAGATGGCGCAGCGGTGGCCTTGTGTTAACAAAAGGCACGATCGTACAAACATACAAGGTTAAAGCTGAAAAAATAACAGAACACAGTTCTTTGAAGGATACAAAGGGATGCAGACTCAATAAAGCACTGCAGTGTTTCCTTTTAAATGAAGATGCTAAGAGCCCGGAGCCGTAAATAGCCTTAACACACACACATGCGGTAGATCTGAGTGTTAATGGACAGCTATTGAATAACACATTGTTTTAGGCCCAGTTCTGGCAGCTCATAAACTACCAAGACCCTCTCGCGTGTTTGCGTAACCTTACGGGATGCCGACATCCCATCACAGGCCCTCTTTAATGTCCCCAGGTCTTGGTGGATCTCTGCGGCGTGTTTAATTTCACTGCTGTTTAGCTGTGTCAAAGCGAGAGGCGTTGGAGAGTACCGGAGGATATTAGGAGCCACTTTCAGAGTCTGAGCAGAGTAATTTGTTTAAAGAGCATTGACCTCTGAGACAGGCGGCTTGTGTTGGCCGTGATGGAGGAGAATTATCGACTCTTAAAGTAGCACGGCACTCTGACAGGCGATTGCTGCCACATCTGAGCGAACACGAAGGACCTTTTACAACACCTTCAGCACTGACACCATCGCAGGGCGATGAAGCTTTCTGGGGGAATCTCACAAAAAAGCCATCACGGACATAAGCACATTTTCCCAATAAATAATGCAAAAAATAAATAAAAAAATGAATAAATGATTATATTTATAATATATTCATTGTTTTGTTTATATTCATGAAGATTTAAATAAAACACTGTATTACATTAATTTTACTGAAATATGTAATTGTTGTAAAAAACATCCTTAAAATATAATGAATATATACACATAGGGATGGATATGCATGCATTTTGTGAAATTCACCCTATACTTCACCCAATGCATCATGATTTTAAAGTAATATTAAATAAACCTCCTAAATATACCATTTAAAAAAGCAATTTAAGTCACAGTAAATGGTGAAATCACAGCATACATCACTCAACAGATGGTTGCTGTAAGCTAGTAATGATAAAGCCTATATCTGAATGTATTACGCCCCTGCATAAGGAGTCCACAGCACTGTATTTAATTGGCCGTGATTTATCAGATGAGAGCGAGGGTGTGTTTGACTCAGAAACAAGAGGGTGGTCAGCATGAAATGTTGTAAAGCCCAACAAAAACACTGTTTGTACCTTTTTTCCTTAATGACTTTGTAAAATATCCAGCCTTTACACAATTTAACAAATATCCACAAAGAAAGAGAGAGAGCGAAAGCTGTAACTAGTGAAGGCTTTTAGCATTTCCAGTTCAAAGTATCTGTTTATGAACTAATTACAGGCATAAACTCGAGCAATTTGTTTCAATCAATAGCACTTACAAGTGTTTAAGAATTGAAAATAGGAGAGGAGAAGAAAAAACTGAAATATAGAACGAAGCAAATAAAGAAAATAATCATAATTACAACAACTGTTTTTGATATAGTCGCATATTTAAGAACATTCATTAATAAATATGCTTTGAAGGGGAACGTAATTGACTTGAAATGTCAACCAGTTTGATTAAGCCTTATAACAGCATGGACTGAATCCAGTCTAGCGTGTGTGTGTGTGTGTGTGTGTGTGTGTTCTGATTTGCCTGTCATTTGTGACCTCAGAGAGGGAGGTGAGGCATTATGGGGATTGGAGTTCAGAAGATGAGAGGGACGGGGCGTGTAGTCTGTGACTTCCCTCCTTTAATTCGAGGGGATAATTAACTAAGTCCTCAAAATCTCCGCCAGTAATTATATCTCCTCACTGATGAGCAGGAACAAGGATCAGTGAGGGAAAACAAACAACAAACATCTCATGAAGACAGGGGAAGGTGGGGGTGACAGATGATGGTTTGTCTTCTATAATGGCCTCCAGTAAACTTTGAGTAGGCAATATAATTATACAGTATAAACGTCTGTATATACTGTATATATAAACTATTTTCATAGCACTTTATGCATAAATTGTTAACAGATTGGTAGAACGACAGAATGTTAGATACAGAGATAGAATGATAAAACAATAGATAGATAGATAGATAGATAGATAGATAGATAGATAGATAGATAGATAGATCGATCTAGAACACAAGACATGACGGTGCTTTAGAAGCTTGTCTGTTAAAAAAAAAAAAAAAAAAAAAAAACTGCTTGTTTAGTCATTGATTGACTAGGCAGCAAAGCAGCTGTTTTGGTTTTGGACACAGACCAAGTTTTACTATGATCGGAAACTATGGTTACCACAGTCAGTTTTTGTTAGGGCTGATGATGCACAGGTTCGTCAAAACATTATAATGTGTGCTGAATTTGACACAGACTCCCTATTTTGTGCTTATTAGCATTAGTACATGTTTGGTCCTTGAGTCTCTGTGGCTTTAACGATGGCAGACATTAATGTCTGAGCAGGTCTGGTATTAGCCGGCCCCGTGTTCTCGGGTTTCATTATCGCAGGGGCTCGTTGGCCTCTGCCCTGCCCCTGCTGAGAGGGTTAAATATGGGAGGGAGAATCGGCCCGCAGCCTCTGTGGGGCTGAGATGGGGAACAGCTGCCTGGGGGGACCAGGGCCCCTTCCTCACCTCCCTCTCTCTCTCTCTCTCTCTCTGTGTGTGTCATTTTCTCTCTCTCCCTCTCTCTCTCGGCCTTGACATTCCTGAGTGTGAGAGTAATTCCTGATGATTATCTCATTGTCCTACTCAATTTGGGATCAGACACACTGCTTCCAGGTCAAACACGGTGTGACCGTGTAACCTCCAGTATCAGCTGTACCGAGGGAGAGATTTCTCTCATCTAAGACCACGTAAAAACACAATCTACCCAAAATCCACACAAGGCGCAGCCCTGTGAGCTGGTCACACATAGGTACGCACACATGAGTAACCTGGGCGACAAGAAACACTAGTGTTTTTGTGCAAAGTAGAGGACCGGGTGCGGGAGAAAGGGGTTGGAGATGTGTTGTCAGGGTTTGAGATTAACTGGAGTTGGCAGCTGCCCCCAACTCCATTGCCCTGCCTTAGATAGAGGAGATATTGGGTTACAGAGGCATGCATCCCACACCGGATGGGGTTCAGCACTTAAGGATGGAGCCAAAGATGTGAGAGAACCAACTGAAGCTCACCTGTATACACAAATCGCCCTGGTGCACCTTTGCAGAACTGCTTGGACTTGTAGGACAAGGTGACCTCTACGACGCCCGGGATGTGTCTTGGAGGGGTCTGCACTCGGATGGCATGGGGCGTAATGAGCTACGAGAGACAATGGGAAAAGTTGGTTAGGACCATGCAAACTGCACCAATTGCTGCATTGACTTAAACAAACAGAATCCAATGAAACCCTTCAAAAATGGATCTGGCCCAAAATTCCTCCATGTTTCTTGTTGTTTGAGGGGTTTACATAGAGCTCAGAAATTGTGCCAGTTATTGCACAGATTCGAAGGCCTCAGTGGTACATTAACCTGTCAAGGAGAAGCCATTCAAAACCCAACTGCAAACTTTCTTCGTTTTTTTGTTTTTCTCCTCGCTTTAGAGTTAACGTCAGCAAACAGACCTTGGATTACACCGAGCCAAGGAAAGGCCAAGGGGCAGGAGTCCTGCTAAAATCACCTCCATATGTCTTTCCTTCACTGTTTTCCTTGCTTTCCCTGGCTCGTTTTTCCCCCTCTGAGATATTTCACCCCTAATTGTTCAATTGTTTTGCAAGACCTCACGGTTCGGCAAGGAACGCGGCGGAGGACTCTGTGGACTTATTGTGGGGCTGTTTAGCATGCAGTTTGTTTATCTAACTCCTTATCTGCTCTTGTGATTAAACTAGGAAAAGAAAAATAATAAAATAAAATCGAATAAACAAACGCTGATTGGCTCGTTGAGGCTCCAACCGGCAAATATATGCCAGACAGCTTTATCAACTCATAAAGGAACACACTAACCTGAAATCTTTATTAGCTCCGAACTAATTACGATGCAGCTTCGGCATCCCTTTAGTTCACTCTTATTTATATGTTTATGTGGCGTGAAATGAACAAAAAGTAAATGTAAAGAGACAATAAACGGACGCCAGCATAATTGCATTAAACCCGTAGAAGCAGGGCTTCATAAACTGTGTATAATCACAGTTTTCAAGTAATCACTTTTTATAGAATCTAATGAACTTCATTAGAAGGCTGTTACAGAAACAAATGGCTGGGCAAATATCTCATGCACAATAAAATGGTTTTACGCCAAAGTCTTACCTCACTCCATACTAGCATGGTGCCAAACACGACCTGTAGTCCATCGAAGAAGTTATCACCAATGATGATGACCGTGGCTCCTCCAGTGGTCCAGCCTTCACTGGGGCTAATGGCCTTTATGCACGGGGTAGCTGCTTATAACAGGACAAAAAGCACAACACTCAGGATCTCGCTTTTGTACGGACACACGCTAGCCACATGCAGATCATTCTCACGCTGAGGATAATCAAACCCTAAAGTAAACAAAGCATGAATGATTAGGGCCACGTAAAACAAAAGGCCTGCATTGTACATCAACCCTTCCGTGTAGAAATCAGCCATTAAACTGTTCGCTAACACAATGAGAGGAAAAAAAAAACATCGACTGATGTGCCTAGCGCCCATCTTGCAGATAAACCGCTGTAGTACGGATATGCTAGACCAAATGCGGCCGTTACTGATGATTAAGCACTGCGTGCGCTAGGACCGTCGATTTATCTGTCGGGTTTTCACAGATCTGAGATCAGTCAATCAAAAGGTTGTGGAGCAAAGCACGGGCGGAGAGCGCAAAAAAGCGGGGGTTCGATTTTTCATGCACCCGCTAATTGGGTCGAGCCTTTTCATCCGCAAACTTCGCCTTTGGTTTAAAAACTTCCAACTTTCTCCTCACTTCCATTCCTTTATCTCCCTGTGTCTCTTATCATTTGGTAATGAGTACTTTTTGGGGTCTTTAAAATAAGATTTTAGAGAAGATGAGGTGGGATTTGTAGGTTTACGATTGAAATTGCACTAATGGTGACATACACGTGTTCTTAAATTAGAAAATGAGGCCGTGGCTTTGACCCCGCCTTTGTCGTGAAGTTAGCCAATGGCTCATTAGCATACATTATTGTACTGCCCCCCTCCACCCCTGCCGAGTCGAGAGGTGCCATCACAGTTGTAAGCGGTCGGAGGCCCAGGGCGACTCGACCCCCCGTTAACATCTTAGCGCTGTGCGCTTTGATCAGCTTTTCCTCTTCACTGTGTTGACTCTGTTCTGCCACCCCCTCCAAAGCACCTTTTGAATACGAACTCCTGTGCAAAGAGAGCGCGGATACAACAACACGCCGCTAATACTGTCCAACAATTCAACCGCAACAGTAGCCCTTCACCTTGAGCTGTTTTCATTTTATTTTACAGCTTTCCCTGCCCACTCCCTTCATTTCTTTTCCAGGGGAAAAACAATGGCATTGTGCTTTTAGATTTTAAGGTCTCAGGGAGATTATTAATAATGCACAGAAAATGGTTGGCCTCTTTGGAAACCCTCTCAGCTTAGAATCTCTCCCCTCCATTAAAAGTGTCTGACATCATTTTCATCAGCCCACAGACTCTGACATCATTTTATCACCAAAAAATATTCAATACACCACTTATACCAATACTACTCAGTTTTTTTGTAATAAGTTAAACATATGTATATTATAAATGTTTACAATTTTATATAAACAAAACTATATTTAAAATTATATATTATTTATATAATAGTTTTATAAATAAAAGTATATATTATAAATTCTTATTAATTTAATTTGATATTAATATTTTTAAATAATTTTAAAAGCTCATTGTTGATATATTTAAGGAATAATTTAAAATGGGATGTTGAATTATTGAGAAATACTAAAATCATATCATTATCATAAAATATCACAAATCATAAAATATGACTATATAAAAATTCTTAAATTATTATATATATTTTTTTAAAGTAGACCCCAAAGTCTCTATAATAGTCTAGTCCCTATATGGCTCGTGGTCTTTTAACGCAAAACTATGAGAGTTTTTGCCAGTTTAATGCTTCACAAGGTGAATAACAGAAGTCGTATCGCTGGTCTGGGACACGTTACATGCCCAAATTTAATACTTAAGGTTAGGGGTTTGTTCATGTACTTCATAAGCTCCACTAATAACGCAATAAATGATATATTTATGACCGTTACATGAGGTAAACCTGCAGGGTTAAGCCCTTATGTGTGCAGGTCTTTCTCTCTCCTGCCTCTTTGCTGTTCTAGCAGCCCTAGTTAATCAACATTAGGTATTGTTGTGTAGAACAGCCCAGACAAGGCAGCTCTCTTTGTTTGCCTTAATGTTGGACTAGTGGAGGTTATATTTACTCATTCCTCTCAGCTCCCAGAGCACCAGAAGCCCTGAGCTCTCTCTCTCTCACACACACACACTCACACTGGGAGCTTGCCCTTAACTAGAGCTGTTGACTTCATGCTAATAAGTTCATACAAATTTTCATTTCTGAGGCTTGGGAATGACATTTGCTTTTCTTAATTGCAGGCAGAGCGTTTGAAAGAGGATCAAGTCTCCAAAGACAGACACGACTCCTCATAGGGACTGACCTTCATCAGTGCAACCAATTATAGCAAATCATTCACCAAAAATTACAGTAAACAAATTTACTTTGTATAGGTGAGCAGAAGGAAGGGAGTGCGTGCACGTGAGCGTGTCTGCGCGTGTGCGAGGTGAGAACGAGCCCACGAGAGGGGCAGTCTGGCAGCTGTGGCCTGAGATCACCACGCATTGCCTCGGAATTCGCAACGCTCCCCCCCGCCATCCCAGAGAAAGGGCTGCCAGACCTCTCGCCCCTCCACCGCAGAGCATTTGCATACATTCTGCGTGAATATAGAGAGGGAACATGTGTTGAATGGGAAGCATAAAGGAGTGAATTACACAGCCTGTGTTCGTCAGCTAATGATATACGTGCGAAATGCACTCAAGCGGATGATGGAAATTGGAGAAAGCAGACATGGTCTATGGCGGCCCGGAGAGGCCAAGTTCAACACTCCACTAGGAAGTGATGGGCAGGAACGTGTTTTAGCATGGGAGAACAATTTAGTTTGGTATGTGTTCGAAATAGAAACATTACAACGACTATCCCACAACGCATTTACAAAAATTTTGGTTTGAACCAATAATATCATTATATTAATATATTATATTAAATAATATATTTAATAAATATAAAATATAATAGGGTATTTATATAATATTATTATAAATGTATATTTTATATTAATGTTAATACAAGTATAAACAAAAGATAATATATTATTTATCACATTTGAACACATTATTACAAATATTATTTATTTAAAATTCAATATTTAATAAATATGATATTAAAATGCTGCGGTATTAAATCATATATTCTTTAGCATTTAAAATTGTAACTATATTATCTAACATTTAATATAATATTTAAAATATGATTATTGCTGCAACAAATACTGCATTTTTACACAAACAATTTAAAAATTGATAATAATTGGATGCCACTCACATGCAACATAAAGAGATCATGTGATTACAAATGTATTTATAAAATACTTATAATTTTTGATGGTCAACATTTCACTTACTATTTATAAAAAATAGTATCCAGTATACATGCACATGTTATTGAGACTATAAATCAATAAAGTGTGGTGAAGTTCATAAGAGAATAAAAACAAATACTAAAATATAAAATTAGCATTCCAAGAAGGAATCTGCATGCATGCATGGATGTATAAATGCATTGACTAATTTTGTGGTAGTTCTTTACACTCAGAGAAATCGCTGGCTTTGTTTTCGACGGGCTTCCTCTGGCTGAAGTGGACGGTCAACAAGCAAGACTGTGTGTGTGTGTGTGTGTGTGTGTGTTTTCCCGTGTGTATTGTTTACAGAACACCACGGCGTCTTGGTGTGAAGCTTTAATCAGACTTGAGTCGTCTTCCATGGCAACATGGCGGCCGGCGTGTTTGTCACCTTCTTTGCTGCACTCCCCAATATTGAGGCACTCTAACAGGTCCCATCCTGCCTGCTGCAACCTTCCTTTGTTCCAGCGCGTAAAATGTCTTGTAATTGTGCAGGGGATGTCCAGATGGCAGGCTGATCCCGGCGCTGATGGGATTAGAGCTCTTACCTCACGTCGGCCCATCTGTCCTCTCTAACTGGCTACGGCCTCACAGACGCCGACCGCTCGTCTTTATTGCATAAACCTAACAACATTACCGCCACTTGGTATGCAAATCAACCCGGAGCTGTAGGCCCAGACCGGAGGGGGTGCGTGCGCCGCAAGAGAGACTTTCTTTTGCTCGCACTAAATGTCTTCCTCCTCTTTTCTGTCTTGCGCATCACTATATTCGCAGAACCAACGCTAGGCGGTTTCCAAATCTGGGAATATGTGCTTTTGGACAAGGGAGGGGGCTGTCGATTGTGTATGTTGTGTCTGTCTATGTGCAGATGGGGCCGTTTTGGATGCGAGTGCTTGCGTGCGTGCACGTTCGCGCCTGTGTGAATTCGTACATATGTTTCTGCGTGGCGTATCTAAATGGCACTAATGCAAAAGAAACCCTCCTATAGTGTGCGCTCGCCTCTTTCTCCTCCCCCAGGTTTCGTTCTCCAGCTGTAAATAATGAAAGGGGCTCATGTGCTCAGAGAGCACGGCAACGGTGAGGGTCCGCTGGGCCATGCGAGAGGGAATTACTTTAAGTTGAAGATCAGAAGGCAGAGTAAATTCACTGTCCGGGAAAATTCGCCTGAATTAGATGATTAGATAAAAGTGTGAGAGGAAAGGAGAAACGGTAGGACCTCCCCATGGCCGCTTTCGAGCTCTCTCGGCTTGCATTTATCACTTTCAAGAATGTGTTTCTAATCTAAACCACCCCGTATCTGTGGCGCAGGCCCGGGCTTGACCGTAAATATGGACAAATTTATATTTTACGACTATATATCCTGTACATGTGTGCACTTCTAGACAAGAATGGAAAGAGATGACAGGTTGAACCTTTCTCGAGTTTCCTTCTCGGCCGAATGATAAGTTTTAAATGTTCTCCCGAGTTTAAAGAAGTGATTAAACGCCAAGTTCGGTAACTGTCAGATGCTAGGAAACTCTTTCTTTCCATTTTAAAGGCCCCCTTGTTGCCCTTAAAGGGCCAGATATTAGATAGGTAGCTGTAATATTCACTACGGCCCAAATTTGCCATCAGGGCCGGGTGAAACAGCAGGTAACTAAGTGGTGAGAGCGCACGTCTGCGAGGCCGGTGGGTGTTTAAGGAGGAGGTGAGCTTTTAAAACAGTCGGAAATTTAAAAGAGTTGTCAGGAATATCGCCACCACTTGTTACAGTGCTGTCAGAATTCACCGCGAGTGGGAACGGATTCATTCTGTGAATATCATATGCGAGGCCTAGCAATAGAAAGTTTTGATGGAAACGATAAAATCACAAATTATGAACGATCTTTTCCCAAGCACAATAAAACCACTGAAATCCGAACTATACGATGGTTGTAAACACAGTAATGGAAGCTTAGAAAAAGATTTACAATAAAAAGGGCTCTGCAAACCGCGCTTTGATGAAGGATAGCCTCAGCAGTGTTTGGGTTGGGCTGTGTTTTTCTTTCTTTCTCCCTCTCGGTCTCACGGGACTCAGGCAGACGAGGGGAGAGGCCTCAACCTTCTTAATTGCTCTCCTAATTAAAGGCGGTTGCTAAGGAAAACACACCTACTATCAAGCAACTACAGCGGAGAGACAAACAATACGTCAGCATACCAAACGCTCGAGCGCTCAGGGCACAAACGTTCAATTACGCTACTTCTGTACTGCGTTTCACCGACATTAATGCGAGAAGCCGAGAAAAAGAAAACAAATATTTTTGCTGGGTTTTTTGTCTCACACGAGCAGGGATTTGATGCGATTTCTCTTGCATCATTAAATATTACTGGCGCTTTGGTTGATATGGTAATTACGGACTGATTAAGACAAAGAAAATACTAATGTTATGTTTTTAAATGAGCAGAGATTATGTTCTGTTTTAAAGCTTAGCCCAGAGATTTGAGAAACCAGCTCAGTCTAACAAAGCAGCAAAATCTGAATTTTACCATCCAGTGACTTGCTTTATACCTCCAAGAAGCGAAAAAATCATTGTATACAAAATCCAGTGTTAATTAAAACCAAGCCTGGATGAAATCAGTGCATTTTCTGCACTTAATTTGGAGGAATATTCATGGTAAAATGTATTAAACGTAGCAACGTGAAAGTATATTCAAATTAACCAAAATATTTAATATCAATGTGTTTATTAAATATTTAGCATGCGCTGATTTGCTGTTTGTGCCTATGTGATAAAAAACACATCACACTTGATTTAAAGATACAATCTTCAGAATTACCAAAAAAACACAACATAATATAATTTAAGAGAATTTAAAAAACGTGGCCCATAATCATTCATAAAAATAGCAAAAACTGTAAAGATTCAATCAATAATCATATTAACGATATAAATAGTGATTTAATCAGGTAGCAACATCAAAAATCTAAACTTAAAAGTTCTAAAAGTACTACTCAGTGGACAGAAAGCATGAATATTCTCTAAAAGATGAACTTGCCATGTTTCCTCTAAAGCTTCACTACTGAGTTTTGTGGATGAGCGAGAAAAGGCAGATGTGGATGACTAAAAGAATGTGAGCTAAAAATGTGAAAAAGGGAAAAGGGAAAGGCAGGAAAATAGAAGGAGAAAGTGAGAAAAGCTTGGCAAATAATAGTGTTATGGGAAATGTGCCTACCATTCTCCAGATAAGGAGTGGCCGTACCTTCTGAGGGGTCAAGGCGGCGGGCTCTTCTGCCATGTTTTGAGTTGTTGTGGACGAACATGTTGTCCGACACGGCCAACACGTGACCATCCACATTAACCGTTGTCGATACAACGACCTGTGAAGAAAACGTAAAGATTGTTTGAAGGCATGTTCAATCTCTACATTGGGCCTTGTGTGAAGAAGTTCATAGAAAATACAACTTCACATTACTCCTATGATTTTTTTTTGACTTGGTATGAATCCGGTAACACTTTACTTAAAGCCTTTATTTATAGTGTATTATAAAAGTATTTTAATACAATAATTATGCCTTGTAATGCATCTTATAATACATTGAATGGACTACAGTACAAAACATTATAATACTTCTCTATTCATTGAACATACCTTTAGAAAGTATTAAACACGACAAACAAACAATTTCAAATGTAACCAGGAATCTACAAATATCATAAAGCATTTGAAATTTACATAAGGCTTTAAGTAAAGTGGTATCAATAGGTCTTTAAAAAATGTAATTGTTCACCATCTAAATGATATTTAATGCATTAATTATTAAAAACTGACAAATAACATTCTTCAAATAATAAAAGATAACATTTCTGTATAGTTTTAATTTGGTGTGAAAGTTTTAGTAAAGATTTAGAATTAAAATATTTAACTAAATTAATTGTTCAACATCCAACAATTAAAAATACATAGATAAATTACATTAAACTCCTTAATTAAAAAAGAAAGATATTACAGATGATAGCTGTATTACAATTTGAGGTCAGAATGACAGAGTTTATAGAAATCCATTATTTCACATTAAAAAGTATGAACTAGATATAAACAGACTCTACTTAGACTTAGCATCGACTTCATTCAACTAAATGAATCATTTGGCATCCAAAAAATATCAGTCCTGTTTTTGACCAGAGGCCTTTCTGAGTACTTAAAGGCCAGAGAAACAAGAAGGACACTTCTGAGGGCGTCTGCTGGTCTTTATCAGAAACCGAGGCTCTTTTCTCAGCTCCCTCTTTGTTGTGGGTCTTATTTGCGAGAAAACGAACACAAAAAGCCTTTTTGGCCTGTGGTGTCGACTCAACATGAGAGCAGGTCTCAGTACAGTTAGCGGATGAACCCGGCGCGCCTCTGATCAGTAGGGTCCTTTGGACACGGACGCACACGCGCCACACACACCGCGTTCACTGCTTTGTTTGTTTGACTTCTCTCCTCCATACCAGCGAGGCTTTATTTTGAATGCTGACAACCGTGCGACTACTCCACACCTTCGAAACAATAACCACAAACACATTTGCCTCGCTAAGCGCTGGAGCTTGAACCTGTGCCCATTGTTTATTTTCCAAGCCAAGCAGGAGGGAGCGAAACAAGGGAAAAGTTGCTCGCTTTTGCAGACTTACTAGGTTTGGTGGAACTACTCCCCGCGGGCTTCACATTATTAAAACAATAAGTTATATCACTATAATCCGAAAAAAGAGTCTGTTTTCACACCTTAAGCAACGAAAGATGACTCGCGTGGTTCAATACGCTTCGTGTAAGCTGGCACGCCGTCTGACTGCTAATGACCCAGACTGAATTCAAACAGGCTACTGTTAGCTACGGCTCAAATCTGCTTAGAAACTTCCAAATAAACACGTTCACTTTAAATAATCAGATCAGCACAAGCATTCGACGTGTTTCCAAACAGTTCTTGAAATTTCTCAAGACCCATTATAAAACATTTTGTACTTTTCCAAAAATGGAGTACACTAATTCTGGGTGTCAAACACTAAATCAAATTCGCTTAATGAAGGTGAAAAATGTTTAACATTGTCTTATTCTGGTCCTCGGTCGCAATAGGTCGTTGTATTTTTTTTTCTCCAAACGAAGCGCCGTGCAGGAATCGACTCTATATAAAGCACATTTAATTTCTCATTTGAAGAATATAATTAACCTTTGTAAGAAGGAGAGCCTCTTTTTTCCTATTTAAAGGAGACACTTGGGCGGTTACATGAGTGCGCGTGTTAGATAAAGGACGAGAGGCTTGTCTGAGAAGAACTAGCCGAGCCCTTGTCAATCAAAGAGAGGCCTCCATTTTGAAGCACTGTGGCTTTTTTCACAAAAGGCTACAATTAGTGTTTAATCTGCCACTTAAGGTGAACAGAAATAAGTGGAGAGTCTCTCATCTGCTCCATCATCCATTAGCAGCCACTCAAACGCAGCCTCCGGCCCACAGATCGCTAGCTCACCCCATTATATTGATCTATAGATTTATTGATTAGCTGTTTTATCTTATTAGTCACAGCCTGAGTAAGGGCTGTGATGGAGAAGGGTGGCAAATCCTCAAAAGAAAAAGAGAATTTGAGAAGAGCCCCTCTGGTAGCAGATGAGGGGGTTTTCTTTGTTTTTGTTGATCTGTTTCCTAAAGAGGGCTGCCCATACAGTTGCATTGAGAGAATGAGGCTCGTTTAGCATCTGAATGAGGAGAGGGGTTGGAGGGGTGGGCTGTGGTGTTGTGGGGGGTCCGAGGTGGAAGTGGAGCAGTTACAATCTGGAATATTCCCTCTGTCACATTCACAGTCAAGAGTCACGATAAGGATGATACTTGAGGCCTATTTACAACAAATAAGATGCAATTAATGTTCACAAACTACTTTTTGCATTGCTGAATTGATTGAGAATGATACAATTTGGATATTGAAATTAATTATTTAGCACTGAACCTATTAACTGACAAAAAATCTGAATAAAAAATACATGTATTATAAATGTATTATAAATAAAAATGAAATGTAAAATAATTTTAAAAGTACATATAATAAAAAAATCAATTTTAAATTAAAAGAAAAAAGAAAAAAGATAGATACAGTTTGTATTTTTTGGATACTGAAATCAATTATTCAGCATCAAAACAATTTAAGCAAAAATTAAACCGAAATCTGGAAAAAATAACATGTAATAATAAATTAATTAATAATTATAAATAATAAATAAAACAAATTATTAGATAAGAAAATATATACTTTGGAATAGGAAGAAAAACTATGTGAATATAAAAACCCAAAACTAATGGCAGTTACATTTTATTGAATTAGGTTCAGAAGCCTTTTTTGCATTAAATACAATTGTGAATGTCTGTCCTGTCAAAAAGACATGGTGTGAATAGGCCTCTATATACTTCTCTCATGAAAAATAGAGGAAAAGACAGGATGACAGGACAAAAAAAAGAAAAAGAAAATGGAATGTCAAATGGTGGAAGACAGAGACCCCAAAAGCACGACCTTGCCATGAGATCATGGAGAAAGGAACATGAGTGAAATTTATTCTGGAGGTGGCATTTAGCTTAGCAGAGCAGAGTTTAAGGGTTAGCGCTGGAGGAGAGGTGTCTTGTTAATGGACTCTGCTCACAGACTGACAGGCATCACGTCTTTGGGTCATTTGTCTCACAAGCTGCTTTTGGTTGGAATTGTCTGCTGATTATGATTTCAAAAAAAGTGATGCTGTCATAAGCTCTCCCCTGCAGGGTTGTTGAAATTATTTTGAGTAAAAACACCAGAATGTGGAGTGTGGAAGGGAATGTTTTCATTGTGAAGGGTGATGTTTCCTTGAAGGAAGTTTTGAGGAGATAAGAACAGATTCCACAGGCAACGGCTGATGGAGAAGAGAGAAGTCAGAAGGAATGAATGAACAGAAATGAGGACTCTTTGAAGATACAGTGGCATTAGTATGGCTCTCCATGCACACACACACACACACACCTAAACCACGTGCAGAGGCAGAGAAGTGTAAATAGGTTGAAAACCCAGACATGCTGTTACAGCGAGAGAAAGAGAGGTCCAGTGACTTTATTGTGGGGAGGCACATCCGCGGTGACGGATGTTTCTTTTACTCGGCGTGCAGACAGAAAGGACACTTCCTCTCACGCCGGCTCTGACCTTCTGCTCTGGAAGTATGGATCAATATCAGTGAAGACACTTGACGTTCCAAAGCATGAAAAATGAAAGTTGTGCAAACGGCTGCACCACTGCTGCCCGCTCGACAATACATCTATATAACCACAAGTATATAAACACACATCCTCGCAGCACTGGGTTAAGCGGAGCTGTCACACACACATAATGAAGTCCAAGGCTGCGGCCTTTCTGTGTACTGTATCTAATAATGCCTTCTGTGATTGAATGGTAACATAGAAATAGAGGTATATAAATGAATAAAAGTAATGTAGATATATATAGCATAGATACATTTGTGGAGTATAGACCTTTACATAAGAAAATATGCATAGAGCGATAGATAGAATTGTAGGTAGGTAGGTAGGTAGATATAGATAGATAGATAGATAGAACGACAGACAGACAATAGATAGATAGATAGATAGATAGATAGATAGATACTGAGGGTTTATTTTTATGTGCATAACATTTAGAATGTGCTTCAGCAGAATTGCAGAATCGAAGCATCTCTGGAGGAGACAGTTCTGGCCTTCGACCGGATCCAGGCAGCTCGTTTAAATATATCCACAAAGCGATACACCATACAGCTACCCCAGCAAGCGGCCTGTTTTTCACATTAGAATGTGTGTGTGTGCAGAGAAAAAGAAAACATTACCTGGAATCTGCGCATGTCCCGTGGGTTTCCTGCATTCTTCAGGCAGTTCTGATTACACTTGAGGAAGAATTTCAAAAAGAATCTGCAAGAGAAGACAAAGAGAGGGAAAACTCCACATTAGACAATCAATCCAGCACAAAACACAGAACAAATCGATAGCACAAAATACAACCCTAGACTTCATAGCAGAGCGAGTCCAGGGCGTCCACACACAACACGACCGGCACAAAGGCGCGATCAAACCGACAGCTGGATTCACCTTGTTTCTAGATAATTCCCCTCAGAGTAATGATCATTAGTGTTTTGTTCCTCACCCTCCCACGACCTCCCTGTCTCTCTGTTTATCTGTTTTTCAGTCTGTCCGTGTGGCTGACGCATCCAAATCCCACAGTTCCCCACAGAACCCATCTGCCCGTCACTGACAGGAAGTCAGTTAATATTCCGCCCCCCTCTTTCCTCCCCTGTTCTACCCTGTAATTAAGGCTTAACGTGCTCAATGGGGAGGTAAACCAGCACACCTGAGCCCAGCTCATCACAGACGAGGACCGGCGAACGGGGTAGGAGACCTAACGAGGTGAGAGCGGCCCGCAAACTTACAGTCCTGTTAGACAATTAGACACACCCCGCCACCGGGACAACAGCACCCGGTAATTATTGCGCAAATTACTAACTGCATAATCTGTTCGGCAAATGTCATATGTGCGCGAGAGTCAAATAAGGTCCCATCGGACGGGCCCTCGCACACGCGCACCTCAAGAACTAAAACCTGGTGTTTTTAAGAGGTAAAGAGACACTTCAAGAGTCCTTCAAGAGAAGGAAGACGGATAAGAGGGCTTACAGGAAGAGGAAGTTGAAGGCTCGTACAGCTGGTGCCACACTCCTTGTATCACAGAAAGTGGTTCGTTTAAGAGGAAGACCACTTGTAGAAAAAAATATGGGAGAAATTGCAATGAAAGTCAGAAGAGCTGACTGAGTTTTTGATAAATTGCTTTTTAAAGCCATTTGTTTGCAGCTATAGAGTGAGAAAAAACAAGATGGATGGATGGATGGAACTATAGACAGAACCATAGGTGGATGGATTGATGGATAGAATGATAGAGCTATAGACAGAAATATGGGTGGATGGATGGATGGAACAATAGATAGACAGAATCATAGAACCATAGGTGGGATGGATGGATGGATAGACAGATAAATGGATGGATGGAATTATAGATAGGTAGAACAACGGAACCATGGATGGAATTATAGATAGGTAGAACCACGGATGGATGGATGATGGATGGATGGATAAAACGATAGATGGATGGATGGATAAAACGACAGACAGATAGATGATATTTTTTATTACAGATTTGAAATATATACTGTACATGCAGTTTTGACAAACAATTTTGGAAATTTCTATCTGACCTATTGGAAATCGCCAATATGGTTGCCGAGTGAGCTGACTTTTCCTAAAAGGGGCTGCGGTTCGTCCAGAAATATCCAGCAGGTAGGAAATTTGTCTTTGTATATGGATGTCCATGTCCACCAATATTTACCTCAGCGTTTCAACCCTTGAGAGGCCGGACGTATGGTCTAAAGGTCCCTCGTTCTCTCGCTTGCATTCACGCTACGGTGCCATGCATTGCAGATTGTGTTCAGTGTTGAGTTAACACATGTATTTCACTAGGTAAACAGTGTGTGTATGCAGGATGAAGTCTCTCATTCGGACTCTCCGATGGGACCACGAGCCGAGCAATATATCACTGTGTGAAATGACATCTGCAACCCTGAACACCCCTCCACTTCCAATTCTCATTTATATACAGTCACCCTTTCCTCCCGACAGAGAGGGAATGTTTAGGATTGAGACAGATTGAGGAAAAGTAGGAGAAAGGCGAAGCAAGGGCCCCGAAGGTGGCCTTGGTAGTTTCAGAAAAATTTTAGTGACCGGCATCAATAAAAAGTGAATTTCAGCATCGCTGGGGTGGGCGTAAAGAAAGATGGCAGTCATAACGGCCAGAAGAGGCCAAAAACGCGTCTGCTGTCATTAAAGCATTAGCTTTAATTGTGTACAGTGTGTGTATGGTAGTTGTTGGACAGGCCATTATCAGAATGAGTATTACGAGCTGTAATTCGCGGCCCCTGTCTTTATTTCCCCATAGAGCTGTAATGTTTCACAGCAGGTATCGGAGTAAATCAAGCCTGAAATATAGCCTTTATTTACCTCTCTCACTCGCTATCTCTCTCTCACTTGTTTTTTTTCTCACTCTATAGCCGCAAACAAATGGCTTCACACACATGTACACAGGTGGACACACTTGTGCTAACTCAAAGATTATTGCAAAGCACCCATTCAGAGGTTTGAAAGTGAGATGGACCGCATCAATTTCAATAGATACAGCAAAAACATGAAGAACCCTAGGGGTACATAAAACCCGGAACGCATTTCAAGTACATTTACAATGTGAGCTGTGGTGCAAAAATAAAAATACATGTATATATATATACTGTATATGGTCATGTGAATAGTGCAGGTTTCAGTCCATCTCCAACAATTTCCTGTCATTCTATTGTAAATGACATAAAAAAATTAAATCACCTATTATAGCCAAACATGTTTACAATTAATGTCAAAGAAAATCACTAAATTAGATTCATTATAAACGAAATTGCAGGGTATTATCACCAACAGGCAAACGTATAAAAGCGTTCAAAAACACACACGCTCTCATTAGCGTGCGTTCGCTTGGGGTCTGTTTACCTCAGAGTTTGATTAAGTGAATTTCCACAGCTTTCTGAACACAATGATATTCAGCTGCTGTCCACAACAGCACTGTAATTTCGTCTGAATTAGAGCAGTTTCACTTCTGCATGGGGATTGAGTAAATTAGTCCTTTGTGAAAAGGCAAGCAATTACGGCCACACGGTTCTTTCTCCCTTTTGCTCTCTCTAAATGGCTCCAGAACTTTGCGGCGATGTTCGCGACCGTCGGAAATAAAGGAGGCAGTTAAATAGTCATTTAATGGAATATCAAGGAGAACGCAGCATTAGATGCTGGCAACGGAGAGCAAGCAAGGGAAGAAAAAATGAACTGCAATTATGTTTGATTAAAGCTATCCTTCTCAATAATCAGCATTTGTGACAGGACACAGGACTCTGGTGGCCTATGGATGCCATGGAGATGTTGAGCAATATTAAGGCCAATAAAGGGATATTAGCATAGCTAATTATGGAAGAGCTGTAGCAGCGAAAGGGGGCCTCTGTGTATTGTAACGCACAAAATAATTGGCCGAGGCAGTTATCAATTACACAAGACACGAATTTGGTTTGTCAGAGGGAAAAAAAAGCAAAGCAGACGTGTTTAATTTCACATCAGAGACCCTTCTTCCCTCGCTTTTGTTCTTCACCGGAGGCGTTCGACTTCTAGCTTCCACTGCAACTTGTCGACAAATCTGTGATAAAATGATCTGGCCGGCCGGCGCGGAGTAATTAATACAACCTGTCCTTCACCGCTGTTTCTGACCAGAGGGGCCGAATCCTTATGATGGTGGTGGACGAGCGCATGAGAGAGAGAGAGAGAGAGAGAGAAGAAGACGGGGGGCTTGTCGTTTGAAAGGACTTTGGCTTCACAGGCTGAGGTAATTGAGAGGAAAAAAGGGGTATGTTTCAAGCACATCAGCTCAATAACAGCCCTTAGCTCTTATCTTAACCCAAACCATCATTGGATCGTTTTCCTGCCCTCATTCAAAGGAGAAGCCCCCCTCCCGTCCTCTCCTTCACACTAATCCCACTTCATTCAGCACAAAAGACGCAAAAACAAATAAATGCAGGGGCGATGCTTCTGTCCCGTAACCCCATCATAATTGCCGGTAAGGTTACTCTTGTCCATCATCTTGATCTATCAGTGCATTTTGCATCATCAACGAAAACTGTAGCAGGTCAACTACAGATGACAGCTATGACAAAAATTAACAATTTGAAAATCAGAGGAAAGTATTATTGCACTTTCATAGCTCAGATTTTAAGTATCAATTTTGTCTCAAAAGCTTCTCTTAAAATTACTGACAAAACAAAGAGTAAATTGTTGAAATAAAAAAGTGTATCAATCTTATAATAAAAAAGGGTGCACACTGTAAATGATTTTCTTAAGTTGTAAATAAAACAAAGATTATTGGAGTACATTTCACAAATGTGTTACTTATTTCTTTGTAATTATTTGTGAAATTTACTAACATATTCTGAGTGAAAACTGTTTCTACATCAAATTTTATTCATATACTTTGAAACAATTTTCACTCGGAAATTGCCAGTAAATTTCACAAATAATTACAAAATAACGGCAAGTAATACATTTAATTAAACATAACATTTTGAAGTAGAAAGACTTAGTAAAATAGTATTTAGAAAAACTCACAAATAGTATTTTCCTGTAAATAATAATAATCTGTTTTATTTACATCTTTCTCTCTCTCTCTATATATATAATATAGATAGATAGTTACAAGTATTTTTGCTCTATTTAACATCATTGCTGTCTAGGAGAAGTATCTGAGATATTAAAAAAAATAACTAATTTCTTTCATATAGGACAAAACTAAAATCTAACAAGCTTTAATACCACACAAACACAATAGGCTCCTTTATGTCGAAATATTTGTCAGTTCCATAAATGATCGTTTTATGTTTGTTTTGTTGTCTAATGTTGTTGTATTTAGACAAAAGATTGGAAAAAACCTGCAACTGCTTTTCTTCCTGTCGTCCCAAGACAGATGAGTGGATGTAAAGAGAGGTAAAGAAATACAATGGCAGATGGGAGTGTGTATGTGTGTGTGTGAGCGGTCAGTGTGGACACTAATTGCTGCTCAGGCGTTAATGGTTAGGGCACAGCTGTGTGACTCTGCTGAGTATTGATCACCAAGCAACTTTAGCTGATCAGACCCCAGCCAGCCAGACAATACAGAACACACACACACACTTACACGAGTACATTCTGCTGATTTCAGGTCCAGAAGCTGAGACGGTACACAGGTCAATACAGATCGCATTTCCAAAATGCACAAGCTCCTTGTGTCAGCTCTGGCTTCTGATTGGCTGACGGGTCTGATTGTTTCTGATTGGTCCGTGGGTGCATCTCATTTGACAGAGAGACGTTTTTCAAAACCTTTAACCTCAAGTATTGAACTTCGGTGAGTAACTCGTCTACACCATTTCTGGTGTGCTATTTCTTTTCTAAGCGATCAGACTTAAACTTTACACTTGGCAGACAATAAAACAAGCATAAAATACCAGAGACACACACTTAAGGAGGAACCTGAGGAGCCCAAAATATCATAGAAACTTTAATTGGGACCTAGCAGCCACCGCCACAGACAAGCGCTACTGAAATCTACTTAATAAAATGTAAAAATATATGCATTACAAACTCCTTTTCGGATCTTTAAACAAGTTTAAACATGTTCAATTCAGGATTCAAGCATCACTGAAAGAAGTGACCCGAACACACAAAGTTGTTGAAGAGACATAATTTGGTATGTTTGAACATATCTGAGCATCTGCCTAAACATATTTATGCCAGAAGTGTTTTTGGGACATGTGTTCCTGTCGTGTGTGTGTGTGTGTGTGTGTGTGTGTGTGTGTGTTTGCTCCCTCAGGCAGACTGCTGTACCAGACCCAGACTGGTGTGCACATTCTCTCCTCCTTTCTCTCTCGCTCTCTCTATTCGTCTTCTCCTCCATAGTTTTTCCTAATGTGTAACATGCCTCTGACATTATTTCCCCAACAGATCACTGCTTCTGTCAATCACAGCATTTTGTCTTAGACTGGGGCCTCATTAAACACTCTCTCTCTCTCTCTCTCTCTCTGTCGCCCTCCTCATCCACCCTCCTTCACCATTCCCTCTCTTTCTCCCCTTAGACCACTTTTTTTCTGGTTCTTGTGGAGGTTCTCCATTGCAAATCATGCCTCTTGTGCCCCTTTTTCAATTACAGGGTGTTATGTCAGATAATATATACATCAAATACATTTTGCAAAAGACATGAACAGAAAACAAATCTACATTGTTAACATTAACAAAAACTCCTATAAGGCTTTAGTTAAGCTATAGTTATAATCAGTTTTTATTTATAATGTAATAATTATAGTTATAAAAAGTAGTAATAATAGTAAATACATTAAATATTTAAGAATTATTTACAAACATCATATATATGAATTGTGTTGAATATTTAATTATTCTTAAAATATTCAAAATAAAATAAAAATACAAAACGATATTGCTCATATTATAAATCAACAAAATCCCTGCAGCAATTTTTAAGCTATAGCTAAATGCACACTTTAAAACATAATAATAATAATAAGTTAACAATTAATTATAACTTAATAATGCATACAGATTATTAATATTAATTAAAAACATTTTTTTAAAACATTACTTATTTCATAATGAATTTTATTTATTAAATATTTAAACAAAGCAGCTTGTGATGGCACAAAGACTGTATCAAATTCTTTAAATATACTGGATAAAATATCCTCTGAAAACAACGCATTAAAAAAAAAAAGCTAGCAGGTTATGTAGTAAAATAGTCAATTACGTCATCATTCAGCTCTCGAGTCAATGGAAATGCAGGCCAGCTCTAAAAGAGCTCCACAAATCCCCCGTCCCAAGAACCAGCACCATTTCTGTTGAACAAGGGTAGTAGGCTATGCATGTTTTACCTCTCTTGCTCATTCCATCCCCACGTTCAGCTCTTTGATGTTGGGATACAGGCTCAAGTTTCCCCGGGAGGAGGTGAGGGGCGGAAAAGGAGTGGGGGGGGGGGGGTCTGTGGTAGTTCAGTTTCAATCTGGCTTCTGATTGGTTTAAGATTGACCACACATGACCAAGGATGCTGTTGTCTTTACCTGACCTAATGCTCACTCGCTGACAGATATGTGATCGCTATTTTGTTTGTTTCTTTGTTTGTTGTGTCTCCATTCTACTCCAGACGTCTCCTTGTGTGTTCATTACCCTTTCTCGACTCTCTCCCTCTCCTTCCCCATCTAAAATTCATACATTCCCACATTCTTTCAAGACAGCCCTAATTAGGAACTGTCATCTTTGCCGATTTTAATTATTAATTAAAAACAGGAAGGAGAGAGTGAAAAAAGCACATTTCAAATCAGGCCATGGAGGAACACACACACACACACACACACACACACACACACACACACACGTACACGGCTTGCCTGATGTCTGAAGGCTGTGGTCTCAGCGATGCTGATTAAAAACGTATTAAAACATTATAAATGATTAATGTGGATCCAGTTCTGAGTGGCAGTTATTGGTTTTAACACAGGTAATGCAGCCTAATGACACAGGCACATGTGGACCCTTCGTCCATGTCATTATTCCTGCATGTCAACAACCACACAGAGAAAGAGAGTGAGAGAGAGGACTGGCTGTTACATCAGAGCGTTTTCAAGTCATCCATCAGCTCGCCGTAGCTCAATCAGAGATGCTGAGGTGCTGTTACGTGCCCCCAGACAGGCGACGGGTGATCGCCGCTAATAGATTTCCATAATGGACATGAGCAGAGGATATGTGGGTCACTTTGCAGAAGCTTCACTTCAGTTTAGAGCCTGGAAGTGAGTCTGTCACCGAAATAACACCAACAAATGCCAAGCTGGGAGGGACTTCAAAGAAAACAATCAGAAATGAGATCTCTTTAATATCTCATTTAAATCCATTCCACTAAATTGCAATGAGATTGAATGGAGAACATACTGTGATTATGCTTAAACTCATATGTCTCCTCTACAATTTAGGATCTCAAAAATGCCTCAGACTGTGCTCATATACAATAAATGAACAACCTAGAGGAACGTTTTATTGCTCATTTGTTGCTCTTTCATTACTCAGGGAACTCAGGAGTTTAATCATCAAGTACCAACTTTGTTTTTAGCTTAAACTTTAGGAGAAGACTGGCAAATCTGAGAACAGTTTGAGACACTATTGAGATTTCATCTTAAATTCTATACATGTGCGATTACTTGGGCCTTTTTCTCACTTAGACTCATACTGTGCTTAATATTTACTAAATTACCAACCTAGAGCAAAGTTTTACTTAAGTCTCAACTTTGTTTCTGCTAAAACTCTTAGGAGAAATAATAATAAATAGACAAAATGTTTGGCAAATCTGAGGACAGACTGAGATACTGTTGAGATATCTTCTTAAACTCTACATATACTGGGGCCTTTTTCTCAATCAGGCTCATACTACACTCACATGCACTAAATTATCAACCTTGAGAAAAGATGCATTGCCCACTGATTGCTCTTTCATTGCTCAATTAAAGGATTTTCACTGAAGTATCAACTGTTTCTGATAAAACTTCTTAAGAGAAGTAAAAATAGATCTGAATTCTGCACAGCAATTCTGAGCACAGTTCGGGACACTGAGATCTCTTCTTAAACTCTACATATGTAAAACTACAGGGGTCTGTTTCTAAGGAGATTGATGCAAAAATCTTTATTTGATCTCTAGTTAATCTCATCGCTGTCCAATAATGTCATGAGGTATGAAAGAGCTTCTGAACAATAAAATCCTCAAAAGAGAAGAGCAAATAGAGTGGTTGTTACAAGCAATGTACATCATTTTATTACTAATGCATAATATATGTTTCCAAAGTGAATACGAGTGTGAAGTAGTTACTACGCATGAAAAAAAAGACAACGACAGACAGGGAAGCATGCATAGAGAGAGAGAGAGGGTAAAGGTGCATTACTGCTACCCGGTGCACCGTACGGCAAGAGCGAGGGGTCACTCATTAAGAGACAGAAGGGCAAACGCAAGAGCTAAAACAACAGAGCGAGTGAAATGAAATGAGAAATGAAGAGAAGCCGGATTAGGTGCCGTGCCGTCCAGAAATGACGTGAGTGCCATATTTGTGAAACAATAATGCGGCTGGCAGCACGGATCCTTGTTCCTGATTCATCTACGGCCGTATGGCGTAGCTTTGTCAGTCTGCGCGTGCTATAAATTATTCAGTCTGAGAGATGGCAATTACAGAACCCTGCACAACCAAAATGAATATTTTATAAGGACTAAAACTGCACCGGAATGAATCATACACACACACGTACACACACACACTGGGAGTGTGTTTGTACATGGCAGGACCAGAGGCCTTTGGTGCTTTCATATTGTTGACTGAAATCCAGAGAATTCTAATAAGCAAATATATTAGAGGTTTACATTGTCACCGTTTTGCTGGCCGTGCCTGTGGACAGATCCCAGAAAAAAGGGATTCCGACTCGGAAATCCTCAATCTGAAAGGGAATGCCATTTCTTTCAATTTAAAATACATGACGATTAAAGCAGCATTTAAAATTTAAATGGAACATCCTTCACAACCTATTTTACTTCTGTAATCTGATATATAAGAGCGAAATGGGATATTCAAAGAGAAATAAATTTAGTCAGAGACTTGATTTCATCAATCAGGAACTGATTAGGTCGTTAAAATTGCGGCCCACATTTTGATGGAAGATTATGAACATAAATATTTTTAAATTTTAAATACCATGCACTAATGAATTGTGCAAAATACTAGCGGGAATGTGCATTAAGAAAGCAAATGTAGTCGATTTCATGCTGATGTATTTTAATATCTGCACTTATTAATGCAGAGAAACACTGTCTTGTTTTGACCCCTGTGAATGTGCTCTTCGTCTCTTGCCAACAAGAAAGAGAGCAAGTGAGCGAGAAAGATGGAAAAGAGGTAAAAAAAGACAGAGAAAGAGAGAGAAACACATTGAAAGGCTAATGGAGGCGGATTATACTGCCAGCCTACCCGAAGCATCGTCTGATAAAGGTTTTGTCTGTTGAGTTTCCTGCAAAAGTCCAGCTTTATAATGCTGAAACAAATAATAACATTGTTCTTTAGGCTTGCAGGAGCAAAGCAACCTGCTTGAATGGGTATTGTGTGAACAGAGGCAGTGATACCTAAAGCCTTTGTACAGCAGAGGCAGGTCAGGCCTATGACATCAGTGCGACACAAGCAGGTCTCTGTGCGGCCCGCTCCAGCAGGAGCTCAGCATGGTGGGAAAATACGTCAGGAGAAAGCTTTTTTTATCTGAGCACTCTCTCTCACACACACACACACACATTCATGACGATGGAACACACACACAGAGGCCAACACATATGGGGGCTTTTTTAAAATCACATCCAAAATAACATTTTAAAGCTCAGAGGATGCTCTTTTATAGTTCAGGAAATGTAACAGTGAACTCTTGAAGTATAATCATTGTCTTTCCTGAAATTACACGAGAAAGGAATAATGTAACAAGAAATGTTTGAGTTCATACTGAAATCTTTTGAGTTCAGTTTGAGACATTGCAGAGATCTCATCTGAAACTCTGCTTTTCTGTATTAAAAAAAATCTTTATTTCCTTTCAATTTGATCTAGTAGAAACAGTTTATTTGTTTTTTTTCTTCCTAGGTGACAAAAATGCACATCTTACTGCTCAGAAGTTGCTCTTTTATATCTCATGAAACTCAGATGAAAAATAACTAAGAACTCCATGAAGTTTAAACATTCCATGAGAAAAAAAAATCAATGAGAGATATATAATGACATTTTTTTTAGGGGGGGGGCTCCATGAAGTATCGACTTTGTCTAATCTAAAATTCCATAAGAAATAATAATGGTGGAAGAAATAATTTTATAACACATTTTTGGAGCACAAACCTGAGCACAGTTTGATATATTGCTGAGATCTCTTCTGAAACTCTGATGTTTTTATGTGGGATAAAAATCTTCTGTATTTTCTCTCCAATTGTTCTCATCAATGTCTACGAGAAACAACTGATATACTAAAAAAATTCAAAAGTTATGATTTTTCTCTCCTAGGTGACCCAAATGCAGTTTATTGCTCATAAGTTGCTCTTTCATTGCTCACAGAACTTATAGGAGTTCTCATTTTAGCATCAACTTTGTCTCAGATGTTTCTCCTAAAGAAATCTTGGCAAACCTTAACATAGTTTGAGGCGAACCATTTGCTCTCTATTTAACCTCACTGATGTCTAGGAGAAGTAATCAAGACATTAAAGAGATTTCTTTTTTTCTTTCCTATCTGACCCACCACCTTCAAATAAAATGCTCATTTAAGCAGCAACAGATGAACCACGAGTTCTGTGAGGAAGCGGTGAGATGACAGAATCCGACTCGTATGCTTTAAAAGCGAACGGGCGGGAGAGGGAATGACAAAGTGCTCGCAGCACAGCGGGATAAATGGTCTGAAGTGGAGTGAAATACAGACAGGGAAGGAAGCGGAGAAGGAGACATGCATTCCAAAGCTGCTGTCCCTCTGATGGCTGTTACCCGTATAACTGACACCGCTGCTTTTGCCTGTCTGCGCGGGACACATGGGCTTTCAAACAGGGTTATAGGCAAATAATAAGGATGCTCTCGCTCACAGGACTGACATGCAAGCATCCTTTACTACAGAAAAAAAAACAAGACGGGTGGGGGGAAAAAACGCTTCTCTCCATGGAGAAAACAGCGAGTTGTCAGGTTGATTTTGTAGAGCAGTAGTTGAGGCAAGAGCCGACAGCGTTGGCCTCTGTCTTTCCTGTCGCAGGTACACAAATGTGTCAGCATACATGGAGATGCGGCTCCTTCAGGGGCCGCCACACGCACGCTGGGGTTTGGGGGCGATGAGCTGGAGGGTTATTAAAGGATCTCAGCTCTTTCAGCTGTATTAGAATGACAAGCCACAGGGAGAGGTGGTTTCCAAACCGCCGCGTGCCACTAGGGGGCTTTCGGCTCAACAGGAGAGGAAGCACAAACAGATCACATCGTTTCTGAATGATAAAAGGAAATATGATTCCAAACTGGGCATGCAATGGTAAAAATGTGTCAAGCAGTTTATATACCATTTTAGTCTACTGTCTTGCCACATATCCGTCACAATAACTTTGAATGTATCTCAAGAGGATTTACTTTTAATGCCAGATTTAAAATTAGTTTGTTCTGAATAATTTTAGGATTTAGATTGCATGCATAAAACTGCAAAATAAATAGAGAAAATGATTAAATGAAGTACATTTAATTATATAGTATATATATTATGCATGCTAAAATTATATATTTAATAAAATAGCATGATGGGTGGTGCAACAATGGTTATTATAAACGCCCCACGTACATGTTGAGGTCAAAGGGCACGGTTGATTTAAACCTTGCCTTTCTCTTCTCATTTTCAGATCTATTTGCAGACATTACACCCTGCTGGCCTGATTATCTGAAGTCAATCAGAAACCCTAATCACACAGAACGACTCCCTCACATCTATCAGAGGAGCCGGCGAAGAAGAAAAAAAAGCTAAATCTTGTTACCTATGTACAATAGCGGCGCTCGGGCCTGGGAAGGCCGGGGCCTCCCTGGAGGAAACGGCCCCATTAATTGCCGCTGTAAATGTGGATCCAGCACAGGGTGGGATTCAATACAGAGCCGTTTATCCTGGAACCCGCTGTCACGGCGCCGGGTCACGATCCCAAACCGTCCCGTCGAAATCACCAAGGAGAAGCGATAATGAAAATTTCTTCATGTATAAAATCCTTAATCAAAATGCTGTCGGTGTCATCTAGCGGCAGCACTCGCGACTTAAATTAATATACAACAGAACCTTTGGCAAAATTAACATGCCCTCTTTTGACATGCCATTCCCAACCTCAGCCTAGATGAAGGGATGAAGGGAAGAAAGACACAGGGAAAAAAAGAGAGAAACAAACAGAAAATAAATAAAAAACTCTAACAAGCTCACAATTGGGCCTCGCAATTGAATATCTTTTCATTTATTAACTTTAAAACAACAAGAAAAAAATCCAATTATTGGGCGATTTTTCGCTGTGTTTATGGTGTGGATTTGTTGATGTAATGCTTCCTCTATCTGTCCCAGGCGGATATTAGCGAACTCGCCCTCCGAGAAACAACAGTTTCAGCAAAACACCACGGAGTAATGCAGATATTCACACTTTTAATGACCTCAGGGAACACATCTAGTGTACGTCGGCGTGCTACGAACCAAAGCACAGACTCGTAGACTATCTAGCTCCCCTCTGCTGCTGACACGGCTGCATCGCGCAAATAAAACCCGCGTTTGATAAACAAGAGCTCTGCTATGAAATGCAATAACGCTACAAGGGACACGTCGCCGTAGCGACGCCTGGGGGACCGCCGAAGTCTCTCCTCAACTTTTCATTTAACAATTGGACCGTTCCAGCGAGCGCGTCTATCCGAATGCACTCGCGTGTACTTAGCACACCTCGGCTTGGTCGGTTATCTGGAAATGTGTTCAAATTGGCCACTTTCTTTGTGGAACGTCATGGCGATCATTGATTTCACAAACGTCGGCCCCAACAGACCGAACATCAGCTTTTCTCGTGCGCGCAGGAGAACTCTCAATTTACCCCGAGACAGGTCTCAGACTATGACGCTGGGTCCCATCTGCATGCTTGCAGATTAAACATTCAATTTGTTCCCCTATAGGCCACGAGTCCCGCCACTTACCATACAAATGAAAGAAAAAAAAAAAGAAGAAAC